>JAHFWJ010000034.1:0-642436 GCA_028555115.1 Himalopsyche japonica
CCGATCATACCTAATCAAATAGCATCGGCTTCGGCCCATTGGTCCGCGTGATTTGATGTATGACATGTTGTGGTCCGAGACCGCATGGAAAATAAAAATTATGTAGAAAACGATAAAAAAGGTTTTTCGGCCATAACCCTCATACCCGTTTTCCGATCATACCGAAT
Source organism: Himalopsyche japonica (assembly GCA_028555115.1). Taxonomy (NCBI): domain Eukaryota; kingdom Metazoa; phylum Arthropoda; class Insecta; order Trichoptera; family Rhyacophilidae; genus Himalopsyche; species Himalopsyche japonica. Next base: position 168 of record JAHFWJ010000034.1, read on the forward strand.
CAAACAGCATCGGCTTTGGCTCGTTGTTCCGCGTCATTTGATGTAAGACATGTTGTGGTCCGAGACCGCATGGAAAATAAAAATTATGTAGAAAACGATAAAAAAGGTTTTTCGGCCATAACCCTCATAGTCGTAGTCCGATCATACCGAATCAAATAGCATCGGCTTTGGCTCGTCGTTCCGCGTCATTTGATGTAAGACATGTTGTGGTCCGAGACCGCATGGATAAATAAAAATTTGTAGAAAACCATAAAAAAAGATTTTCGGCCATTATCCTCATATCCGTAGTCCGATCATACCGAATCAAACACCATCGGCTTTGGCTCGTCGGTCCGCGTCATTTGATGTATGACATGTTGTGGTCCGAGACCGCATGGATAAATAAAAATTATGTAGAAAACGATAAAAAAGGTTTTTCGGCCATAACCCTCATAGTCGTAGTCCGATCATACCGAATCAAATAGCATCGGCTTCGGCTCGTCGGTCCGCGTGATTTGATGTATGACATGTTGTGTCCGAGACCGCATGGATAAATAAAAATTATGTAGAAAACGATAAAAAAGGTTTTTCGGCCATAACCCTCATATCCGTAGGTCCGATCATACCGAATCAAATAGCATCGGCTTCGGCTCGTCGGTCCGCGTGATTTGATGTATGACATGTTGTGGTCCGAGACCGCATGGATAAATAAAAATTATGTAGAAAACGATAAAAAAGGTTTTTCGGCCATAACCCTCATATTGTGGTCCGATCATACCGAATCAAACAGCATCGGCTTTGGCTCGTCGTTCCACTTCATTTGATGTAAGACATGTTGTGGTCCGAAACCGCATGGATAAATAAAAAATATGTAGAAAACGATAAAAAAGGGTTTTCGGCCATAACCCTCATATCCGTAGTCCGATCATACCTAATCAAATAGCATCGGCTTCGGCTCGTCGGTCCGCGTGATTTGATGTATGACATGTTGTGGTCCGAGACCGCATGGATAAATAAAAATTATGTAGAAAACGATAAAAAAGGTTTTTCGGCCATAACCCTCATAGTCGTAGTCCGATCATACGAATCAAATAGCATCGGCTTCGGCTCGTCGGTCCGCGTGATTTGATGTAAGACATGTTGTGGTCCGAGACCGCATGGATAAATAAAAAATTTGTAGAAAACCATAAAAAAAGATTTTCGGCCATTATCTCATATCCGTAGTCCGATCATACCGAATCAAACACCATCGGCTTTTGCTCGTCGGTCCGCGTCATTTGATGTATGACATGTTGTGGTCCGAGACCGCATGGATTAATAAAAAATATGTAGAAAACGATAAAAAAGGTTTTCGGCCATAACCCTCATATCCGTAGGCCGATCATACCGAATCAAATAGCATCGGCTTCGGCTCGTCGGTCCGCGTGATTTGATGTATGACATGTTGTTGTCCGAGACCGCATGGATAAATTAAAATTATGTAGAAAACGATAAAAAAGGTTTTTCGGCCATAACCCTCATACTTGTTGTCCGATCATACCGAATCAAACAGCATCGGCTTTGGCTCGTCGTTCCACTTCATTTGATGTAAGACATGTTGTGGTCCGAAACCGCATGGATAAATAAAAAATATGTAGAAAACGATAAAAAAGGGTTTTCGGCCATAACCCTCATATCCGTAGTCCGATCATACCTAATCAAATAGCATCGGCTTCGGCTCATTGGTCCGCGTGATTTGATGTATGACATGTTGTGGTCCGAGACCGCATGGATAAATAAAAATTATGTAGAAAACGATACAAAAGGTTTTTCGGCCATAACCCTCATAGTCGTAGTCCGATCATACCGAATCAAATAGCATCGGCTTTGGCTCGTCGTTCCGCGGCATTTGATGTTAGACATGTTGTGGTCCGAGACCGCATGGATAAATAAAAATTATGTAGAAAACGATAAAAAAGGTTTTTCGGCCATAACCCTCATATCCGTGGTCCGATCATACCGAATCAAACAGCCTCGGCTTCGGCTCGTCGGTCCGCGTGATTTGATGTATGACATGTTGTGGTCCGAGACCGCATGGATAAATAAAAATTATGTAGAAAACGATAAAAAAGGTTTTTCGGCCATAACCCTCAAATCCGTGGTCCGATCATACCGAATCAAACAGCATCGGCTTCGGCTCGTCGGTCCGCGTGATTTGATGTAAGACATGTTGTGGTCCGAGACCGCATGGACAAATAAAAATTATGTAGAAAACGATAAAAAAGGTTTTTCGGCCATACCCCTCATAGTCGTAGTCCGATCATACCGAATCAAATAGCATCGGCTTTGGCTCGTCGGTCCGCGTGATTTGATGTTTGACATGTTGTGGTCCGAGACCGCATGGATAAATAAAAATTAATTAGAAAACGATAAAAAAGGTTTTTCGGCCATAACCCTCATATCCGTAGTCCGATCATACCTAATCAAATAGCATCGGCTTCGGCTCATTGGTCCGCGTGATTTGATGTATGACATGTTGTGGTCCGAGACCGCATGGATAAATAAAAATTATGTAGAAAACGATAAAAAAGGTTTTTCGGCCATAACCCTCATAGTCGTAGTCCGATCATACCGAATCAAATAGCATCGGCTTTGGCTCGTCGTTCCGCGTCATTTGATGTAAGACATGTTGTGGTCCTAGACCGCATGGATAAATAAAAATTTGTAGAAAACCATAAAAAAAGATTTTCGGCCATTATCCTCATATCCGTAGTCCGATCATACCGAATCAAACACCATCGGCTTTGGCTCGTCGGTCCGCGTCATTTGATGTATGACATGTTGTGGTCCGAGACCGCATGGATAAATAAAAATTATGTAGAAAACGATAAAAAAAGTTTTTCGGCCATAACCCTCATATCCGTAGGCCGATCATACCGAATCAAATAGCATCGGCTTCGGCTCGTCGGTCCGCGTCATTTGATGTATGACATGTTGTGGTCCGAGACCGCATGGATAAATAAAAAATATGTAGAAAATCATAAAAAGGTTTTTCGGCCATAACCCTCATAGTCGTAGTCCGATCATACCGAATCAAATAGCATCGGCTTCGGCTCGTCGGTCCGCGTGATTTGATGTATGACATGTTGTGGTCCGAGACCGCATGGATAAATAAAAATTATGTAGAAAACGATAAAAAAGGGTTTTCGGCCATAACCCTCATATCCGTAGTCCGATCATACCGAATCAAATAGCATCGGCTTCGGCTCGTCGGTCCGCGTGATTTGATGTTTGACATGTTGTGGTCCGAGACCGCATGGATAAATAAAAATTATGTAGAAAACGATAAAAAAGGTTTTCGGCCATAACCCTCATATCCGTAGGCCGATCATACCGAATCAAATAGCATCGGCTTCGGCTCGTCGGTCCGCGTGATTTGATGTATGACATGTTGTGGTCCGAGACCGCATGGATAAATAAAAATTATGTAGAAAACGATAAAAAAGGTTTTTCGGCCATAACCCTCATAGTCGTAGTCCGATCATACCGAATCAAATAGCATCGGCTTCGGCTCGTCGGTCCGCGTCATTTGATAAATGACATGTTGTGGTCCGAGACCGCATGGAAAATAAAAATTATGTAGAAAACGATAAAAAAGGTTTTTCGGCCATAACCCTCATATCCGTAGTCCGATCATACCTAATCAAATAGCATCGGCTTCGGCCCATTGGTCCGCGTGATTTGATGTATGACATGTTGTGGTCCGAGACCGCATGGATAAATAAAAATTATGTAGAAAACGATAAAAAAGGTTTTTCGGCCATAACCCTCATAGTCGTAGTCCGATCATACCGAATCAAATAGCATCGGCTTTGGCTCGTCGTTCCGCGTCATTTGATGTAAGACATGTTGTGGTCCGAGACCGCATGGATAAATAAAAAATTTGTAGAAAACCATAAAAAAAGATTTTCGGCCATTATCCTCATATCCGTAGTACGATCATACCGAATCAAACACCATCGGCTTTTGCTCGTCGGTCCGCGTCATTTGATGTATGACATGTTGTGGTCCGAGACCGCATGGATAAATAAAAATTATGTAGAAAACGATAAAAAAGGTTTTTCGGCCATAACCCTCATATCCGTAGGCCGATCATACCGAATCAAATAGCATCGGCTTAGGCTCGTCGGTCCGCGTGATTTGATGTATGACATGTTGTTGTCCGAGACCGCATGGATAAATTAAAATTATGTAGAAAACGATAAAAAAGGTTTTTCGGCCATAACCCTCATACTTGTTGTCCGATCATACCGAATCAAACAGCATCGGCTTTGGCTCGTCGTTCCACTTCATTTGATGTAAGACATGTTGTGGTCCGAAACCGCATGGATAAATAAAAAATATGTAGAAAACGATAAAAAAGGGTTTTCGGCCATAACCCTCATATCCGTAGTCCGATCATACCTAATCAAATAGCATCGGCTTCGGCTCATTGGTCCGCGTGATTTGATGTATGACATGTTGTGGTCCGAGACCGCATGGATAAATAGAAATTATGTAGAAAACGATAAAAAAGGTTTTTCGGCCATAACCCTCATAGTCGTAGTCCGATCATACCGAATCAAATAGCATCGGCTTTGGCTCGTCGTTCCGCGGCATTTGATGTTAGACATGTTGTGGTCCGAGACCGCATGGATAAATAAAAATTATGTAGAAAACGATAAAAAAGGTTTTTCGGCCATAACCCTCATATCCGTGGTCCGATCATACCGAATCAAACAGCCTCGGCTTCGGCTCGTCGGTCCGCGTGATTTGATGTATGACATGTTGTGGTCCGAGACCGCATGGATAAATAAAAATTATGTAGAAAACGATAAAAAAGGTTTTTCGGCCATAACCCTCAAATCCGTGGTCCGATCATACCGAATCAAACAGCATCGGCTTCGGCTCGTCGGTCCGCGTGATTTGATGTAAGACATGTTGTGGTCCGAGACCGCATGGACAAATAAAAATTATGTAGAAAACGATAAAAAAGGTTTTTCGGCCATAACCCTCATATCCGTAGTCCGATCATACCTAATCAAATAGCATCGGCTTCGGCTCATTGGTCCGCGTGATTTGATGTATGACATGTTGTGGTCCGAGACCGCATGGATAAATAAAAATTATGTAGAAAACGATAAAAAAGGTTTTTCGGCCATAACCCTCATAGTCGTAGTCCGATCATACCGAATCAAATAGCATCGGCTTTGGCTCGTCGTTCCGCGTCATTTGATGTAAGACATGTTGTGGTCCGAGACCGCATTGATAAATAAAAATTATGTAGAAAACGATAAAAAAGGTTTTTCGGCCATAACCCTCATAGTCGTAGTCCGATCATACCGAATCAAATAGCATCGGCTTTGGCTCGTCGTTCCGCGTCATTTGATGTAAGACATGTTGTGGTCCGAGACCGCATGGATAAATAAAAATTTGTAGAAAACCATAAAAAAAGATTTTCGGCCATTATCCTCATATCCGTAGTCCGATCATACCGAATCAAACACCATCGGCTTTGGCTCGTCGGTCCGCGTCATTTGATGTATGACATGTTCTGGTCCGAGACCGCATGGATAAATAAAAAATATGTAGAAAATGATAAAAAAGGTTTTTCGGCCATAACCCTCATACTTGTTGTCCGATCATACCGAATCAAACAGCATCGGCTTTGGCTCGTCGTTCCACTTCATTTGATGTAAGACATGTTGTGGTCCGAAACCGCATGGATAAATAAAAAATATGTAGAAAACGATAAAAAAGGGTTTTCGGCCATTACCCTCATATCCGTAGTCCGATCATACCTAATCAAATAGCATCGGCTTCGGCTCATTGGTCCGCGTGATTTGATGTATGACATGTTGTGGTCCGAGACCGCATGGATAAATAAAAATTATGTAGAAAACGATAAAAAAGGTTTTTCGGCCATAACCCTCATAGTCGGCCGTGGTCCGATCATACCGAATCAAACAGCCTCGGCTTCGGCTCGTCGGTCCGCGTGATTTGATGTATGACATGTTGTGGTCCGAGACCGCATGGATAAATAAAAATTATGTAGAAAACGATAAAAAAGGTTTATCGGCCATAACCCTCAAATCCGTCGTCCGATCATACCGAATCAAACAGCATCGGCTTCGGCTCGTCGGTCCGCGTGATTTGATGTAAGACATGTTGTGGTCCGAGACCGCATGGACAAATGAAAATTATGTAGAAAACGATAAAAAAGGTTTTTCGGCCATAACCCTCATAGTCGTAGTCCGATCATAGCGAATCAAATAGCATCGGCTTCGGCTCGTCAGTCCGCGTGATTTGATGTTTGACATGTTGTGGTCCGAGACCGCATGGATAAACAAAAATTATGTAGAAAACGATAAAAAAGGTTTTTCGGCCATAACCCTCATATCCGTAGTCCGATCATACCTAATCAAATAGCATCGGCTTCGGCTCATTGGTCCGCGTGATTTGATGTATGACATGTTGTGGTCCGAGACCGCATGGATAAATAAAAATTATGTAGAAAACGATAAAAAAGGTTTTTCGGCCATAACCCTCATAGTCGTAGTCCGATCATACCGAATCAAATAGCATCGGCTTTGGCTCGTCGTTCCGCGTCATTTGATGTAAGACATGTTGTGGTCCGAGACCGCATGGATAAATAAAAATTATGTAGAAAACGATAAAAAAGGTTTTTCGGCCATAACCCTCATATCCGAAGTCCGATTATACCGAATCTAACAGCATCGGCTTTGGCTCGTCGTTCTACGTGATTTGATGTATGATATGAAGTGGTCCGAGACCGCATGGACAAATAAAAAATATGTAGAAAACGATAAAAAAGGTTTTTCGGTCATAACCCTCATATCCGTAGTCCGATCGTACCGAATCAAACAGCATCGGCTTCGGCTCGTCGGTCCGCGTGATTGAATGTAAGACATGTTGTGGTCCGAGAACGCATAGATAAATAAAAAATATCTAGAAAACGATAAAAAAAGGTTTGTCGGCCATAACTCTAATATCCGTAGTCCGATCATACCGAATCAAACACCATCGGCTTTGGCTCGTCGGTCCGCGTCATTTGATGTATGACATGTTGTGGTCCGAGACCGCATGGATAAATAAAAAAAATGTAGAAAATGATAAAAAAGGTTTTTCGGCCATAACCCTCATAGTCGTAGTTCGATCATACCGAATCAAATAGCATCGGCTTCGGCTGGTCGGTCCGCGTGATTTGATGTATGACATGTTGTGGTCCGAGACCGCATGGATAAATAAAAATTATGTAGAAAACGATAAAAAAGGTTTTTCGGCCATAACCCTCATACCCGTTGTCCGATCATACCGAATCAAACAGCATCGGCTTTGGCTCGTTGTTCCGCGTCATTTGATGTAAGACATGTTGTGGTCCGAGACCGCATGGATAAATAAAAATTATGTAGAAAACGATAAAAAAGGTTTTTCGGCCATAACCCTCATAGTCGTAGTCCGATCATACCGAATCAAATAGCATCGGCTTTGGCTCGTCGTTCCGCGTCATTTGATGTAAGACATGTTGTGGTCCTAGACCGCATGGATAAATAAAAATTTGTAGAAAACCATAAAAAAAGATTTTCGGCCATTATCCTCATATCCGTAGTCCGATCATACCGAATCAAACACCATCGGCTTTGGCTCGTCGGTCCGCGTCATTTGATGTATGACATGTTGTGGTCCGAGACCGCATGGATAAATAAAAAATATGTAGAAAATGATAAAAAAGGTTTTTCGGCCATAACCCTCATAGTCGTAGTCCGATCATACCGAATCAAATAGCATCGGCTTCGGCTCGTCGGTCCGCGTGATTTGATGTTTGACATGTTGTGGTCCGAGACCGCATGGATAAATAAAAATTATGTAGAAAACGATAAAAAAGGTTTTCGGCCATAACCCTCATATCCGTAGGCCGATCATACCGAATCAAATAGCATCGGCTTCGGCTCGTCGGTCCGCGTGATTTGATGTATGACATGTTGTTGTCCGAGACCGCATGGATAAATTATAATTATGTAGAAAACGATAAAAAAGGTTTTTCGGCCATAACCCTCATACTTGTTGTCCGATCATACCGAATCAAACAGCATCGGCTTTGGCTCGTCGTTCCACTTCATTTGATGTAAGACATGTTGTGGTCCGAAACCGCATGGATAAATAAAAAATATGTAGAAAACGATAAAAAAGGGTTTTCGGCCATTACCCTCATATCCGTAGTCCGATCATACCTAATCAAATAGCATCGGCTTCGGCTCGTCGGTCCGCGTGATTTGATGTAAGACATGTTGTGGTCCGAGACCGCATGGACAAATAAAAATTATGTAGAAAACGATAAAAAAGGTTTTTCGGCCATAACCCTCATAGTCGTAGTCCGATCATAGCGAATCAAATAGCATCGGCTTCGGCTCGTCGGTCCGCGTGATTTGATGTAAGACATGTTGTGGTCCGAGACCGCATGGACAAATAAAAATTATGTAGAAAACGATAAAAAAGGTTTTTCGGCCATAACCCTCATATCCGTGGTCCGATCATACCGAATCAAACAGCCTCGGCTTCGGCTCGTCGGTCCGCGTGATTTGATGTATGACATGTTGTGGTCCGAGACCGCATGGATAAATAAAAATTATGTAGAAAACGATAAAAAAGGTTTTTCGGCCATAACCCTCAAATCCGTGGTCCGATCATACCGAATCAAACAGCATCGGCTTCGGCTCGTCGGTCCGCGTGATTTGATGTAAGACATGTTGTGGTCCGAGACCGCATGGACAAATAAAAATTATGTAGAAAACGATAAAAAAGGTTTTTCGGCCATAACCCTCATAGTCGTAGTCCGATCATAGCGAATCAAATAGCATCGGCTTCGGCTCGTCAGGTCCGCGTGATTTGATGTTTGACATGTTGTGGTCCGAGACCGCATGGATAAACAAAAATTATGTAGAAAACGATAAAAAAGGTTTTTCGGCCATAACCCTCATATCCGTAGTCCGATCATACCTAATCAAATAGCATCGGCTTCGGCTCATTGGTCCGCGTGATTTGATGTATGACATGTTGTGGTCCGAGACCGCATGGATAAATAAAAATTATGTAGAAAACGATAAAAAAGGTTTTTCGGCCATAACCCTCATAGTCGTAGTCCGATCATACCGAATCAAATAGCATCGGCTTTGGCTCGTCGTTCCGCGTCATTTGATGTAAGACATGTTGTGGTCCGAGACCGCATGGATAAATAAAAATTATGTAGAAAACGATAAAAAAGGTTTTTCGGCCATAACCCTCATATCCGAAGTCCGATTATACCGAATCTAACAGCATCGGCTTTGGCTCGTCGTTCTACGTGATTTGATGTATGATATGAAGTGGTCCGAGACCGCATGGACAAATAAAAATTATGTAGAAAACGATAAAAAAGGTTTTTCGGCCATAACCCTCATAGTCGTAGTCCGATCATACCGAATCAAATAGCATCGGCTTTGGCTCGTCGTTCCGCGTCATTTGATGTAAGACATGTTGTGGTCCGAGACCACATGGATAAATAAAAAAAATGTAGAAAATGATAAAAAAGGTTTTTCGGCCATAACCCTCATAGTCGTAGTTCGATCATACCGAATCAAATAGCATCGGCTTCGGCTCGTCGGTCCGCGTGATTTGATGTATGACATGTTGTGGTCCGAGACCGCATGGATAAATAAAAATTATGTAGAAAACGATAAAAAAGGTTTTTCGGCCATAACCCTCATACCCGTTGTCCGATCATACCGAATCAAACAGCATCGGCTTTGGCTCGTTGTTCCGCGTCATTTGATGTAAGACATGTTGTGGTCCGAGACCGCATGGATAAATAAAAAATATGTAGAAAACGATAAAAAAGGGTTTTCGGCCATAACCCTCATATCCGTAGTCCGATCATACCGAATATAAAATAGCATCGGCTTCGGCTCGTCGGTCCGCGTGATTTGATGTATGACATGTTGTGGTCCGAGACCGCATGGATAAATAAAAATTATGTAGAAAACGATAAAAAAGGTTTTTCGGCCATAACCCTCATATCCGTAGGCCGATCATACCGAATCAAATAGCATCGGCTTCGGCTCGTCGGTCCGCGTGATTTGATGTATGACATGTTGTTGTCCGAGACCGCATGGATAAATTAAAATTATGTAGAAAACGATAAAAAAGGTTTTTCGGCCATAACCCTCATACTTGTTGTCCGATCATACCGAATCAAACAGCATCGGCTTTGGCTCGTCGTTCCGCGTCATTTGATGTAAGACATGTTGTGGTCCGAGACCGCATGGATAAATAAAAAATATGAAAAAAACGATAAAAAAGGGTTTTCGGCCATAACCCTCATATCCGTAGTCCGATCATACCGAATCAAATAGCATCGGCATCGGCTCGTCGGTCCGCGTGATTTGATGTATGACATGTTGTGGTCCGAGACCGCATGGATAAATAAAAATTATGTAGAAAACGATAAAAAAGGTTTTTCGGCCCTAACCCTCATATCCGTAGGCCGATCATACCGAATCAAACAGCATCGGCTTTGGCTCGTTGGTCCGCGTGATTTGATGTATGACATGTTGTGGTCCGAGACCGCATGGATAAATAAAAAATATGTAGAAAACGATAAAAAAAGGTTTTTCGGCCATAACCCTCATATTCGTAGGCCGATCATACCGAATCAAATAGCATCGGCTTCGGCTCGTCGGTCCGCGTGATTTGATGTATGACATGTTGTGGTCCGAGACCGTATGGATAAATAAAAATTATGTAGAAAACGATAAAAAAGATTTTTCGGCCATAACCCTCATAGTCGTAGTCCGATCATACCGAATCAAATAGCATCGGCTTCGGCTCGTCGGTCCGCGTGATTTGATGTTTGACATGTTGTGGTCCGAGACCGCATGGATAAATAAAAATTATGTAGAAAACGATAAAAAAGGTTTTTCGGCCATAACCCTCATATCCGTAGTCCGATCATACCTAATCAAATAGCATCGGCTTCGGCTCATTGGTCCGCGTGATTTGATGTATGACATGTTGTGGTCCGAGACCGCATGGATAAATAAAAATTATGTAGAAAACGATAAAAAAGGTTTTTCGGCCATAACCCTCATAGTTGTAGTCCGATCATACCGAATCAAATAGCATCGGCTTTGGCTCGTCGTTCCGCGTCATTTGATGTAAGACATGTTGTGGTCCGAGACCGCATGGATAAATTAAAAATATCTAGAAAACGATAAAAAAAGGTTTGTCGGCCATAACTCTCATATCCGAAGTCCGATTATACCGAATCTAACAGCATCGGCTTTGGCTCGTCGTTCTACGTGATTTGATGTATGATATGAAGTGGTCCGAGACCGCATGGACAAATAAAAAATATGTAGAAAACGATAAAAAAGGTTTTTCGGCCATAACCCTCATATCCGTAGTCCGATCGTACCGAATCAAACAGCATCGGCTTCGGCTCGTCGGTCCGCGTGATTGAATGTAAGACATGTTGTGGTCCGAGAACGCATGGATAAATAAAAAATATCTAGAAAACGATAAAAAAAGGTTTGTCGGCCATAACTCTAATATCCGTAGTCCGATCATACCGAATCAAACACCATCGGCTTTGGCTCGTCGGTCCGCGTCATTTGATGTATGACATGTTGTGGTCCGAGACCGCATGGATAAATAAAAAAAATGTAGAAAATGATAAAAAAGGTTTTTCGGCCATAACCCTCATAGTCGTAGTCCGATCATACCGAATCAAATAGCATCGGCTTCGGCTCGTCGGTCCGCGTGATTTGATGTATGACATGTTGTGGTCCGAGACCGCATGGATAAATAAAAATTATGTAGAAAACGATAAAAAAGGTTTTTCGGCCATAACCCTCATAGTCGTAGTCCGATCATACCGAATCAAATAGCATCGGCTTCGGCTCGTCGGTCCGCGTGATTTGATGTATGACATGTTGTGGTCCGAGACCGCATGGATAAATAAAAATTATGTAGAAATCGATAAAAAAGGTTTTTCGGCCATAACCCTAATATCCGTAGTCCGATCATACTTATCAAATAGCATCGGCTTCGGCTCATTGGTCCGCGTGATTTGATGTATGACATGTTGTGGTCCGAGACCGCATGGAAAATAAAAATTATGTAGAAAACGATAAAAAAGGTTTTTCGGCCATAACCCTCATACCCGTTGTCCGATCATACCGAATCAAACAGCATCGGCTTTGGCTCGTTGTTTCGCGTCATTTGATGTAAGACATGTTGTGGTCCGAGACCGCATGGATAAATAAAAAATATGTAGAAAACGATAAAAAAGGGTTTTCGGCCATTACCCTCATATCCGTAGGCCGATCATACCGAATCAAATAGCATCGGCTTCGGCTCGTCGGTCCGCGTGATTTGATGTATGACAAGTTGTGGTCCGAGACCGCATGGATAAATTAAAATTATGTAGAAAACGATAAAAAAGGTTTTTCGGCCATAACCCTCATACTTGTTGTCCGATCATACCGAATCAAACAGCATCGGCTTTGGCTCGTCGTTCCGCGTCATTTGATGTAAGACATGTTGTGGTCCGAGACCGCATGGATAAATAAAAATTATGTAGAAAACGATAAAAAAGGTTTTTCGGCCATAACCCTCATATCCGTAGTCCGATCATACCTAATCAAATAGCATCGGCTTCGGCTCATTGGTCCGCGTGATTTGATGTATGACATGTTGTGTCCGAGACCGCATGGATAAATAAAAATTATGTAGAAAACGATAAAAAAGGTTTTTCGGCCATAACCCTCATACTTGTTGTCCGATCATACCGAATCAAACAGCATCGGCTTTGGCTCGTCGTTCCGCGTCATTTGATGTAAGACATGTTGTGGTCCGAGACCGCATGGATAAATAAAAAATATGTAGAAAACGATAAAAAAGGGTTTTCGGCCATAACCCTCATATCCGTAGTCCGATCATACCGAATCAAATAGCATCGGCTTCGGCTCGTTGGTCCGCGTGATTTGATGTATGACATGTTGTGGTCCGAGACCGCATGGATAAATAAAAATTATGTGGAAAACGATAAAAAAGGTTTTTCGGCCATAACCCTCATACTTGTTGTCCGATCATACAGAATCAAATAGCATCGGCTTTGGCTCGTCATTCCGCGTCATTTGATGTAAGACATGTTGTGGTCCGAGACCGCATGGATAAATAAAAAATATGTAGAAAACGATAAAAAAGGTTTTTCGGCCATAACCCTCATATCCGTAGTCCGATCATACCGAATCAAATAGCATCGGCTTCGGCTCGTCGGTCCGCGTGATTTGATGTATGACATGTTGTGATCCGAGACCGCATGGATAAATAAAAATTATGTAGAAAACGATAAAAAAAGTTTTTCGGCCATAACCCTCACATCCGTAGTCCGATCATACCGAATCAAACAATATCGGCTTCGGCTCTTCGGTCCGCGTGATTTGATGTATGACATGTTGTGATCCGAGACCGCATGGATAAATAAAAATTATGTAGAAAACGATAAAAAAGGTTTTTCGGCCATAACCCTCATATCCGTGGTCCGATCATACCGAATCAAACAGCATCGGCTTCGGCTCGTCCGTCCGCGTGATTTGATTCAAGACATGTTGTGGTCCGAGACCGCATGGACAAATAAAAATTATGTAGAAAACGATAAAAAAGGTTTTTCGGCCATAACCCTCATATCCGTGGTCCGATCATACCGAATCAAACAGCATCGGCTTTGGCTCGTCATTCCGCGTCATTTGATGTAAGACATGTTGTGGTCCGAGACCGCATGGATAAATAAAAAATATGTAGAAAACGATAAAAAAGGTTTTTCGGCCATAACCCTCATATCCGTAGTCCGATCATACCGAATCAAATAGCATCGGCTTCGGCTCGTCGGTCCGCGTGATTTGATGTATGACATGTTGTGATCCGAGACCGCATGGATAAATAAAAATTATGTAGAAAACGATAAAAAAGGTTTTTCGGCCATAACCCTCATAGTCGTAGTCCGATCATACCGAATCAAATAGCATCGGCTTTGGCTCGTCGGTCCGCGTGATTTGATGTAAGACATGTTGTGGTCCGAGACCGCATGGATAAATAAAAAATTTGTAGAAAACCATAAAAAAAGATTTTCGGCCATTATCCTCATATCCGTAGTCCGATCATACCGAATCAAACACCATCGGCTTTTGCTCGTCGGTCCGCGTCATTTGATGTATGACATGTTGTGGTCCGAGACCGCATGGATTAATAAAAATTATGTAGAAAACGATAAAAAAGGTTTTTCGGCCATAACCCTCATATCCGTAGGCCGATCATACCGAATCAAATAGCATCGGCTTAGGCTCGTCGGTCCGCGTGATTTGATGTATGACATGTTGTTGTCCGAGACCGCATGGATAAATTAAAATTATGTAGAAAACGATAAAAAAGGTTTTTCGGCCATAACCCTCATACTTGTTGTCCGATCATACCGAATCAAACAGCATCGGCTTTGGCTCGTCGTTCCACTTCATTTGATGTAAGACATGTTGTGGTCCGAAACCGCATGGATAAATAAAAAATATGTAGAAAACGATAAAAAAGGGTTTTCGGCCATAACCCTCATATCCGTAGTCCGATCATACCTAATCAAATAGCATCGGCTTCGGCTCATTGGTCCGCGTGATTTGATGTATGACATGTTGTGGTCCGAGACCGCATGGATAAATAAAAATTATGTAGAAAACGATAAAAAAGGTTTTTCGGCCATAACCCTCATAGTCGTAGTCCGATCATACCGAATCAAATAGCATCGGCTTTGGCTCGTCGTTCCGCGGCATTTGATGTTAGACATGTTGTGGTCCGAGACCGCATGGATAAATAAAAATTATGTAGAAAACGATAAAAAAGGTTTTTCGGCCATAACCCTCATATCCGTGGTCCGATCATACCGAATCAAACAGCCTCGGCTTCGGCTCGTCGGTCCGCGTGATTTGATGTATGACATGTTGTGGTCCGAGACCGCATGGATAAATAAAAATTATGTAGAAAACGATAAAAAAGGTTTTTCGGCCATAACCCTCAAATCCGTGGTCCGATCATACCGAATCAAACAGCATCGGCTTCGGCTCGTCGGTCCGCGTGATTTGATGTAAGACATGTTGTGGTCCGAGACCGCATGGACAAATAAAAATTATGTAGAAAACGATAAAAAAGGTTTTTCGGCCATACCCCTCATAGTCGTAGTCCGATCATACCGAATCAAATAGCATCGGCTTTGGCTCGTCGGTCCGCGTGATTTGATGTTTGACATGTTGTGGTCCGAGACCGCATGGATAAATAAAAATTAATTAGAAAACGATAAAAAAGGTTTTTCGGCCATAACCCTCATATCCGTAGTCCGATCATACCTAATCAAATAGCATCGGCTTCGGCTCATTGGTCCGCGTGATTTGATGTATGACATGTTGTGGTCCGAGACCGCATGGATAAATAAAAATTATGTAGAAAACGATAAAAAAGGTTTTTCGGCCATAACCCTCATAGTCGTAGTCCGATCATACCGAATCAAATAGCATCGGCTTTGGCTCGTCGTTCCGCGTCATTTGATGTAAGACATGTTGTGGTCCTAGACCGCATGGATAAATAAAAATTTGTAGAAAACCATAAAAAAAGATTTTCGGCCATTATCCTCATATCCGTAGTCCGATCATACCGAATCAAACACCATCGGCTTTGGCTCGTCGGTCCGCGTCATTTGATGTATGACATGTTGTGGTCCGAGACCGCATGGATAAATAAAAATTATGTAGAAAACGATAAAAAAAGTTTTTCGGCCATAACCCTCATATCCGTAGGCCGATCATACCGAATCAAATAGCATCGGCTTCGGCTCGTCGGTCCGCGTCATTTGATGTATGACATGTTGTGGTCCGAGACCGCATGGATAAATAAAAAATATGTAGAAAATCATAAAAAGGTTTTTCGGCCATAACCCTCATAGTCGTAGTCCGATCATACCGAATCAAATAGCATCGGCTTCGGCTCGTCGGTCCGCGTGATTTGATGTATGACATGTTGTGGTCCGAGACCGCATGGATAAATAAAAATTATGTAGAAAACGATAAAAAAGGGTTTTCGGCCATAACCCTCATATCCGTAGTCCGATCATACCGAATCAAATAGCATCGGCTTCGGCTCGTCGGTCCGCGTGATTTGATGTTTGACATGTTGTGGTCCGAGACCGCATGGATAAATAAAAATTATGTAGAAAACGATAAAAAAGGTTTTTCGGCCATAACCCTCATATCCGTAGTCCGATCATACCGAATCAAACAGCATCGGCTTCGGCTCGTCGGTCCGCGTGATTTGATGTAATGACATGTTGTGGTCCGAGACCGCATGGAAAATAAAAATTATGTAGAAAACGATAAAAAAGGTTTTTCGGCCATAACCCTCATATCCGTAGTCCGATCATACCTAATCAAATAGCATCGGCTTCGGCTCATTGGTCCGCGTGATTTGATGTATGACATGTTGTGGTCCGAGACCGCATGGATAAATAAAAATTATGTAGAAAACGATAAAAAAGGTTTTTCGGCCATAACCCTCATAGTCGTAGTCCGATCATACCGAATCAAATAGCATCGGCTTTGGCTCGTCGTTCCGCGTCATTTGATGTAAGACATGTTGTGGTCCGAGACCGCATGGATAAATAAAAAATTTGTAGAAAACCATAAAAAAAGGTTTTCGGCCATTACCCTCATATCCGTAGTCCGATCATACCGAATCAAATAGCATCGGCTTCGGCTCGTCGGTCAGCGTGATTTGATGTATGACATGTTGTGGTCCGAGAGCGCATGGATAAATAAAAATTATGTAGAAAACGATAAAAAAGGTTTTTCGGCCATAACCCTCATAGTCGTAATCCGATCATACCGAATCAAATAGCATCGGCTTTGGCTCGTCGTTCCGCGTCATTTGATGTAAGACATGTTGTGGTCCGAGACCGCATGGATAAATAAAAAATATGTAGAAAACGATAAAAAAGGTTTTTCGGCCATAACCCTCATATCCGTAGTCTGATCATACCGAATCAAATAGCATCGGCTTTGGCTCGTCGTTCCGCGTCATTTGATGTAAGACATGTTGTGGTCTGAGACCGCATGGATAAATAAAAAATATGTAGAAAACCATAAAATAGGGTTTTCGGCCATTACCCTCATATCCGTAGTCCGATCATACCGAATCAAATAGCATCGGCTTCGGCTCGTCGGTCAGCGTGATTTGATGTTTGACATGTTGTGGTCCGAGACCGCATGGATAAATAAATAATATGTAGAAAACGATAAAAAAGGTTTTTCGGCCATAATCCTCATATCCGTGGTCCGATCATACCGAATCAAACAGCATCGGCTTCGGCTCGTCGGTCCGCGTGATTTGATGTATGACATGTTGTGGTCCGAGACCGCATGGATAAATAAAAATTATGTAGAAAACGATAAAAAAGCTTTTTCGGCCACAACCCTCATATCCGTAGTCCGATCATACCGAATCAAACGGCTTCGGCTTCGGCTCGTCGGTCCCCGTGATATGATGAATGACATGATATGGTCCGAAGGCCACGTGGTTACATAAAATTTCTTAAATCCGTGAAAGGGGTTCTTCGGCCATAATGGCATCGGCTTCGGCTCGTCGGTCCCCGTGATATGATGAATGTTATAATGTGTTCGGAATGTCGCGAGGATAAGAAAAATTTCTAGAAAACGATGACAAGCATTTTTCGGCCATAATGGCATCGGTTTCGGCTCGTTGGTCCCCGTGATATGATTAATTACATGTTTTCGTCCGAAGACCGCATGGATAACATTAATTTCTAGAAAACGAATGAAAAGGTTTTTCGGCCATAATGGCATCGGCTTCGGCGCGTCGGTCACCGTGATATGATGAAAGACACATTGCGGTCCAATGAAAGCATGAATAACAAAACTTTCTTTAATACGATGAAAAAGGTTTTTCGGCCATAACGGCATCGGCTTCGGCTCGTCGGTCCCCGTGATATGATGAATGACATGATATGGTCCGAAGGCCACGTGGTAAACAAAAATTTCTAAAATCCGTGAAATGGGTTTTACGGCCATAACGGCTTCGGCTTCTGCTCGTTAGTCCCCGTGATATGATTTATTTCATGTTTCGGTCAGAAGACCGCATGGATAACATTAATTTCTAGAAAACGATGAAAATATTTTTCGGCCATAATGGCATCGGCTCCGGCTCGACGGTCCCCGTGATATGATTAATTACATGTTTCGGTCCGAAGACTGCATGGATAACATTAAATTCTAGAAAGCGATGAAAAATATTTTTCGGCCATAATGAATGTCACAATACGGTCAAAAGACCGCACGGAGAACAAAATTTTCTAGAAAACGATATATTGGTTTTTTGGCCATAACGGCATCGGCTTCAGCTCATCGGTCCCCGTGATATGATGAATGACAGGTTTCGGTCAAAAGACCGCAAAAATTAAAAAAAATTCTAGAAAACGATGAAAAAGGTTTTTCGGTTACGGCATCGGTTTCGGCTCGTCGTTCCGCCTGATATGTGTATGACATGTTTCGGTCCGAATACCGCATGGATAACAAACATTACTAGAAAACGATGAAAAAGTTTTTTCGGCCATAACGGCATCGGCTTCGGCTCCTTCGGTCCCCGTGACATAATGGTTCACATGTTGCGTTCCGGACATTGCATGGAAAACAAAAGTTCAAAAAATAAACCATGAAAAAGGTTTTTCGGCAATAACGGCATCGGCTTCGGCTCGTCGGTCCCTGTGATATTATGTATGATATCTTGCGTTCCGAAGGCCGCATGGATAACGTTTTTTATGTTATTGCCGAAAAACCTATTTCATCGTTTTCTCGATATTTTTGTTATCCATACGGTTCTTCGGACCGCAACGTGTCTTTCATCATATCATGAGGACCGACGAGCCGAAGCAGATGCCGTTATGGCCGAAAAACCTTTTTCATAGTTTTCTAGAAATTTTTGTTATCCATGCGGCCTTCGGACCGCAACATGTCATACATTTCATTACGTGGACGGACGAGCCGAAGCCGATGCTGTTTGTCTCGGTGTGATCGGACGTACCGTTGAATAGTGATGGCCAAAAATCCTTTTTCATCGTTTTCTAGTTTTTTTAGTTTATCTATGTGAACTTCGGATAGCAACATGTCATACATCACTTTACGTGAACCGACAAGCCGAAGCCGATACTGTTTGTTTCGGTGTGATCGGACGTCCGGTTAGAGAGTTATAGCCGAAAAACCTTTTTTTATCGTTTTCTAGTTTTTTTTTTATCCATGACGTCTTCGGAACGCAACATGTCATACATCTTATGACGCGGACCGAAGAGCCGACGCCGATGCTGCTTGTATCGGTGTGATCAGCCATCCGGTTGGAGAGATATGGCCGAAAAACCTTTTTTCTTGTTTTCTAGATTTTTTTTTATCCATGCTGTCTTCGGACCGCATAATGCTCATACGTTTCTTAGGGAAGTTACGACAGAAAAACTGTTTTCATATAACACATACGCGAAGACACGAGTAGGCGACCCCTTCTTCTAAATACCAAATGTGTCACACCAAATTGTTAGGATTAACACCACAAAGCCAAAGCACTTTGTTTCAGGACGTTCTGACGTATCTCAGGGACGTTATGACAGAAAAATTGTTTTCATATAAAACGTACGCGAAAAAACAAGATGGCGTCCCCTTCTTCAAAATCCCAAGTGTTGTATACAAAATTGTTAGGATTAACGCCACAAAGCCAAAGCACTTTGTTTCAAACTTTCTGACGTTTTTCAGGGATGTTATGACAGAAAAACGATTTTCATATAAAACGTACGCGAAGAAACGAGTTGGCTACCCCTTCTTCAACATACCGAGTGCTGCACACCAAATTGTGCAGATTAACGCCAGAAAGCCAGCGCACTTTGGTGCAAACAACGCATTTTGAAGAAGAAATAATCAACTCGTGGTTTTAGCATAAGTTCCCTGAATATCATCAGATCGTCCTGAAACAAACTGCATTAGCTTGCTCGCGTTTTTATGCACATTTTGAAGGTTAATAAAGTGTCGGTTGATGAAGGAATCCCTCACCTCCCTTCTTTTCCCAACTAAAAAGTAGGAGAAAGGTTTTTTGACATAGTTTCCCTGAAATACACAGCGATATGCTATCGGTATTATTGTATCCGTGTGATATAATGCCTGAAGATGCCGAAAGGTGAAACCCGAGTCGTGAGTGACCGTACAACAAAGATTCAACAATTCGCACATTTGGACATGGTGAAAAAATAGAAACGTAGACAGGACGAAGCCTAAACAAAAACAAACAGCATCTGGCGATAGGGAAAAAGCAAATAACGGCACTTAAAGGACATGACGGCACAGTTATACGAAAATGGGAACATTTGCTGAATAGAGGGTGGAATTCTACAGTGACCTCTATAGGGATGAAACTGACAAAACTAAAGCCAATTTAGATACTAGTTAAGGAGAAGATGATGAAACCTTACTTCCTGAAATTACTACATGGGAGATAGAGCATGCTATAATGAGCATGAAAAGAAGGAAAGCGCCAGAAGATGGACTAACAATTGATATTCTGAAGAGAGCTGGAAAGACTGTGAACGAAGTGCTTGCACGGTTGTTCACAACTTGTCTGTGTGAGGAAAATATCCCAGACTCCTGGAAAAATGCTTCCATCATAATCCTTCATAAGAAGGGAGACCCTGAAGATCTAAAAAATTATAGGCCCATAAGTCTATTGCCGGTCCTGTACAAAACCTTTACAAAGGTACTTTCTAGGCGCCTGGAAGCATCTCTCGACGAGAACCAACCTAGAGAACAAGCCGGTTTCAGAAGAGGCTTTAGTATAATGGACCATATACAGGTTGTAAGGGAAGTCATTGAAAGACACCAAGAATACAGACTGCCACTCTACCTTGGTTTTATAGACTACGAAAAGGCATTCGATTCAGTTAAGAAATCATCCATCATAGATGCCCTATATAAGCAAGGAATTCCCAGTAGATATATCAACATCCTGGAAAATATATACCACGGAGCAATAGAAAATTTCGAGCTACACAAGCCGTCACGTAAGTTTGTCATTAGCAAAGGTGTCCGCCAGGGCGATACAATATCACCAAAGCTATTCACCGCCACCCTTGAGAATATGTTCAGGAAACTTAACTGGGAGAAGAAAGGTGTGCCAATCAATGGTGAATTCCTCAGTTTCTTGCGATTTGCGGATGAAATTGTCATCCTCGCAACAGACCCAAATGACCTTCAGAGTAGGATGCAGGAACAAGCGAACGAAAGCCAAACTGTTGGTCCGAAGATGAACATAATAAAAACAAAAGTTATGATAAACTGCTTTGCCCAGCCAAAGGCTATCCTTATAAATGGCGCCGAAATCGAGAGGGTACATAGCTATGCTTATCTTGGACAACAGATGTCTATAAACGGAGACATGTTCGAAGCGGAAGTTATCCGCAGATCAAAACCAGCATGGAGTGCATTCGGACGCCTGAATATTATCTTCAAAAGCGACCGGCCACTATGCCTAAAGCGAAAAGTCTTCAACCAATGTGTACTACCAGTGCTGACGTATGCATCTGAAACATGGACCCTTAACACAAAGGAAATCCAAAAATTAAGAGTAACACAACGAGGCATGGAAAGATGCATGTTGGGCATAACGAGAAGAGATCGCAAGAGAAACCAGTGGATAAGGGAGCAGACAAGGGCACGTGATGTAGTAGATGTCGCCAAACAGATGAAATGGCAATGGGCTGGACACATAGCACGACGAACAGACAACCGCTGGACGAATGCGGTCATACAGTGGTACTGGTACCCAAGAAACTTTAAACGACCACAGGGCCGCCCTAAGACCCGGTGGTTTATTTCGAAGAAGAATGGAGGAAGCAGGGGGAGGCCTTCATCCAGCAGTGGATCGACCCCGGCTGATGGTGATGACATTTATTTCGTTTGTTTGTTTTATATAGATAAAAACATTGAAAGCGGACAAATAATAGACAACTGTCAAGTTGGAAAATCTCAAGTTAAATGTTGCTAGTGTTAAAAAAATAGTAAATGAGTAAATGCCATCTTAAAGATTTTTTTTCACTACTGTAGTTAATGCGTTATATATTTCGCTTTTAATACGTTAGTTGTCACTTCCTGATGGAGAGGTAAATTTTTTAGATAATTTAGCATGTTTTGTCATTACCTTTCGATAAATTCAAGCGAATCTGATCAATGCACAGTCTTGTATTAGTTGTATACATAAGTAAACATATAAACACTTAGAACTCTTCATCCCTCAGCTGAATATGTCACTTTTGAGCACTTTTGAACAGGTGTTAATTGTCACTCTTTAAGTCAATGGATTTTAATGGATATTCCAACACCTAGACTCAAAAAATTTACTGAATAATATTGATTTGAAATAATTGTATTGAGTTTGTCAGGAAAAATCAAGCGATGCATCAACTCAAAAATTAGTTAATTAAATTAATCATATATATTTGGGTTTTAAATAATAAAAACATATTTTTTTGTACTTATTTCCACAATAAATTTTTTGATCAGGACCGGTTTCGCTCATCGCGAACAATATTAACTGATATAATACAATTTACAAACAAGTCTATTTATACAAAACAAAAAAAAATATTTGAGTTAAGGGTAGCAGGTGTACTTATTATTTAAATGATTTTTTTATTATTTAAAATATCATGCCTTTCCATCAAGAAGTGACGTTAACACCTTAAAAGAGATATATTTGGGTATCAACTATTAACACAGAAAAATCAGCCTTCTCAACCGTTGAGGCGTTCGTAGTTAGAGGCTTAAAATGTCACTAACTTCTCGACTGCTTAAAATACTTAGCGGTAAAATTTTACCAGTTCATACAGGCAAATTAATCGATATTGAATTTTCAAGCACCATCAATTGACAGAAGTTATGTCGTTGTGTTTATTTTGAATAGAGCATCTATATTGTCTATACTACGCAAACTTTGTGGTACCTTTTGACGTATGTTATGACATTGTGGGCTAAATCGAGATATTTTTCCTTCGTATAAAATATTTACAAGGTTTTTAAAAAATAAAAATATACATACGGATTTGAAAACTGTCAGAATGGATTTGAAAAAGGAACCCATAGATATCGAGACGGATCGAGTTGTCAGTGGCATGAGTGACGAAGATATCCCAGAAAACAGGTTGAACACTCTTGAAGACGTTCATCATCGGAACATTTTTATTAAACAGGAGCCGGTTGAAGATGAAGCAACAGATCGCGAGCAACTGGTAAAAATTAACCTAAACATATTTGAATGTCAGTGCTTGGTGAAATTTCAATTTAAATACCATTTTTTTTCATTTTCTTGGAGCAAACGTGACATTTTTTTTATGATTACGTTTCAATTGATAAATCATGTGATCTCTTTTTTTTAAATCCACTATATAAATATATATTATGATCAGGACCGGTTTCGCTCATCGCGAACGTTATCAAATGGCAGGATGCAAATATAACAAACAAGCCTCGATATAATTTATGATATCGGCCGAAGGCGCTTGATGGAATTTCAATATCAAACTTGAATTGTTACGACTTTGTGCAATTATTCCACATGCGTTGCCATTGACGACCCGGGTTTCGCCTTTCGGCATCTTCAGGCATTCCATCACACGGATGCAACAGAACGAACTCAGTTCTGTTGTTTGTAACAATTCAAACGCAATTTTGGGTTAAAAGTCAGCAGGTATACAAAACCGAGTGTTCAAGAACTAAGAACAATCTTAAGTGCCTTCAGATATTTGTGGTGACCATAAAGCCCACACTGGAGTAGCGTACACCATAATTGGAACTGTGAACAGCATGGCCAGGAGAGTGACCCCCAGGAGTATCTTTCCACAACCTTGTCAAAGCAGGGTGTTGCTTGGTGCGTTCCCTCATCATCAATTTATCATTTAATTTCAGAATGGAAGAAATGGTGATAGCATCGTAATAAAAAATGAATTTGATTCTCATTGGGTTCACCGTGACGAGAATTCAAATGCTACGATCACAGTGAAGCAAGAAAAAAAATGCGAAGAAGATGTCCATAATAAGGTATTCACTTTAACCCGTTCCATGCGGCTGTTTTTCATACAAATTAAATTTGTCCTTTCTTTCCGTATAGAATTATAAATAGTCCAATAAAACATAATCGGGTTGGCGTTTATGGAAGCCAGATGCATAAGGAATATTTCACAGTATTAAAAAACACAAAGAAATGTCCTCCTATGTTAACACGGTGAAAAAATAGCAATGTATTTTAGTTCTACAAAATTATTTTTAACAAATATAGTTGATAGCTATTTCGGCTCACGCCATCGTCAGAACTATGCTTAAACTAACATTTGCTTATCTATATATAGCTGTGCAGAAAAGGCACACAACACATCCTCTCTCCTGTTCCAACGGCCTAGCTTGTTACTTTAACACAATGACACTAAATTTTCAAAATTCTAAATGAAACAATAGGTGTCTATGACAATAAGATTATATGTGGGACGGAAGTGATCCTTCTGGAAGTAAATCAGACCACCCCTTTGTGCAACGGCTGGACAAGTGGCGATACTATTATGTTAGTTTGTTCGTTAAGAATCCTTTGTGATAATTGGTGTCTATTGATTTCTAGCTGTTCCAAAGCCGTCATTCTCCGACCCTTACTACAAAGATGCAAACATTTAGGGGCTGAGTTTGAATTTATATTATGTGATTCATTAATAACGTGATTAGCGAATTGTGAATCTGTTTTTTTACTGTTGAATGATCTTACATGTTCCTTAGCTCGAGTAGATATACTTCTACCCGTCTGTCCGATATAAACGGATAAACATGAGCCACAGGACATTTTATTAATACTGCTTCTGTCGAGTTTATTGATTTTATCTTTGTTATTTTTAAGATGTCTGCCTAAGTTATTGTTGACCTTGTCCTCCTACATTGTCGCAATGGCTTTAACAAATAACTCACTGGTAATCGCTATTGCCGTAATGTATCGAAACCGCCAAAAAAACTCAAACGAACAAGCGCCATTACTGTCACGTGTCACATTGCAAAAGTTGCGAAGATTGGTGCGAAGTTTAAACTGATGGATCGACCCTGGCAGAGATCGCAAGAAATTTAAAGGATTCAAAAAATCGATGCCTTAAACATTTAAGCCTAATACTTTTGGCAGTAGAAGGACTAATTAGACGATATTTTGAAACCAAAATCATTCTTATGTGCAAAAGATTGCCTGTATTATCGATGATTGAAAGCTCGCGTCTCATACCTTGAGACGTTTGCGTGGTAAGGATTAATTATACTTGATTGCCTCGTGGTATTATGATGATAATAACATTATGATGGAGTTTTTGTGCTCCAAATACTGAATTTTCTTGTCTCAAATTATGGTTCCGTAAAAATTATATTAATTAAATATTAATTATTGAAATGATCCACCATTAATTTCTTTGGTTAATATATAACACTAGCGTGTACTCGGCATGCGTTGCAATTCCACTCAAAAAAAAGAAACCGCGAGTTTATGGAAGCGCCTCGTCGAGGCCTCTCGCCTTCCAATTGGACAAGTCGGACTCGAGGCGAGGCCAGAGCCTAAGCGTAAAGCGGATTTGCGTCTTTTTTGTTTTCGGCGTTGCTATGGATACAATGTGTCATAAATGGCCATTCTGTATTACAATAGTCTTGTATGAAAACATGTTTTACGTAAATATTCAATTAATTTTTGTAATTAAATCAAATTTTGGGTATCCTCTCTTTTTCCCGCTAGTCTAAGCAATAATTCGACAAACTTTTATCGCAATCGGATTAATTGTGTAGGAATGCATAAAGGACAGACAAACAGACAGACAGGCATTCATTTATATATATATATAGATTTAATGTGCTCAAACTCACAAATTGTATTGGATAGAAAGATTTATCTACCGAAACCTGTCAATCCGTATAATATTTGAGACAGGAAATCGATAAATCAGGGAACGGTTAATGCAGGATTATTTAACATTTTTCTCATGTATGTTTGACAGGACTGTAAAAATGAAGGATACATCCGGGAAAATGTATTATGCTTGAACAGTTGATCGGGGTTCCACTGTAGTACATTTAATTAATAGCAAAATATGTGAATGGATTTATTCAATTTTAGAATCTATTTACTTTCTGTGAGCAAACCAAATGGATCCTTATGTTCCATATTATATAGGTCACAGCACAGATATGCGCAGTGTCCACTTTTGAACAAATAATAATATATTGATTTAAATTATGGCATTGGCATTTGATAGTTGACGACACAACAATTGGACGCATACATGCGGTCGCACTGCTCGATGGGTTAAGACAGTGATCGGCAAACTGCGGCTCTTTGACTCTGATGGAATTCAAATATCAAATTTTAATTTGTTGAAACTTCGTACGAGTCCACATGTTTTCTCGATAACGACCCAAGTTTCGCCTTCCGGCATCATCAGGCATTCTTGTTTAAGGTGATGTGTTTATTTTGGTTATATTTCAACAATTTTATTATTTTTTGTTTTAGATACTCGATGAAGAAATTTTCGATCGAACTGAAATAAAAATCGAATTCGATTCGACCGATATGTCCGTCGACGAACAGATTATTTCTATTTATGAAGATTCGATCGCAGGAAAAGATTCAAATCAAACTAGTAATGCGATAATCGAATCGAATCGGGATGAAACGAATGATAGAATCGTGACTCAGTTCGAACTCGATGATAAATATGACACTCTAGAGTCTTTGAAGTCTTCGAAAGTTCAGAAGAAGCGTCTACGCAAAGCGGGCAACAAGACGTTCTACTGCGACCGTTGCAGTTATACCACGAAGAAACATTCGCATCTCGTTTCGCACCAGTTCGTACACACCGACGCGAAACCTTTTAAATGCGATATGTGCGAATATACGTGTAAACAGTTTAATTTCCTACATGCACACAAAAGATCACACAGCGATCACAAACCGTTTGCGTGCGAGTTTTGCGATTATCGGTGCAAAGTGCAAAACTCGCTCAAGCGTCATAAAGTTATTCATTCGAGCAAAAAACCGTTCAGTTGCCAGTTTTGCAAGTTTACGTGTAAAGAACAACGCAGATTAAAAATGCACACCGTAGCTAATCACAGCGAAGAGCCGTTTCGGTGCTCGAAATGCGAATACTCTACGACAGAATTCAAACATTTCAAACGGCACAAAATCACGCACACGGATCAACCTTACGCGTGCGCTCATTGCAGGTTTCGGTGTAAAGAACGTTCCGAATTGGACGCACATAAATCCAGTCACCGTTTCAAGTGCAACTCGTGTGCGTTTGTCACCGGGGATATGTGTGTGTTGAAAGCGCACAAAGCCACACATAAGAACGGAATCAAAATACTCAATTTTAAATGTGATGTTTGCCCGTTCAAAGTGAAATACTCACGTGAGTTGAAACTGCATAAAGTTACACACGGGCCGGACGATTCGTCCGCCAAAAAGTCGCCGAAAAAAATCAAAATGTTCTACTGCGACAGCTGTGATCATGAATCGAAGACTCTGAAGGAGCTAAAGAAACATAAAGTCACTCACGAGTCGAATCGTGACGAATCGAGTCAGCAAACGAGTCAAGACAAACACGAATCATAGATGTTTTTATGAGCTTAATAGAATTTCAATATAGAATTTGAATTGTTGAAACATTGTACAATTCTACATGTTTTATCGTTAACAACCCGGGTTTCGCCTTTCGGCATCTTAACCTGATCAGTGCGACAGTTTTTCATACAAATTAAATCTGTCCGCGTTACTATCCGCAATATTATCCAACTGACTTTCTTTTAATTCTTTTAATACTCTTAAAAACTTGAAGAGAAATGTATCTCGCCGTATATTACTTTCGACTCATACAAGGCCAAAACGAGAATTCTGCCATCCTTGATTGATCAAATTGTATGCTCCGGATAATTTTTTCCGAAGAGATGGCGGGCATAAATTGTCTGTTCTTCCAAAGTGTAAAACCAGTCTGCCAATGGCAAAAGCATTAACAATTTTCAACAGTATCGCTTTGGATATCGACATATTCCACGTGGACGAGATTGAGTTCAGGCGAATATTATTTTTTAATATATCAAAGTAGATTTTACACGAGCCTGCTCGGTTGACTTCCTTGTCAGTCAACAGAATTGACAGTCTGTTGACATGTGGAATCGTACAAAGTTTTGACACTCTTTTCAAGACGACTCACTCGGTCTTCCGCGATACTTATCAGAGATGCTTGACCGTTTGCAATACAGGAGACATGGTCTTCTCATGGTTTACACTTTTAAAGTGATATTTTTTGTGCTTCAAATGTGTGCTTTGACAAGTGTGAAAGTGGTCTCAAATATGATCTGCGATCACGTCGAAAAATCGGCATGCCATAATGAAACGCTAAGATACAAAATAAAAGAGTTTGTTTAAATATGTCTTATTTTATTAAAGTTATACATAATATAAAAAATCATTTTAGTACTATGTCCACAATATATTTGGCGATCAGGAACGGTTTCGTTCGTTGTGAGCATTATCAACTAACTGATAGAGAACAGACTGCGAGTAGTCCAAAAAAAAAATGATTCGGTGCTTGACGGAATTTCAATATCAAATTTGAACATGTTTTGATACTGAGGACTCAGGTTACGCCTTCTGGCATCACACGGATGTGACAGAACTGATTATGCCATCAGTTATATACCAAAGAGTTAATACCAAAAGGAAAATCGGAAAGGATTCTACAACAAATCATATTGAAATTCCATCAAGCACCTTCAGTCGTTATCGTGAATTGTATAAAACCATTTTTTTTTTTATATACAAATGGGTCGTTTGTAGTTTTTTTCGTAATGGTTGATAATACTCGCGATGAGCGAAACCAGTTCTGATAGTATCAAATAATTTGTTTCTATTATTTAAAATATAATGTCATTTCAATAACAAGTGACAGTTGACACCTCAAAAGTGAAAAAAATACATAACTTGTCGGTTGTTTATTTTACGGTGAAAAAATATAGTTTCGAACTCAATGGAGTTCTACCAAAGTTGTTTATTTCTTATCGAGAGAATAATGAACACTGGGAAGGTCCCTCAGCCGTTTGGCAGCATGTTCGGGCGTTAGGTCCCTCTGGGCTTGCGCCAGGAGTTCATAACCGACAAAGAACTTTCGAATCTCGGCAGACCTCAGAAGGGGCGGAAGAAATATTGCGTGGAGCAACCACTCAGGTGATGCTTTGCCGACATTTTCCTGTCCTGTAGGGGCACCTAAAAAAGATTATCACTATCAAAGTTGACATAACAAACATTATCCAACAGGTTCGTGGGAAATTGGACTTCCCAAATAAGTGCCGCCGAGCAAATTTACGGCAGACATTCGCACGACATTGTATTCCACATTTAACATCATAAAATAAACTGTCTCATTCATTGCGCAGAGTTTTAACCTCACATAACAGCCATCTCTAACGTGTTAAGGTTCAAAATACTTTGAATATATTACTGTACATACATTTTATCAATGGCATCTATTGGATTTAGCCAAAAACATTTTGATATTGTATATAATCGTGCAATCCACCAGTAGTACAACCTAATTGGGAGTTCTTATAGTTTTGATATACACACAAACTTGAATTGTTACAATTTTGCACGATTCCACATGTTTTGTCACTAACGACCCGTGTTTTGCCTTTCGGCGTCTTCAGGCATTCTACCACAAGGATGCGACAGAACTGACGTAAAATAAAGAAGAAAGACTGCAGTAAATTACAGCTAAAACAAATGGAACGGTTGGTGACAAAACATGTGTAA
The DNA here is from genome assembly GCA_028555115.1 of Himalopsyche japonica. NCBI lineage: Eukaryota > Metazoa > Arthropoda > Insecta > Trichoptera > Rhyacophilidae > Himalopsyche > Himalopsyche japonica. The sequence goes on from JAHFWJ010000034.1 coordinate 30,168, forward strand.
CAGTTCAAATTTGATATTGAAATTCCGTCAAGCACCTTCAGTCGATATCATAAAGTGTACTCACAATGAAAAGTGAAAACAAAAGCAATGTGTTTTGTTCTACAAAACTATTTGTATTTTAAAATATAGTTGATAGCTATTTCGGCTCACGCCATCGTCAGAACTATGCTTAAACTAACATTTGCTTATCTGTATATAGCTGTGTAGAAAAGGTACACGATACATCTTCTCTCCTGTTTCGATCAATATACTCACAGACATTTAAATTGAATATAGAGCCATGTAATATGCAGCAAAAGTAGTTAATAAACGGTGAATAATAATAATAACTATGTATGTAAACAATTACCATGCCATCCCATACTATATGGAAAACTGCATTTGAACAGATTATCGTATCGAATTGTCAGCATTTTGATCGCTTCCGCCAAAGTTTCTTTCTGGTCACCATTCAGATCGGTGATCCTTCGAGGAGTGTGACCCAGCGGTAGAAGCATCGTCTCGAACGGCCACACGGCCCAATACGGAACCAATGCCACCCAGTCTTTATTTGAGAACACAATACGTTCCTGTGAGAATAATATAACATTATCATTCTCAAATTCAAAATTAATCCGATTTGTAGTTTTTGATGAGCATTTTTCATCTTGCTGTGTTATTTTAGGGATTTTTAAAGATTCGGCACACAGAAAGACAGACAGATAGGCAGAGAGTTTTATCAAAGAGACATATATAAACCTTTATGAATGAATATTTCAAATAATAAAAAAATATTTTTTAGTTTTATATCCACAACATATTTTTTTATCAGTACCGGTTTCACTCATCGCAAGCATTAACCGAGAAATTGTTGTGGATATAAAGTGCTAAAAAAATGTTTTTTTACGATTTAAAATATCATGCCTTTCCATCAAGGAGTGACAGTTAACACCTCAAAAGTGATTTATGAATTCAATTGAAAATTAAAAATGAATAAATAAAATATAATATATGAATCGACTGAAGGTGCTTGATGGAGTTTCAATATCAAGTTTACATTGTTGAAACTTTGTACGATTCCACATGTTTCGTCTTTTGGCAACGTCAGGCATTTTATCACACGAATGCAACAGAACTGACACACAATAGACAGTTGGCATCGGTTATATCAAGAAACACGATAAAATCACGACAATCGATTACCTGTGATAAGTTTTATCAATGATAAGCACTGTTAATGAGCCTTTGATGAAATGATTCTACAACAATTAATTGAATATTTACAAATTTGAATTGAATATTAATTAATTGAGATTTTTAATATCTGTTTATTGTGTGTGAGTTCTGTCGCATATGTGCAATGGAACGCCTGAAGATACCGGAAGGTGGAACCCGGATCGTTAGTGACAAAAGATGTGGAATCGCACTAAGTTTCAGCAATTTAAATTTGATATTGAAATTCCATTAACCGCATTCATGTTGTATATGGAAATACGCAATCTAAACATAAGATTCAGCACACATCCGAGTGTCAATAATGGACACATGTTTTCAGTATACATGTGACACAAAAAAACGAAAGTATAAAATACAATACAATGAAAAATGACAACATTCGACTTAAATACCTTGGCAGCCAATTCTCTTTCAACATAGTCAACCAAAAGTGCCCGTTGATGTTTTTTATGGTATTCCAACTGGAATCTGCAAAATTAATCACAATTTAAGACATTTAATGTGCTTGATGGAATTTGCGTCGCCTTTCGGCAACCATCACACGTACGCAACAGAATTGATAACGCTTTGTTCGGTTCCAATGCATCCGTGTGATGGAATGCCTGATGATGCCGAAATCGGTGAAACCCGGGTGATCAATCGTACGCTAATTTTTAATAACAGGATCGAAAAATTTATGAACATTATGATGATGATTATCGACTGAAGGTGTTTGATGGAATTGCGATATCAAATTTGTAAAATTCAACATGTTTTGTTATTAACGACCCGGGTGTCGCCTTTCGTCAACTATCACACGGACGCAACAGAATTGACAATGCTCTGTTCCGTTCAGTTCCATTTCATCCGTGTGATGGAATGCCTGATGATGCCGACAGACGAAACCCAGATCGTTAATTACAAGACATGTGGAATCGTACAAAGTCACAAAAATTAAAATCTGATATCGAAATTCCATCGAGCGCCTTTGGTCTCGATATCATAAATTAAAATCTTGATGTTCGACGATGAAAGTTGGACTCGCCTCTGTTTTACAGCAGGTTCGTTGGGCAAGAACGACGACGCCCAGATCTGACAGTGAGGATGAGGGTTAGAGCATCCCATACTTGCTCCCTTATTCTCGAAGATCTGAACCCATTGATATTTTCTTCCCAGCTCTTCGACTTGCTTCACCCACCTAAAAATCAGAAAATCAACTCGATACTGAGACCGTTTAACGTTCTGTACGATATAAACCGTATTTTTTGACCGGTTTCGCTCATCGCGAGCATTATCAACTGATAGAATACAATTTACAAACAAGTCTAATTACACAAAATGATCGTTCAGAACTCTTAACGGATTATTGATTTACCTTAATTTTATTTAAAGTTAACATTTTACTTTAAATAAAAACAAAAAAGAATAAACAGAAACAAATTTAAATAGAAACAAAGAAGCACCCCGCAGTGGGTTTAGTAATGGTGATGGTTACTTAACCCTCTGCGAGGTGCTTCTTTGTTTCTGGAATAGACCATTTCCGTGCCATATGTAAACTTATTGATATAGCCGCCTTTTTAGTTTCATATACAAATTTTCAGTTTTATTGCGAGCAAGAAACAAGTTAGGCCTTTAAAACAGGAGAGAAGGTGTATTGTGTACCTTTTTTACACAGTTATATATCGATAAGCAAATGTTCGTTTAAGCATAGTTCTGACGATTGCGTGAGCCGAAATAGCTATCAACTATATTTGTTAAAAATAATTTTGTAGAACTAAAATACATTGCTATTTTTTCACCGTGTTATAATGTAGTTCTACCAAGTGAATGCCAATTCAATCAATGAACTAAAAGTCTGTTTTTATTATTTAAAATATCACGCCTTTCCATCAAGCAGTGACAGTTAACACTTTCAAAGTTAATTTTGTGGTTGATATTTTGTTTTGTTTTTTGTTTCCAGCTACCGATTCTCGCTCAAAAATGACTTTCGAACTGCCATCGTTGAAATTGTGCCGAAATCAGTCAGCAAACATTACCTGAAAACAGAAATTTTACATCCCGAATTGTCGCTGAAATATTTCCACGTCTGCGTTGAAAAATACTCACTCATCGATGACTGCTTTTATCTCATTTAATGTCATCACGGGCAGGGTTACTTTTGAGTCCGGATGAAAGCACATTACCCTGGAATAGAGGAAATACAATTGTTACATGGTGGAAAAACAGCTACATTTTTAGTTCTATGTAATTTATAAGATAACATATATATAATTGAAAGCTATTTCGGCTTACGCCCTCATCCGAACTATGTTTAAACGTATATTTACTTATCTATATATACTAGTGTGTTGAAACGGTACACAATACATCTTCTCTTCTGCTTTAACATCCTCGTTTTAATATTGCACCAATAAAGTCGAAGGCGTAAGCCGAAATAGCTATCAACAATACATCTTATAAATATAGTAAAACTAAAATACATCGCTATTTTTACACCGTGTTATAATGGGTTCTACCAAGTAAATGCCAATTCAATCAATAAATAGAATTGAAAGAAAGAATCCAACGAACGGACGCTTCAATAATACAATTTACGATAGCGACTGAAGGTGCTTGATGAAATTTCAATATGAAATTTGAATTGCTACAGCTTTGCGCTTTGACGATTCGTCAGTTCTGTTGTGTCCGTGTAACGCCTAAAAATGCGGAAAGGCGAAACCCGGATCGTCAGTGATAAAACATGTAGAATCGTACAAAGTTGTAACAATTCAAATTCGATATTGAAATTCCATCAAGCGCCTTCAGTCGATATCATTAAATATATGGGTATATATATATATACTTACCGACATGTTCCTCTAGCGGGCGCCATTTTAAACAGCGGATCGTCCGATTCGGGAGGGGCTGGCACATCTTCGAAGAGGGCGGGGAAATCGTTTTGGAAGACGAATGTCGATTTGTAGTTAGGGTTAACCTTTGGAAAAGTTAAACATTTATCAAATTCGCATTGCCGAAACTCTGTACGATTCCACATGTTTTGTCACTAACAAACCGGGATTCGCTTTCGGCATCTTCAGGCATTCTTTCACACGGATGCAACAGAACTGACGCGCGATAAACAGTTAGCATCCTTTATATACCAAAGGAGATAATTTAAGGAAAAACACAGACCTCAAGGATGGGATTCAAATAATATTGATCCTGTTAATGGGTCTTTCATGGAATGAGTCAACAGCAAATGAAAGATGCCGAAAGGCAAAACAAAATTGTAATAATTCAAATTTAAAATTAATCAATTAATACGGCCAAAACTTGTGTTTATTAAAAGTATGATAACTATGGTAATATTGGATAAAATCAAATGAAACTTTCTGAGATGGTTAACAACATTATGTAAATTAGTCCTAGGGTGATAAAATTGTCAACGCTTTCCCATGTGTAAAGCCACACTTTGATGTTTGCACATGTACCGAGTCTCACGTATTTTTTTTGGTTTGCACACACTTTGCAAGTCCTATACGGGCTATTTTTTTTCTGTTGCCGGTAGGGCTCAAAATCTGTTTTTTTTATGTCCCCAAACCATGTTATATGATGCCATTTTTATATTGTATATTTTCGATATCATTCCATCATTAAAAAGTCATCGACCCGTATTATGTTATTACCTGACCGTTGCCTCTTGTGGCACCAGGGCACAGCGGATTCGATTCGGGATTCTCTCCCTTCTGTTCGTCCTCATGATCGTCCTTGACCGCTTCCGTCTGGCCAGACCATGGCCTTAGCATGCGGTGCGGAGACACCAGGATCCATTCGTCTTTCAGGGGATTGTAGCGGACGTGTTGATGCTCTTAAGAAACAAATTAACGAAGATAAAATTAGTTACCGCAGCAGTCGATAGTCATTTCCTCTGTTTTAACCTTTAATTAGTATACAGTGGAACCTCGATCAACCGTTCTCGCATAATACGTTTTCCCGGATGGAATGCTTATTTTTTATAGTCCCGTCAAACTTCCATAAGAACAATGTTAAATAATCTCGGATTGACCGTTTCCCGATTCCCCGAGATCCTTGGTAAACCGTCTAAATATTTTGGTCCCGTCACAAATATTATCCCGATTGACCGTTTTATTGCATATTTCTCCGTAGCTCGGCAAGCAAGTTTGACACAGCCGAGTGCAGGTGTTATGTCTAGACACGTTGGAATCCGCTGTACATGTTAGACGTAACGCATTGGACGCATGTGCTATTTTTTGGGTTGAAATCCACCACACGCGTATTATTGTTTATGATACAAATGTAGAGTTGTTTAAAATTCATGGTAATAATGATTCCTGTACATACAAACTTTTAGTCACAAGTTTAGTAACAAGTCTTTGTTCCGATTAAAGTGCCAAATAACAAAGAAGCAAACTAACTTAAACGACTTTTTTAAAAAAAAAAATTATATACAGTATGTACAAGTAGCTAATAAATAAATATTTTTTACGATTTTACTTGTTTATTATTATTTGAGGCTTTCCCGCATTTACCATTATTTTTTCAGGGTCCCTTGGAAAACGTAAAATCGAGGTTTCACTGTATCAATTAACACATTATTTGCGGGCGAGATTCGCACTACGCTGATAGCTTTTTTCGGGCATAAAATTAATGCCGTGCGTAAAAACCACACTTTTACATAAAATACCATAACTTTTAAAATACCCCACATATTTAAGTGTTTTTTTTCAATATGGTACTCACCAAGTATAGCACCACCAGTTTATCAAATAAACGTTCATGTTTCCGCAAAGAATACTTCTTTCAGGCATACAACATTTCAATATACATGATAAAATACAGGACCTTTACTAATCAACATTCAGGCGCACGGTACGTCATGCATTTATTTTTGACATCATAAAAGTTTGCTTTATGGGCAACTTGTCTCAGCAATCAGTTGGAAAAACAATTGGTAAAATCGACAACCATCTCAAGGATTTGTATGGGCACTCAAATATCAGTTCGATGTCAAGCTTCGTTTGCGCTATTTCATAATTTATGACCTACAGATGTCCTTTTGTCTACACAAACTTAAATTCTTGACAGTTGACACCTTAAAATTGATTACCTAGAAAAGTTGACACTTGAAGGCAATATATTTTACTTTGGCTTTTTTATCAGTCGATAATGTTAGCGATGACCGAAACCGATCATAAAATATATTGTGGAAATAAGTACTAAAAAAATTTGTTTTCCTTTCCGTCAATAACTGACAGTTAACACCTTCAGAATAACATATTTACTTCCTTGCTTTAGGGTTTATATTTTCACTGTGTGAACTGCAATGTATAAAACCGACGTGTGTTGGTTTTATTGCATTCGTGCGATAGAATGCTTGAAGATATCGAAAGGCAAAACTTACCTCTTGAACAATTCAAATGCAAATGTTATTTCTTATTATTAAGATAACCTGATTGATTGATTATGTTTGTTTTTTGTCTCGTTACAGAATAGTTTTATTTTTAAGATATTAGCTGTTTCGCTTATCACACGCGACATTAACTGACGAACCGATCAGTTGAAAACGCCGCATATAAATATTGAATCAGTGTAAAGACAGAATGAAGCACTTACGATTGTTTTATGACAAAAACACTTTCGGAATCTCCCCATAGACAACCGCGTATCTCATTAGACCGATAATACCATAGACAACTTGAGAGTTTACTCTACAAACTTTAAAAAAATAACAACCATTTTAACAATAAAAAAACTGAAACACTATAATTGTTAATGCGGACATACCTGTTTCTTCAAATTTGGCAGACATCTCTCTGCAAAAAAATAAAATTAATTTAATTTAAAAACAATGCATTCTGACATATTGTATCAAATACTAATTAATGGCGACCAGCGTGTTAACATTTAAGAATAAATAAAACAGAAAGAAAGCGAAGGTTAGTATCTCAATACTTTAAATAATAAAAACACATTTTTTAGTACTTATTTCCACAATATATTCTTCGATCAGGACCGGTTTCGCTCATTGCGAGCATTAGATTCGGTTGATATACTCGCAATGAGCGAAACCGGTCCTGATCAAAAGATATATTGTGGAAATAAGTACTAAAATTGTGCTTTTATTAATTTATGACATCGACTGAAGGCGCTTGACGGAATTTGAATTGTTACAACTTTGTACGATTCCGCACGTTTTGTCACTAACGACCCGTGTTTCGCCTTTCGGCATCTTCAGGCATTCTATCACACGGATACAACAGAAGAGAAATGACGCATTAACAAGATCGTTAATGAAAATCATCACAATAGGCAAGTGTCTTAATTATTATTAAATTTGTTTTAGCTGCAATTTATTGCTTGCCTTGGGTTAAGTGTCTTCCTGTAATTAATAACTTCGGTAGATAGACGATGCTAACTGTCTATTTTACGTGAGTTCTGTTGCATCAGTGTGATAGAATGCCTGAAGATGCCGAAAGGCGAAACCCGGGTCGTTAGTGACAAAACATATGGAATCATACAAAGTTGTAACAATTCAAATGTGTTTTTATAATTTTAGTTATGCTTTCTTTCCATCAAGAAGTGACAGTTAACACCACAAAAGTGAGAAACGGTTGACGCTGTTAATAGACTCAAAACAAAAATATACATAAGCAAATTTGATGGAATTTCAATATCAAATTTGAATTGTTACAACTTTGTACGATTCCACGTGTTTTGTCATTAATGACCCGGGTTTCAGCGCTCTATCGCAAGGATGCAACTGATTTTGAACACTAATATAATAATAATACTGAGAGTATACAGTCAGTTCAAATTCCATTAAAAGACCATTTGCTAATTAAAAATCTGTTATATTACAATAAAATGACCTTATGTGTCCTCTAACTTTAATTAAAATACACATACCTATATATCCAATGTAAATTGACTTACAAGAACCGCAATTAAAACTATATATTCCAGTTAAATCTAGTCTTTACTGATATGTGACATAAAACCTGTTTTAGTTCCACTCAAAAAAAATATTTTAATTGCTGTTTGAGTCAATAATTAGGATAATTAATATAGGACATAGCTCCCAGAATTAAAATGATTGTTAAACACGTTAACGGGTTTATGATATTGAGATCACGTCTGTGTCCGTTTGTCGATAAATGTTACTGAAGTTATGACAGGTTTACTATTAAGCATTTTATCGCGATAAATGTTACATAATAATTCTCCGACAACGGATGTATAGATAACTAATCACTTACTTATCTAAAAAGAGAGATAAACTTAATGATTTTGAATAATACAGTGTTTAAAATATTGCCCTGATTAATTTTCTTTTTTAATCTCTCGGAAAGACATGTCGAGCAACTGATTAGCAGCACAATTCAACGTGTGATATCAAATAGTTTTTACTGAAGAATGACTGATAAAAAATAGCTCGGTTCAAGGTTGTGCATGGATGATCGGAAAGAAAAGAAGGATTTTTGTGTTCGGACTTGGTGTGACTCCATTATAAAATGGTGAAAGGTTTAAAATATATATTATATATATATTTGAGAGCTATTTTAGTTTTATTTTCATATTTAAGCGGGGGTCGTTAGTGACAAAACATGTGGAATCGTACAAAGTTTTAACAGTTCAAATTCAAAATGTATATATCTTATTAATTTTGAAGAACTAAAATACGTCGTATCGATTGAATTGGCATTTACCTGGTAGAACTCCATTATAACACGGTGAAAAAATACATTGTCATTTTTCAATTTGTTTCCTGTAAATCTTGTCTATGAAATTTAATTTTTAACATTATCAGCTATTGAATATTTTCTTGTTTATATATTTTTTATCCTTCACCATGGACAAGTGCAACGTGTAAAATACGAATTCACTTTGTTTGCGTCGATCCTCGTTCACTTCAAAGAAGGTTGGATCGTTTGTAACCCACTGTTTACAATCAACGCACATATAGTTACTCGCTGAGATTAGATAGCACACAAATGTCCACTTGTATGCAAACAAAAATAATTTTTATCTCTAAACAGGTCAGTTCAACGAAGAGATAAGAAATTCAAGAGAATACTTTTAGACACGCAGCAGATAGTTTTAAAAACGTATTAGAACAGTTGTTGACAACATTGGTCTATTGTAGACGGCCACCACAATATTCAACACGACTTTAAAACATCATATTCTTTGCTGAATCATATAAACGAGAATTCTGGCATACTCGACAATATTAAATTAAGTGTTCCGTATAATTTTTTGTGTGTAAAATCGTGGACATTAATTGTTTCTTCTTTCAAAGTGTAGAACCAGTCTGCCAATGGTAAGAGCATTAACAATATTGCTTCCGATGTCGACATATTCCATGTGGACGAGAGTGAGTTCAGGCGAAGACTATTTTAAGTAGATTTTACTTGAGCTCTCTCTGTTGTCTTCCTTGCTATCCTTGTTTTTGTTTTGTTTCTTATTTCTGTTACTTCATTTGTGTGATAGAATGCATGTAGACGCCGAAAGACGAAACCCGGTTTGTCAGTGAAAAATCATGTGGAATCGTACAAAGATTCAACAATTAAAATTACATCAAGCACATTCCGTCAATATCACAAATTTTAATCCTGCGTGACTTCTCTCCTCGGTACCAAAAATTAGCGCATGATTGATCATCCGGGTTTCACATTTCTGTATCTTCATGCATTCTATCACACGGATGTAATAGAACTGAAGATAACAGAGCATTATCAATTATGTTGCATATGTGTGATAATTGCTGAAAAGCAACAGCTTGGTCGTTAGTGACAAAGCATGCGGAATCGTACTAAGTTTCAACAATTCAAATACGATATTGAAATTCCATTAACCACTTTCAGTCGATATCATATTTTTTATCACCGATGACCCGGGTTTCGCCTTTTTTCATCTTCAGACATTGTATCATACGGATGCGACAGAACTTTATCAATTTTGCTGTACATGTGTGATAGTTGCTGAAAAGCAACACCCGCGTCGTTAGTGACAAAACGTGTGAAATCGTACAAAGCTTCAACAATTCAAATTTGACATTGAAATTTCATCAAACACCTTCAGTCGATGTCATAATTTATTCAATCCTGTTTGACTGTACAACTCAGATGTGAGAATTAAAAATTAAATCCACATGTTCAGAATATCCCATCTTGTAATGATATGAACCACCAGAAGGTTTAACATAACTACAAGTGTTTTAGATAAACGTTTAGAAAGTTTAAAACTGTGTTAACTTAAAGAGTATATCTATGGTACATTATACTAGGAGTCATAGACAATTCATGAAAGAAAGAAATCTGTAATAAAAAATGGTAAAAATTTAAATACAGTGGAACCCAGATCAACTGTTCTCGCGTAATACGTTTTCCCGGACAGATCGTTCATTTTTTACAGTCCCGTCAAATACCCATAAGAACAATGTTAAATTATCCCGGTTTACTGTTCCCTGATTTATCGATTTCCTCGATATATCGTCTAAATATTATATTCCCGTCTCAAATATTATCCTGATTGACCGGTTTTGGTCGATAAAACTTTCTTTCCAATACGATTTGTGAGTTTGAACACATTAAATTGTATATATTAACGAAAGAAGTTAATTATTTAATATATAGTTCACTCAAATGTTTAAAACTTTTGAAAAAAAAAGTGGAATCGAGGTTTCACTGTATACTAAAAATTATTATAGATCGATTGATACCATTAAATGGAGTTCAACTATAACAGTTTTCATTTCATGATAACTGACAGTCTCAAATATTACGGAGATAAGAAAAATAAATTAGTGAAGATAACGACATATTTACATACAAAATTTACTTCAATTTGACACTTTGCAGTACTTACAAATTCCGTTTGTCGCTGACAGCGGGGAATCATATGGAAAACGATATAATCACAATGTTACGGTTTTGATGCATTGAATGATCTCGATGCAAACTCGCATGGCCAATGCGGAAAATTTTCATTATTTGTTTCGGTATCACATATACATGAAATTTTTATTGAAAACATACGCGAATCATTTTATTGCTTTTATCAAATATATTTTCATACGGCAAATAATTGAATACAATAAAATAAATTTTCATGACTGATGAGAATTGAAAAAAATATATAATATTATTTAAATTAATATTATGTAACTACACGATGAATCCTTTAATTTAAATGGAAAAATAATAATAACCTTAAATATTTAACGTTATTACTATAGAGAAAATATATTTTGTTATTTAACCCTTAACATACATGAAAATTCATTTTATACTGAAGTTATTATTGATTTTCATTGAAAAGTGATTGTATAATAGACTATATAGTTAAAAAATACTACAAAATGCTTTCAGGGTTGCCACAAATAAAATGTATATAAAAAAAACACAATTCATAATTTTCTACCAATTTGGATTGTATAGAATCATTGTATATTTTGTGTATTTTGGTTTATATAGAATCCATGTTTTTGTTACCTGGTGCTGCAAGTGACACGCAACCTGCGAGTCACTTGCCCTAAAAGAGATCGAAAAAGCGTCACGCAAAAAATCTAGCCTGACGCTTTTAAAAAAAAAAAATAAGAGGATCCACAAAAAAAAAACGCAAAACACCAGCGACGAAAGGGAAAGAAGGGCGTTAAACGCGCCCTTAATCCCCATTATAGTGTAAAACGATAGTAGTATTTTCTACCACTGCGCCGATTGTTACTTATTAGCAGGAACAATCGGTGGAACTACTATGTATTTATTTCTTATTTATGTATAATAATGTTCAAAACACAGAACAGCACACATAACATTGTTCGCAAAAGTACTTTGTCTTCTTTCTCGTTTGTTCGTTCTTTTTAGTGTTTGCACATATATGGCATCTATTTTTTTACATTTTTTCGGGTGGGTTAGTGGTGGATCTATCAATCGAGCGATCTTTACGATAAAAAAGTGCCAACTCTAGCGACATCTGTTAACTAAAATTTAAATAAAACCAAAACGGTTCAACATATATATATTCTAATAATTACATCGCCTCCTAAAGGTGTTCCTGTATTAGACTGCATTTAAAAAATATTTTAATATAGTTCTGACGATGGCTTAAGTCCAAATAGTTATCAACTATATACCTTATATGTTTTGTAGTTATAAAATACGTCGCTTTTTTTACACAGTGTTATAATGGAGTTCTAACAAGTAAATGCCAATTCAATCAATGATATTCTATATATTTGTAAATAAATTCGGAATCGCGTTTGCATGCCAGCACGACGTGCCGTCTGACTGGTTAAACTAGGAATTACTGTCGCAGTTATTAATTTTAAATGTATTCTGCGAAATAACACGTCATTCTTTACAGTTTTTCACTAAAAATCCATTTTATAATTGAATTAGGTTACAATTTTTTTTTAAATTAAAATTTGATAGCTATAGATTTTTAAATGTTGTGAGCATAGTTGTCGTCATATGTTTTTACACTGGCGCCTCTGCGGGGTTTTTCTTAACTAATACAATAAGCGGAAGACTTATTTTTGTACTGAAGCGCAGACATTTCCGCGCAGGTCTATTACAGTATCGATCCAATGTGTGCAAAAACGTACACAAGTCCACAAAAAACGCACGGCAAAATAGACTGTATGTAATAAATACTTGGAGTCTATTTTTTCACACACGTATTAGGCGCTTATACTATTTTGATATTAGTATTAAAGAACATCACGATAGATAACTCGAGTATCTTACATTGTAAGCAAAAATAGATCTTAGGTAATTTAAGTTGTGATATTATTATAGGGTGATTGTGCATTTTTTTTGTTACATTTTGGATTTGTATGCCGTATTTAGAACACCGTGAACTTTATCACAAGTCGTTCGTTTGTTGTGCTCTAATATGTTTTAAATTGTATTGCGATAAGGCGTATATTCGTCTGCGTTTTGTTTGATTTTGTGACGTATTCGTTAGGAAATGTACGGATTGAAATAGATTGCGAGAGTCAGGTGCCGCCACCTGGCAAAATTTCTAGAGACCGGGCATAAATGGCCGCTCTCGTAGCACGGCACACGCGACCGAACATCGCACGGAAAACGTTTTTAATTAGAAATAATAACATTGCGGTCATGATTTTGTTAATAATTAACTAGCCGTGCTAACCGCGGACGGCTACGCCCCTTCTGAGAGCGTTCTCCACAAGGGGGGGTATTATAATTTTTACGAGGAAAACCTCCCGAAGACATTTTCTACGTTGGCCACTGTACGGACCAGAAAATACCATAAATAAACCATAATTTCACAGTTTCTAATACGGACCGCAATAAAACAACAAATAAGTGTTTTTTTTTACAGTGCATTCAAAGTGTGTTGTGCAAACAATTGAAATTAACCCAACGATAATAAATTTTAAAATAGTCGAGAGATCTGTGTGAAATTTTCCAGTGTTTTTTATACGACATCAAATCGATCAATTTACACATTTTTGCTTGTAAAAATACTACCAAATTTAGTCTAAATGTAAATAATTAATTCAATAATCTAATACAGCTATAATTTTCAATATATATAGAAAAATTCGTCAGTTTGTAAGTCAAAATATCTCATATGTAAAATTTGCGACATATTTCTAACATACCAAAAATACATTTCCTTCCTTTACCATGCTCGTGTTGTAGAATGGATTAACTTATACGAATATCAGTGACGTAAAATAATAATTAAATTAAAAATTAATTTAATTTTCAACGAAATTTTTATAATTACGTTCGTTCGACAATTTCTGTTGCATATGTGTGATAGACACCCGGGTCGTTAGTGACAAAACATGCGGAATCGATCAACAGTTCAAATTTGATATTGAAACTCCATCAAGCACCTCCAGTCGATATCATAAATGATTCAATCCAGCTCGGCTGTTTACGTCAGGCAGAAAAATAGCGTATAATTGATCGCATCCGGTTTCGCCTTTAGGCATCTTCAGGCATTCTATCACGCGGATGTAACAGAACTGAGCAGATAAGAGCATTATGAATTTTGCTGCATATGTGTATTACGTCCGTTCAACGATTTCTTGCAATTTTTTTTTTTTTGTTAAAATTCGAATTATTTTGAGAAATATAATACTTTATAGCAGCTATTTTCAAACTTTTTCAAGCCACTACCTCGTAATTCTGAAAAAAAATAATCCACGCCCCCTTGACAAAAAATATTTAGAATTTCAAAAAAGTGTGCCCCCCTGTTTTGGGAAGCACTGTTTTATAGCATTTTATTTTTGAAATGATATAATTTTCACTTCAAAATAAGAACTGAATATTTTCAAAATAAACGAAAATATTTCACCCAAAAATCCGAATTCATTTATGACTATTTTCAAATCGCTCCGTTCTTACCTTCTCATCGTGTTATATAGTTTAATAATATGAGCTTGCATTTTGAATATAAATTTATATACCAGTCATTTATCGTATGCAATAATGAAACATAAACAAAATTTACAAAGTAACGCCTAACCTGAAACCTATAAACCAATTTATATACAGTGGAACCCCGATCATACCGGATGGATCGTTCATTTTTCACAGTCCCGTCAAACACCCATAAGAAAAATGTTAAATAATCCCGCATTAACCGTTCCCGGTTTACTGATTTCCTCGATATATCGTTAAAATATCACGGTCCCGTCTCAAATATTATCCCGATTGACCGGTTTTGGTAGATAAACCTTTCTAGTCAATACGATTTGTGAGTTTGAACACATTAAAATGTATATATTAACGAAAGAAATTAATTATTTAATATATAGTTCACTCAAATGTCTTCAGATTTTCTTTAATGAACAATTTCGCAAGACAAAGTTTAAAATACTATTCGATTATTTCAATAAATAATATTTAATTAATTTAACTTTTACAAGACGTTCTCATATTTACTAATTTTTTGTAAAATAAAATGGTATGCTCCATACCTCCTTTTCCGCATATTTCGTTTATTTTTTAGGGTTCCTTGAGAAACGTAGAATGGAGGTTTTACTGTATATTATATTTGATTGCCTTCAATATCCAAAATTGATAACAGTTAAGGAAATCTTTGGCGGCCCGTTATTTGCTAACCGTTGAATTAAGGCAATTTATTTTGAAACTATTTTAAAATTAAAATTTTGTACAACGGTCCATTTCCAATTAGAATAGTGCAAGAAAGTTTAAAAACGAGCAACTCCGACTGCATTTTCGATTAGACAATTATGAAGAATATCTCAATGAACAATTTGACGGATTGGTTGGTTAATTTTTAATTTATTTCACATTAATTTGAAAGCTACGAAAAAACCTGGTAAAATTAAACGTTTTTTCAGTTTGAGTCGTGTTTATTTTTAACGACTTCATAGCCGTCAAAAAACTGTAAAAAAATTCCGAAACTTAGATCAATTAATTCTCTCGGTTAACGTCGATCGTCCGGCTGCACACTTTTGAATCAAGGGGTTAAATATTCAAAACGAAAAATAGCGTTTATTTATTCACTTTTATTTGAAAAAATAAGCAATGGGTCTTATTGTGTGTTAACTGCATTTAAGATATCATATTTTAAATAATAAAAACATATTTTTTAGTACTTACTTCCACAATATGTTTTTAGATCAGGACCGGTTTCGCTCATCACGAGCATTACCTTAGTTGATAATGCTCGCATCGAGCGAACCGGTCCTGATCAAAAAACATATTGCGGAAATAAGTACTGAAAAATGTGTTTTTATTATTTTAAATATCACGCCTTTCCGTCAAGAAGTAACATTTGACACCTTCAAAATATCATATGTTAATTTAATCTGTGATATCCACTGAAGGTGGTTGATGGAATTTCAATATGAACTTTAAATTGTTACAACTTTGTACGACTCCACACGTTTTGTCACTACGCCTTTCGGCATCGGTTCTGTTGCATCCGTGTGATATAATAGAATTTCTGATGTTGCCTAAATGCGAAACCCGGGTCGTTAGTGACAAAACATGTGGAATCGTACAAAGTTTAAAACAGTTTAAATTTAATATGTTAATTGTTTCAAATAGGTAATATTGTGTTAAAACAACCAAAAGGTGTTTGTTACTGAGAGAAAAATTCTAAAAGCCAGACGAGTTAGCGATATAATGGGGGAATTCAAATTCAACTCGGCGTCGAATTGCGTGTCCAACTCTGGCGAAAATGATAACTTAGACGAAGACAGCCCGAATAACCACCACGTGTCGTCGCAGCAGCACCACCCGATCATGCTGCAGCATCAGCAGTCGTCCGGCAACACCAACAGCTCCTCCCCGGCCGTATGGCAGAGCCAAAACGACATCATCAGCGCCCAGAACGGCGCGAACGGGGCGAACCGGCACCGGTCGCAGCCACCCCAGCAGGTGCCCGGGTCGCGGGGGCACGGCTTCCGCCCGTGGACCGGCGGCGGCTCCTGGAGCGGCGGCAACAACTCCGGCGCGCCCTGGGGACGGGGCAGGGCGCAGCAGAACCACCAGCAGGTGCCGCCCAACATGCAGCAGGGGCACCGAGGGCAGAACAACTCCCCGCCCAAGTTCAGAAGGAGCACCTCATACCCTGGGAAGGCGCAGCAACCGGGAGACATAGACGAGTCGCAAATGTATCAGGTGAAGATAGTCTAGCGTGGTTTTTGTTGTTGTTGTGTTCTGTCCTTTTTTTAATCCATCTGAATCTAGATCTAACGCTTGTGCGCTTTTAATTGACATACAAAATGAAGGATTCCAGAAAAACATTCACGACTACAAGCTTTATGACGAAGCTTTTAAAACGAAGTTTCATTTATCGACTCATGGTATCGACTGTGTTTGATGGAATTTCAGTATTTAAAATTGAATTGTAACAACTTTGCACGACTCGGGTCAGTTCTGTTGCATCCGTGTGATAGAATGCCTGAAGATGCCGAAAGGCGAAATCCGGGCCGTTAGTGACAAACACGTGGAGTCGTACAAAGTTGTAATAATTGAAAATTAAATCAGAGCCCAATTTCATTCAATGTAACATATATTCTCATCCTGGGTACGTATGGAATCTTCAAAACTAAAGTAAAAACAAGTAAAGTTTGATCTTTAATATGCACTTTTTTCGAACAAATAGTGGAGGGGGCCACACCAAAAGTAAAATCTCAAAAGGGGGCCACAGGCCAAAAAAGGTTGAGGAATACTGGAATCTTCCTTTTTATATCTTGTAACGTGAGATTGCTTCAATGAGTCAACCATCTCACAAATTAAGTTCCTATATTCCGTCACCTAATATTTAACGACAACGTTATGTATGGATATTTTTATTTAACACTTTAACTGCTGTAAAATTAATAACACCCGAATGATATTGACTTAGAGATGCAATATACCTAAGACTGTAAAACCCATTTAATATATATATATATATAAACCTTTTTGTACGTTGCCAGTATTTAAATTAGTTAGTTGATTAATTCAAAAACATGTCGAGTTTCATAATTTTCGTGGCCATATGTCACTGTGGTTTTTTATTCTACGAAAACTGCATGTTATTACAATAGATAGTTACTTAAATTCCCCTATTAGGATTATTGCAATCTCTACCAACACTGTCTATCAACTGGAAACGTCAAGGCGAAACCCGGGTCGTTATTGACAAAACATGCGGAATCTCACAAAATTGTAACAGTTCAAATTAAAAAAAAAATATGTTCGTGAACGTTTTTTCTTCGAAAGTGTAGAGTCGGTCTGCTAATTGAGATACCACTGGTTAGAGCATCAACAGTATTCATTGCTATTTTGAATGTATTCAAATATATTTTGCCTTTATTTTTGTTAATGACCATTTGAGTGGATATAAGTGTCCGAAGTATATGCACGCCACTAGTATAAATACGCAATATTTTCATGGATACGTGTAGCCCCATCTTTATTGTGTCAATATAGTTTTTTAAACCATCAAAATCGAGCATATATTATGTGAATGTTTTTGACATGATTTTTGACCGCTCGTCAAAAATTCATTGTTTATTTTCCATTTTGAAGAAGGTTTCACCAGGGCTTCAGAGTCCTTAAAGACATAGAGTCCAACAACGTTACTTCGGATAACAACATGTTTAATTTTGTCATGTTTTTTTCTTACCTTTCCTATTTATGTTCACAAATAACAAACATTGCTTCTATTCAAATGAAAATTGAGGATTTTAAGAGCGGAAAATATCCGCTATACGGATACTTGCGTTGGCGGAAATGCCGTAGCGGTCAACGCTGAATCTTTTATGATTTCTGAAGACCGCGGTATTGGCATTTCAACACTTAAATTATAGGCTCGGTCAATTTTTTCCACAATTTTAAATACATTAATTTTGAAATATTGTCTCCTTTCTCTATTGTATTGTGACTTAAACGAAGACGATTTATAATCGATAATTTATAAACGATATAATCGTCTGGGTTTTACATAAATATACAATATATGTTTGAAGATATAATAAACTTCTTGAATAACTTATTTCAATAAATTTGAAACAATATATATATATAGTTGGTAGTTATTTCGGCTTACTCCCTCATCAAAATTGTGTTTAAACACAATTTATTTATCTATATATAGCTGTGAATAGAACAAGGCACACAATACATCTTCTCTTCTGTTTTAACAACCTAGCTTCACATTGTGCTCATACATTCTAAAATGTGGCGCATTGACTTTATGCGTTTCTCGAAGTGAGAATTAATCTAGATTTTTTGGGGGAAATAAACGTAAATAGTGAATAAATATTCTACTGAAACGATTTATCAAAAAATGCATTAACCTCCCGCAATGGTCTGAGAAGCGGTGATGGATTTGTATTTGTTTGTTCACTAAGAATGTAAATTTTTCTTCGTGTTATAATGGAGTGTTTGCCAATTAAATCAAATAATGCAATTCCTTTAATGTATATTGATGAAGGTTTTTTTGAGGGCCCTCGAAGAAAACACTCGACATCTGGAATATATCAATCATTCTATTTGATTACCATTAAAATTTCATATATTAATACATTGTTTTCCATTAAGTATTTAAGTGCCGGTTATTTTGTTGATAAAAAATCCCACTCGTTACTTCTCCCAATGAGTTCTTTACGATTGTTCAGAGCTCTTAATGGATTATTGATTACATTACATTATTCGTATTAATAATTTACGATTTCCTTTAAATTGTTTCTTAATTCTTGAACCCACGGTTTTGTATACGTGCTAATTTAACTTTTTTTTTTTTTATAAAAGACTTCTTTCAAATTGTATACTATAAGTTGATAATGCACGCGATGAGCGAAACCGGTCCTGATCGGAAAATTTACTGTGGAAATTAGTACTAAAAAATGCATTGACTAAATTGGCATTTACTCGGTAGAACTCCATCATAACACGTTGAAAAAATAGCAATGTGTTTTAGTCCTACAAAATTTTATAAGATGGAGTTGATAGCTATTTCGGCTCACGCCATCGTCGGGACTATGCACCTATGTACCTTCGTCAGAACTACTTGTACATTTTCTACACAGCCGTATATACAATAGATAAGTAAATACACGTTTAAACATAGTTCTGAATAGTTCTATAAGCTCTTTAGTATCAACTATATTTTATAAAATTTTGTAGAACTAAAATACATTTTTAATGTCATGCCTTTCAACCAAGGAAAGAAAGGTAACTGTATAATAATATCGACTGACGGTGCTTGATACTAACGACTATGGTTTCGCCTTTCGGCATCGCCAGGCACTCCGTCACACGGATGTCACGTCGGTCAGTTCTGTTGCATCCGTGTGATAGAATGCAAACATGTGGAATCCTACAAAGTTGTAACAATTCAAATTTGACACGGTGAAAAAAATAGGCAATGTGTTTTAGTTCTACAAAATTATTTTTTAAATTATAGTTGATATTATAATATTGCATAATACCATATGTAAACTTATTGATATAGCCCCCTTTTTAGTTTCATTTACAATTGTTAGTTTTATTGCGAACAGGAAACAAGCTAGGTCGTTAACACAGGAGGGAAGATGTATTGCGTACTTTTTCTACACAGCTATATATAGATAAGCAAATGTTCATTTAAGCATAGTTCTGACGACGGCGTGAGCCGAAATAGCTATCAACTGTGTCTTATACAATTTCGTAGAACTAAAATGCA
The DNA here is from genome assembly GCA_028555115.1 of Himalopsyche japonica. Classification (NCBI taxonomy): domain Eukaryota; kingdom Metazoa; phylum Arthropoda; class Insecta; order Trichoptera; family Rhyacophilidae; genus Himalopsyche; species Himalopsyche japonica. Next base: position 50,532 of record JAHFWJ010000034.1, read on the forward strand.
TTGCTATTTTTTTCACCGTGTTATAATGGAGTTCTACCAAGTCAATGCCAAATCAATCAATAAATTCAAATTTGACTTTTTCGAACCTTTGCATTGCGGAGTGTCGTAAATTGTTAAGCGGAAATAATGCGCCGCACTTAAATGGTTATACGTGAAATGTCGTTACTCGATGTTTCCTCAGAGACTTTGTACAGTAGAACGCTGTCGTGGTCGCTTATAACGCGAATTTCGCTTCGAATAACGCTTCGTTGATTTGAGTGTAAAATGCGCACGGAGCAGGTCGCGTGCCAGTTTGCTCCGACGGCGGCGCCGGGAATCGATATCAGGCCCTGTTTCGCCACCCCGAACCTCCGCCCCCCGACCGCTCGTAAGGCCCCCCCGGGGGGGGCGCCGATGCGGAGGTTTTTACGGTCGACACCCTCCCCCCCCACTGGCGCATTGGCCTACTTACAACTCTAGTCGGCAACGTTATTGCGTTTTTGTTTACATAATACGTTTTGTTTTATAATGAAAACACACGCGCATAATGTTTCATCGCGGCTCCGAGTATAGCATAACAATGTTTCGCGTAAATTTCATAAAAACGTTTTTTTTAGACTTAAAGAAAAAATCGAATTCGACCAAAACGCGATTACTACTTTTATACATTAAAAACACAATTCGCCTGAACTCACTCACGTCCACATGGGATATGCCAACACCCAAACCAATACTGTTGTATTGTTCATTCTAAATAATAAAAACACAAAAAAAAAAACAGATTCACAATTCGCTAATCACGTTATAAAAGAATCACATAATATAAATTCAAACTCAGCGCCTGTGTGTTTGCATCTTTGTAGTATGGGTCGCAGGATGACGGCTTTGGGACAGCTGGAAATCAATAGATATCAATTATCATAAAGGATTCTTAACGAACAAACTAATATATGTCGGTCACCATTACTTAACCCTCTGCGGGGTGCTTCTTTGTTTCTGTAATGTCCCGCCTTTTTAGGTTCATTTACAATTTTTAATTTTATTGCGAACAAGAAACAAGCTAGGTCGTTAAAACAGGAGGGAAGACGTATTGTGTACCTTTTCTACACAGCTATATATAGATAAGCAAATGTTCGTATTAGCATAGTTTTGATGATGGCGTGAGCCGAAATAGCTATCAACTATACTTAAAAAAAAATTGTAGAACTATTAGTTTTAAGAACTTTTAGTACTTATTTCCACATTATATTTTTTATTCGGTTTCGCTCATCGCGAGCATTATCAACCGATAGAAAACAATTTACAAACAAGTCTATTTATACAAAATATTTGAGTCTAAGGTGGCAGGTGTGCAAAACCATGGGTTGACGAACTGAGAAACGATTTTCAGGAAATCGTGCAATAGTAATACAAATACGTAATTAATTATAAATGCAAATCGTTTCTTAGTTCTCGAACCCATGGTTTTGTATACCTGCCACCTTCAACAGAAGAGACGATGTATTGTGTACATTTTCTATTCGCAGCTCTACATAGATAGGTAAATGTACTTTTAAACATAGTTCTGATGAAGACGTAACCCGAAATAGCTATCAACTAAACATCTTGTAAATTATGGTAAACTCATTGCTATTTTCTCACTTTATTATAGCAGAGTTCTTCCAAGTAAATTTCAATTCATTCAATATGATTTAATAATATTTGACGTTTCCAAAACGGTGGCAGTAATTGTGCAGCACATTTATTGCCTTGGCCTGCTCAATGAGCACTGCTAAAATCTTAAATAAAATACATTTTTCTTATATTATATATTTATTAATTATGCTATTGACAGGAATTTCAATAAGTTTATCAATTTAATTTATTTATTGATTATAAAAATACAATGAGAAACACACTCATATGAATTTAATACTTATATTCACTCATAGTAATTATTAGCTTCTATCACAGTTCGTTTGCACTGTACGTGATTTATTACACGATTGATAAATTAAATTTAAATGAATGAAATATTGAATTGTTTAAACTTTGTACGATTCCACATGTTTCGTCACAAATCAAAAGTTTTTAAAGTTACTACAGTTGTGTACGTATTTGGAACCTAACTTTAGAATCTGTGTTTTTCTTTTTTAATTAACTCCTTTCGTATATAACCTATGCTAATTGTTTGTCAGTTTCGTTACATCCGTGTGAAAGAACGCCTGAAAATACCGAGAGGCGAAACCCGAGTTGCAAATGACAAAATACGCGGAATCGTATAAGTATAAAAAAAACCTCATTGAATATATATGCCTCAATGAGACGAAACACCATTGTCACAGTAATTGGTGAAATTAACTATCATTTCATAGTTTTCATCATTTAAATGATGAAAACATTTTCTTTAATAATTATTGCACAATATTGCAAAAACAGGATAACAGCAGTTAAAAAAATGCCATTTCAATGCACATTTTACAAGTAAAAACAACAATTTAGGCAGATATCTTAAAAATAGTGAAGATAAAATTAATAAACTCGACAGAAGCGGTATTAATAAAATGTCCTGTGGCTCATGTTCATCCGTTTATATCGGACAGACAGGTAGACGTATATCTACTCGAGCAAAGGAACATGTAAGATCATTCAACAGTAAAAAAACAGATTCACAATTCGCTAATCACGTTTTAAAGGAATCACATAATATAAATTCAAACTCAGCGCCTAAGTGTTTGCATCTTTGTAGTAAGGGTCGCAGGATGACGGCTTTGGAACAGCTAGAAATCAATAGACACCAATTATCACAAAGGATTCTTAACGAACAAACTAACATAATAGCATTGCCACTTGTCCAGCCGTTGCACAAAGGGGTGGTCTGATTTACTTCCAGAAGGATCACTTCCGTCCCACATATAATCTTATTGTCATAGACACCCATTGTTTCATTTAGAATTTTGAAAATTTAGTGTCATTGTGTTAAAGTAACAAGCTAGGCCGTTGGAACAGGAGAGAGGATGTGTTGTGTGCCTTTTCTGCACAGCTATATATAGATAAGCGAATGTTAGTTTAAGCATAGTTCTGACGATGGCGTGAGCCGAAATAGCTATCAACTATATTTGTTAAAAACAGATGGAAATCAATAGATATCAACTATCACAAAAGATTCTTAACGAACAAACTAATATATGTCGATCACCATTATCGAATCCTCTGGGCTGTCTTCCTTTGTTTCTGTAATGGACCATTTCCGTGTCATATGTGAACTTATTGATATAGCCGCCTTTTTAGTTTCATTTACAATTGTTAGTTTTATTGTGAGCAGGAAACAAGTTAGGTTGTCTACACAGCTATATATTGATAAGCAAATTTTAGTTTAAGCATAGTTCTGATTGAATTTTGTAGAACTAAAATACATTATTATTTTTTTCACCGTGTTATAATGGAGTTCTACCAAGTGAATGCCAATTCAATCAATAATGTAAAACTATTTTACCGGCGTTTTAGTGAAATCATATTTTAGCACACCACATTCCGTAAAAATATATTTTAACAAATATTATACAGTGATTTGAACTGTTACAACTTTGAACGATTCTACATACTTTGTCACTAACGACCCGGGTTTCGCCTTTCGGCATCTTCAAGCATTCTATCACACGTCAGTTCTGTTGCATCCGTTTGTTCAAAAATGTGCCGGGCACGTGACTTGATTTATCAATTTTTGGCCGAGGATGAAAGTGATCGTTAAGGTAATAAATAGGTAGCTTTTAATTTTAGCTTAGCGAGCGTAACCGGTCCTAATATTTGCATTATATAATTTATCTTTTATGAAAACGTTTGAAACTGTCAGTTGGAAAGTTTCCGTATATTATTGTTGATTACCTGAAGTTGCTGAAAGACGAAACCGAGGTTCTAGATGATAAAACATCCTCGTAATTCCATTATGTACACTCGGTTGATAACATAAATTTGTCTGTACTTTGTTTATTACGTCAAAAAGAATGAAAACGATGAATGTGGTAAACATTAAAAAAAACGATACGTCAACAAATGATGCGGATTTGATTTATTGTATACCTCGATTCCATGTTTTTCAAGGGACCATAAAAAGAAAGGTGCGGGAAACTTTAAAATACAATATATATAAATTTTAGAGGGTTTTGTAAATGTTATATTAATTAAATATTATTTATTGAAATAACCGAGTAGTGTTTTAAATTTCTTCTTGTGAAATTGTTCATTAGAGAAAATCTCAAGACATTTAAGCGAACTATATGTTTAATTATTAATTTCTTTGGTTAGTATATAAAATTTTATATGCTCAAACTAACAAATTGTATCGGATAGAAAGATCTATCTACCGAAAACGGTCAATTGGGGAACGGTATATAACAATGTTCTTCTGGGTGTTTGACGGGACTATAAAAAACGAACGATGCATCCGGGAAAACGTATAATGCGAGAACGTTTGATCGGGGTTCTTTTCTATTACAAATTTGATTTTCTTTTTATTTTGATTTGTTTTGTTCATGAATTGTTCATGACTCCTTGTATAATAATGTCATCATCATCATCATCATCAGCCGGGGTCGATCCACTACTGGATGAAGGCCTCCCCCTGCTTTCTCTTTCAGGGGGGTTTGTTTGGACATAGCACAACACCACGCTGCCCAGGCGGGTTGGTGTTCGGTTTTCTGTCTGGGTTTTCCTTCCCATAGCCAAGAGAACACGGCACGCGGTGTTCCCGAGCGGTCACCCATCCAAGCACTATCCGCGTCCAATGCTGCTTAACTTCGGTGATCGCACGAGAGCCGGTGCTTTCAACGTGGTATGGTCGTGGCCTCGACCTTGTATAATGTACCATACATATTCTCTTTGGACAGAAAGATCCATTAAAACCGGTCGATCGGGATAATACTCGAGACGAGAGAACGAGTAAATCGACAAATCGGTTAATTATTATTATGGGCTTATTTAAGATTGTTCTTATGGGTTATAAGAAACGAACGATACATCCGGGAAAACGTATTATGAGGGATCAGTTGATCGGTGTTACGCTGTATATATGTACAAAGCGATTCGAACGGTGCTCGGTTGGAAGAACCGGGTGAGTTTGTTAGAATCTGTATTGGGTTATCAGGGCATATAGGTACCACCCGTTGGTCCGGGTGGGTTATTCTCCGGGACGACCGCGTGACCCAGTTTAGGCGCACCGATCGATAGGGTACGACTGGGGTCGGTGTAATGGGGTGCGCCCGTCTCATCCCCGTGCGTCGCCGTCGTGTGTGCATTTTTCGGGCGGGGGCGAACGTTTGCGATGAACGCTGAACGAATGCGTTCTGCGCGCATGACGTATTAATGCTTCTCACGGCAAACGGACCAAACAGGATAGCGAGTTAACCGGCAATATGACAATTGAAAACGGGGCGAAAGCAAGACTCAACATTTTTTCTATTCATCCACAGATATAACACAGTGAAAAAATTTTATAATATTTTATTTCTACAACTTTTTTTATAAGATATAGTTGATAGCTATTTCAGCTCACGCCGCTCCTCAGACCATTGCGAGTGGCTAGTGAATTTCTGTAATAAATCATCTCCAGCCAGTATTTAAGCTTTTTGAATGTGCCGCCTGTTTAGTTTGATATATTTTATATTTAAATTTTTTTGGTAGCACGAAGATTTATTGTATAGATGACGGCTTTGGAACAGCTGGAAATCAATAGACATCAACTATCACAAAGGATTCTTAACGAACAAACTAATATATTGTCTTCCCCATTAATTAAACCTCTCCACTTTCTGATTTGCTTCCGTAATAGACCACTTCCGTGCCACATGTAAACTTATTGTCATAGCCGCCTTTTTAGTTTCATTTACAATTTTCGAAAAATATAGTTTTATTGCGAGAAAGCAGCAAGCTTGCAACAATTCAAATTTAAAATACATTGCTGTTTCTTCACCTTGTTATAATGGAGTTCTACAATCAATAAACAGATCCAAGCTGTAAAACATGTTCTGGACAGCGGCTATTATTATTATTATTTGCGGCCGCCATATGATTTTGCTTCTATCATCAACAACTTCATTGTCAATATATAAAAAAAAGTTCTACTGATGCGGTCACGTGACACTTCTATAATAGGACTGATGTTTATAATGCGGCCACAAAAAAGTATACGTGAAAACAAAATTATTATAAAATTGATATCAGTGCTAGATGGAATTTCAATATCAAATTTGAATATTTTTTTTCACTTACCTATGTCGAAATAAATGATGCCGAAAGGTGAAACCCTGATATTAAGTTAGTTTTAACAATTCGAATTTGACATGTAGATTACGTAAATTATTGTTTTTTTAAATTTATTTATGTAGACATTAAAAAAATAGTTTGATTTATTTAATAGTTGTGTTCGTATGAACTCAATCTCGTCCACGGGGAAAATGTCGATATACGAAACAAAAGTGTTAAAAATTGTGCATTTTCTCTTTTGTGGTATAAAAAATAGTTTATAGCCATAGGTTTACCATCACTGATCTACGTCATGTAAATGTTCATACATCGTTCTAGTTTAACCATAGGTATAATTCCAGGCGTTTGGAATTAATTAACAAATTTAATAATATAAAAATTGTTGTTTAATTCTGTTCAATAACTGTAAATATTGTTTAAATATGATTTTTAATTCGAAGCCATAATTATTAACAATTAGTTTTTGTACTATATATTATTATTGTTTGAATCTTGTCAAAAAGCTAATTTTAATTAACACATTCGTGACGGGATTAATTACCCAAACTACTGATAAATTGCGTAAAAATCTTACAAAAATAATCATAACCTTTTCTCTATTAGGAAATATTTATTGAAAATTGGCAACATTACTTCGAGTTTTATAGCCATATATTTTATTATAAAACAATCACTGAAATATGTTAATGTTCTTATTAAATGAAGGTATTTACGTATTGGCAGACACTGCGGTACAACTAAGTGTCAGATCGTTTTCCATATCACTGTGTTTTATTTTATTATCAGTTTTTGGGATAAGCATAAAAAATCACATTAATTAAATGGCTTTAGTTTATAATAAAAAAGTACATCATTATTGCATGTCGTGTCTGGAAATACAATAATAAAAAAAAACATTTATAGAGTTATGAGCGATTAATGTTGAACTATATTGAATGACGTAGAATCAACGTTTGCCGTTATTAATGTGTTAATATTATAAATTATATAAATGCCAAATTAATTATTTAAAAAAACAATTATTATTTCTTTCAAAAAATATATTTTGTTGTTTGTTATTAAAACCACTGCTTTTTTTGTTTATTTTTAAAATATAATTCTTTTGATTGTCACATTATTTTGTACACCCATTATTAATCTGTTTTTGGTTTTTATGTTTGTTTTGTATGCTTTTTATGTTTGTTATTGTTTATTAAATAAATAAAAAAATACACCGCAGCTGATTTGAGTATTTTGTTTGTGCTTTTTTAAATTGAAATAAATTCACCCCTTTTGTGTTTGTTTATTTTTTTGTGTTTGTTGTGTTATTGTGTTTTATTTATTTTAACACTTTCCCCGTTACTAACCAAACCCATTGCACAGTTTTATTTAAAAAATAACAACCAATATTTTATACTAAAATTTCGAAGCCGAAATAAGCACTGATTGTTAATAAAAGATGAATCAAACAAATTGATTCAGGTTTAAAAAGCTTCGTGAATTATAATTATACGTGTTAATTAATATTCCAACATGTCACATTCTAGTTGTTATTTATATTTGATCAAAAATATGATCGTAAAAAGTTGATTAGTTTAAAATTTCAAGTCAGAAAAAGCATATTGTCACTAAAACTGCTTAATTTTTGATGGTATAAATCTCTCAAAATTAAAAAAAAAATAACCGTTCCATATCAAAAAATTATTGAGGTAATTCTTCAAATTGAATAATTTCTTAAAATAATACATTTGTAGTTTAAAAAAGTCACTGTTTAGCGAAGGATTGTATTTATTGCTACAGACCATTACAAATTGTTATTCGTAACAGTATCTGTGATATAATAATGATCGGTTAACGAGCAGTTCAGACAGTGAACATTATCGCGAAAGATTTTTTGTTCGGATAACGAGCGTATATTCGGATAACGAGCTATTTTTTTCCAATCCACTCGTACTATCTGTACTATAGTAATGATTGGTTAGCGAACATTATCACGAAAGATTTTTGTGTTCGGACAACGAGCAGATTTTCGGATAACGAACTAAAACTATCTTTCTAATTCAATTATTATATCTGTTAACCGATCACCCACTGTATTTCTTTCATAAAACTATCTTTCTAATTCAATTATTATATCTGTTAACCGATCACCCACTGTATTTCTTTCATATATCTTTATTTTGTCATTACTTTACTTAACGAGCATCATTATACAGACATAAGGTAAGTGTTGAAAATAGAAAATTAAAAAACATTAATTGATAATCATATAATTTATGATATCGACTGAAGGTGCTTGATGGAACTTCAATATCAAATTTGAATTGTTGCAACTTTATACGATTCCACAAATCCGCATCCGCACTTGCATCCGTGTGATGGAATACCTGAAGATGCCGAAGGGCGAAACCCGGTCGTTTGTGACAAGACATGTGGAATCGTAAAAAGTTGCAACAATTCAAATTTGATAGTCCAATATTCATGGGTGATAAAATCGTCGAAGTTTGACAGATCATCTAATATCAACATAAAGAACAGTGGTTTTCACGTAAAATTTTACTGTGTCCACATTGTAAGCATCAGTGGTCGTATAGAAATGTCTCGTGCCCGCACCAAATTTAAATTCGAAATAAAAACAGTTTACATGAGTCATTTGGGGGAAAAAACACCAATGAATGCTGGAAAAGTGAAGTGTATTCAATCAATTTAAAAATATTTAGAGCTTAATTAATTGATGTAATACAATTTACGAGCAAGTCTGCTTATACAAAATTTATGAATTAAAGGTAGCAGGTATACAAAACCATGGGTTCAATAACTAAGAAACAATTTACAGGGTATACCCGTTACATTTAATTAAAAAAAAAAAAAAAAATATTTATACCCGGCCGCTTAAAATGCTAAAAATATAGAACTAAATGTGACTAATATAATATTTTCCTACCTATATGTAAAATATTTATAAATCAGGGATAAAAATAGCTCCCGCTGTTATATTGGAAGCTTTTTCTGGAATAACCTACTGCCTCGTCACGACGGCGGAGTTCTGAAAGGCTGTGTGGTTTTGTTAATGCTGCAGTTTACGACGCAATGCGCAGAATCGGGAGCGAGTGGGGGTTTGTTTGAATTTTTCGTGCGAGCTGTAAATGCCAACACTAAACAATCAACGTTTTGGTTTAACTATTCTAATTCTATTAAATTTGTTACTTATTTTAGTTTAATTAAAAAACCTGCAGAAGAATTAAAAGTTTGAATATATAAAATTTAAATCGTTACACATTTGTACGATTCCACGTATTATGTCACTAACGACCCAGGTTTCGCCATTCGGCATCTTCAGGCTATCTATCACACGGGTCATTTCTGTCACATCAAATAATATACTTTCTTTGAATGTATATTTTACAATTATATCTACACGAGCTAAGGACATGTAAGATCAGTCAACAGTACATATCACAGTCACATAATATAAATTCAAACTCAGCGCCTAAATGTTTGCATCTTTGTAGTAAGGGTCGCAGAATGACGGCTTTGGAACAGCTGGAAATCAATAGACATCAATTGTCACAAAGGATTCTTAACGAACAAACTAATATAATAGTATCCCCATTAGTCCAGCCTATTACAGGGGTGTTGTCTGATTTGCTTCCGTAATGACGACTTCCGTCCCACATGTAAACTTATTGTCATAGCCGCCTTTTGTTTCATTTACAATTTTTGAAAATTTAGTTTCATTGTGAGAAAGTCACAAGCTACGCCGTTAAAACAGGAGTGAAGATGTATTGTGTACCTTTTCTACACAGCTATATATAGATAAGCATAGTTCTGAGGATGACGTGAGCCGAAATAGCTATCAACTATATTTAAAAAGATAATTTTGTAGAACTAAAATACATTGCTATTTTTTCACCGTGTTATATTTTACAACTTCTTGTAGATCGTTTTCTAAATTCTTCTTACTCAGGTTTTTACACGTGCTAACTGTAACATTAAATTTGTATAAATATACTCGCCTGTAAATTGTATTCCATCAGTTGATAATTTAGCGATAAGCGAAACCGGTCCTGATCATAAATACTATTGTGGAAACACGTTTCAAAAATTTTTTTTTTTAGTATTTAAATTATCACGTCTTTCCATCAAGCAGTGACAGTTAATACCATAAAAATGATTACATAGAAAGGGTGATGAAGGTAATGTAATTTACTTTGGTTTTATGCGTTTCATAATGCGTGCAAAGAACGAAACCGGCCCTAATCTTAAAATATGTAGCGGAAATAAGAACTGAAAAATGTGTTTTTAATATTAAAAATGTCATGCCTTTCCGTCTAGAAGTGATAGTTAACACCTTAAAAGTGATTATCTAAAGAAAATCAGTAACGAAAGCAATATATTTAAGATTTTTTTATTAGTTGACAATGCTAGCAATGAGCAAGACCGGTCCTGATCATAAAACATATTGTGGAAGTAAATACGTGTTTTTATTATTAAAAATATCATGCCTTTCCACCAAGAAGTAACAGTTAACATCGTCCAATTGATTACGTAGAAAGGTCCACGCTTTCAGTAACGCAGGCAATATATTGTAGATTGTTTTATTAGTTGATAATGCTAGCAATGAGCAAAACCGGTCCTATTCATAAAACATATTGTGGAAGTAAACACGTGTTTTTATTATTTAAATTATCATGCCTTTCCGTTAAGAAGTGACAGTTGACACCTTAAAATTGATATTGTAGTAATACCAAATGACACATTAAAATTCCATTAGCGGATATTTTGTATACGATTAAAATTTCCAAACTAGCCTCCCGTTGATTGCAATCTGCGACTAAACAGCGCTTTTGTCGCATTATGCAACGAATGCAGTGGTACAACATGCCCCGCGTCACCCTTTCGCCAAAGATGCGGGTGCAACTGCGCGTGGGGAATCAGGGCAACACGGGTAGCGGGGAAAGTTTTAAAAGTACCCGGCGAAAATAGGTTACCGTCGGAGCGGACGGGTGTCGCCAGAGTGTACAATCTATGCTTAAATGTGTCATCTATTTGGGTAAGTAGGTAGGCAAATGGGGCCTGACACTTGGGGAATAAATTATTTATAATATGGCAACATTAAAATTCAATTTTTATTTGGCGTTCCATTTTTAAAATATTCTATTGACTTCTCATTCAAAAAAAGAACACTCTATTGAATGACGTTATAGGCTTTTACAGTTGGTGTTGTCAGTAACAATAATGTGAATTGTTGATTTTTTTTGTCACTAACGACCCAGGTTTCGCACTTCGGCATCTTCAGACATTTTATCGAATGAAGGTGCTTGAAGGAATTTCAATACTAAATTTGAGTTTTTGAAGCTTTGTATGATTTCACTAACGACCCGGGTTTCACCTCTCGGCATCTTCAGTCATTTTATCACACGGATGCATGATATCGAATGAAGTAGCTTGAAGGAATTTCAATACTAAATTTGAGTTTTTGAAGCTTTGTATGATTTCACTAACGACCCGGTTTTTACCTCTCGGCATCTTCAGGCATTTTATCACACGGATGCATGATATCAAATGAAGATGCTTGAAGGAATTTCAATACTAAATTTGAGTTTTTGAAGCATTGTATGATTTCGCCAACGACCCGGGTTTTACCTCTCGGCATCTTCAGTCATTTTATCACACGGATGCATGATATCGAATGAAGTAGATGAAGGAATTACAATACTAAATTTGAGTTTTTGAAGCTTTGTATGATTTCGCCAACGACACGGGTTTCACCTCTCGGCATCTTCAGTCATTTTATCACACGGATGCATGATATCGAATGAAGTAGATGAAGGAATTACAATACTAAATTTGAGTTTTTGAAGATTTGTATGATTTCACTAACGACCCAGGTTTCGCTTTTCGGCACCTTCAGTCATTCTATCTCATGATGCATGTTATCGAATGAAGGTGCTTGAAGGAATTTCAATATCAAATTTAAATTTTTGAAGCTTTGTATGATTTCACTAACGACCGTTGATTCGCCTTTCGGTATCTTCAGGCATGTGATGTCGGTGCTGTAGCGTCCGTGTGATAGAATGCCTGAAGATTCCGAAAGGCGAAACCCGGGTCGTTAGTGACAAAATATGTGGAATCGCACGAAGTTGTAACAATTTAAATTTGATATTGAAATTCTATCAAGTCCCATTCAGTCGATATCATTAATTTAAAAAAAATACCAATGCATAAAACTAAGTAAGCACAATGAACGTTCAGAGTAAAAAAAAAATGATTTTTTATCGACTTGTTACAGCAGTTAGTATGTATTTTTTTTTTTTAGTCTAAACGTAAAAACAATTATGCTTTTTATCAAGTTACTTATTTCCAAAGCAAATTTATGATAGGGACCGATTTTCTCTGTTTATTAGTTGATAATGCTAGCCGAGAGCGAAACCGGTTGTGATCATAAAATATATCGTAGAAAGAAGTACTGAAAAGTGTGTTTTTTATTCAGATTCGTTCGTTTGTTTGTTTATAGGTTAATTTTCAAAATGCATTAGACGGTTATACGATAATTCACCATTTAAAACCAAAAACTGTAAAAAACGACCGACATTTTTTTTAGTTTATAATTGAATTTTGAAAAAAGGTTTTTCACTACAGCGATCAACCGTTTAATATATTGTTGTGACGTCGTTGAGGGCGGCCATGTTTTTTACGTCACACTGCGCATGACCTAATTCTCTACAACGTCAGGTATCGGAAACATTCTGCAATCATTTTTTTTTCTTATTTTAGTTTGTTTTGATTTTTTTTTTTTTAAATGAAACAACAAACGAAGAAAAGGATTTAATAGTTGTATGACAACAAAGTTTTTTTAATAACCCATATTCCTTTTGGAAATATTTTGGCTTAAGAAGTAATAAAACACTATTTTTCACTGTGTTTTAATGAAATTCTACCAAGCAAATACTAATTCAATCAATAAAGTTATTGTTTTAAGCCAAAAATGAATGAAGCAATATTAGACATTCAAGCTAATAGCTAATGTGGATTAAAAAAAACACGTGATCAACTCGAGGAGCAAAAACATCACAAATATTGTCGAAAATCCATTGGGATATGAGAACTCAAAAAGAACTGTCTGATTTGGGTCTAATTTTTTATTTATATATTGTATTATTTAAATTGTCATGCCTTTTCATCGAAAAGTGACAGTTAACACATTGAAAGTGATTACCAAGAGAGCTCGACACTTTCAGTAATGAGGGCAAAGTATGCAGCTTTTTTATCAGTTGACTAATGATCGCAATGAGCGAAACCGGCTCTGTTCATAAAACATGTCGTGGAAATATATACGTGTTTTTATTATTTTTAAATTCATACTTTTATATCAAGAAGTGACAGTTAACAACGTAAAATAAATTTTCCTAGAGAGGTCAAAATTTCCAGTAATGAAGACAATATATTGTACCTCTTCTATCAGCAATTAGTAATGGTCGCAATGAGCGAAACCGGTCCTGTTCATAAAACATATTGTGGAAAAAAAAAATACGTGTTTTTATTATTTAAAATATCATGCCTTTCCATCAAGAAGTGACAGTTAACAACTTAAAATTGATTACGTAGAGAGCTCGACACTTTCAGTAATGAAGGCAAAGTATGGCAGCTTTTTTTGTCAGTTGATTAATGCTCGCAATGAGCGAAACCGGTCTTGTTCATAAAACATATTGTGGAAATAAATACGTGTTTTTATTATTCCAAATATCATGCATTTACAACAAGGAGTGACAGTTAACGCATTAAAAGTAATAATAGACCAGTCTAGAGTGACGAAAATAAACGAAACTGAAGAAAAAAAATCGTTATTAATTTTAATGTTCATCAAATAATTGCGAAGTTATAAGTTAGGTTATGATTGGTGACCGCTTTTCGTTTTGTTTCTATGCTAGTTATGAAGCTACTATTGGAATTGTGACCAACATGCCGCGATGCAAATTTAAAATGCAAATAACGATAAAATCAATACTTAAAACACCGCTGATGGCTCACACGCGACCTTGCTGCATTGTGGACTACCAGATTTAACATTATTTGAGATTGAAACACATTTTACATGAAAATAGAGCTAAAACCCATCATAAAACAACACAGCGACTAAATATTACTTACTACATGGCTTTCGCCGTGCCTATTCGGCAATTGACAATATAAAATTTGAATTTGTTACAACTTTGTACGATTCCACATGTCTTATCACTTACGACCCGGGTTTCGTCTTTTCAGCATCTTCAGGCGGTCCGTGTGATAGAATGCCCGAAGATATCGAAAGGCGAAACCTGGATCGTTAGCCACAAAACAACACGTGGAATCGTACAAAGTTGTAACAATTCAAATTCGATATTGAAATTCCATCAAGCACCTTCAGTCGGTGTTCGGTGACGGATTCGTTAAAAGAACACTACTCCGACCAAAAAAGCGTTTTATGATAGTGTTCCGGTTTGGTCGTTAACTAATTATTATTATACTACAGATAGAATAAGTAGTTTGTAAATACCGTTTTAGCTCGTTATCAGAATATGTGTTCGTTATCCGATTTATTGGCAGTCCAAACTGCTCGTTAACTGATCATTATTGTATTACAATTTTAATAAGCTGATTAGAAAGATCGTTTTAGTTCGTTATCCGAATTTGTGACTTTTGTCCGGACACAAAAATCTTTCGTGATAGTGCCCGTTGTCTGATTTGTTCGCAATCCAAACTGTTTGTTAACCGATCATTATTATATTACAGATAGAAGAAGTTGATTAGAAACATCGTTTTAGTTCGTTATCCGAATATATGGTCGTTGTCCGACTTTTTCGCAATCCAAACTATCCGTTATCCAATTATTATTATATCACAAATAGAATATGTGAATTAGGAACATTCGTTCCGTTTCAGTTCGTTATCTGAATAAATGTTCGTAGTCCGAGCACAAAAATATTTTGTGATAGTGCTCATTGTCAAATTTGCTCGCAGCTCGAACTGTTTGTTAACCGATCATTATTATATTACAGATACAATAAGTGTATTATAAAGATAGTTTTAGTTCGTTATCCGAAAATATTTCATGTTCAATTTCATTTCCTAACATTGTTCGTTACCCAATTTTTTCGCAGTCCAAACTACTCGTTAACCGATCACCCACTGTATGTGCTTAATATTTAATTTAATTCAAACATCGATCGTACAGTTAGTCCAAACGATCATTTGGTAACATATTGGCATTTTAATCGCATTTAATGACGTATTTAGTAAATTGAACAGAATATCATTGATTTAAACATTTATTTGTAAAATTTATAATTTATGTTTGTGTGTCGATATCTGCTTTCAAATCAATTAGATGTTTCGGTGTGTTTACTAGCAAATATGCATTCAGTTGGTATAGCAACATTTCTATACAAAACAGCTTTTCAGGGCTGCACACACACCCATCCGCAGTTTTGAGATGTCAACGCGATTGGGTTAGACCACAGATGTCACGGGTTCAACAATATTTTCGTTAATTGATTTACTGTTTTTTTTATCCAAAGATAAGGTTGCTATTCACGTTCAAAAATGACCTGTAAGCAATTCAAGATGAGATTTGTCTGCAAACGGCGTAGCCAAACACATAAAACATAATTTACAATATCGACTGAAGGTGCTTGATGGAATTTCAATATCAAATTTTAATTGTTACAAATTTGTACGTTTCCACATGTTTTGTCTCTAACGACCTGGGTTTCGCCTTTGTTAAATTTAATATCTATTTTTCTATTCTTACTCCAGGTAAGGCTACTGGACATCTATCAATTGTTGTAAAAACGTTTCTATTGAAATACTTCCTTTAGATTATTTTAATCTATTTCGTGTTACAATATTCCAAAACCGCTTAATTCAAATCATAATAGAAAAATGTATAAGTGTTAAAAACAATTCACAGAAATCACCAGGACACACCAGTATATAGTTTTACACAGACGTTTTCACACAGTTGACACTCGTATGAGTGCCAAATATCAACATAAGGCAATCGACTGTCTCGTTACTTGAGACTTTTGTGTCAGCCCTGCAGTGGTCGGTATAAATCGAGAAAATTCTTAATGCAGGAGTAAAAAAAGAATATTTTCAACCGATAACGAAATCTAGGGCGCGATAATTATAACATAAACATTATGTTCTTCTAAAAAAGCCATTCTAAGCCCGTGGTTCGCGTTTCTGCGTAGTTATTGTGCACAGAAGATTTTAGTACTCATTTCCACAATATATATTATGACCAGGACCGGTTTCGCTCATCGCGGGCACTATCAACATATAAACAGTGAAACCGGTCCTGATTCTTAAATATATACTGTGTTAAATATATACAAAAAAAAGATATTTACAATTTTTTTAACTATCATGGTTGACTACGCGAAGTTGGGTCCGCTTAAAAAAATAAACGCACGTTTTTTCTCCACGTAAAAAAAGGTTGTGCATAGCTGACCATAACTCTAAATGCATTTGGGTATACGAGTATAAAAAATTCAGACGGCTTTTTAACTGATCAAGTAAAAATTTGAATTGTTACAACTTTCTACGATTCCACAAGTTTTGTCACTAACGACCCGGGCTTCTCCCTTCGGCATCTTCAGGCATTCGTACAAAGTTGTAACAATTCGAATTTGATATTAAAATTCCATCAAGCACCTTCAGTCGATATCATAAATTATATGTATGACCGATGCAAACTGTTTATCGTGCGTCAGTTATATTGCATACGTGTGATAGAGTGCCTGAAAATGCCGAAGTGCTAAACCTTGACCGTGGTTGTTAGGGCATGTGCAATTTGTTTTGTTTGAAAGTACTTTTGTATCTGTTTTTTTTAAACCAGCACAAAATGGGGCGTTTTTGGTCAATTCCCATTGGAATTAGAGCAATTTAAAAGGGGATATAAACTTGATAGTGTTACTTGATGATAAATTAAATATATCCACCCATTTTCAACATTGATAATCAATTTAAAACACACGCCAATATAATTTTTATCAACTCGTATTTCAGAAGATGAAATATGGATTTTGGCTTGTTGAAAATGAATATACATGTAGTTTTGTTTAAAATATTTACTCAGGGACCTTGCTGCGATTCGAACATCAAATTGTAATCGTTTTGATTGATTTTAAATTTAATGCACACAAATAGACAAAATGAAACTTTGTTTTAATCGGAGCCGGAGTCAAGGTTTTTTTGAATTACTCCACTTCCTCGTTTATATAATGAAACCATATTGTTCACAATACAATACAATATTTTGTGTTCATTATAACAAGATAAACAAAACTTATATATGCATGTCGACATCCAAAGTAATACCGTTAAAGCTCACATCAGTGGCATTCCCATTGGCAGGCTGGGTCTTGATTTCTTACAATGCTAATTTTACTATTTACTACGGTAAGAGCATTAACAATGTTCCACAGGCGAATACAATTTTTAATCAAAGGAGATTTGATATGAGCTTGCTTGGATCTCTTCCTTGGTTTTCATCTCTTGTTATGTATTCCTTAATTTTCAATATCAAATTTTTGTCTTTTATCACATCCATGACCTAAATTTTGTACACATCCGCATTTTTGTTTCGCTCCTCTTAGATCATTAACCAAGTCATCAGCCGGTACGCGTTAAAACTGTTGCGGCTATGGGATTTTATTCTTACAATAAGCGTTGGCTTAAGGATGACTTCATAATCATCAGCTCCCAACTTTTGAAAATATCTTGCTTAATCAGTATTATATCTTTGATTTAATCAGTATTATATCTTTGATTTAATCAGTGTTTATCCTCGATTTAATCAATTTTTTATCAGGCAGAAATGAACTAATGATGAGTACGAAACCTGTTTTGTTAATCATAATAAATAATTATAAGAAAGTAAAAAAAATACCTTCTAGAAGTGTGTATTTCAAATTTAGCCTAACTTTGCTAATTGTGTTCCTTTCTGGTTTACAGGAACGTGGACCTTTGGACAGCATGAGATCTCTGGAACACTACTTGACTGACATTATGAGAGGAACCAGCGAAACTCCAGAGCATCTCAAAGGTAACGGAATCTACCTTTTTTTTCCGAGTGTTGCCGCAGACGAGATATCTCGGAAGTAATTTTGGTGGCGTATTCTTACTATAAACAGAGATTCATAACAAAAATTTAAAACTGGTTAAGAATATACTCTAAAAATCATTGCGGGACCGAATCCGAATTGTTCGTTAGCGAATCATTATTATATTACAGATACAATAAGTTGATTATAAAGATAATTTAGTTCGTTATCTGAATATGAACTCGCTCTCCAAAGTGTTCGTTAGCCGATCATTATTATATTACAAATAAAATAATTTGATCAGAAAGATCGTTTAGCTTGTTATCCGAATATGTGTTCGTTGTCCAAGCCATCGTTAGCCGATAATTATTATATCACAGATAAAATAACTTTACCAGAAAGATTATTTTAGCCCGTTATCCATGTATTCATATTCGCAGTCCGAACTGTTAGTTAACCGATCACCCTCCGTTTATCTTTTCAATACTAACTTATGTATCACTGATAAATTTTGAAATAGTTCATATTATTTTACTCGTTGAAAACTAAAAAATATTCAACGTTTTTGTGATAGTAAAATTTTTATAATCTGGCCACTACACCGCAACTTTACAACTCCAACTTCGGCCAAAACTTAGAGACTTCATAGTTCTTCTTTGAAAACATTTTAACTTTGTTCATATTATATTTATGTATGATGATTTTAAATATTCGATATTTTCGTGTCTTTTGACTGTAAAACGTCACTGTACCGTGGAGTAAAATCGTTCGGCCTTTTTTGTGCTATTTTTTATCGAGTGTCAAAAAGTGGTATCGAATAACAATAATAAATGCACCGTCTCTGCCGTTTTTTACCTACACCACTGCAATCGGCCAGGTGTTATTGACACACAATTCGAGTCCTAACTCGGGCCGCATTTTTGATTACGTCAGTCTTGCTATATAAGATTCTAGAGTTTTTTCAGGTCTGTGGATTCAAACGTCTTAGAATAAAACATGTTTAATTTTGTAAGGTTTTTTTCCTACCTCTCCTGTTTAAGTGCATTATATTAAGGATCAACAAAACATATGGAATCGTTAAATTGTTAAAACTTTGTACGATTCCACATGCTTCGCCACTAACGATCCGGGTTTCGCCTTTCGGCATCTTCAGGCATTCTATAACACGGATGCAACACAACTGACGCACAGTGTGTTCGTTGTCATTTCAATTTCAAATTTGGATTGTTAAAACTTTGTTATTCTTTTGCAAAACTTTAGGCGTCGATGTCTGAAGATGCCGAAAGGAGAAACCCGGGTTGTTGTTAGTGGCAAAGCATCTGGAGTCGTTCAAAGTTTTAACAATTTAACGATTCCATATGTTTTGTCACAACGACCCGGGATTCGTCTTTCGGTATCTTCAGGCATTCTATCGCACGGATGCAATATAACTGACGTCAGCTTTAAGAATTCAAATTTTACATTGAAATTCCACCACGTATTTTCAGTCATATATCATAACAAAATATATTTACGAGGCTGAAAAAATCCGTATAATTTCGATATTTTCTTCAAATCAATTGATACATATCACTCGCCACTCGACATGTTAAAAAAAGTTTGAAAAAATTAAATTGAATTATCGAATACAGCCGAACTGTAATGGTTAATTAAAATAGCTTTTAGATTATTTTGAAGCATTTGAAATATAAATAAATGATAAAGTATTTTTGGACCGCTTTAGTCTGCGAACCACGCATTAAAACGCCCTGAAAGACGGCTTAAAAAACTGTCAGCACATAATTCTTGTCCAAGCATAGTTTGTACATTGATGAAACCAATTTTCCATCAAATGATTCCGTCAACTGAACAATTCAAATTTAGTATACAAGCCATCGTCAATGCGGATACACGTCCCACAATTTGTGAACTGTAAAACAATTCAGTATATTTGATACGCGTTTTTGATGTGTTAATATTAAACAGTGATTAAAAAAATAAAAAATAAATCGTATAGAGTAGAATATAAAAAATATTTTTTTTATAATGTAAACTGTTGAAAAATAAAGTAAATTGATCTATTTGATTGACCGATGAGTGAAAGTGGCGTATTTTGTTTTGTTTTGCTGTTTTTATGTCAGTTTTTCTCTAAGTATTGTCCATTATACTCTTCCTTATAAACCAATTTTAAGTAATTTGTAATTTTGACTAAAGGTGTTTGATATGATTTAAATATCAAATTTTAATTGTTGACAGTATGCACGATTGAACATATCTTGTCGCAAATTACCCAGGTTTCACCTTTCTGCATGTTCAGGCATTCTAACACACGGATACAACAGAACTTACAAGCTGTTATTAAAGTTTATTTGTTCATTTGGATCCTAGCCCTAGGCTCTGTCTTTTTCCTTTGCGATCGGTTTAATTTGTATATAACTGATGCTAACTGTTTATTGTGTGTCAATTCTATTGCACCCGTCTGATAGAATGCCCGAAGATGCCGTAAGGCGAAACCCGGGTCGTTAACGACAAAGCATGTAAAATCGTACAAAGGTTTAACGATTCAACAGATGCAACAGAACTGACTCATTTTGCCAGTTCTGTGTGATAGAATGCTTGAAGATGCCTTAAGACTAAACCCGGAATGTTAGTGACAAAACATGTGGAGTCGTACAAAGTTGTAACAATTTAAATTTAATCTATGGTAGGTGATTAATCATTTTTAAAGAAACAAGCATTTGCTTATTATTTTTTTTGCTTTCGTAATGTTACATGCTTCGCTTCCGTAAAACAGTACTGTTCCAGACTTCCGTGTTGAGTTGTAACTTACTCGAGTTGGCCCTCATAAATTGCGAGCTCATTTCGCGCGTTGCTTAATTTTTGTATTTTTGTGTGTAGAAAAACAAATATTATATACGTAAACAAACGTGAGTTCTTGTGCAATCTTTAGCGACAGTGTGACCCATAAAACGGTGTACGTTTTTTATTAAAAAATATGTGTGAATGTTTGTTTTTCTTGTGATAGTTTGAATAAAAAATGAATGAAAAATTAGTCACAAACATGAACTTTGTCGGTGAGTATTTTTTGTTCATTTCCTAAGCTATATTCAATTGAACATTCGTCTTAAAGATGTTTAAGAAACATTCAATCTATTTTTTCGGAAATATTTTACGATATATTTGCATAAATTGCTTCCAATTTTCTGTAACTGTGCACATTTACTGTAAATTGGCAATTATTCGTGTGAAACCATTTTCTTCTGCGTGGGATATGTCGATATCCGAAAAAATGTACTTTAAAATCAGGATTGGTTTCGTTTATCGCGAGCATTATGGTAAATAAATCTTGCCATCCAATACAATTTGTGTGTTTGAGCACATTAAATGTTATATATAAACCAAAAAAATTAATCATTAAATATGTAATCCGCTCAAATGCCTTGAGATTTACTGTGGCTCATGTTTATCCGTACATATTGGACAGACAAGTAGAAGTATATCCACTCGAGCTAAGGAATATGTAAGATTATTCAACATTAATAAAAACAGATTCACAACTCGCTAATCACGTTATAAAGGAATCGCATAATATAAATTCAAACTCAGCGCCTAAGTGTTTGCATCTTTGTAATAAAGGTCGCAAGATGACGGCTTTAGAACAGCTGCAAATCAATAGATATCAACTATCACAAAGGATTCTTAACGAAAAAGTAATATATGTCGATCACCGTTGCTTAACCCGCTACGAGGAGCCGTTTCGTCTCCGTAATGGACCATTTTCGTGCCATATGTAAACTTATTAATATAGCCGCCTTTTTAGTTTCATTTACAATTTTTAGTTTTATTGCGAGCAGGAAACAAGCTGGATCGTTGAAACAGGAGACAAGATGTATTGTGTACCTTTTCTACACAGCTATATATAGATAAGCAAATGTTAGTTTAAGCATAGTTCTGACGATGGTATGAGCCGAAATAGCTATCAACTATATTTTTTAAAAATAATTTTGTAGGTTAAAATACATTGCTATTTTTTTCACCGTGTTATAATGGAGTTCTACCAAGTGAATGCCAATTCAATCAATATCTAGAGATTTTCTTTAGTAAAAAATTTCACGAGAAAATTTTTAAAACACTCTTCGATAATTTCACTAAATACAACTTTCACAAAATACTCTCATATTTACCAGTTTATAGAAATTAAAGAGGGGGGGATATTATGTTTTTTTTTAAAGATTATCGTTTTTTCATTTAAGGTTTCCCGCATTTTTCGTTTTTGTCCCTTGTAACACATGGAATCGACGTTTCGCTGTACATTATTTTTGTATCATATAATACTTTTGAACTAGAAAACATATTTTTCTCTATAGGAACAAACGAAAACGAACATATGTAAACTCTTTTTTCGAGTGTTTCTCAACATGCTTACTCGAAGGCCGTAAATTATTAATTAATAATTTGCAGTTAATTTATTTAATTTGGCACGGTCAACCGATTGCAGTAACAATTGATTCTAGTTATTTGTATTGCAAAATAATCACTCACCGTTTACTTTACCCAATACAGGCACGCTCAACTGAGCGGTCGAGACAGTCAAAGTTAAATTGATGTTATATTGTATTATATGCACGTCAGGGCTTTGCGGATAAAGCTATGCAGAGAACCGGTATTCCGGGAAAATCTGCAATGAAAAAAATGTCACATTTATAAATGGTCTAACGTATTTAATATTCCGGCATCTTCAGGCATTCTATCACATGGTTGCAAAATGTCGATTGACACTGCTAGATGGAATTACAATTTTAAATTTCAAATGCTGAACGTTTGTACGAATCCACATGCTTTGTCATTAAAGACTCGGGTTTCACCTTTCGGCATCTTCAGGCATTCTATCACATGATGCAAAATGTCGACTGGAAGTGCTAGATGGAATTTCAGTTTTTAATTTTTATTTCTAAACGTTTGCACGAATTAACATGTTTCGTCACTAACGAACCAGGGTTTCGCTGGTTGACATTATCAAGCATTCTATCGTGCGGATGCAAGATATCAAACGAAGGTGCAAAATGGAATTTAAATATCGAATATGAATTGTTAAAAGTTTGTCGATTTCCACATGCTTTGTCATTAACGACCCGAGTTTCGCCTTTCGACATCTTCAGGCATTCCGTCACACGGATGCAACAGGACGTGCCCGAAGTTTTCCGCCATTCATGGAATCGTAAAAAAATCAACAATTCAAATTCGATATTGAAATTCCATCAAGCGCCTTCAGTGACGATTTCGTAAATGAATAATTTGAAAATTATTGTATGCGGTAAGTAAAGGACTAGGGAAGGAACTGAGAAAGGTATATAATAGGACAAATCAATCAAACAAGACGATGAACTTTGACCATTCAACTACGAGACCGTCTCCGTATTATTATAGTTTCTTCAAATATGGATGGTGCACATAGTATTAACTTCTTGCAATTATGTATAGGCTATATAGAAAATGTATTGACTTGCACTGAAATTTGCAGGTCTATAATGCAAAAGATGTTTCGCAAACTGTCAAGTCATATTGGGCGTCTTTTGTTTGTAGCAACTCAATAATTCCGCTCAGTATTTTACTGTTGACCTCCGTAGTGCAGTTGGTAACGTTCTGGGGTCTAAATTTGATGACCGAAACCATTGATCTAACGTTTATGAGTCTGTACGTGTTAATTATGACAAATAATGTTAATTTGAGATAATGTTTTGACCACTGTTAAGCAATCGTGTAAACTGGGACGTTAGTTGTCAGTAGGTTAAAAAAATCGTTTGCTTTTTTTCTCAATTTGTTTGTCACTAAACGTGACACGTGTTTCGTTTATTTGAGAATCATTTACAGACTAATTGTAAAGTTATGTTGTTTTTTTAATAAGGTAAGCAGTAACTTGAAAGAAGAGGCAATTTTTCATTAATCAGTTTTAGTGTTATGTCTTAAATAATAAAAATACATTTTTAATCACTTTTAAGGTGTCAACTGTCACTCCTAGACGGAAAAGCGTGACATTTTAAATAATAAAAACAGATTTGATTGACTGATCAGTTGATGATACTCGCAAAGATTGAAACAGGTCCTGATCACAAAACATATGACAGAAATAAGTACTGAAAAATGTTTTTTTTTTTATTATTTTAAAAATCATTAATGTCTTTCTATCATGAAGTGACAGTTAACACGTTAAATGTGATTGATTGCAGTTTTATTATAGTTTGAGCGCCCTTAACGCATTTAATTTATTTTTAACTTAACTGAATATTCACACGTCAAAATATTGACCGATATCATTTGAACGATTCGCACACTTGAAAAAAATGCCGCTAATTAAATCTTCTATTTGTCTACTCAAAAGATATATCTAGATAGTCTTTGTTTTTGCAAGAATTAACTTTTTCAATCTCTCTTTTTTACAGAGAGATAGATTCTTTCAAATACAGAAATAAATTCAGTAAGAAACACCCTTGCTTTTGTATAAGAGGTCTTCTTTTATTTATGTAAATTTATTCTGTAATAAAAATTGTTAACTTTTTTGTGGCACCCAGTGATTCCAAAGCCCCCATTTGTACGAGCGTATAATTTGGTTGGCGCAATTGTCTCTTCCTGTTCCTATGTTCAATCTACGCTAGATGACAACTTAACACGTCGAATACCGGAACCTTGTTTTCACGTGATAAAAAATCGCACGCTGGAATCCCGGAAACGTGTTTTCACGTGATAGACCAGGCATTCAAAAAAAGATAAATTATTGACATAAATTGATTTATTCGATAAAAGAATTTTACGTTTAATTACAGTCAAGACTCGAATCATTTCAAAACTGTAATCCAATTATTGTTATCGTTTATGAAAGTATTGATTTTAGCCAGTGTTTCGCAACCTTTTGTCTTCCACGGCACACCAATGTTTCTTTCAAAATTTCTCCGCAAACCAAAAGTTAATATTTACGACAATGCACACGATTCACTATAGACGCCTTCAAAAATGAATTCACATCATGTATTATTGATTGCCCTTATAATATCTATGTACTTATGTGATTTTTGTGATAGAAAAGTGGACTGCGGCACACGTAGAATCGTCTAGCGGCACATTGGTGTGCCGTGGCACACCGTGCAAAGCACTGAATTAAAGGATCTAAAAACTAAATCGTTTCTCACACAATACACGATACCAATATTCTCTCTCGTGATAATAAAACATAAAAGTGGCACTCCAATAATTTTTAGTAGTTTTTTATTAAAGTTTATCCAATATTTTTAAGTTATAACGTTTTTAATAAACACGTAAGAAATATGCTATTTTTTGCTTGATTTGAAAATTTTTGACCGGCGACGAACGTGTTAAAAATGGATACAACATAACCTCAAAAATGTGAAGCATTTATTACGTTTTGGTCGTTTTGAATTTTGAATATAGTTTCTATGGGAATATTTTCTTCTATACAAGTAGAGAAGGCCAGAAAACGACTTTTTCATATCACTGAAATCAATCATAAGTTGTTTACTTCAGAATGAGTTTGTTTTCCTTACATAATTTGGCCAAATGCATAAATATCAGAGCTGTGAAGTCATAGTACTGAAAAACGAGCAATTGCGACTACTTTTTCGATTAGACGATTTTGAAAAATATTTCAATGAGCAATTGTTGAAATACTGATAATAACTAGTCACCGACATCTATTATTACCGATTGTTACTATGTTTTTCATGATACATATTCCACTATTGTTATAATGAGTGTGTGTGTGTTTCTCGCACAGCTGAATGAATCGGCACAGATACGTCCATTGATAAAACAGCTCATAGGATGTTCTTAATTAAATAACAGCGATAAACAACCAATGGTTACTACTAAATGTTTTTAATAAATCTCAAGTAATATGCGGAATTATCGACACATTAAAACACACGTGTACAATAAAACCCCCATTTACACTAAAGTCGGGACCGTGTTATTTGGAGTAGAGTAATAGAGGAAGAAATCTTTAAAACTAAGATTATTCTTAGATTCCGAAAAGAAATATATGGACGAAATATTTGGTTACTAGGTGATAGAATGTTCTGCAAAAAAAGTTCTGTTTTGCATCACACGGTTTCAATGTTTTTTGTAATATCGACTGAAGGTGCTAGTTGGAATTTCAATATCAAATTTGAATTGTTACAGCTTTGTACGATTCCACATGTTTTGTCGCTAACGACACGGGTTTCGTCTTTCGGCATGATCAGGCATTCTATCACACAGATGTCGTGTTGGTCAGTTCTGTTGCATCCGTGTGATAGAAAGGCGAAACCCAGGTCGTTTGTGACAAAACGTGTGGAATCGTGCAAATTTGTAACAATTAAAATTTGAATCAAGTAGAATTGAAAACGTCGTTTGCAAAATTTTATTTAATAAAAGAAATGTCTTAATTACTAAAAAATTTACAATCTATAAATACAAAGATTTTTTTAAGGGGAGGAATCGATTACTTATCGAATGTTATATATATATAATAATAATATAACGAATGAAATAATAATTAAATTTAAAAAAAAACCGGCTCTCGAACCAACGTTGCACGTTCCCCGCTTCCCATATCGCACATGTCGTTTTGTAACGACGGACATAACTAACCTACCTATGTACCGCCAACAATTTTATTTAATTTTAACTATGTATATATGAAAAGCTCTATTATGGTAGGGGCGTATCGTCGATGTGGCGAATTTTGTGTCGCACGCGGGCGGCCGAACCGAAGAGCGGCGGAATATCGATTTGCCTGCAATCAAAAAAAAAAAAAATGAATGAACAGTTGAAAAATAATTTATGATATCGACTGAGGGTGCTTGATGGAATTTCAATATCAAATTTTAATTGTCAAAACTTTGTACGATTCCACATGTTTTGTCACTGGGTTTCGCCTTTCGGCATCTTCGGGCATTAAGTCAACGGACGCGATAGAACTGTCACCCAATAAAAATTTAGCATAGCTTATACACCAAAGGAATTAATCGAAGGAAAAACACAGACCCCAAGGCAACAAATAAATAACAGCTAAAATAAACACACAATTGTCTGTGATAAGTTTCATCAACGATAAATAATGTTAACGAGTCATTCTTTAAAGGTTCTTACAACAAATAATAATCAGCCATCATCATTTTTTTGTTTTTTTTTGTTTTTAAGAAATACCTTTATAATATTGTGCGTCCGTGTGATAGAGTGCCTGAGAATGCCGAAAGGCGAAACCAGGATCGTTAGTGATGGAACATGTGGAATCGTGTAGGGTTTTGAAAATTCAAATTTAAATTTAAATTCACCATGTTTGAGTGGCATCACGACGCATATGTATTGGATTCTCGCTAGTAGTAAATAATTAATAAGTCAGTTCTGTTGCATCCGTGTGATAAAATGCCTGAAGATGCCGAAAGGCGAAACCCGGGTGATTAGTGACAAAACATGTGGAGTCGTACAAAGTTAAATGGTAACAATTCAAATCTGATGTTTAAATTCCATTAAAGACCTTCAGCCGATATTTTAAATTATTAAATAATTAATAGTTTGCTTTTGAGAGGCGGGTGGCTTTTTTCCTTTCGCCGGCCCTGCAAATAGGTAGACAATTTGCGACCACGAACATCGCTCTACAATCAGATGAAGGTCATTCTGTATGCAGTCAATCGTTGCTAACATACAGGCAATTATAAACAGTGTTTTATCATACAGAATGCACAATATCCCATTTACATATACGTTAATAAGCAATCCCATCGTCCATATTGCGTTACGTAACGTTGTCAATAATTCAGGGCTGTGTAAACGGGTCGGATATTTGATCACACAGATGTCCTCCAACAGACGGTCAACACATCGTCAATATAACAGAAGATACGACTATGACAGCAATGGGGACCAATAGAGTTTCCGGATTGGTGTACGAATTTCCTGGACATGTAGACTTCTGACGATCGTCCGCGACTTGTGGCTTCCTGTATTTCAAATAAAATCATTCAATACATAAATTGATTGAATCGTTATTTACTTGGTAGAACTCCGTTACAACACGGTATAAAAATAGCTATGTATTTTAGTCCTACAAAATTTATAAGGAAAACGGTTGATAGATATTTCGGCTTACGCTCTCGTCAGAAGTATAGCTATCAACTATATACCTTGTAAATTTTGTAGAACTTAAATACATTGCTATTTTTTCACTGTGTTATAATGGAATTCTACCAAGTAAATTCCAATTCAATCTATAAGTTAATTTTTGTCAAGTTTTTTCCTACTTTTTTCTATGTATGTGCATTGAATTAAGGGTCAACCAAACGATCCGGCAAATCGTTCATTGACAGCAAAAGTGTTTATTTATTTATAATAAACGTGTCATTTTTTAAATGTTTTAAATGTGGCCAATAATTGATTATATGTGACAAGCGAAATTGATTGACAGCTCTCTAAAAATATTAAATTTGTATTTAATACCAATTTTCATCTTTCGACATCTTCACACACACTAGTATACGAAGGCACTCCAAATGACAGACAGTTAACGGTATTTATCGTTAAACATACATAGGAGATAAAATTTTATTTGAATTAACTTTAATAACTACTGATTTGATAATAATATGCAGGGCTGTGAAGTTAGAGTCGGAGAAGTGAAATTATTGTGACCATTTTTTCGATAAGCCGATTTTGAAGAATATCTCAATGAACAAACTGAAATAAATTATCTTTGTTTAAGTTTCAATACAGTAGACGAAACAGACTATTTCAAAATGAATTTTACGATGCATTGAATAATATAATAGAAACAATTGACTGAGTCTATAATTTTAATGTTAAAATGACAATAAAGTGGTCTCTAGAAATCATAAAAGATTCAGCATTGACCGTGACGGCATTTCCACCAGTACAAATATCCGTAATGGGGCTATTTTCCGCTCTTAATAGAAGCAATGCCATTTTTAAGAATAATTTTGCTGGGTTGATTGGAAGATTTTTAATTTAATGCACATAATTAGGAAATTTAGGAAAAAAAACTCGACTGTAAATAAAATTAGATTTAAGTTAAAAAAAAAATCTCATACTGATTTATTGGCAATTAGAATGTTTAAGTAGCTTGGAAGATAATTTTACAGCATTGTAAAAATTATGTATATTTGAAAAAAACACGTGACATTGCTGTAAATGACTAGCGTGACGTGCCCTATTAAGACTGAGTCTTTAAACGACGTTTATTAAATAGTTTTCAAAGAAATACCATTTAATTGACAGTAATATGTCAACAGTAAATAAACGATATGTCTACAGATTGTTAAAACCTTGGTGGTCGAAATGCGACGTGGATTTAAAAATATTTACAATCATGAAATAAAAATCGTTAGAAATAATAAAGCCGATGCAATTTCTAAATAGTTCAACCAAAGCATCGTTCATTTTGGTTTTCTAAATCGACTCGAATTCTGACAATAGTGAGATGTGCAAAACACGTCGCCCGCGGTCTTTACATGGCCTTTCGTGACGGTTCGACTGTCACACGAAATCGATACTGAAAGCAACGGCGTAGGAACGATGTTTGAATTATTTTAGCTTTGTAAATTTGTTGTTTTGTCACTTGCGACCCGGGTTTCGCTTAGCATCATGAAATCAAAAATTTCAATGTTCATTTAATTAATTAATTATTTTCAATTTATACATCTCCATAATTAAATATTCAATTATTTCATACTGTGTAATTTCTCCTTCTTTTGATTGCTATTTTTTAAAGAGAAGACTTGTAACATACATATATTGTATGCTTGCGAGTGATTTTTTTTCCCATTTCATGATTTTTTAAAAAATAATAAAAACATATTATTTAGTGCTTATTTCCACAACATATTTTACAATCAGGACCGGTTTCGCTCATCGCGAGCATTATCAACAACAGCAACAAGGGAAACCCGTTCTGATATAAAATATATTATAGAAATATTATTAAATCGCTCTAAATGAACGAAACCGGTCCTGATCATAAAATAAATCGTAGAAATAAGTACCGATAATTGTGTTTTATCATTTAAAATAAAATTCCGTTCCATCAAGAAGTGACAGTTAACACCTTAAAATTGATTACGTAGATAGGTTGACACTTTCAGTGATGAAGGCGATATATTTTACTTTGGCTGCTAATTATGAAACAATGTATACCTGCTAATTCTGCCATCAGGTCATAATGATCGCTTTGAACAAAACCGGTTCGGACTGTAAAATATACTGTGGAAATGCTACTAAAAATATGCTTTTATGATTAAGTCCAGTGACGTTGGCCGTCGATTTAACACCCCTGCCAAAAAATAATATTTTGCAAACTGTCCCGCTTCATGTCACAGCATCTAATAGTGACTGACTTCGCTTGCAGGTTGAGGTTTAGTTGGTAAAATCCAATCAACAGCTTTTCTTTTTCTCTCACAGTGTTGGATTAAGGATTTCGAAAGACTTATTCGAAAGATTTAATCAGTTTCATTCGATATTACTAACAAAAGCAATTAATTAAAATGTTATATAACAGGGGATGATCGGTTTACGAAAATAAATTATTTTAAACCCAATAAACTGTTCGTTATCCGAATTTTTCATCAATGTGAAACGTCGATTCGTTTTACAAATATAATAAATAAACATAAAAATCTTTTCGTGACAGTGCTCGTTGTTCGACTTGTTAGCAGTCCGAACTGTTCGTTTACCGATCATTATTATATTACAGAGAGAATAAATTTATTAGAATGATTGTTTTAGTTCGTTATCCGAATATTTGTTCGTTTCCCAAACTCAAAAATCTCTCATAATAATCTTAGTTGTCCGATTTTTTCGCAGTCCGAACTTTTCGTTTACCGATCATTATTATACCTACGATTATATGTAAATGATACCTAATAATTTTAAATGGTTACGTTATATATAGTGTTATTGAATCACAGATGAAATATTTATTGACTAATCAGCGTCTGAAGATGCCGAAAGACGAAATCGGGTCGTGAGTGACAGAACATGCATATTTCTTAAACAAATACATAATTCGACGGATCTTAATTCGCCTGAATACGTGACTGTCGAATTTTGACGAACTTTTACAAAAATAAGTGTTTTGTGTTTCTTTTTTAAATGCGACAACCGTATCTAATGAAGCGATTGCGGTCAGCTAGTAACGCCTCTAACGGCGATAGGTCCTATTGTTGTTTGCATTTCCAGAAACTCTCAAACAGAACTGCAGTAAAAACGACGTATGGAAATTCATATTGATTGAATTGGCATTTACTTGGTAGAACTCTATCTCATAAAATCATTGTGCCATACTTTAGAATATGATATGAAAATTGGGTGTTACAACAGAAAAGAAGATGTTTTGTGAATCTTTTTTACACAACTTTACATAAATTTAAGTAAATGTACGTTTAAACTAAGTTCTGATGAGGGGGTAAGTCGAAATAGCTATCAGCCATATATCTTAGATATTTTTTAGAACTAAAAAACATTGCTATTTCTTTCACCGTGCTATAATTGAGTTCTGCCAAATAAATTCTAATTCAATCAAATTATTCAATAATAACGTTCAATTCCCAAACAACCCTGATTAAGTTTGTTTTTTACTAAACAATCAATTTAAGAAAATACATATACCAACTACGCGAATTCGACTAAAAAAAAGGTATTATTGTCAAGTTTTTGGCCCTTTTTCATTTATGAGCATTTAATTGAAGATCGTCCAACCAATCCCGCAAATTGTTCATTGGGATATCCTTTAAAATCATCTAATCGAAAAGTCTTTTTTACGACTTAACTCCAATTTCGACACCAGGTAAATAATGCGTAAACCTTTGTATTTCAGTTTGCATTAAAAAACACATATTTGTTTATAAAACATTAATAAATTAATTGAATATCGAAACTAACAAATTATATTTTGATCTCTTCGGTGATGGAATGTTCTTTGCAAAGTTTGGTTAAAACAAACCGTAAATAGTGAAAATGATTAATTGATTTTAAATGGTTTCAAAATACAATTTTTCTCAGGGAAACAATCTTATTAAAGTTACGTAATTAATTTCCGGAATTAGTTTTATGAACAATTTAATTCATTTTCATTCAAATTGTAATTTAATCTGCATCAAATGGGGATTCCCAATTTCATATTGACGGATAGAGCTCTGTGCAATCATTTTTTATATATTGTATATTAGTGCCACTTTCAAAAGCTGTGGTTTTAAAAAACAAGTGTTTTTTTAAATTTTTAGTAGAGGTTTGAATCAACTCAGTAGGAAATCTTCATAACTTATTATAAGTTGACCGCTTTGAATAAAAGACTCGACCTGTAACAGACGTTTATCAGAAATTAACACAAAAATATGTAATTTCCTTAAAATCGACACAACTTCTACGCCAAAAAATATTTTTAATCAAATTTTAAATGAAATCATTTCCTTTTATTGATTGAATTGGCATTCACTTGGTAGAACTCTATTATAAAACGGTGAAAAAAATAGCAATGTATTTTAGTTCTACAAAATAATTATTTTTTATGATATAATTGATAGCTATTTCGGCTCACGCCATCGTCAGAACTATGCGTAAACGAACATTTGCTTATCCATATATAGCTGTGATCCTTTGTGATAGATTCGTAACGAACAAACTAATATGTGTCGATCACCACTGCTATACCCGCTACGGGGAGCCGTTTTGTCTCCGTAATGGACCATTCCCGTGCCATATGTAAACTTATTGATATAGCCGCCTTTTTAGTTTCATTTACAATTTTTAGTTTTATTGCGAGCAAGAAACAACTAGGTCGTTGAAACAGGAAAGAAGATGTATTGCATACATTTTCTACACAGCTATATATAAATAAGCAAATGTTCGTTTAAGCATAGTTCTGATGATGGCGTGAGCCGAAACAGCTATCAATTATATGTTAAAAAATAGTAATTTTGTAGAACTGAAATCATTTCCCTTTCCAAATCGAACTTTCGAATCGGAACTTGACGAATATATGTTTTTAAAATAATAAAAACATAGTTTTTTGGTACTTATTTCCACAATATACTTTTTTATTAGGACCGGTTTCGCTCATCCCGAGCATTATCAACTGATGGTTTTCCGTCAAGAAGTGACAGTTAACACCATAAAAGTGATTAGTTAAGCGGGTACGGCTAAGGTTACTGTCTTATTTTAAAAATACAAAGTAAAACGATGATGACATACGCGATGAGCGAAGCCGGTCCCGATCATATGAAATATATTGCGGAAATCGTACATAAAATGCGTTTTTATTATTTAAATTATCACGCCCTTCCATCGAGAAGTGACAGTTAACACAGATAAAAGTGATATATATTATATTTATAAATCAATACATCATTCATCCGATCGATATGAAACTTTACGATTTTATTGAATACACTCCCGCAAATGTTTTCAGCATACCGCTTCCTCCTCAAATAGTAAATAAATACAATTAAAACGACACTGTTAACAATTAAATTGTATGTTTGAATTGAACACCAAACGGTTTTGAATATTCCTTGAACCAAATCGTGAATATTTCAATTGTCAATATTGCGGCGACGGCTCTTAGAGAGTGTTTTATGTAATAAAAAAAAACGTATAAGCAATTCGATGTACAAACGGGGCAATCAAGAACATGCTTATAATCATTTGTTTAGAAAATTGACTTTTTTTTCAATTTAGCTTATTTTTCCGTCACGCTAGACTGGTCTCTCATTGCCTTGTATGTGCTTGTTGACAACACTTTGAGAGCCGGATATTCAAACAAAAAATCTGATGAAATAGCTATCAACTATATGTGTTATAAATTTTGTAGAACTAAAATACACTGCTATTTTTTTCATCGTGTTATAATGGAGTTCTACCGAGTAAATGCTAATCAATAAATTTACTAACCAAACCTATAAAAATCGCTTTTAAAGTGTTGACTGTCACTTTTTGATGGAAAAACACAATATTTTAAATAATAAAAAAATATTTTTTTAATATATTTTCATAATGTAGTTTATGATCGGGACCGATTTCGCTCAACAAGTTGATAAGGCTTGCGATGAGCGAAACCGGTGCTGATCATAAAATATACTGTGAAAATGAGTACTACACAAATGTGTTTTTATTATTAAAAATATATGTATAACCGATGCAAACTGTTTATCGTGTGGCAGTTATGTTGCGTACGCGTGATAGAACGCCGGAAAATGACAAAATGTGAAACCGATGTTTTAAATATTCTGTCGAAACGGGCACTAAAAATGTTTATTTATTATTAAAAAAAAAAAAAAAACTAGAAAGTTACATCTAACAGCTGGCGAATTGAAATGTCATCGTGTGTCACTTTTAAGATGTTAAAAATCCAAAAAAATCGATGTATAACTTAATATTCTCCTATGTCTGTTTGTTCTGTATGTATTACTACATCATTCATCCGATCGATATGAAACTGTGCAAATTTATCGACTATACTCCCGCAAATGTTTCCAGCATACCACTTCTTCCTCAAATAGTAAATAAATTGAATTAAAACGACACAATTAACAATAAATTTGCCCGTTATCATCATTAATTTCTTTGAAATTGTTTACTCTAAGATCGCAGCAACACACGACGGTTCAGTTAGTTGTAAATATATGTAAATAATTCCGTTCCGCAATGGGTTTTTTTTTATCGAATGTATGCCTATGCTAAAAAGATTGCAAAAGTGAATAATTGAATTTAAATTGCGTTAAAATGAATCAATGAATGCTTTCACCTTTCTTCGAATTTAATTTAGCAATCATAAACAAAAATAAAATTGTTTTTATTTACCATTTTCGTATCAAAAACAATTGATTGACATTGTACATATATACATTTGAAAAAAAAAGGACTGCCGAGTCAGAGTCATGCTTAACCATTGAGACATTAAAAATTTACGTTTAACATTCGTCTCTAAAAATTGTTTTTATCGGTTTTCCGTAATATAATATTTATCGGTAAATTGAATTATATAAAACGTGCGTATTTTTTTTAATATGGAAAAATTGCGTACTTATCGGTTTTGGCTAACGTATAATACGTTCAATTTCGTTGGCAATGTGAAACTTCTTATGTTATGCAATTTTAATTAAGTCAGGTCGATTTATGATGTAATCCAATTTTTTTATGTTGTAATGAAATAATGGCCCAACCCTGGCTTTTGGTCATTTAAAATGTCACGATGGCCCTGAAATGAAAGCATTAGCAGAACTCGTAAATAATTTTTTTGTTGCCTGATAAATCACATAGGACATCAGTCATAAACATCAGTGCCATCTAAAACATGAAAAATTATGCCCGGCCAATTTTTGAGCGAATAACATTTTTCTCAGGTGTGGACTCAAAGTGTTATAACTATGGAAATATTGGATGAAATCAAATGAAACTTTGTAAGTCGGTTGAAAACATTTCAACAATTAACCTTAGTGTAATAAAAATTCCAATATTTCCCCTTGTGAAGAGTCAAACGACAATGTTTACAGATGTAACGAGCCTCGCTTATCCTTTGAAACTTATAGAGATTTAGTGTTGAAAATGTATAATTCTACATGTTTTGTCACCAACGACATTGGTTTCGCCTTTCAATATCTTCAGGCATTCTATCCCACGGATGCAACACAATAAACACGGGCACCACGGCTAGGATCGAAGCACACAGCTGAAAAAACTTTCGTTTAATATTAATGACAAATAATTAACACTTAAAGATGATTTTGACAAAATACGAAATCCGGTTCGTTGGTGATAATATTTGAATTAACACTGTAAAAAAAAAGCAATGTATTTTAGTTCTACAAAATTATTTTTTGAAGTATAGTTGATAGCTATTTCGGCTCATACATCGTCAGAACTATGCTTAAACGAACATTTGCTTATCGATATATAACTGTGTAAAAAAGGTACACAATACACCTTCTCTCCTGTTTTAAAGGCCTAACTTGTTTCTTGCTCGCAATAAAACTGAAAATTTGTATATGAAACTAAAAAGGCGGCTTTATCAATAAGTTTACATATGGCACGGAAATGGTCTATTACAGAAACAAAGAAGCACCCCGCAGAGGGTTAAGTAACCATCACCATTACTAAACCCTCTGCGGGGTGCTTCTTTGTTTCTGGAATAATTATTTTTTCAAATTATTTATCACTATATTAAAAAATATAAGCTATAATGGAGTTCCACCAAGTGAATGCCACTTCAATCAATAATATTTGAATTGTTGTAATTTTATACGTTTCCACGTGTTCTATCACTTACGACCCGGGCTTCGCGTTTCGGCATCTTCAGGCATTTTATCCCACGGATGCAACAGAACTGACACGCGTCAAACAGTTTGCGTCGGTTATATACAAGCGGGACGATATTGGAAATGTTTCAACGGTGTTTTGGTTTCAGTTCAATTCCATCCGTGTGATGGATGTATGCATGGACATGCCGAAACACTATGCCCAGGTCGTTAGTGACAAAAACACATGGAAATTTTATCAAAAATAGTCGATTTTTAATTACGTTTCTTCTTTGTTGCAGGGTTTATCAACTGTAACGCAAACACGCTACAAAATCTGTCACATCTACACGGAGGTAAGAAAAAAACATATTATATATATAATTTATGATATCGACTGAAGGTGCTTGACGGAACTTTAATGTTAAATTTGAATTGTTGCAACTTTGTACGATTCCACATGTTTTGTCACTAACGACCCGGGATTCGCCTTCCGGCATCTTCAGGCATTCAATCACACGGGTGCGACAGAACTGACGTGAATTCAAATTTGATATTGAAATTCCACCAAGCACCTTCGGTCGATATTAAGAATTATACAATGGAGTTAGTTTGTTCATAATTGATTTTTTCTACCGAGTAAATGGCAATTCAATCAATTATGGAAAATGTTCTCTTAAAAATACTAACAGTATTCGTATAGTGTTATTCGTTAGAAACAAAAAATGAACAGTGAATATTTCTGAGCCACTAAAATAGTATATTTTTGATTTAAAACTGTTCAATCAATTCTGTTTCTCTCGCTCTAACGCGCGTTGTAACAGAGCGAACGGAAAGAGACCAAAGATTTGTTAGTTAAAAAAATGTTAGGAATAATAATATAAGGAATACGGCATCTTTCCTCACGAAGAAAAGCGCGGGAAACACGTGTAGGTTCATCGACCTCCTCCGAAAAGAAAGGGATGCACGTATACAACAAACATAGCCATCCCTCTCCGGCGAAATAACTCCCGGTTTTAACACGCTAACTCCCGAAGCGTTACAGTCAATTGTATATTAATTTGAATAATAACATATCATGTCAAAATTCGAGGCAATGTTTTTATACGTACGTATATATCTTACAAATTATGTATAACTAAAATACATTGCTATTTTCTCACCGCGTTGTAATGAAGTTCTACCAAGTAAATGTCAATTCAATCAATAAAATAACAACTGTTTCTAATACGGTCGTCAATTATTAATATCGGCTGACGGTGCTTGATGGAATTTCAAAATCGAATTTGAATTCTTCGCTCGGTTGCGTCCGTTCGACATAGTGCCCGATGACGACGAAAGGCGAGTCCCGGGTCGTCGGTGGCAAAACGTGTTGAACCGTAAAAAGTTTTAACAATTCAAATTTGACATTGAAATTCCATCAACCACCTTCAGTCGATTGCGTAAAATTATGAATTTTTGATTTCGCGTGTTTTGGACGAACCGGGTTTCGCCTTTCGGCGTCGTCGGGCAATAGTACTTTGACTTTGTCAGTTCTGTTGCGTCCGTGCGGTAGAATGCCTGAAGACGCCTAAAGGCGAAACCCGAGTCGACACTAACGCAAACGTGGAATCGCAAAAATTTTCAGCAATTAAAATTTCATATTGAAATTCCATCAAGCACCTTAGCAGCCGACATCGTAAATTTTTTAATTTATTAAACTGATCTGAAACTTATAAATAATAATATTAAAGATTCCTTAATGTAATTGTGACCAAATGACTTTTGCTTCACGATCGAAGGCTTGCCAACCCGTGATATAAACTGGACCAGTTTAATTTCAACAATTTTATAAAGATAAAATATATATTTGTAGCACGAATAAAAAAAAAGATATTCGGGTGTCAGTGTGTTAAAAGTACAATTTCCACCAACGTTCTATAATATAATTATTCCGACTGGCATACGACGTACTACGCATATTCCGTCTCCCTTTAACGTGCAGTGAAAAGGTGTTTTTTTGATCTCTCTTTCGCACTGCTGCAGTATTGTACATTTGAATTCTGCTGTAATGCAGTTGTTGTCAAGGACTTTCGTACAAATCGATTCATTTTTTTAATGTCAACATTTTGTTTACCAATATACGCCATAATTTTTAAATACGCTATGCAGCATATGTTATCCTTATGGAATTATTTCAACAGGAGATCCTCTACGAGAATTGCTTGTTCTTCAAATGCTTAAAAACACAATATACAACACATTCGCGACAGAATGAATATGCCTAAAGTGCGGATAAATTGTTAATTGATATAATCACAACGTCTTACAAAAATCAAAGTAACTTTTTTTTTTGGGAAAAAAATCACCTTCAAGGTGTTAACTGTCACTTCTTGATGGAAAGGCATGATATTTTAAACAATAAAAACACATTTTCAGTACTTATTCCACAATATATTTTTTTATCGGTTTCGCTAATCGCGAGCATTATCAACTGATAGAATAGAATTTACAAGCGAGTATTTATACAAAATATTTGAGTTAAAGGTAGCAGGTGTACAAAACCTTGGGTTGAAGAACTAAGAATTATTGTTTCTTAGTTCTTGAACGCATGGTTTTGTACACCTGCTATCTTTAACTCAAATATTTTGTGTAAATAGACTTGCTTGTAAATTTCTTTTCTATCAGTTGATAATGCTCGCGATGAGCGAAACCGATAAAAAATATGTTGTGGAAATAAGTACTGTAAATGTGTTTTTATTAAGAAACCGATATCGTTTCATAAAAAGGTTGTCGATATGTACAAACACCACAATAATAATTGGATATATCCATACGCCACTAAAAATAGTCTCCGTCTCTTTCTAACAACAGTACATCTGTATTTTTTCACCAGTATTGTATCTCGCTCTAACATTTTACTTTTGTCTATACAGTGAATCTTTGATTCAACGTTTTTCAAGGGAGCATATAAAAAAATGTAAAATACGGGAAATGTGGAATGCGGGTAAGGTTAAATTAATAATAAAATCACTATAGTCCTCGTAATGAACATTAAGGTCCTGATCATAAAATATATTGTGGAAATAAATACTTAAAAAAATTGTTGATTGAATTGACTTTTACTTGGGGTAGAACTCCATTATAGCACGATAAAAAAATAGTAATGTGCAATTTTAATAATTGAAACTTTCTACGATTCGACACGACTCAAGAGTTCTGTTGCAATCGTGTGATGTAATTCCTGAAGATTCCAAAAGACGAAACCCGATAGCTAGTGACAAAACATGCGAAATCGTACAACGTTTCAACAGTTCGAAAACAATATTAGTTAATCGCTTTTGTACTAGCTCATTTTGGCACTCACTCAAATTCTAACTATCTGGATTGATAGAATTAGTAGCCAGTTATTTGTTTTTCTTTGAGTGTTTTTGGGATATTATTGGTATAATCGCGCGCGGAGCGAAAGTCTTAAGACTTAAGAAAGTATTCCCCCGTCAGCGTGCAGCAAAGTTTTTTCCGGTAGAACGGGGCGGTTCGTGGTGGTTAAAAATCCCACGGTATGATGGCCGGGACGTCGCCGGTCCTCAACGGCATTGCAGCGCCCTGGTTTCGGCGGATCGATCACATCATCGACACGAAACAACACACGGGGGTAACCTATTCACCCGTCATTCAACAAAAAGCTATATTCAATATATAATAGAATTCAATCGAAACTATTCTCGCGGTTCAGATTTCTTCATTCACCTCTAAGGTGTTAACTGTCACTTATTGGTGGAAAGGCATGATGTTTTAAACAATAAAAGCACATTTTTAGTACCTATTTCCACAATATATATTTTTTTATCAAGACCGGTTTCGCTTATCGCGAGGATTATCTACTGATGGAACTGAAGTAAGACATTATATTTAAAAAAAAACAAAAATGCGTTTTTAAAACTATTTCCACAATATATTTTATGATCAGGACCGGTTTCGGTTATCTTGAGCATTATCAAGTGATAGAATGCAAATTACATATAAGGTTATTTATCGGGTACAGTGGAACCTCGATCAACCGTTCTCGCTACAATACGTTTTCCCGGCTGGAACGCTTATTTTTTATAGTCCCGTCAAACTCCCATAAGAGCAATGTTAAATAATCCCGCATTGACCGTTTTCCCGATTTCCCGATTTCCTCGATAAACCGTCTAAATATTTTGGTCCCGTCACAAATATTATCGCGATTGACCGTTTTTATTGCATATTTCTCCGTATCTCGGCAAGCAAGTTTGTCACAGCCGAGTGCAGGTGTTATGTCTAGACACGTTGGAATCCGCTGTACATGTTAGACGTAACGCATTGGACGCATGTGCTATTTTTTGGGTTGAAATCCACCACACGCGTATTATTGTTTATGATACAAATGTAGAGTTGTTTAAAATTCATGGTAATAATGATTCCTGTACATACAAGTCTTTGTTCCGATTAAAGTGCCAAATAACAAAGAAGCAAACTAACATAAAGGACTTTTTTTAAAAAAAAATTATATACAGTATGTACAAGTAACTAATAAATAATTTTTTTTTTACGATTTTACTTGTTTATTATTATTTGAGGCTTTCCCACATTTACCGTTATTTTTTCAGGGTCCCTTGGAAAACGTAAAATCGAGGTTTCACTGTGTATGAAGATGTTAAAAAACACAACTCCGACATTGCCCAAAAACACGATTTCAACTAAAACAAGTTTATTTCAGTCAGGCTTTTTCCCACCGTTCTTATTTATGTGCATTATTGTAAAAATCAACCAGCGAATCCGGAAAATTGTTCAATGAGATATTCTTCAAAATCGTCTAATCAAAAAAAAAAAACAGTCGGAATCGCTCATTTTTCGAATTAACGACCACTGATAACTTTACATGTTCATTGGCCTTTATCGACAAAAAGTTAACGTTGAACGTATTTCATTATTATAAAAAACAAACACAGATGTATGTACACATATGCATGCAATAATGTGTGCCACAGGACGGAAGACTGCATTTTACTAATTTATATCCACCACGCTCTACTTATATATGCCTACCTATTTATTTGATTAACTCTTTCGCCGAGGGCACCGTAAAACCAACTCATAATAACATTGCCTTGGTATCAAATAACATCAACACTCACTGCCGCTGTTAAGTGCTTAAGCGTTTCCATATTGCAGTCAGGGGTTCCCAAAATCTTGATATTTATTGTCGTGCAGCAGTGGCGGTCAACCTTTATATGCATGCCGCCCATTTTTTTTTGTTTCTATTAGTAGTCAATTTTAAACAGTATTATAGAATATATTTTAAAATTATAAATTATATAATAAATTTTAGAATTACAAAAAAAAGCAATGTATTTTAGGTAAAATTAATAAGATATATATAATATATATATATAGGTGATAGCTATTTCGGCTGACGCCATCGTCAGAATTATATACTAAACGTACATTTTCTTATCTATACATAACTGTGTAGAAAAGGTACACAGTACATCTTCTCTTCTGTTTTGACAACCTAGCTTATATCGTGCTAGCAATAAAACTAAGGTTTAAATTGAAATTATACTAAACGGGCGGCACTTTCAATAAGCTTAAATACAGCCTGAATATGATTTATTACAGAAATGCATTAGCCCCTCGCGATGGTCTGAGGAGCGGCGAAACACTTGTATTTGTTGTATTTAGAACTAAAGTTCTGACGATGGCGTGAGCCGTAATAGCTATATTGTATAAGTGTCATAATGGATTTCTACCAAGTAAATACCAACTCAATCAACAAACAACATTGTTTGATAATTTCTTTCACAGATATTTCATCGTCAATTTTCTTCTGCTTTCAGTAAAATATCCTTTCTTTCTCGGAGTGGACGACGGTCACCAGCACCAACAAGGAGCGGGTGGTGGAGGCGACGTTGCCAGTGGAGATCACAACTCCATTACCTCAGCCGGTAAAACTCAACCACTTTTAACTAAAGCTAATCACACCGGTGTGTGTCGTTATTCTACTATCTATAATATAGAAAAAATATAAAATATACGTCGTGGACCCTAAAGGTCCATCATCGGGCGGCAGGTGTTAATATTCATTGGTGTTAATTTGAGTTCTATTAAATTGATGTGGCGACATCATAAATAATTGAAGTATCAATTTTTTAAACAGATTTTGTACAAATAAAAAACTGTCTCGTATATTAAATAATAATAAACATTTATAGAAGAATTCTTTGTAATGAAGGTGGCCGAACTGTTCTATTCATTACTAACTGTTAAATGGTTAATTCATTTATATTATATAAGGCTTCTCAGTGAGACTGTTAATTTTTTTCATACAAAATAGCCAACCGCCAAGTTATACATTTTTTAAATAGCCAACATCATTTACATGCGAGATTTATGTCTTTAGTATAAATGTTCATTTATGCTGGTTATTAAGTCAAGATTTTTGAACAGTTATTGCACACCAAATTATGCGGTAATCATTCGTCAATGAAAACGATTTATCTAAATATTTGACAATGTCCGAAATGACAAAAACATCAAAGATTAACAAGGAAGTCAACTGAGACGAAATCTATTTAAATATATATGTAAATTTGAACTGCTACAACTTTATACCATTCCACGTGTTTTGTCACAGCAAACTTGCTGTGAATATTTAAATAACAAGACATCTAATTTATGATATCAGCTGAAGGTGCTTCAATATCAAATTTGAATTGTTACAACTTTGTGCGATTCCAAATGTTTGTCGCCAACGAACCGGGTTTCGCCTTTCGGCATCTTCAGGCATTTCATCACACGTACGCAACAGAACTGACACACAATAAACAGTTAGCATCCAAATAAACAACTAAAACAATTTTAGTGAATTCAAAAGATGTTTTAATGGGAATATTTTTCAGGGCTTTCGGCGATGGTAGGTGGATCCCCAGCCCGCTCGTCACCGTTGAGCGGCGGATCGGAAGGCGGTGAAGCCGGGGGAGAAAGGTTCTCCAGAAAGGTGTTCGTCGGAGGACTTCCCCCGGACATCGATGAAGGTTATTTCCAATACATCATTTCTATTGCGTCCGCTAGACACAAAATTTTTTGACTGCTGTCACAGTTGATGAATCAATGATTCGTGTCTAACTGTACGCATCAAATGGTAAATTGTAAACTCATAAACATTACTCGTCGAATTGTAAACAGTAAATTGTAAAAATTTTACTAAATACAGTTGTGAAAAAATTCAAAATATAAGATATTTTTTGTTGTTGTTTTTGTTGATTAAATTGGCATTTATTTGGTAGAACTCCATTATAACACGGTGAAAAAATAGCAGTGTATTTTATTTCTACATAATTTTATAAGATATATGTTGATAGCTATTGCGGCTCACGCCATCGTCAGAACTATGCTTAAACATACGTTTACTCATAAAGTACACAATACTTCGTCTCTTCTGTTTTAACAGTCTAGCTTATACCATGCTAGAATAAAAACTAAATTAAAATTTAAAATAGACTACACTAAACAGGCGGCACTTTCATTAAGCTTAAATACTACCCGGAGATGATTTATTACAGAAATGAATTAGCCCCTCGCAATGGTCAGAGGTGCGGCGAAACACTTATATTTTTTACATATTGATGAACAAATTTTTTGATTTATCCATTCCGACTCTTCTTTCAGATGAGATCACAACGTCGTTTCGTCGTTTCGGAGCGTTGGTGGTGGACTGGCCACACAAGGCCGAAAGCAAAAGTTACTTTCCACCAAAGGGATATGCGTTTCTACTGTTTCAGGTACTGTCATATTATCATCACCATTTCTACTTTGCTTT
The DNA here is from genome assembly GCA_028555115.1 of Himalopsyche japonica. Lineage (NCBI taxonomy): Eukaryota > Metazoa > Arthropoda > Insecta > Trichoptera > Rhyacophilidae > Himalopsyche > Himalopsyche japonica. The sequence continues at coordinate 94,907 of JAHFWJ010000034.1, forward strand.
TATATAATTAGCAACTACTTTAAAAGCGTTAACTGTCACTTCTTGACGGAGAGGCATGACATCTTAAGCAATAAAAACGTAATTTTCAGAGCCCTTAACGGACTATTGGTTGCCCTTAATGTTATTTGTAAATTATATTAGTAAGAGGTTGTTAACATCTTATTTGTAATTGTTTTCTTAATTATTGAAACCACAGTTTTGTATAACTGCAAAATTTTACTCAAAATTTATTTAAATAGACTTGCTTGAAATTTGTGTTGTATCAGCTGATAATACTCGCGATGAGCGAAACCAGTACTAAATAATGTGTTTTTATTATTAAGAATATGCCTTTCCATCGAAAGGTGACAGTTTACAGACATTTTAAATTCGCTAGCTGTCAAATGGTCAACTCTTTATGTATTTTATGACCAAGAACGTTTTAACTGAACATGTACTGAAATAAGTACTCGTAAAATGTGTTTTTATTACACGGTGAAAAAAATAGCAATTTATAATATTTTAGTTCCACAAAACTATTTTTTGAAAAAATATGGTTGATAGCTATTTTGGCTCACGCCATCGTCAGAACGATACTTAAACTAACATTTGCTTGTCTATATATAGCTGTGTAGAAAAGGTACACAATACATCTTCTCTCCTGTTTAACGACCTAGCTTGTTTCTTGCTCGCAATAAAACTAACAATTGTAAATGATACTAAAAGGCGGCTATATCAATAAGTTTACATGTGCCACGGAAATTGTCAATTACAGAAACAAAGAACCACCCCGCAGCGGGTTAAGCAACGGCGATAGAAATATCTTAGTTTGTTCGTTAAGAATCGTTCGTGATAGTTGATGTCTATTGATTTCCGACTGTTCCAAAGCCTTATTGTTATGCACTTAGCATTGAAATATAAACCGATTTCTTAGTTCTTGAAACAACGGTTTTGCATACTTTTATCGTAGTTTGTGTTGTATCATTTGATAATGCACGCGACTAGCGAAACCGGTCCTGATTATAAAATATACTGCACAAAAATGTAATAAAGAAATGCGTTTTTGTTTTTTTTTAATATGACGCCTTTCCATTAAGAAGTGACAGTCGACACCTTGAAAGTGATTTTTAATCGTAAAATCTGATGACGACATGAAAGTGTCAGTGCTATTGGCGTTCCACAGTTGTCATTATCGTTCAGTGATGATAAAAATGATAATTTATCTATTTTAGGATGAGTCCTCCGTCCAGCAACTGATGGACGCGTGCATAACGGACGAAGAGAAGCTATACCTCTGCGTATCTTCGCCGACTATTAAGGACAAGCCGGTCCAGATAAGGCCATGGCGACTTGGTGATGCAGATTTTGTCCTCGACGCTTCGATGGCGCTAGACCCACGGAAGACTGTGTTTGTTGGAGGTGTGCCCAGACCCCTAAAAGCCCGTGAGTATCTTTACTTGGAATACATCTATCCCCCGATTTACACGGTGAAAAATTCATGCAAAAAAAGTGTAAATCGAATTTGTATATGTCTTAACGTAAAACCGTTTAAATCGAAAAGTACACAAAAAACGCATAATTTGGCTGTTTTCTAAAATACATAAGTAAAACAAAAAAATTAAATCCAAAAGATTAATCAATCTCTTCTTCGTGACTGGTTCAAAGTCACTTTCATCATTCGAAATTATTTGTGCCGATTCGATTTTTGAAGTATCATAAAAACATTTACACGTCGAAGAGATTTGTTAATAGAATCCGTTATTAACATTTGTTTCGAATTTCTTGTTAGGTCTTTATGGACCTCATCATATTGAGGCGATCATTGATTAATATCACATCGGAATCGAACATTCAACATTTGAGTCATTTTGCAGAAAATGATTACCTTATTTTCTTCCCAATTCGAGTCCTTCGGGGATGATTTTAGCTGTAAATGTAACACTTATTTCGGATGGACATCGTCCCCAGTATGATTGAAACCTTATTCAATAATTAGTCAATAAAATGGGCGTTTGTTAAATTAAGCATTTGAACGTATTTCAGTTGAACTGGCCACAATAATGGACCGTTTGTACGGCGGTGTCTGCTATGCAGGCATCGACACAGACCCAGAACTCAAATACCCAAAGGTAAACCTCCGTTATATTATTATTTTGTCGTGAGCATCACAAGACTGTTGCGTTGCAAAATTCTATTAATGCAAACTATTATATATTGCCGCCATTCCTTATTATAAAAAAAAAAAAACAATAGTGATCTATGACATTGTTTCTCAACCTGGGGCCACAGACAAAATATATTTTGGTATTTTCAAATATAGTTTGACTTTTTGGGCCACAACAAAAATTACATTTAAAAAAGGGTCCACAGGCCAAAAAAGGTTGAGAAACACTGATCTATGATATTAACTGAAGGTGCTTGATGCAATTTAAATTGTTACAAATTTGTACGATTCCACATGTTTCGTCACTGGCGATCCGGGTTTCGTCTTTCGGCTTCTTCAAGCACTCCATCACACGGATACAACAGTCAGTCAGTTCAGGTCAGCTCTGTTGCGTCCGCATGATGGAATGCCTGAAGATGCCGAAAGGCGAAACTCGGGTCGTTAGTGACAAAGCATGTAGAATCGCACAAAGCTGTAACAATACAATAATAATCATATCAATCAATTGAGATGTTTTGATCCATTGACATCAACATTACTAGATTCGTTTTGAGATATTCAGTGCCGGAATACCCTTATCAACCACTGAAGCTCAAACTTAACTCGAAATTTACCATTTAAACCAGGGGTAGTCAACTTGGCCCCTACCGCCCACTAGTGGGCGCTTCAGCTTTCCCGATGGGCGGTTAGAAAATATTCCTTCTTACAGAGCCACAAAAGTGGGCATTGGTAATAAAAAGGTTGACTATCACTGCTTTATATCCTCAACAGCAAATTTTTGTTATCTGACTAGAACTACGTTGTAAAATTGTCAAAAAATCTTGAAATATTTATCAATTTTGTGTATGAATGTTTCAGGGCGCCGGACGTGTGGCCTTTAGCAACCAACAAAGCTATATTGCGGCCATCTCAGCCAGGTTTGTTCAACTGCAGCACGGAGATATCGATAAGAGAGTAGAGGTTTGTGTGATATCCAGAATTTATTCATTGATTTACTTATTTGGTATACGCACGTCAAAAATCGATCCAGGATAGCAAGGGAGAAAATCTACTTTAAATAATATTCACCTGAACTCACTCTCGTTCAGATGGAATATGTCGACATCCGAAGCAATACACTGTTGTTACTTTTGCCATTAGCAGACTGGTTCTACACTTAAGAAGAATTCCTCAAGGACGATTGAATTCTCATTTTGGCCACGTATGAGTCGAAAGAAATATGTGACGAGGTACATTTATACAAATATTAAAAGTGGGCATACCTTAGAAAGTCATTTGGATATAATCCATACGCTCTCAATTAAAGAAGCCTTAAAAATTTCTTCGGAACCTCTTCCACCATGAGGGCATATTTTAAATTTCTTATGTTGTCAATTTTCTTCTGTTGTGCGAAACTCGGGTCGTTTGTGACAAAACCTGTGGAATGTTTTACGGTGCAAATTTTATTTTTCTTAGCTTGACTGTGACTATTTTCATTTTTCAGGTGAAACCTTACGTCCTTGACGATCAGATGTGTGACGAATGCCAAGGTGCACGTTGCGGGGGGAAGTTTGCTCCCTTCTTCTGCGCTAATGTCACTTGTTTACAGGTAAAAAAGTACACTATACGAATCTAATGTTAAAAATAAACTCTAAATCATAATTTCTCAACCTTTTTAAATCCGCGGACCGCCAAAAAATCCAAAAATATTTTGCGGACCATCAACATTGGAATAAAATTGATTTTTTATTTATTGCAACACCGTACGCTGGTATAATAATATTTAAGTATATTAACACTTTACGGTCCGCGGACGCCACATTGGCGTCATTTTTGAGACAAACGTTACGATCCGGGAACGCCAATGTGGCGTTTTCTGATACTACCAAATTTTTTTATGAATTTCAATTCTTACTTTCAAAAATTATCGATAGATGGATGAAGAATATACACGAGGTCTGAAATCAAAATAGGAAAAAAATCTATTTCGGTGTAGTTATTTAGCGAAAATGAGCGGACCGTTATGTGTAAAAACAGACAGTGATAAAAAACTATAATTAAAAAATCCATAAATTTCGATTTTTTATTGAAAAAATAACACATAGCGGACCACCCAAAAAACTCCCCGGAACACTGTTTGAGAAGCCATGCTCTAAATCAGGGGTAATCAAGCCGGTCTCTGCTGCCCGACAGTGAGCTTTCGCGGTGGGCGGTAGAGGTTTTAAAAACACAATTATTGTGGAACCAATGGGCAGTTAGAGATTATTACTTCTTACAAGAACACAAAAGTGGGTGGTAGTAATAAAAACGTTGACTACCACTGCAATGATTGAGTTTAATTTATGATATCGACCGAAGGTGCTTGATGTAATTTCAATATCAAAATTGAATTGTTACAACTTTGTACGATACCACATGTTTCGTCACTAACGACCCGGGTTTCGCCAGTTTTTCAGTTCAGGTCAGTTCTGTTGCGTCCGCGTGGTAGAGTGCCTGAAGAAGTGCCGAAACCCGGGTCGTTAGCGACGAAACATGTGGAGCCGTACAAAGTTGTGACAATTCAAATTTGTTTGAGCTTAATTCAATATTGACATTCCAGTGCAATGTTTATTGTTGATTATGTTAGTTGAGTTGCCTTCCATTCTTTGGCCGTGGACAGTTTGTGTGACAGTAATGTTTGTTTTCAGTATTACTGCGAGCACTGCTGGGCGACGATTCACTCGAGGCCAGGAAGGGAGTTCCACAAGCCGCTGGTGAAGGAGGGCGCAGACCGACCCAGAGCCGTGCCCTTCAGATGGTGTTAACTGTCACCAGCGGTCGATGGCGGCGGCCGCGGCCCCGCCCGAACACACTTCTCTCGCATCTCTCATCGGCACTAACCTCACCAGGAACAACCCCCTCGTCATCCTCCGCCATCTTGTTTTGTGCCTTTTGTGTCGTTATTGTGCGAATTGTTGACGGCACGGTGCGGATTTTTGTCTAATAGCGCCACTACGATGAATTGAAACCAATGTTTGTGACTAATGTCGAAGATCTGCGTTCAAATTCCACTCGAAATAAAGAGATCTTGAAAATCTCTCACAGTCTCTAGTGAGAGATTGTTTATGAACATAGCTAAAATTGAGAATTATAGAGTTTTAGAGAGATTTTTACCCACAGAATTGAATTGAGCGCTTCTTATATGCAAAAATTAATACTTAATGTTCAATAGCTCGTACAGAAAATTATATCATTGATGAGATAAATTATTTAAGTCATCATACGAAAACTTTATCTTATCGTTGATAAGTTTCTATCGGGACTTCCGAGGGAAGCATTGAGACCTTTACATTCTAGAATGAACACGCTAATGTAACCTGACATAAAGTTGAATAAAATGACATAGTCTTTTAGATCATAGTTTCTCAACCTTTTTACATACATTTCAAATGTAATTTTTTTTATTCAAAACAATCAATTTCGCAACACTGTACGTTTTTATAACAATATTTAAGCTGTATGTTTAAGGTGTTAACTGTCACTTCTTGATGGCAAGGCATGATATTTTAAATCATAATAAAAACACACATTTTTTAATACTTATTTTCACAGTATATTTTATGATCGCTTTCGATCATCGCGAGCATATTATCAACTAATGGAATACAATTTACAAGCGAGTCTATTTATACAAAATATTTGAGTAACAGGTAGCAGGTATACAAAACCGTGGGTTCAAGAACTAAGATACAGTTTATAGGAAATCATACAATATTAATACGAATGATGTGAATTAGTTTAAAAATGAAATGTTCACAATCGCTTATTTTTAAAACAAAAATATAGTATTCTATCAGTCGATAATGGTCGCGATGAGCGAAACCGGTTTTGATCAAAAAATATGCCGTGGAAATAAGTAGTCAAAAATGTGTTTTTATTATTTAAAGTAAAATTCGATTGCTAGTCGAAATGGTATCACATCGTGGACCGCCGGTTGAGAAACTATGTCTTAGGTGACAGTCAAACGTTGATTTTTTGTATTTGAAAACTAATGAGGCTCTTGAAGGTTTCGAATTTTGTAATGAACTAACATTCAGAAATGAAGAACGCGTTTGATGGTTTTTGAGAGATTAACACACGCGAAGAACCCCCCACTTTATATGACGATACGATTTCATTTAAATCTCAAAGATATTTTTCACTAAATTAAATGTCGATTGATGAGAATAAAATTAGCGATTTTTTATAACTACTTCTAAAACAAAGATGGCGTAATGTGTACGTGAAAACGCTCCTCGAAACAACGACGAGGAAGACCGAGGAAATAAAAAACTAAAACGAGTTAAATGCATAATTGATAAGACGTAGTTAGTTTGTTGACATGAATGTGTAACATACAAAACATACACACATTAAATATTAATTATTCATCTCCTCTTTCCTATTAAAAAATAATAAATATTGGCATAGTTAGGTGAAAGCGACGTGTATTTTTTTTTTAAATATTTTCCCTATATAAATAACAATTTAAACAGAATCAATTACCAAAGGTGTTTTTGAAAGTCACTTGACTGCTTCGTATGTTAATACTAAATCGCACTTTAGGTGAACGTATAAATACGTTTAATTTTGCGAGGCGTCTATGTACGTCATGAATTGTTTAATCGTTACGATATTTACTCTACAACCCAAAGAAGTCTAGGATCATAACGCAAGACGAAATAATTGATCGTCTAATTCGGGGATAGCCAACCTTATTACCTTAGATGAAGTAGGACATTAACAAGTTTTTTTTTGTTTTAAACGGTACGAACACGTTGACTAGCCCTGGTCTAATTCATTGAATCGTTTTTGATTGAATTGTTTGGGATCAAAATTTCGGTTTTGTTCCGGCTGAAAGTTCGGTTGACTATCGATTGACAGGTGTTACTTAATTGTTGATCAAAAAATGTTTCAGTTTGGTTTGTTTTGTTGCAATGGCGAAACCCGGGTCGTTAGCGACAAAACACGAGTAATCATACAAAATTGTAACAGATCAAATTCCAATTTGTCACTGGGTCATCAAATTTGATAGAATATTAACAATCAGTTTTTAATTTTAAGTCTATTTATACAAAATATTTGAGTTAAGTTAGGTAGCAGGTATATAAAACTGTGGGTTCAAGAACTATTAACTTAAAAATGAAATGTTTACAATCACTTATTAATTATTTGTTTGAAAATTGCTACCTAACTTAATTCAAATATTTTGTATAAAAAGACTTGCTTGTAAATTGTATTCATTGGTTGATAATGCACGCGATGAGTGAAACCGATTAAAAAATATACTGCGGAAATAAGTACAAAAAAATACGTGTTTTTTATTATTTAAAAATCAATCGTATGTCGAGATGTTGTATGTTTTTTGATCCCAAACAATTCGTGTTAAAAATAAATTATTTTCCCCCGTTAGAATAATTTGTATCATACATTGCTTAGTTTTTAATTTACATACATAGTCAAATTATTATCGTTTTTTTTTTACAAATAGAGTCGAAGACCGACTGTTGTTAATGTCTTTAGAAAAAAAAATTAATTAATTAATGAATTTTGCAGTGATTTTGGAAAATTAATTGAAATCGCAATTATCATTTTAATTTTAAGTAAAGGCCGGAGTAGTGCAATACCTGGATTTAGGACAGTCCCTGAAATACGGGTAGGCGAATTAATACGGTTGTTGTAGAAATAATAAACATTTTTTTATTTACTAAATGAATAGATAATAAAAAAAATAATTTAAAAACACACCGCAGGCGGGGGAGGATCCGCTGTTCAAATTATAGCATATTTTTTATCTCCCAACTTTACATGAACCCCCCTACGCCCGTTGCGCATTGCCCCTAATTTTTTCGCATCGTAATTGTAGCTGTTAATCTATTTTTTATTTTTTCAATTTTGTCGTTTTCGATTCAAGAATAGAATATGTATATGTGTAAAATCATCTGTAATTAACATTGTACATACTTCGATTGACCATTCTAATTTTGACCTATTCAGTTTTGATCGTTTGAGCGCATATTTAAATGCTCGAGTCTTTATTTTCTTGGCATATCAAATACTAAAATTAGTTGACCAATGAAATACTCTGGTTTTGAAAGGCTTTTCAATGTATTGACTTACTTACGAAGAAAAAAATACCTTAAGCCCTTCGGGTGGCGTATTCCTGGAGAGATATTCAACTCAAACGGATTAAAAAATTACTTAATATCCTCTCTCCACCTTCGTGAAGGTTTCTGGACGATCACAAGCATGTCGCAACACGTCTGAGAGGATTTTTTAAGCCATCAATCATGTCAAAACTCTTCGGTATTTACACATACATTGCATGTCTTTTTTACGTTTTTTCGGGTGGTTTAGTGGTGGATCTATCAATCTGTCAATCAAGCGATCTTAACTATAATAAGTTACCAGCCCTGGCGATATCTGTTAACTCAACTTCAAATAAAACGAAAACGGTTCAACATATGAATATTCCGACAATCAAATTGAGTGTATTTGAAAATTTTATATTTATTCATATATAAACGCTATTGGCTGGTTAAAAAGTACTCACCTAATTCGATTACTTTGAATCTAAGAAAATAAGTATCGGTATTTTAAATGAGTACCTAAGTACCACTTTTGTGTAACTGTCACACTATGATGTTATGAATCTTTAATGACACTTTGCAAACCATCAATTGCTATTAAACTAAATTCAAATATTTAACAAACTTTTAGTAGCATGCCGGAAGACGAAACCTGGGTCGTTAATAACAAAATATGTCCACCCGTACAAAGCTTCATATTTCAATTGTCACTAAAAACCCGGGTTTCGCTTTTCGGCATCTTCAGGCATTCTACGACACGGATGCATAGATATATTAAATTTGAAAACTATTGTGTCCAAATTACGTAATACTAGAAAAAAAGCTATAATTCTCGTTAAAAAAAACATGAAAGGGTCAAACCTTTGCGACTTAAATATATGAACATCGATTTTAAGCTCTCTGCACGGTGGTCAGTCTTTGGTAGCTGTTTTTGCCCTGCACGCTGTGCACGTCACACAACCTTGAAGGTTTATTAGCGTTCCGAAACATACTCCTTTGAATTGAAATCGCATTCCATTGCGTCTTACATAAAATGACTTATGTGTTTTCTTAATAGCAAAAACCGACCGCAAAGCATTGAAGAAACAATCTTTGATTGGTAGAACTCAATTTTAGAAAACAGATTTTGTAAAAATGAACGGTGTTTGTCCTATTCAATAAACAAACTTTAAAGTTATTAACTGCCACTTTTTGATGGGAAAGCATGATGCTTCAAATAATAAAAACATATTTTTTAGTACTTATTTCCACTATATATTTTTTAATAATAATCGCTCATCGCGATCAAGCATTCGTTGCAGAGAACCTAATTCGAGTTCGTTACGATTGTTCAGAGCTCTTAATGGATTATTAATTTACCTTAACTTTATTTGAAAATTATTAATTAATGGTTGTCAACATTTCAATTTTAAACTAACTTACGTTATTTGTATAAATATTATGTGACAGTTTTATATACCTGCTACCTAAATTAACTCAAATGTTTTGTACAAATATACTTACTTATAAATTGTATTCTATCAGTTGATAATGCCCGCGATTAGCGAAACCGATAAAAAATATATATTGTGGAAATAAGTACTTAATAATTGTGTCTTTATTATTAAGAGTATACAAACGTTTGAATTTTGATTTAACAAAACAATAATAAGTTAACTCGAGTTTTTAGTATTTTTGTCTGTTGTATATATATAACAATATATTCGTCTGAATTTTTTTTTTTTCAACCGTTTTTCTCGTTTTTCGTTATTGAGTTGACATACTTAAGCGTATATATTTTCTACGTAAACTGGTTGTTATTTTTTTTTTCAATTAGATCGAAGGTAATAACCTTCGATATGGTCGCCGTTTGTGATAAAACCTCACTGTAGTGCGTGTCGTTAATATACATTAATCGTCGGTAACGTGTGTATTATTGTATATTTTAGTATTGACTCTCTCCCAACGGTAAAAATAATACGATTCTATTAAAAAACTGCCCAAAAACCCGCCCTGTCCCCCTCTACTCCCCAGCCCCCTGAAGTGCTCGACTTTTTGTATTTTTATATTTTTGTATTGAGGAGAAAAAAAAATTAAATGAAATCACTTTTTGTAAAATTTGACGGCATAGCGTTTGTTGTATGTATCGTGTGTTAATTATTATAGCAGAAATTATTGAATAATATTATATTAAAATGTAAATTTTAGATTGAGAAAAAAATTTAAATAAAATAAAACATACGTTTTCGTGCGCGGTACGTGTTTCGTATTGTCGTACACTCGCGTGTTTTTACTATCTCGCTCGCCTATTAGACGAATACACTTCCCTTTTCTCTCTATCTCTCTTTTTCATTGTAGAATAGAATAATTAATTAATACACAATTAATAAAGATCGTTGACCAAAAACCCTTCACGTAGGGGTCACATTTTGGGCATGAAATCGGGGAAAGGAAAAAATGTGGCCGTCCAATTTTTTGTTGAATTTTTTGAATGTCGCTATTCAATCAGTGTGGTCGGTTAATTTTCTTTCGTGGCACATGCTAATTATTTTTGTTTTTTGAACGGTTACTGTCTTTCAAAGAGTTTGTCCTAAAAACTACAGTATTTAAAAATATAATAATTAAATTTTGTATTAGAAGTATATATTATTGAATAGTTAACAATTTTTACTGTCGAAAAAATGCCAGTAATCCATCTGTTATATAATATGTATATAAGTATGTATGTAATCATTAGTAAATAATGATTAAATGGCAATGGAATATGTCCAGGGGTCGAGTTGCACTTTAACAGAATAATTGTGTTCAACATGGTAATGCATAGCTTGTTAATTCTTAAACCATTTTTTAACTGAAATTTTTAAAATTTCAAATTATTGTACTGGTTTCAATTCCGATATGGAATGAACTAAAATAATCACAAAGAAAAAAAAAATTAACACATTTTTCAATACTTACCTAAACTAGAAGTACGGTTTTTTAATTAATATTGCGTTGTGTTTTGGCTCCGTTTTTTAACGGTTAAAAAATGTTTGTTGATTATTTGAGCGCCTGATACTGTGTTATTATCGTTTTCGTAGTAGAATATAAACAATTTTTTCTACTGTCATTCTCGTTTTAAAAAAATAACAATGTTCATTATAAAGATGCCATCTGTTTAATGCGAGAGCAAGTTATATTGTATTGTTTGTTAAAAGCCTTCTTCTCCGCAATATTGATTGAATTTTGTCCCTCATCGTGAACAGAAACCCTCGGTCTGACAGACTGAATTCTAATCAACAACCAAGCAGCTCATCTTTACTAAAACTTTCGTCATTTTCTTTTAATCTGTCGAATAGTATACGCACGTATTGTTTATTAACGAATATATTACATTATTTCACACTCAAATCACATATTTAATCGGAGTATACATCGTATATTGGTGTTTCGAATATTTAAATAACTATTTAGCTTTGAATTGTTAAAACTTTGTACGATTCCACACGCTTCGTCTTTCGGCATCTTCAGGCACTTTATCACACGAACGGAACTTATCACAGGCGATTGTGTTCATTATTATTAGATCAATACATCTGTCATTTAGTTCTCGTCTTGGGGTCTGTGTTTTCCTTCAATTAATACCATTGGTGTATAGACGATGCTAATTGTTTATTATGCGTCAGTTCTGTTGCGTCCGTGCGATAGAATACCTGAAGACACCGAAAGGCGAAATCCAGGGAAAAAACATTTGGAATCGTTCAAAGTTTCAACAGCTTAAATTTGATATTGAAGTTATTGTTTTCAAGTGTTGTCTTGTACAGAATACAGTATATAATATAAAACAGTTTGTCACTGTTTTTCTACCACTCGACAGGTCAACCGGATTAATTTATTTGCGGAGGAAAAGTCTACAATAACGTCCCGTTTAACATTGTTTTTTATTGTTACCTGTGTTTTTAGCGAGGGCAAAATGAGTTTTCCTTTTTTGTTTAGCTACCTAAGTGTTCCTTTAATGTTTAAATTTATTAAAATAAATACTACATTATGTCATTACATTAAAACAATTATTGTACCAAACGAATAACAACTCGATTGTTTGATTGTTTAGCGAGTAGAGTTTTTTTCCTGTCGTTTTGTTTTTGTATCTAAAATGATTATTTTTGTATGTTACCACTATTATTATTAATTAAAAAAATGCTGTGAAAGAATCAGAGGAAAATATCCGAGATGTTTTCTTTCGCTCGGACGACAATCAGGTCTCAACCGGTCTGTCTTTTAGACTCATCGTCGGTTACATTCTATTCATACATAAATTATTTTAATGAAGTTAAAACAAGCCATTCGAAAAAAATTCATAACTACATGTTACATTCGACCGAAGTTATAAATTATTATATAATTTACGATACCGACTATTCAGAATCAAATTTAACATTGAAATTTGAATTCTTACAACTTTGTACGATTCCATACGTTTTTGCCTTTCAGCATTCCATCGCATGGATACAACAGAACTGACGTACAATAAACAGTTGGCATAATTGTAATTAATACCTTTGATATGTAGACGATGATAGCGGTTTACTGTGCGTCAGTACTGTCGCATGAAGATGCCGAAAGACGAAAGCCGCGTCGTTAGTGACCAAGCAAATGGAACCGGACAAAGTTGTAACAATTCAAATTGTATTTTACATCACTTGCACGTGGGTATACTGTTATATATGTCCTTTCTCCGTGCAATTTTATCAGAATGTAACGTGTAAACTTTAACACCGACATGTGATATTAAATAATCTTTTAATGTCTTGCAATTATCAACGCTCATTGACGATGTTTTATCGTGGCGATTGACGTGCTGACGCGTGACTGGATATTTTCCTCAGGTTTTTGATTTTTTTAATGTTACCAGTTGAAAAAATGTTCAAGCAAATTAAGGAATTATATAAAGACAGTATACGTACACGTGTTCGGTATATTTTTATAGAATAATTCCAACTGCAATTTTACGAATCTTCGATGTAAACGACGGCTTATTGCGGCGCCTTGTTGAAAAAAATGGCACCTAACACCGTGAGTATACTGGCACTTTGACGAATATATTGCCTTTGTATAATCCACGCGAGTCCTGTTCGACCGCTTGAGTTAGGACAGCGATTGAATATTGTATATTACTAATTTCTACTTTATTATAGTACAATTGTTGGACCTGGGGGCCTTCTGAAACGCCCGCCGAGGTTCCCCTTTTTTATTACGTAAATAAAATTAGACGATCGCTCGTGAGTGGTCAAAAATTCTTCAAATTAAGAAACTATTGCGTATTTTTTAAGCCCTACGATGGTATATATATAAAGTTTTTGATTTTTGTAGTTTTGTATTTTTTTAATAGAAACTTGTCGTTGCCGTTTTTTTGTATATTTATAAAAAAAAAAATTGTCGTATTTTTTCTATGATATCGCGTAGCGTATTTTGAATAATGTCGTCTGTAGATAACGCGTTTGGACTAATTCGAGTTCATCTCAAAGGTTAGCGAGTTTTTCCTACTGAATACTGTCGATTCGCGTCCAAGAAAGGTTTTTCGACTTCGATTTCAATCAATTTTTCTCCGTACCCAAAAAAACATTTATTTCCCGCAGTATTATCACGATGGTTACACCGTATTTGTAAAATTAATTCGAGGCATGTTGATTCTTCTCGGGGACTCAATTCCCAAACAACAATGTTGCATTTAAATTTTGAGTAAAATAATATTATTTTGGCAATATTTAGCGGTGTCATCTATTAATTACAAACGTAACTATTATTAATATAACGGAAGGTTCGAGTATCAGATAATACTTTATAATTATTTCATATTAAATGACGTTACTTTGATTTTTAAAATTTCATTTTTCGATTGAACTAAATTCAGTAAAAAAGAAAAAAAAAAGCTTTTCTGCATACCTAAAAATAAGTAAATTACCCATTTTTACAGTACCTAAATATCGTAAAATCATTAAAATTAAATAATTATTTTTCTTATTTTAAATTTAGTTCTTTAAAAGTGACATCTGTTTTTTAAATTTATTAACTGCTATGCATTTAACTAGTAATAATAATAAATATTGAATATTTCTGGTATCGTTAAATATTTTATCATTTCTGGTATTTCTTTCATAGTATTGGGAGAAGGCTACTGTAATCGGAGATAAAATTTCTGGTCTCTTTTGGAATCCATCGTAAATCTAAGCTGACAGCGATCGGTATACCAAAAAAAAAAAAAAAACCAACTTTCGTAATCTTATTATATCGAATTTTTTATTTACTATTAGAATTTTTTGAATTGTTTTTTTTTTATATCTTTTTTACCCAATATGTTTTTTTTTATGTATATTTTATTTTTCTTAATATATTTACAATTTGGTTATATTTTTTCGTTTCTTTTTGTCATAACTTAATCACACTCGTTATTCTTCCTTTTGTTCCAGATATTCCTCTATTTCCGATCTCTCCACAACGAAAAAAACATCCATAACCACAAAATCCCTAAATCCAAATAAAACTGGTTTTTTATTACAACACTGTTGTTTTGTTTTTACTTTAAAACCGATTATCATTTATCTGTCTCATATTTAGAGATAAATAATTGCTTATTAATGTTATTCACAGATGTCACTATAACGGTATTTTTTAACGTTATCTCTGAAACCATTTTGAACTAAGATAAATTGAACATTGCTTCCAAAATGGATCAAATTTTATTGATTATATTATACGTATGAAATTAATATCAAGGTAAATGATCAACATGTCATGTTCGTTTGATTTTTAAAGCATTGACATGTACAACATATAAATCTGGCTGATCATCGATGACAAAAAAATATGGTAATGTAAACAAAAAATGCAACTTTAAACTAGTTAGTGAAATTTATAATTTATGAACAATTTCTACGATAATTTTAGACAGACAGACGATAGACAGACAGCACTTTGAAAGATTTACGCGTTGACAAAAACTACATAGGTATTTTTCCAATTCATCTGTAAAAAGTTAAGAATATAAGATTTATTTAGTCATTTTAAAACTAAATATTAAATTATTAAATGCTCAATCGTATTTTTTTTTATTGTAATTGTAAAATAGACGAAATAATTATGTATTATAAACAGTAAGTGTTCGTAACAAAACGTTTTGCATTTTATCGTATAGACGGAGGACATTTTCTTTCATTGTATCTAACTTTTTTACAGTCGTATAATCGGTAAGTAAAATTATAACATTTTATATTATCAGCTGCTCATTCATGTCATTTTGAAGCACTCTTCTAGTCTATTACTCGTAACGGGACTTATAAGCTGTATTCATTCTTGAATCATTCGTTAAATTAGACACCTTAAACTATATCGAACCCAAATAAAGTAACAAAAAAGACATTGTTTTCGAAACAATAACAATAATTATAATGTTTAATGTTCACATACGTTGAGAGACACGCAAACGAATAAAAAATTTACTGATTCATTCAACTATATCAAATTAATTTATATCGACTGAAGGTGTGTGACGGAATTTCAATATTAAATTTTATTTGATACAACTTTGTACGATTGTCAGTTATGTTGCATGCATATGATAGAATGCCTGAAGATGCTGAAAGGCGAATCACGAATCATTAGTGACAAAACACATGGAATCTTACAAAGAATAATAACACATTTTTGGTCAAGCAGTAAAAAAAAAGCGATGTATTTTAGTTCGACAAAATTTATAAGATACATTTAGTTTTATAACTATTTCGGCTTACGCCCTCATCAGAATTATCCTGACAAACTAGTAGTGATGACGACTAAGCTGAAATAGCTATCAACTATATATATAATATTATAAATTTCGTAGAACATAAATACGTTGTTATTTTTTCAGCGTGGTATAATCGAGTTCTATTATTATTTTAAGTACTTAAGCGTTAGCGAAACCTGTTCTGATCATAAAATATACTGTATAAAAAGTAGTAAAAAAAAATATATTTCTTCTATTAAGAAGCATCAATAATTTATGACATCGACTGAGGGTGCTTGATGGATTTCAATATCAAGTTTGAATTTTTACAACTTTGTACGATTCCGCATGTTTGTGACGTGACTGTTAAGACAGAAAAAAATGTTGTATTAAATTCATTCATAGTTCTGCGCAAAATGATAGATTTGACCCTTTGAATGCCAAAGTGACAGTTCGAACACTCAAAAAAATCGCGAAAAATCAATGCAGAAACCTTTACAGTTATGGTAAAATGTTTTTAAACCTTTCTTATAGATTCATTTTAATGTAATGAATATTTTTGGAGAAAAGTAAGTTTAAAGGTTAAAAGAAACCATTTATACGCGTAGTCTACGGTAGTTTGCGTTTCTATAAACGTATGTGAACAAACAACGGTTTTGAATAAACCCCGTAGCGTGCAATTTTGATAGGCTTAACAATTATGGGAATGCGTACTTATAGACACGTTTTACATTTAAATAAGCTAATTATAATTGATTTTGGAGAGGTTTTTTCAACGGAATGAGGCATTTTGTATTTTAGAAGTTTTTCTGTGAATTTGTACACACAACACTTTTAAGAAGCGAGAATTTTTATAAAAAAAGCAAAAAAATGGAGTAATCAAAACAAAAATCATTATCGAAATGCATTCTAGAGTGCATTAGAGTTTAAATAAATACTTAAATGAATCAATAACAATAATTAATAAGCGATTAAATTTTTATCTTTGTATCACATTTTTAGCCCAATTTAAACACTTTGTACATAATACAATATGAATTTAAAAAAAATATTCTACATTTCAGCGAGGACCTAAGTAAATTAATAATCACTTTCAGTATTATCATTATTTATTATATGATTTCAAATAAATCAACTATATATATATATATATATATACGTATATCTTAAAATTTTTGTGTAACTGTAATACATTATTATGATGGAGTTCTACGAAGTAAATGCCGATTCAATCAATCAGTTTTCAACGTTATTATACAAAATCAATTCTTAATCTAGCATTAGAAGTAAAAGGTGTACTCACTCCCAATATTCTTTTTTATTAAATTAGGTAGTTGTTAAATCGGATGCACTGAATTGAGTATTGTTTAAAAACGTATTGAAATTTAATGACAGAAGAAATGATTATCTGACCTCCGAGCTGAAATGTTGGAATATATCTTAGGCAATTATTATAGAAAATTGTATATAAAAAAAAATACTTGTAGCGATAGTCAATTTTTGAATTGAAATATTTTTACTGTGAGCCCGATTTATTAAAATAATCAATGTTGTACAATACTGTTAAAACGGATAAAATAATAAAAACGATTTTTCTTATAAATAATATTTTGAATTATGTCATTCTCGAGCACTCTAACAAAATAAAATTTATCTACCTATATATTTTTTGAAATCCAGCCTGTTCCTACTTGAAAGTAAAATTTAACACCGCTCATAAGTACCTATGTAATAAATTTTCTCCATAGTTTTAAATCAAACTCATTTTTTTAAATTAAAAATAAAATTAATTCCGTATTTAAAATTTGGATTTGAAATTGGAAAAAAAACCATAAACTAGTTGTAATTAATTTATTGTTTATGCTCACTTTTTTTAAATAAACATTTTTTTTTCTATCGTTTATTATTAAAATATTCGATTGGCAAGGAAACTCAATGTTAAATAGACATACGTTGGAATCAATTGAACCATTAAATAATTCAACTTACATTGTTCCGTTGGTTCGATAAAACTTCTGGTTAAATCGATTCTAATGTTATTATTTGGGCTTCCTTTTGTAAGTCTTTTAGCTTTCTTACAACATTCATTTTTTAAGTATAATTAATATTTTTTTAACTTAAAAAAAAACGTACACAAATGTGGTTTCGAAAACGATTTTTACTGATTTAATAGCTAAAAATAAAAAAAAAGACAAAAACTCCAAGCTAGTTCTAATATGCTTTTTATAATAGTAAATGGCTATTTTGCGCCATTGTTTTTTAGCTGGTCAAACCGAAAGAATCCCTAATGTTATTGTTACAATTAGAATTTGGACAGCCTTCAATTATTATTAATTAAATTAATTATTAAAATAATGAAAATAACGCACGCGTGCATTTTGGAAATAAAAACTCCTTTACATTTTTATATAATTAGTAAAAAATAATATGTAATTATTAATTATCGCAAACTAATTGTTAATTTTCAAATATACCTTCGTTTTGTCTATGTTTTTTTAAATTCTTTCTAACAAGCTGACAAAATGGTAGCTTAATATTTAAATTATATACCATAGAGTAACATCCATTGTACAAAACTGTCCCATTTTATGGTTTCCGCAACATTATCTAACTTCACTCAAAGACTTCTTCAAAGACAAACAAAATAAAAACAGTTCAACGTTATTTCAGTATAATACCATTGTCAAAACTAAAATATTTCTATCGAATGTTTCTGATGAAAGTCGAACAAAATACATTCATTGTCATATATGTTAGATTTTGCACTGAATTGTGCAAAATAAAACCTTTAAATTATTATAGATTACAGAATTGTTGAGTTGATTTTGGATATAATGTAAATTAGTCCAGAAAAACACTTTTGTCTGGTAACAATCACTATGGAAATAACAAACTTGCCGTTAATAGTTAATTAATTTGAATCGTCACAACTTTGTACGATTCCACATGTTTTGTCACTAACGATACGGGTTTAACCTTTCGGCAACTCGTTGAATCATACAAAGTTTTGACAATTAAAATTTAACAAGGCATCTTTTGAATGTATTCATAATCTCTCAATATAATGTTATCATAATGATTTTAAGTATATTTGTAACACTGATTACAATTTGGTTATTGATTGAATGATGAACAGGTTATGTTTCTGTTTATCATTCGTGAATTGATCAAGTCTTCTGTTGGCATTATCTGACTACCAAAATAACTTTCAAACTGTCATATTGACGGTATTTTAATATGCTGTCTAATTCACGGTGTACTGAATAACAAATGGAGTTTCAAATCAAATATAACATAAATGAGAATGTTCAAATTCGAAAATTAACACACCTGTTCATGGAAGTAATTATTAAAAGTTTTTTTTTTTTAATTATATTGAACAAACTTTCGGTTGAAAAAGTGGTGTATTCAAGAGCAAATATAGAACACTACGACACCTTTTAATGAAAGTGTTTCACAAATATTTAAATTAATTTAATTTAATTGAAAAATCTTCATTGGCATACAGTGGAACCCCAATCGACCGTTTTCCTGGATGGATTGTTCAATTTTTTACTGTCCCGTCAAACACCCATAAGAACAATGTTAAATAATTAACCGTTCCCGATTTATCGATTTCTTCGATATACATCTAAATATTATATTCCCGTCTCAAATATTATCGCGATTGACCGGTTTTGGCTCATAAATCTTTCTATCCAATACAATTTGTGAGTTTGTGTCTCAACTGTTAAGACAGCCAATAACAGTATATTATAATTTTTGTATTGAGATATTGCCCGATTTTTTTGAATAGTTTCATTAACACCAACACTACTGAGTCAATTTTTGAGATTTCAAAACTTATAATCAGTGTTGTTATATCCTTCATTTGATTCAGCGGGTTAATATTAAAGAAACAAACAGAAAAATGCAACCGATTTTTTTAAAAATTCAAACCCACGTTTATTCGAGATTTTCTATAATGCCAAATTGGTTTTTCAAGGGTTTATAAAACCTAAAAAGATAGCTACTCGTGACTGCTTAAATACTCCATTGGCTTAAATTCCATAATAAATAAAAAAAAAACTTCTGAATACAGTACTTTTTATATCTGTTTCATTTTTGATCGTATAATAAATATAAAAAAACAGTTCAGAGAAAAAGGCAACGAACATTTTAAAAATAGCCCATAACGACTTCTCTAATCAATTGACATGATTTTTTCGAATTTGAACATTTTTGTTTACATTTAACAACCAACGATGATCATGTTATGTATTCTAACAATTGTCAATAGATGGTGTTAACTATTTTTCCATGTTCAATTGACATTTTATTATAAAATTGAAATTATATTATTTAGTTGTAAATGGAAAATAATATCGATGATTTATTTTGAAACCGAATTAATTTGTTTATTTTATTGTTATTTCTTTTAGAATTTTCGCCACTCAGTAAAAAAGTGAAAGGCGGACTCAACTTGTAAAATATATACATAAATAAAATATATATTAAAAAACTAAAAAAATGTTTTATAATTTAACCAATTAAGGATCGAACTGTTTTTATTAAATGTAATGTTGACACTCATAAACACACAGTTATACAAAAATCGTTGACAAAGAGGTAATTTTGTATTTAAATATATTAAAGTTTGGTTAATTGGTAATACAATTTTCAGTGTTTGAATATCATTAGTATGGTTCAGCAGAAAAGCGATTGAATCCCACACGAGCAACAGTGCCTTTGAATAAAAAAAATAATAAGTCTTGACCAACAATACAACTCTGACTAAAAAAAGGTTTAATTGTATCATGTTGTTTTTCTTGTTTATCATGTGCATTAAATTGGAGATCAACCAACAAATATTGAAATAATGCCTGAAGATGCCGAAAGGCGAAATCCGGGTCGTCGGTGACAAAGCATATGGAATCGTACAAAGTCGTAACAATTCAAATTTGATATTAAAATCCCTCCAAGGGCCTCCTCGTCGAGTCGATATCGTAAATTAATATTTATTTGGCTGGTTAAGGTGTATTTAGATGCCGAAAGGCGAAACCCGAGTCGTGATTTGACGAAACATGTGGAAATGTACAAAATTCATTCGTTTTCTATCGGAAATCTTTGACAATTTGACATGCATCGATTGTACAATTTTACGGTTAGAAAAAAACGACAGTCAAAAGTGTATTTAAATTTAACTAAAGACAATGATAAAAGTTAATGTGCAAAACAACGGTTCAAAAAGTTCGTTGTTAATGCAATCTGAAATCTGTCAAAAATGATTACGTCAACTGTTGACAATCCACTTTTTAGTGAAACGATCTCACGAATGACGTCAACGAGGCATCTAAAGTCAATAAGCAATAAAATATACGATTTGTAACGTTATAATACGCAACAAGTTTTGTGCTTCATGTATAAATTATTTTATTTTTCTGATCGAAAACAATATTGTTACAAGTCAGTCAATTCTACTTTATGGAAAGGCGTGATATTTTACTTCCAAATAGTGGAAATAAGTATTAAACAATGCGTTTTTAATTATTTAAAAAAATATATTAATTGCCATTAGACATTAATTTTTAAGGTTTCCATATACTGTATCCCGGATTGTCTTTGTACCAGGACTGTAGAGTAGTTAAAATAAATACGATTCTTTGAAAATCTTTTGAATTTTGACAGATCGATCATCTAATAGCAACAGGAATAAATAAAGAACTTCAAACACAAAAAAGATATATAGAAAAACTAAAATAAAAAAAAGTATTATTGCCTGGGCTCTGTTAGTGCCTAGCTGTTAATAAACACGAGATAAGAACGGTATTAGCTTTTGGTGGTTGACATGCAATCATCGAGTTGTCATATTACTGTCATACGTTAAACAAAGAAAGCGCATATTTTTCACGAAGGAGAATATTGTATAGTTAATAAATGTATTTATTTTTATCGTGGAGTTCAATTTAAACTATGCATGAGACTAAGGTTAATTATTTAAGTTATCTGGCAACATTGATGTACAGAGAAAGTTTAGAAATTTCACAATTTATGTAAGTTTTCGGTTTTTATTTTTAAAGTGAAATGGCCACAATATTTACGTCATGCTGCATAATCAAAATTCAAATTAAGAACAAGCCGGTTTGTCAGAGGTTACCAACAAATTAATGGACACGAAATATAATAAAAAAATGTTTTTTTTTTTGTCAAAAGACGCTACATATTTTTTACTGTTGTAAATAGAGGTCTTGATTAGGTGAGAGTTAAGTGATTAAGTATACAATTTAAATTAAAAATTTGAGGCATACTTGCAAATGTCACACAATCCTTTTTGTGAGGTTACATTTCGTTTTGTTTCATCAGTAACAAATTAATTTGATCATTTTTAATGTGTCAACTGTCATTTTTGCAGTCGGAGGAAATTTTTATATCAATTTCACAAAATTAAGATCGTTACCGGTTTCGCTTATCGTGAGTATAATTGACTGTTTTGAACTATTTTTGATGGATAGATATTATATTCAAATACCAAAATGCACCGATTATATGATTAAGATACAGTGGAACCCTTTATTAAACTACTCCGAATTACGCGGTAGCTGGAAATATTCACCGCAAATCTCCCAATTGCACGATCGCTTGGCTGCACACGCAAACACAGCCAGACGGCTGGATTTTGCGAGCGCTATAGCCTAGTAGTAGTTTTGAATTTTTCGCCGAAACAAACAAAATCTCGTATCTAATTTTGTATGAGATTCACTCCCCCAATTACACTACTCCAAGAGATTTTATTGTAATGTAAAAGAATACAATTTGCAAGTTTTTTTAGTAGGGGTCGTGTTTTTTCCTGTCCTACCCGAAATATTCAAGCGGTATATATAAAACTAGATTCCCGCGTGCCCGAGTTGCCAACATCTGAAATATACGTTATATAAAAATTGGTATTGCCACAACTTGAAACAATGAATGAGTGTTATTTTGTTTGTGGTTTCAATTTCACTGACCGTAACGGTTAATTTTGAGTCAAGGTTTTTTTTGCCGTGAAATTCGCTCAACAAGGAAATGGCAGTCTCAATAAATGGATAAATGTTCTTCTGAGAAATAAATAATTGCATATTTACGTAGAAAAAGGAAGTATTTATCATAAATTAAAATTGTTTTAAGATGGCTTTTTCTTTCATTTGGATTTTTATTAATTAAACACCGATACAAACAATAAATTAAACTATGTAACCCCGTAGCTGCCTGGCTTTTTGTGTTTACAACCCAAAAAGCATCGATTTTCTAATATAATATTTAATAAAAATTAACGCGTTCACTGCTGAACAACATAAATAATATTTAAACATCGAATCTTTAAAATTAACTCCCATTCAAAAATTACTTGATAAATCTGTCAACAAGTTTTTGTGTATAAATTTCAACTATCAGCACACCGCAATTAGTCGTCTCAACAGTTGATACGAGTAGAAAAAAGGTTAAAACACCAATCATAATGATAATAAACAAAGACTAATTAACAATATCAAATGAAGGTGCTTGAAGGAATTTCAATATCAAATTTGAAATGTTGTAATTTTGTACATTTCCAAATATATTGTCAGTTCTATTGGACATGTGCGCCTGAAGATGCCGAAAGGCGAAACCGCGTCGTTAGCGACAAAACATTTTGGTAATTAACCATCACATCTCGGTAGGAAGACATTATAATCATGATTTTTTTTTTGTGTTTGTGTAATACAGCGAACACATATTTGGATAACGAAATAAAACTATCTTTTTAATGCACTTATTCTATCTGTAATATAATAATGATCGGTTTACGAACAATTGGGATAGCGAATATAGTCTTGGAACAGATTATATTCGTTAACTGATCAGTCATTGTATAACCAAATATATTATAACTAATGTTTTTGTTATATTATAATTGTGTGTTGATACACAATTCTATCTGTCCTTTATAAACTCCTACATCATTAATCCAATTGCGATAAAACTTTGTCGAATTAATGCTTAGACTACCGGGCAAAAGATAGGATACTCAGAATTTGATTTGATTACGAGCATTAATTGAATATTTACGAAAAACATGTTTTCATACAAGACTATTGTAATACAGAATGGCCATTTATGAAGCATTGTATCCATAGCAACGCCGAAAACAAAAATGTCAAATGTGTCGCATGCACTCACCTGTAGGTACTGAATATTTTGAAACAAAATTCGATTTTCGAATAAAGTATTTCAATGTTTGAATTTTTACCGACTTTTTTGTTTTTGTTTTGTGTCGCTTAACAGAACGAATTTAAATAAATATTACGTATAAATTCCAATTGCTGGTCGACTTCGGATATTATTATATCAATCATTTTTTTTATTTTTCAAAAGTGAATTTCAAAACGCAAGCAAAACCACGACGTTAAAGTTGATAATCGTTGGATTGTACCGTATTCACCGCTTCTCTTGAAAACGTACAAAGCACACATCAATATTGAGTGTTGCAATTCGATGAAATCCATCAAATACATTTGTAAATATGTCAACAAAGGAAGCGACATGGCAATTTTTGTATATAATATGCTTTTGTCCTGAGAATCGCATATAATTAAGTAAGACAGACACTAGATGTCATTAATTACATATAAACATGTATGAATTATTTAGAAGGAATAAAATTACAAACCTTACGATTTCAAAAGCACACTTGCCGTAATTAGCTTCTCTACACCGTCATATCCAGACCGACCATGATCTACGCGGCTCCTATATGGATCAAAACAAAATAAACCCATCCATCGCTTAACACGAATGATAGGTTCTGCTAGATCGCCGTGCTAAACCAAATCGTGTTAAGCGAGAATAGCAAATGTATGAAATAGAGGGGATAGGTTTTTTAGACATTTTTGACATTATGGGTCTAAATTTTAAATGCCTTTTTATTATTTAAACTTCTTATACAAATAATAAAAATATACTTTAAATAGTTGTGAAATTATAAGCAGTAATTATTTTATCAGCTGTCAGGATTCAACGAGTGATAATCACGGTGGGCAATGAGAGACTAAATCTCTGATGTATTGTCTATATATTATATTTGAGGTACTATTTGTTTATTGAAATGCGCAGTTCTATTCCCGGTATACCCCTACCGTTATTCTTAGAATTTCGCACAGCTGTGTGCACATCTACGAAACGTGAATCATTTTTTTTCTTCATATATCAATAATAATCATACATTATCAAGGATCAAGTTCTCGTCGTCATAATAGAGTTAGATAATTTTTCTCTATACAAGGGTTATTCATTTAAATTTAAGTTTTCATTTGCTTCCCACTGCTGTTATTTAATTGATGTGCAATTGTGATTCAAAATTTTCTTAACTTACTTAAAAATAAATACATATACCATTACAGTACGAGCTTGCTGCAAATTTAAAAGTGTAATATGAGACGTAAAAATACCAACGCTGAGTTATTTGTACTTATCAACACTCGCGTATATTGTTTTTGAAACACGATGACCGAAACCGATCAAAAATATATTATGGAAATAAGTACTAAAAAAATTGTTTTTATTGTTTAAATCATAATAAGACATTTATTTTTTTGTTTCTTAAGTTTTGTCTAAATTAAAATGAACGCGACGGTTTGTTTATAAATTAAAAAAAAATTTATAGGTTATGTTTACGTATAAAAATGTTCAAGTATCACTGTATACCCCTTCTATTTTCCTCGAATATTTCCTCTCACTCGTCGTATAATTCTATTGACAATTGGAACTGGCAAAACTGGTTTGACAGTTGCGCCGCTCCAACTTGCGGTCCGTTCTATACACTAATTAATATAATTAACATACCACGGCCGATACATTTGACGCAAAAATGTCAAGTGACAGCGTTAATTGAAAACAATTCCAGTTGAAATTTACGCCGAGTCGCCGCGGACCATAGACGAGTGTATTCAAATTTCGAATTCTTCAAATCGGTCGCATTATGCGGGTGTCAGTTGTGTGCAGCTATCGATTGTTTATTTTTTCGTTTTAAAAACGCGAAAATGCACTCGTTTTCCGTTTCGCGTTGATAGTGATGCTAATTTTTGCAATTCAATTTGTATTGCATTTTAATGAACGTGTTAATGTTTGAATTATGCAAATTTTCCGCGATATAATACGTGCTTACGGTTTCCGTTCGTATGTTGTCTGTTTTGTTTTCGTGACGTTAAATTTTGTGCTGCATTGATTGTCGTTATTGTACAAGTGAATTTGGTTCTAAATTAAGTGATGTAAGAAATTATACAGACAATTTGAATCGATACGCCATCAATTAATCCACAATTGTACAACGAATGACGAGTTTGGGAAGTGTCATTGAAAAGTAACATAATCGATTTTGGACGTCGTAAATTGTATAATTATTAATTAATATCAACTAAAAGTGAATCACGCATTGATGAAACATTCTGTAATGCGTAAATCTAAACACTAAATACCCCCAAAAAAGAAAGTATTGTGTACGGTTTTAAGGTGTCGATAAATAATTAATTTTAAAATATTTTTTTCGAAATATATTTATATTTGTTCGTATAAAAATGATAAATAACGTTTTTCCTTCCGTTAAATAACTAAATTACCAGCAACGCAATTTTGTAGTAAATATAAAGATAAATTAATTAATACTAAATTATCATTTCTATGGAAAAAATCGTCAAATATTCATTTTTAAATATGGCAACATTACGTAATTTTTTTGATTCGAAATTAGATTTTTTTTGCTGACTTCCTTTTCGAAATTAAATAATAGACAATAATTATGATAAAATTTTAACCTGTTTAAACTTGACTTTTTTTAAATATTTTATTTATTTATAGCTGTTAAAAGGTTCACAGAATTAAATAAATTTTTGACACGGAAAAAACCAGAGGATTTCGAACACGGTCGCAATTTTTTGCACTACAGTTTTATAATTCACGTAAAATTTCGGATTTCAATGTTTATCTCCTTGATATTAACAAATTGTGTATACAGTTTTTTGAATTGTAACAACTTTGTACGATTCCACTCGTTTTTTCACTAACGACCCGGGTTTAGCCTTTCGGCATCTTCAGGCAATTCTATCACACGGATGCAACAGAACTGATAAAACAAGAATGAGCTGAGGTCAGCTCTGTTGCATCTGTGTGTTAGTGTGCCTGAAGATGCCGAAAGGCGAAACCCGAGTCGCTAGTGACTAAACGTGTTGAATCGTACAAAGTTGTAAAAATTCAAATTTGATATTGATATTCCATCAAGCACCTACAGGCAATATCATAAATTAGGACAGTTTTCAGGATGTACAAATAATTTATCTATCAAACATTCTCGCATAATATGTTTTCCCGGATGGATCGTTCATTTTTTTACCGTCCCATCAAACACCCATAAGAACAATGTTAAATAATCCCGCGTTAATCCATTCCTCGATCTGTCGTCTAAATATTACATTCCCGTCTCAAATATTATCCCGATTATCCGGTTTCGGTATATGAATCTTTCTATCTGATACAATTTGTGAGTTTGAGCACATTAAATGTTGTATTTTAACCAAAGAAATTGATTATTTGATATAAAGTTCGCTCAAATGTCTTGAGATTTTCTTTAATTTGAGTTGAGGTTATTTTATTCAAAAATAAATGAATAGATCATAATCAGTGTAAAGTGATTCGAATTGCACTGATTATGATTGTCTCTAAACATGATGACCTGTCGGGTTAAATCTAATTTGATAGCTCTAGATTAATTGAACGCTAAATCTAGAACTATGTTCACAATTTTGTCTCACTTAGATAAGAACTAGTTTTGTACATAGCGAGCATTATGAACCGTTATCAATTGATAATGCAGTGATTAGAAAATTATAATTTATGATATCGCCTGAAGGTGCTTGGTGGCATTTCAATATAAAATTTGAATTGTTACAATTTTGTACGATTTCAATTGTTGTGCCACTAACAACTCGGGTTTCGCCTTTCGGCATCTTCAGGATATCATTTTAGATGTCGAACCGTTACCTACCATATCGAAATAAATAGGTATTTCTTAAAAAAGAAAAAACCCAATTATATTTTAATGATAGTTGATTATTATTTGTTGTCAAACCCTTTCAAGAACGACTCATTAACAAGATTAATTGTAAATGAAAATTATCACAGTAGGCAATTGTGTTAATTATTATTAGATCAATATTCTTAAATATGTTTTAGCTGACATTTAGTTCTTGCCTTGGGGTCTGTGTTTTTCTTCAATCAATACCTTTGGTATATAAACGATACTGTTTATTGTATGTCAGATCTGTTGCATCCGAATGCCTGAAGGTGCCAAAAGGTGAAATCCGGATCGTTAGTAACAAAACATGTGGAATCGTACAAAGTTGTAACAATTCAAATTTGATATTGAAATTCCATCAAGCGCCTTCAGTCGATATAACATAAGAACAATGTTAAATAATCCCGCATTCGTGTTTGAAATAAGCCATAAAAATTTGATTATTTCAACGGCCTTATTTCATAATTGCTAAAATTGTCAGCCATGAATAAATGAATAAACAAAAATTTAAAAAAATACAAAACATTCTAAGTGTTATGAGAAATTAATGTCACCTGAATCGATTGACAACATGTAATTTGTGATCCCATATCCGCATCTCTATTTCAGTTACTACAAAATTTATAATGTATATAGTTGATAGCTATTTCAGCTTACGCCCTCATCAGAACAATGTTCAAACAGACATTTACTTCTGTTAAAATGTTTAAACATACACATAGTTCTGACGATGGCATGAGCCGAAACAGCTATTAACTATATCTTATAAAAAATTTTGTGGAACTAAAATACATTGCTACATTTACTTATCCACAAATAGCTCCTCTGTTATATACTCATACTAGTTTAATTTTTTTCTCGAAGTGAGAATTAATCAGGATTTTTTTATTGAGCGGGAATAAACGCAAAAAACCCGGATATACTCTCACTTTGAAAAATACATTAAACAGGATGTTAGAACAGAGGAGAAGATGTATTATGTACCTTTTATTTTATATAAAAAAAATGTACGTTTAAACATAAATCTGATGAGGGCGTAATTCGAAATAGCTGTTAACTATTGCGGTGCTTGATCAAATTTCAAAATAAAAATCTGAATTGTTGAAACTTTGTACGATTGTCGGTTCTGTTGTAACGTCTGAAGATGCCGAAAGGCGATACCCGGGTCGTTAGTGACAAAACATACGGAATCGTACAAAGTTGTAACAATTCAAATTTGATATACCTTTTTGTGTAACTAAAATACGTCGCTGTTGTTTTTTCACCGTGTTATAATTGATTTCTACCGAGTAAAAGCCACTTTTTTTCACAATTTATTCCGCCAAGAAGTGACGGTTGGCAGTCAGAGGGTTCATATTTGTATATGTTTACTTAACACTCTCTAATCTCCGATAGATGGATAGATTGTTTTCCCCCTCCTCTCCAAAAGATAATATATTCAGCTAGGCGGCATTTGTGCCGTATGATTTTCGATAGAGATAGCCATTATCTAAGTTCTTATCACTAAAACGTTGCCTCGCCTATAAATTTTTCATAACACACTCCATGACAGGCATCTTAGCAACAATATCTATCCTAAATCAATTCCTTTGCTAAAACTGAGTTTGAGTTCTGAGCATTTTTCAGCCAAAATAACAATTGTTTTAATTATTTTTTTTTACCTTATGTACTAAATTAAAATAAAAAAAAAATTAAATTTGAAACTTTGTACGATTCCACATGTTTCGACACTAGCGACAAGGATTTCGACTTTCGGCATCTTCAGGTGCTCTATCACGCGGACGGAACGGAACTGACACATGATAAACAGTCGACGCACAATGAACTGAAGGTGTTTGATGGAATTTAAATGTAAAATCTGAATCGTCGAAACTTTGTACGATTTCACATGTTTTGACACTAGCGACCCGGGTTTCGACATTCGGCATCTTCAGCCATTCTACCACACGGATACAACAGAACTGACATAATGAAATAAATAACAAGGATAGCAAGGAAGACAACCGAGCAAGCTCAAGTAAAATCTACTTAAAATAGTCTTCGCCTGAACTCACTCTCGTCCACATGGAATATGTCGACGTCGGAAGCAATATTGTTAATGCTCTTACCATTGGAAGACTGGTTCTACACTTTAGAAGAACAAACAATTCATGTCCACGATATACTTATAAAAAATATCCGTAACATACGATTTCATATCATCAAGGATGGCATAATTCTCGTTTTGGCCTCGTACGAGTCGAAAGAAATATAATTCATGATATCGGCTGAAAGTACTTGTTGGATTTTCAATATCAAATTTGAATTGTTACAACTTCAGTTTTGTTACATCCGTTCGATGGAATGCCTGAAGATGGCGAAAGGCGAAAATCGGTTCGTTAGTGACAAAACATGCGGAATCGTAGAAAGTTGTAACAATCCAAATTCGAAAGAATCACATTTGGCTGGCGAGATACACTTCTCTTCGTGTTTACAAAATATAACTGAACTCGTGTTTGAACCCTCCAACACTCGTTATGTCTTGGCACCTATGTATTTAACAGCACAATCAATGAATGTTGTTCATTTTCAATATCGATCTTTCAGCGGGTTTGTCGAAACTGACCGAACGGCTACAGGAAATGTTCACTTACAAAATTCAAAACGATGTTAATTTAATCAAAAAATATATATTTGAATTGAAGTCAACAAGTCGGTGATGTGTTTACGATGACAATGTTAACAAATACAATTTCCGATTTATACGTTATTTGTACAGTTACTTTTTTGTGTCGTGTTTGAACACTCATTCGTGTATCTTTCCTGTCGTTTATCGTTTGACGTGCGATGTTCTTTACGGCTTATTGACAAGACGATCGATCGTGATCGTCAACAGAGTCCTTTGGCAGTCATAAAATAGTTTACTGTTACGTATATTTTACGGTGTATCGTAAACGCGTCGAATCACCGGACCGATTCGAAGCCAGGTACTTAAATAATGAATTAGTATGGCTTAAATTTTAATTGAACTCACTGTCTGTTAATTTATCACCTATGGGGCTCGATAACTTCCATGTAAAAGCCAATATTGGCACTTTAAACTTGTTTTTCTGTATCACTGTTCCAACGGTCAACCAAACTGCAGATTATCTAATGAAGGAATCGCATAATATAAAGTTGTAATGATTCAAACGTATATATTAATACGTTTAGTTTGGTATTGAAATTCCATCAAGCACCTTCAGTCGATATCATAAATTATATATTAATTGAATTGGATTGGCATTCGCTGGGTAGAACTCAATTATGACACGGTGAAAAATAGCTATGTATTTTAGCGATTTTGTCATAAATCATCTCAGTACAGTATTTACGTTTATTCCCCCAAAAACAACACGGATTAACTCTCCCTTTGAGTAATGCATAAGATCAATGTGCAGTATTTTTGAATTTATTAGCACAATATGAAACTAGAGTGTTAGAACAGAAGAGAAGATGTAAATGTACGTTTGAACATAGTTCTGATGAACTAAAATTCATTGCCTTTTTTTCACTGTGATAAATGTATAATGGAGTTATACCAAGTAATGCCAATTTAATCATTAAATTCGTCGCATTTTCATAATAATTGTTTTATCATATATTTTAATCATTTTTTGTTGAGATTTTCCGAATAGCCGTGACGAATTGAAGAAATAATTTTTTAATATCTACATATTTATTTGTATTGTAAATTAAATGACAGAGTAAAAAGAAAACTTAAACAATGGCGCCAATAATGACTGAAATTATCGAACCGCGTGGCCGTGTCGACGCCCGAAATGTTTGAGGACGGTCTGTCTGTAAGGATTGAATTATGTGCAGTGGTTTCGTCGGCGAGGGTGTCTGGTTGATCGGGCAGAGGCTCACGGGTTAAGATGCCGAGGGTCCGATGCTCGGCTGTGCTGCGGCTAGCGGCTTCGGTGCTCCTGGTCTGCATCGTTTGGCTGGAAATATCGCTCACCAACCAGGGGAGGTCCCTCTCCGAAGGTGAGGAAACGTTTGATTCGGTTACTGGAGTGCTCGAAACGGGACATATCATAATGATGATAAACTGAACTCTCCCGTTTACGTTACATTGTTTAAGGTGGTCTATACTCTAGAACAGTGGTTCTCATGTGCGGCCACCGATAGTTTTCTAGTATATGAATTTTTAACCCTTCGAGTAGTGAGTTATTTTTTTACGAAATAAGTTTTTTTGGTTTATTTAAAATATTTTTTTTTTACACTTCATATAAAATTATGCGGTTTTTTTGTGGTTCAATCTAGAAAGAATATTTATTATCACATAGTAAATAAATTTATTCACTATGAATTTTCTAGATTAAAATCTTTAAAGATCAACCGACCAATCCGGCAAATTGTTCATTCTGATGAGGGCGTAAGCCGAAATAGCTATCAACTATATACAATTAAAATACATCGCCATTTTTTCACTGTGTTCTGATTAGAATGTTGCTATTTGCAGATGACGGTCTCAGCAACGACACGTCTGCAGCTGTTTTGGCTATGGTGCCTCCCGTCTTCCACAAGTTCCTCACATCCAAACCGAAGAACGCCACTACACCGGGTATGCCTTATTTTACCAATTATCAGGCAATCAATCTTAAAACACCAAAAAGTCATAATAAAAAATGAAAAGTTGTGAAGCCTCAGTGTTGAAGAATACCCACACAATAAATACACATGTATACTGACCATTATATTATGAATTTGAAGCAGATTTATCAGTGTAATATGAGACGTAAAAATACCGACGCCGAGTAATTTGTACTTGCCTACACTTTGTCTTTGAAATAATGCATATTATTAATAATTTGTACAATTCAAATATATTGAGCATGGGATTTTTAGATTAGCAGTTGACAGCGTCAAGCACGTTTACGTATTCTTTCCAGGACAAAATTCGACATCGACCAGCTCGGACGTGTCGGCGTCGACGACGATGAACGTCTCCGACATCGTGAGGAACATCAGGCGGTACAATCTGGTGCAGACCGTCCTAAACGAAGAGATCTTCGGACCCCTGCAGAACAATTCCGTCGTCATTGTGGTGCAGGTCTCTGTTGCTTTCGAGTTTTTTTGTATCGATTAGCGTATATTTAGTAATTATTACAGAAACGGCCTCAACTTGCAATACCAAATCTTGTATACATGAAGAAGTTATACCCGATCTCACGAGTTGCTTAACCCATTAGATGCAACCATTATCATAATAAAATTTTTTTTTTATGAAACTGCAAGAAACACAGAAAATTGTTGTAAAACATTATTTTTTATCGAAAATTTGAATCGTTACAACTTTGTGCGATTCCACATGTTTTGTCACCTACGACCCGGGTTTCGTCTTTTGGCATCTTCAGGTACTACTCTGCGATATGTGAAAATAGAACTGTAGAAAGATCGACACACAAAAATTTGGTTTCAAAAGTTAATGTTTGCCGAGATAAAAAATAAATTTAAACTATTTCCTGAACTGTTACAAAATTGTATTTTATGTATTTTTGTTCTACAAAATTTTGTAAGATATATAGTTGACAGCTATTTCGGCTTACGCCATCATCAGAACTATGTATAAACAAACATTTACCTATCTATATATATATAGCTGTGAATAGAAAAGGTACACAATATATTTTCTCTTCTGTTCTAACGCCCAAGTTTCACATTGTGCTAATAAATTCTAAAATGCGGCACACTGATTTTATGCATCACTCAAAGGGAGAGTTAATCCGTGTTGTTTTTGGGGAATAAACATAAATACTGGACCGAGATGATTTATGACAGAATGCTGAAATACATGGCTATTTTTTCACTGCGTTTTAATCGAGTTCTACCAAGTAAATGCCAATCCAATTCAATTCATACAAACGTGTTTGAATTGTTACAAATTTGTACGGCTCCACATGCTTTGCCACCGACGACCTTGGTTTTGTCTTCCGGCATCTTCAGACATTCCATCGCACGGATGCAACGCAACTGACTAAAGTTTATAATATACGTCAATACTTCATTGGCTATCATAAAAAAAAAAAAATTACAATATATGACAATATTGGCATTCACTTGGTAGAACTCCATTATAACACGGTGAAAAAAAAATAGCGATGTATTTTAGTTCTACCAGATAGATAGATAGCTATTTCGGCTCACGCCATCATCGAAACTATTGTCATCAGAAGCGTTGTAATAATATCGTCCAACTTTCAGGTCCACACGAGGATAACGTACCTGCGTCACCTGATCGTGTCCCTGGCGCAGGCGAGGGACGTCCAGAACGTGCTTCTGGTCTTCTCGCACGACTATTACGATGAAGACGTCAACGAGCTTGTCCAGAGCATTGACTTCTGCAAGGTATTCCATTATCTCTCCGTGTAACACTTGCAGACGTTTCCATCGCTTGCCGAGTGGAATGTTTTTGTTTTTTCTGAATGTATGTAAGAAATGAAAAGTTGGTCTACGCATATGTTTTTCACACAAATTAAATATGTGGGCATTGATGTTTTTCAAAACGTTTTCTTTCCACAGAAACATTCTCTTATGTTGTCGCAATCGCTTTAATAAATATACCCCTAACGAATAACTCACTCGTAATCGCCGTGACGAATCGATGCCACCGATCTAACTCAAATGAACAAGCGCCATTACTGCCGCATGTCATGGAGTGTCGCATTGTAATGCTGCGAGATTGGTGCCAAGTTTCAAACTGATTTGCGACTCTGGTGGAAATCGCAATGGACAATTTAAAGGGTTTTAAAAATGGATGTTTTAAACGTTTAAACATAATGCTTTTGACAAGTGTACGTGTGATAAAATCAGATGATATCTTGAAACCAAAATCGGTCCTAAATGCAAAAGATCGTCGTAGACCCTGGAACGTTAGGTTGGAAGGGATTATTAGGGCGTGGCCAGCTTTTTGCCTTAATATAACCGTAAAATGCACCAATTTATTTCGTAGACAAATTCTTTCGAGCCATACAATTCGAACACCATTTCTACATTCATACGGTCACAGTAGAGGTCGGAAAATTGCTCAAATCAAAATGAACAAGTTTTGATGTTAACATTTCAACTGCTATATTGGTGAAGTTTATCCACTGATGACCTACAGGTTTCATCAGGCACTCTATCACACGGATGTCACGGTGATCGGTTCTGTTGCATCCGTGCGATGAAATGCCCGAAGATGCCAAAAGGCGAAACCCGGGTCGTTGGTGACAAAACGTGTGGAATCGTACAAAGTTGTAACAATTCAAATTCGATATTGAAATTCCTCCATTCCTATCAAGCACCTTCAATCGCTATCATAAATTAAAATCCAGATGTTTTGTCGCTAAAGACCTGCATTCGGCCAGACAGAACCCCGGTACCGTTGCATCCGTGCGATAGAGTGCCCGAAGGTGCCGAAAGGCGAAACCCGGGTCGATATTTGTCGCGGGCGAAAAACTACAATCAATTTTTTAACGGAAATGATCGCTTTTTTTAGGTGATGCAGATTTTTTATCCGCACTCGATGCAGACGCACCCAAACCAGTTTCCCGGCGAGGATCCCAACGACTGTCCGCGGGACGTCAAAAAGGAAGAGTGAGTCAACAACAGTTTCGACATTGACAGAGCACAGAATGTATTGACGTGTCTGTCAACGTATATATATATATATTTATCCCTGATTTTAGACGTAGAATACGATATAAAATATTTACGACAGATGGCGTGGTCTTCGGCATTGACTGGAGAATCACTGATTTAGTTTTTTCCTTTTGCAGAGCGATACGGCGGAAGTGCATAAACGCCCTTCACCCCGATCTGTATGGCCATTACAGAGAAGCGAAATTCACGCAGACCAAACACCACTGGTGGTGGAAGTCCAACAGGGTCTTCGACGGGCTCCAGGTCACCAAGGATCACAACGGTAAGCCCTCGTAACATTCCCGCTCGGTAAACATTTCGTCAAAAATCCAAACGGGCAATCGGTGTTCGATTTTGTGTTTATACACACGGTGAAAAAATAGCTATGTATTATAATCACTTTTAAGTTGTTCTTTAACTGTCACTTCTTGACAGAAATGTCAAATAATAAAAACACATTTTTTGGTACACGCTTGATGGAATTTCGATGTCAAATTTGAATTGTTACAACTTTGTACGACTCCACGTGTTTTGTCACTAACGACTTGGGTTTCGCTTTTCGGCATCTTCAGGCACTCTATCACACGGACGACTGACGTAAATAACGTAATTTAACTTTGGTATATAGACGATGCTAGCCGAAAAGCGGAACCCGGGTCGTTAGCGACAAAACATGTGGAATCGTACTAAGTTGTAACCATTTAAATTTCACATTTTTTAGTAGTTATTATCACTTATTGACCGGGACTGGTTTCGATCAGTTGATAATGCTCGCGATGAGCGAAACCGGTCCTGAAGTACTAAAAAATGTTAAATTTTCAAGATATATAGTTGATAGCTATTTCGGCTTACGCCCTCATCAGAACTATGTTTAAATTTACATTTATCTATATATATTGTATATAGCTGTGAATAGAAAAGGTATACAATAAATCTTCACTTCTGTTCTAACGCCCTAGTTTCACATTTTATTAATAGATTATAATATGTGGCACATTGATTTTATGCATTTCTCGAAGGGAGAGTTAATCCGTGTTGTTTTTGGGGAATAAACGTAAATATTGTACAGAGATGATTTATGACAAAAATGCTAAAGTATTATGCTGTTTTTTCACCGTGTTCGTGTATTTGCTTTGTCACTAACGACCAGGGTTTCGCCTTTCGGCATCTCCAGGCATTCTATCGCATGGATGCAACAGAACTGACATACAATAAACAGTTAACAAGGTATTATTAAATATGTTTTAGCTGCCATTTATTTCTCGCTTTGAGGTCTGTGTTTTTTGTAATCAATTTCTTTGGTATATAGACGA
Organism: Himalopsyche japonica; assembly: GCA_028555115.1. Lineage (NCBI taxonomy): Eukaryota > Metazoa > Arthropoda > Insecta > Trichoptera > Rhyacophilidae > Himalopsyche > Himalopsyche japonica. The sequence goes on from JAHFWJ010000034.1 coordinate 131,877, forward strand.
TGCTAACTGTTTTTTGTGCGTCAGTTCTGTTGCATTCGTGTGATAGAATGCGTGGAGATGCTGAAAGGCGAAACCCAAGTCGTTAGTAACAAAAAATGTTGAATCGTACAAAGTTGTAACGATTCAAATTTGATATTGAAATTCCTTCAAGCGCCTTCAGTCGATATCGCGAATTATACGTGTATATACGTGTTGCCTGTTAACAGGTCTCGTGCTGTTCCTCGAAGAAGACCACTACGTGGCCGAGGACTTTCTTCACGTCCTCCACCTGATGGAGGAATCGGTGGAGAGGCACTGCCCCGACTGCAACGTCCTGTGCCTCGGCACTTATCTCAAGACTTACAACTATTATGCGACCGGCGATAAGGTATGAGACGTGATCGAACCCGGAATGAAACGAAACAATCATTTAAAATTTTACTTTGACGGGCACATTACGCGATCATATTTATTCGTGTCATAATTTGATTTTTTTAAGCGTGATTTGATTGAAACAAACAGAAGTTTTCTACGAGAATCACTTTGCTTGAAATTTAGTTGCTAAAAATTTTTTTTTACGTGAGAATTAGCATAGAAGAATAGGGAAGCGTCAGTTGCTTCGTGAAAGTTCCCAATACGCTCCATTTTGGACGCAATTTTAAATATTTTACACAGGGCTTAGTGCAACATATCGTTGACTTGCGACATTAGGAACATATCAGGTCGAACTCTAACTTAATAATACCATGAAGGTTATTTACGTTACCGTATAGATATCATATTTGAATTGTTGAAACTTTGTACGATTCCACGTGTCATGTCACTAACGACCCAGGTTTCGCCTTTCGGCATCCACAGGCATCACACGAATGCAACAGAACTGACACGAGGTAAACAGTCAGAAAAGAAGAAAAATGTGTTTTTATTATTATATTTAAAATAAATATCATGCGTTTACATTAAGAAGTGACAGTTGACGCCTTAAAAAGCCCGTGAAATTGTACAGTACAGTAAATGCCATCATCGAACACCTCATCATCATCGATTATAAAAATATTAAACAACTGTATATGGGTCTAGTTAATTTACATGTCAGTTCTGTTGCATCCGCGTGATAGAATGCCTGAAGATGCCGAAAGGCGAAACTCGTTAGTGACAAAATATATGGAACCGTACGAAGTTTCAACAATTCAAATTTGACATTTTAATTCCATCAAGCGCCTTCGGCATTAACGGTACGGAAATTATATCGTACAAATATGATCATGTAATATGCCACACTGTAGTAGAACGGACCTGAGTATTCTGGGTACCGGTCGGGAGGTGCTGGGTATGTTAAGGGTACCTCTGGAAACAGTAAGAGCGTTTCTTGAGTTGAAAATACGGTTTTTATAAACGGAAGTGAATTTTTTCGAAATAATGTAGCGTTATGTATCATTTCATTGCTTTCAATTTTGTTTGTAATCAATTTAATACAGAAAAAACTGTATCGCGTAAGGAAACTGCCGCAAATCAAAAATGAATGATTATTTTTGTATTAGTTCCATGTAAAACTGTCGCAATGCAAAATGTGACACCCAAACAGTATACTGTCAATTTAACGTTCTATCGGCGCGTCGACAGTGTAAAGAAATGTTATTTTTAAATGTTTAAAAAATGCCATTTTTCGATTCGCAACAGTTTTCTTGCAGGTTTGCGATATATTAACACATTATGCATGGGTTTTAACGGTTGCGCGTGAGAAATGTGGCCCCGCTATATGTTTTTAAAACACGTTTCTCCCTGGATATCACTGCTAGTGTAAATACGTACCTGTTGATCATCACCATTGGCAGGCCGGTTCTACAGTTAAGCAGAACGAACCATTCGCGGCCACGACTTTCCAAAAAGTGTCGGCAGTCAATTTGTCATTAATTAATTTGTGATACCGAGCGAAGGCGCTTGATGGAATCTCAATATCAAATTTGAACCGTCGAAACTTTTTACGTTTCCACGTATTGTCAGTTTTGTTGCGCAAATGTGCGATAGAATGCCTGAAGATGCCGAAAGACGAAACCCGGATCGTCAGTGACAAAATATCATATGGAATCGTAGAAAGTTTCAACGATTCAAATCCACACTTTTTAGTACTTGTTTTTATAATATATTTTATGATCAAATGCATTTCCATTGAAAAGTGACAGTTGACACCTTGAAAGTAATTCAAATGTAATTTATAATTATCAAGTATTGCAAAATTCTCATTTTGGATTCGCGTAAGTCGAAAGATATACGTGGCAATTACATCGCTCTCTGGTTCTCAAAGTTTTAAGCATAAGATGGAAGCACGGGTAGTAAACGTACGCCCTCGAGTAGAGTAGGATCAAAAGATTGTTAGGAGCATACAGTTCGATAAAATGATATTTTTATATGATAAAAAAATGATAAAAAAATGAATAACGTGTTCCTTCTGCAAAGCGGCAAGCTTTTCGTTCCGTTGGCGTTTTTGTACAGTGTCAAAGGTTGAAAAACGCTGCTCTAGATTGTCGATCGCCGTTTTTTCTACTAGTGCCGATATAAAGCCGGTCGCTTTGTTCTTTCCTAGAACGATATTTGAACGGAAACGTAAAACTCATAAATGTTCATATTAATCGATTCTATACTAACAAAATTTCCCCTCGATGCTACTATGAACATGTAGGTGACCTATAGCGTTCGAATGTTCAATCCGATCAAAAGACCGTTAAACAGTTCATCGTTATGATCGGGATCGATCGGTGCTTATTGCTTTTTCCTTTGTTATTTAACAATGCTGAATGCAATTAGAAAATAAACAGAAAGTGACTCAACGCATGTTGTTTTTTTTTTTTTTAATATGAAATTCGACTTCTTATGAACGTAAAAATTGACCAGAAAAAATGATTAACACTTAGTCATTTTGTCCTGTTTCACAATAATTTGTTTATTTATTGTGTCGTCATTGATGTTAGAAAAGGTCGTATTTCAAAAATTGTGGTTTAGTGCTTAGACCAGGGTTGGGGAACCTTTCACTTATGTGATCCAACATATGACCCCCCCCATGTAAACTAATTATTTTGATTCACATTATAAATTAGTCAAAACGCAATTTAAAAATATCGTTTAAGAAAAAATACACATTTACAAATCTAATTTATTATATTTTATATTGCTAAAAATTGTTTCATATATTTATGTATTTATGTATTTATGTATTTAAAGGAATCACTCAAATATAAGGCCGCCCTAGAATAGTCACCATAACTCCACGGCTCTGATTAATAATCATATCCGCTCCTAATGTAGAACATATGGACTCCCAATAGAGCAAAAACTTACTGGCGCGCGGTTGTTCTATCTCTCTTTTTCAAAATTGCCCATCATTTGGACTTAAATAACTTTATAGAGTGCAACTGGCTTAAATATAAGGACTGAATAGTCTGTACATTGGTGAGTCATCAGTGGAAACAATTACTAACTGACTTATGTCAAAAAGACAGCGCCTTTAAACTCGGCGTACAAGCGTTTTGTTGAGACTACTCAATCAAACATCAATATGTATATTATGATCAATATTTTATGACATATAAACATGATCATGTTATGTGCACTGAGTTTTAATGACACAATAATAATCACACTCGATTATTTTTGTGTCGTAACTTTTATGTCTTGATTTTAACTTTTAACAAAAATTTTAACCTAAATGTAACACTGAATGACGACTTTTTATGATAGGCCTATATTATATATGTATCTATTAATAAAACTTGACTACAATTAAGGTACTCGACTGTTTTACCGTTTGCGTCATACACTCGATTGTTCGTGTACACTATGTTTCTTGCAAATTTCATCCGAGCTGTATTCGATTAAAGAGAATGTCACTAACTTGCTTGATGTAATCCGTCGTCCAATAGGGGTGTTTGTGATTTGTTAATGTAAGTATATTTTATGATGTTAAATGTTGAATACAATATCGTGCAAATTTCTGCCGTCGATTTGCTCAGTGGCACTTATTCGGGAAGTCCAATTTTCAATGACTTTACCGCATGAATGTGTTGGATAGCGTTTGTTACATTGACTTCGAGGGTAGTAATTGTTAGCGGTTTATTCGTGAAGACATCCGATTTAAAATAGCCGTAACGGAAGAAGTGTAAACATGATGTTTATAAAAGTGTGTTATCACCGTTAACATAGTTATGCCTTAAAATCGAAGATGATAAAAATTCTAGCGATTTTTTTATGTCGATGCAAGAAGATTGCGATTTTCTCTATCATATGAATTTTAATCATATGATAGAGAAAATATTATCTGCACGATATATTGTATATAATATGATAAACAGCAATGAAAATCAATAAAATGTGCTACATAGAAAATATTCAAGCTTAAAGTTTTGGTTCCCCAGTGGGGACATATGAGCGGTAAGTGTTAATAAAATTCAAGTGTCCCTATTAAATTGTATAACTGTATAGTTAATGATATTCTCCTGATTACAATGATATATTGTTCGAATCATTCCGAATTTTTATCAAAATCGGTTCACGTTACATTTTTTTCTACTGTCAAGTAATGTAACCCAGTTGAACTGTACGCAGCGGTAGAACAGAACGGCGCCACGTCAATCCCAACGCTACTATAATCGTGTATGTTATGCAACTCACGCTGGTTATGTTTTTGTCACGTGTCCGTCTCTGTTTTTGTGTGTTTCTCTGTCTGTCTGGCGCTATCTGACTCACCAACTATCACCATTATCATCATCATCGCTGCCGCGTTAGAAGGGGCAGAAGACTGGTAGGACCCGCGGCGTGTCCTACTCGCAGACGTGGGGTTACCATTTGCTCCCGCACCTTTACGGATACTATCAAAAGGTACTCGACAGTGGCGAACCACCCCATTCGGAGCTCCTTTTGGATTTCATCTAATCTATTTTGTTTTTATAATGTTTATTATACCGACGTCGAATGTTTCGGACTGAAATGTGACACGTCGATTTCTGTCACGGTTGTCATAGAAGAAATTTTTTTACATGTAGTGTGCCAAAATTTATAAATTGAAGACTTTATTAGATACAGTAACATCAAAAGAACTTTTATGTGACACTCAAATATTCAAAAAAAAGACAAAAAAATGATAAATTTTATTTGAACTGTTATTTAACCTTTCCAGGAGTAACTGATTAATTTTGACCGTGTTAAAAAATACAACTCAAGTTTTTAGGGTTTTATCATAATAAAACCAGTCGCATAATCCAGCGATCACAAACAATCATATCACTCGAATATGTTTTCACGATAATTTTTCTGTAAAATTTAGCCGTACCCGCTTCATTAATCACTTTTAAGTTGTCAACTGTCACTTTTTGATGGAAAGGCATGATATTTTAAACAATACAAACACAATTTTTTGTATTTATTTTGTCAATATATTTTTTGAGCGGTCGATAATGCTCGCGATGAGCGAAACCGATCATAAAATATATTGTAGAAATAAGTACTAAAAATGTGTTTTTATTATTTAATATATCACGCCTTTCCATCGAGAAGTGACAGTTGACACCTTAAAAGTGATTGCAATAATTGTTGACATATACGACGAGCAAGTCCGCGCTCTTGGGATGATTTTTAAGAATAACAAGTATATGTTTGAAAGTGTTGTTTCGAATTTTGACACGTTGTTAACTTTGCGCGTGCGCAGGTGGAGGTGTGCCCGTGGCAGTCCAGCCGCCACAACATGGGCATGGCGATCAGGAGGGCCACGTGGCGGCTGCTGGCGTCGTGCGCGCAAGCCTTCTGCCACTATGACGACTACAACTGGGACTGGTCGCTGCAGAGGGTGGCGCAGGAGTGCCTAGCGCCCAGGCACGGCGTCAGGCTGCGGGCCCTCGTCTCCCGGGGCCCGAGGGTGTTCCACATAGGAGAATGGTGAGTGGGAACCCCATCGGTATACCTCGCCAGTTTATTGACGAAATCAAGTAAAACTATCATCATCAAATCAATACATTCGATGGTTGTTTCAGATGCTTTGTTAGACGCCAGCCTTGGGGTCTGTGTTTTTCTAACATATGCTAATTCTTCAATGTGTGTCAGTTCGGTTGCATCCGTGTGACAGAATGCCTGAGGAAGGCAAAAGGCGAAACCCTGTCATTACTGACTGAACATGTGAAATCATACAATGTTTCAACTATTCAAATTTGCAATATCAATTCTTAAATTATGATATCTACTAAAGGTGCTTGAACGCCTGAAGATGCCGAAAGCCGAAAGGCGAAACCTGGATCATTAGTGTCAAATCACGAGGACAATTCAAAAAACTACATAACCAGTCCCGATCATGAATACATTGATTGAATTGGCATTCACTCGGTAGACTCCATTATAACACGGTAAAAAAACAGCAATGTATTTTATCTATAAATGTTTTTTTTTTTATATAATAGCTATTTCGGCTCACGCCATCGTCGGAACTGTGTTTAAACGTACATTTGTTTATACTAAAATACATTGCTATTTTTTCACCGTGTTATTAGTAAATGTGTTTTAAGATTGCTCTTAAAACCAACGATTTCGATGTTCCTTGCGATATCTTCGCAGCGGCGTCCACCACAAGAAAGCGAACTGCGACAGCAATGCGGTGATTAGCAAGGTGCAGAAGGTGGTGCGAGGAGCCAAGCAGTTCCTCTTCCCGGCGGGGTTGACCCTGCAGGTGGCCGCCGCGCCCAAAAAGCCCAAACTCAGAAAGGGTAACGGAGGATGGGGCGACACCAGGTGGGTCAACAAGTCGCCCATGGAGCGAGGATATAATTTGTTTTTGGTTAATTGTTTGAAATGATTTGTTTATGGTAACATTGGAAAACTGCCGAGTATCCTGCAGGGCAAAATCGGGGAGTTTTTTTTGTTAACCCCTCAAGTGCTAACCAAATTTTTCGGGTACGCATTTTTATTTATTTTTAATTATTTTAGAAGATCTTTCTAGAATCTTTTTTGTACCGATCTGAAGTTGGCTTTATATGTATAAAGTTAACTGTATAAGTCGTTGGTTGACACCTCAAAAATTTTGTAGAACTATCATATTATATATACTCAATCAATTGACTTTGATTGAATTGGAATCGTTACAACTTTTTACGATTCTGCATGTTTTGTCACTGGGATCGCCTTTCGGAATCCTCAGGCGTTCTATCGCACGGATGCAACAGAACATGCCTGAAGATGCCCCGAGGCAAAAATTCAAATTCCATCGAGCACCTTTATCAGTATCATAGACTTTTATTGAATTTGAATCGTTATATTGATTCCACATGTTTTGTCGCTAACGACCCGGGATTCGCCTTTCGGCATCTTCGGGCGTTCTATCACACGGTTATGACGGAACTGAGGAACCGGTCAGCTCTGTTGCATCCGTGCGATAGAATGCCTGAAGATGCCAAAAGGCGAAACAACAGTGACACAACATGTGGAATCGTGCAAAGTGGTAATGATTCAAATTTCACCAAGCACCTTTAGTCGATATCATAAATGTCTTCAATTGAGTATAAGATATATATATATATTCGAATTGTTACAATTTTCTACGATTCCACATGTTTTGTCACTAACGAGTTTCGCCTTTCGGTATCTTCAGGCATTCCATCACACGGACGCAACAGAACTGACTGATGCAACAGGACTGTCTAGTCAGTTCTGTTGCGTGATGGAATGCCTGAAGATACCGAAAGGCGAAACCAGGGTCGTTTGTGACAAAACATGTGGAATCGTACAAAATTGTAACAATTCAAATTTGGTATTGAAATTCCATCAAGCACCTTCAGTCGATATCATAAATTATATATATATTTTACGTCTTGAACCGTAATCGATGAGATCTTTAACATTCATCAAATCTGTGTTTCAGAGACCACGAACTGTGTTTGAACATCACGCGTGAGGCGCAGACGTCTCGGGAGAGAAGATTGCAGTATCTCTTAGAGAATAATATATACTAGATAAATATTTTGTTTACGCTATGAAGAAAAAAACGAACGTGTTACCTGTCACACGGGATTTCGCCGACAAACGCGTGGCGTTACCGTCGCCGCAGTACTGAAAACGGCTCACGAGGCGGCCGGATCGACAGAATGAACTGTTCACGTTCGAGTGCATTTAATTTGTCAGTTCTATTAAAATAAATCATTTTGGTTTCGACCCAAAATATATTGAGCAACACAAAAATGGATGATACAAGACAACAGTATTTTCGGTGTTCTAGGACGGTGGTGCTCATGTGATATTTCACTGTGGCCGCATTATAAACATTAGCTGTCCTATGGAAATGTCTCATGGCCGCACCAAATGTGATGAGAACATAAGAACCACTGTTTTAGAAAGTGTCTTGATGTGTAATTAATGGTTAATAACAGTGTAACTTTCGTGTCTTCGGATAATTAAACGACACGCGAACTATCAGACGTGCGTCAACACCGCGTGTCTGAATTAGTTCATTATATTGACGTTTCAGCTTTCGGTGTCGTTGCACTGTTTGTTCTGTCGATCCCGCTTCTGTCTTGATGTAACGGGCCTGAATTGTTTGTGTATTTTAGTGATTGTTTTATAATATTGTATTGGTATAATATGATTTATGTTAATTTTCATGTGTGATTCGTTCGACACCGAATCGTTGAATGATTCGAATCGCTTTAATCAAATAAACGGTGACTCGAATGATGCCATTTCCCATCTTCGATATTGACTGTTAATTGAGCAAATTATTTATTCGCGTTTTTTGTATGTCAGCGTGGTAAAACAGTTTTCTGTTCCGATTTTAATTGAAGTCTTCATGGATGATAGATGAATCGCAGGTTAATTTTGATCGGATTCTCTGTGAGTCACTTTTTTTTACACATTATGATTTCGGAATTGAATTTCAATTTGACGCTCACTGATATCTATTGATAGTTTTGCCGCTGACCTGTCAGTTTATTGCGTAACGATAGCTTGAATATATTCGACGCGTGGCGAAGGTTTAAATTTTTTTTTTAATGCGTATGGTTAACGTATATTACGCAATTAATTTAAGTGATACTGTTATGTCCATATTAATCTGCAATTGTTTATTGTCGATCTTCGACGTTCATCTTTCTAGTTATTTATTATTTTTGAATGGAATTTTAAATATAGTCCATTAAAATGATTAACGTAGATTTTTCGGTTCTAGATTTTGTTGCCTTAACGTAATGTAGACCAGTGGTACGAGTCAATTCTTGAACAATTCAACTCCGAAATTCAGATGAAAGGAAAATTCCGGATTGATTTTTCTGCGTCGCATTTTAAACAACAAAAACACGTCCGTTTGATAATGCTCGCGATGAGCGAAACCGTTCCTGATCAATATCAAATTTGAATTGTTACAACTTTGTACGATTCCGCATGTTTTATCACCGACGACTCGGGTTGCGCCTTTCGGCATCTTCGGACATTCTATCACACTGATGCAACGGAACTGACTGATAGAATGCCTGAAAATGCCGAAAGGCGAAAACCGAGTCGTTGGTGACAAAACATGTGGAATCGTACAAAGTCGTAACAATTCAAATTTGATATTTAAATTCCATCAAGCACCTTCAGTCGATATCATAATTTACCAAAAATATATTTTGCTTTGATCAGGACCGGTTTCGCTCATCGCGAGCATTATCAACTGATTGAAACCGGTCCTGATGGAAAAATATATTGTAGAAATAAGTACAATGTCAAAAATACATAACGTATTAACACGTTAACAACGGCAAACGTCGATTACACGTTATCGATATAGTTAACATTAATTGTTCATACTTTTACTATGAACAAAAATGCCCTGGTCTACCATTGTTTATGGTATAATGCAAAAAATATTTTGTGAATAATTGTTTATTTTTTTTTTAGTAATATTAAAAAAAAAAAATGACAGTCGAATACCACAGACAATTTGGAGTGAAAAATATCAAAGAGAATAATTGCTCAGTAGCATTAAAGAAAAAAAAAATTGATAGATAATGACTATAAAAGCAATGTATTAAAATAATATTATTTAAAAGGCCAACTATAGTTAAAAAGTAAAATAAAATTTTTTTTTTTTTTTTATTTTAAAATATTTTTTAAAAATTTAAATAAAGCGTATTTTTTAATTTATTTTTTTATATTATTTTAAAAAATATTTAATTCAAATGCCGATGTGATTTTTTTTATTTTGTACCGCACAGTTTTGGCAAAGAGATATGCTGTTTTTCGACCGCTTAAATCAGTGGTAGTCAACGTTTTTAAGAGTGTCTGTAACCGCCCGTTGGTTCCACATTAATTGTGATTTATTCTTCCGCCCATTGCAAAAGTTGGAGCGGCCACTATTGGGCGGTAGGGACCGGGTTGACCACCCCTGGTTTAAATGGTGACTTAAGGCTTTTTGCCAGAACGTCGGCGATATACATACGTATTAACATTTTTCAATGCATAATATTTAAACGCACATTTAATTTTGTTAGTGAGAATCGTTGTGAATATATATTTTACAGGATGGCAGCACTGCGGCGTCCATTTTGAATGGTGACGCTTTGGAGCGGCCATTTTGTGAAACCATAATGAACAAAACATACATGATAGTTACCCAATATTGTGACCATAGATATAAAAATGTATTTTAGAAATTTTTGTATGCAATTTTATTTTTTTGACAATCGATTCGTTTTACTGTTTGTACAATTGTCGTAGATATGCCATATTTTTATTTTGTTACGGATGTTTTTTTTTTTATCCTGTGCCAGGAACAAACGGGGCAACTGTAGTTAACCGTTCATTAACTTTTTGATTTGTGTACACCACAACTGAAAACAGTCACGTCGATCATTCAACCTAACATAGCTTAACACTTTATTATCGGGAACGATACCGGATATCACGGGTTTGTTCGTTGGCGTGAAATACTTCCGCCAACAGCAAAATCTTCATCACCTAGTTAAAATGCGATCATTTCTGTCAAAAACTCGGGTTCCGCCTTTCGGCATCTTTTAAAATTGAAAATTGTGCCGATTTTAAGAAAATAATATATTTTTATGTTAATCGCTAAGAAACGTCAGCTACAAGCTAGAGTCTAATGCTCGAGGCCCCCGACAGTCGAGTGTTGAGAAAGAATGGTTGTATGACCAAACCGCGACTGGTTTTTGGTGCATAGTTTCTCAAAGTTCTCCTATAGATTCGTCTATTCGTATTGAATGCAGTCGCCCTCTTTGTGCTTAGTTCCGTCTGTTAAGTTGTATATAATTATTTTTAAACGAAATCAAACCGTCACTTTAGCAATCGGATCTCTGAAATATTTAAATTTTTGTAAAATATTAATTTAAAACTGATTAATTAGCAGTACTTTTTTATTCAAATCAATATTCTAAACAATTTTTTTAACTTTGAATTGCTACAACTTTGTACGATATCACACGTTTTGTCACTAACGACCCGTGTTTCGCCCTTCGGCCTCTTTAGGCATTCTATTGCACGGATGCAATAGAACTGCCGCACAACAAACAGTCAGCATCGTCTATATACCGAAGGTATTAATTAAAGGAAAACATGGACTAGTGATGGAATGCCCGAAGATACCGAAAGGCGAAACCCGGGTCGTTAGTGGCAAAACACGTGGGATCGTACAAAGTTGTAACTGTCCAAATTTGATATCGAAATTCCATCAAGCGCCTTCAGTCGATATCGTAAATTTTATTAACAACAATAAGTCAACAATTTGTTGTACCACCCCCCACCCGCCATTCCTATGTGTCGCGTCCAAAGTTTGGGTATTATCACATTTTGTATTGTGTTTTTGTGTGTATTATTTTCAAATTGTGAATATGTCGGATTTATCGCAAGGATTTAACCCCCCGAGGACAGTATCATATAGTTTCTATAACAAAACGACATTATAACATTCCGTCAGGTACCAAACGTTGTACCCAACTCTACCCCATACGGTTTAACGCACTTTGTGAGTAAAAAAAAATAGATATTTTTTTATACGCATTTATAATGTATATACGAAAAAGTTTTATTTCTGTGTTATTTTGTCTTAACACATTATCTGCGGCTGATTTTTGACACTCATTTACTGTTCGAAAAGTATTTTATCTTTGCCACAATTATATCTGTCTGTATTGTTACAACTTGTTTTGTCACCAATGACCAGGGTTTCGCTTTTCTGTACCTTCAGGCATTCCATCACACGGATGCAACAGAAATAACACAAGCCAAAGCTCCAAGCAAAGTCTCCGAAAGGTGATACCCGGGTCGTCAGTGACAAAACATGTGGAATCGTACAAAGTTGTAACAATTCAAATTTGATATTGAAATTCCATCAAACACCTTCAGTGCGTATCATAAATTATATGTGTATTTATATTGAGTTTTAACCCTCTGTCCGCTGACGTCTACACAACGAAATTAAAAATTAATATTTGTATTAAAATATATACAGATTTGTCGTGATTGTCTCCATTTTTTCTTGCGCTTAACAGGTTAACTCAAAGATCAACAGAATATTCATGTATACAGTACACGATCAGTGTCGTTACTGTCCTAGCGGGTTAACGAATCGACCCAAACTAAAATGTGAATCATATTGTTTATGATTATTTCTGTATTAAATTTATTCAGTATAATTTTTGTAAAACTAGTCTTAATTTATTAATAATATATATTTAATTGTTTGCATTGATCGTAACATTTCTCACAACAGTCTCATTTCGGATTGATTTATTAGGACACACAAAATGGATGATTTTTGAGAAAGTGCATTAGAGATAAATGGATTTATTTTTATTATTTGAAATTAATCTAATATAATTTTTATTTAATTTTGGCTGCTGTAGTCTAACGGGAAGAATTTTTGTTGCAATCGACTTTCTGTAGTTCAATTCTGGATGTCACTGAGATCTAAAAATTAACCTTAGCTGTTTTATTTAACATTATGTTTGCCAAAATCATTAAAAAAAATGGTTTTTACATTCAAATCGGTATTTTAAAATGATGTTTTATTTTACGTTGCATCTTCGTGACACTTAACATACCTTCAAAGCTACGCATTTCTGTCCTACGAAGGCTCGAGTGTTGTTGAAATGCTACGATTTGTGTAAACGTTGTATGAAACGTGAAGAAATGTCGATTTCTAGTCAAACTGTAATTAAAAATATGTAAATTTTCACGATACCGTGTAAATGGTTTATGACGAAAATAATAAAAAAAAAAATACAAAACACGAACATCTTTTATTGTAAAACAAACGAAAAAAAAGTGACATTGCTCAACAAAAATCTAGGTGTAATTGTTAATAGGTATTTCGGCTTGCACCATCGTAAGAATTCAAATTCATAACCAAACATCTTTTTAAAATTAGAACATTATTGAAAGACGCTTTACGTTTTGTATATATTAATTAAATAACATTAAATTATAAATTTAGGTTAAAATAAATGTTAATAACTTCTAATTGAATGTTCACCATATGGTGACCACAACTATCGGCATTTTAATGATAAAATTAACTCAATAAACATTATAAATTATTTGAGTGTTCAAAATACCACTTTGAATCGGTTTGTCAAACAAAAAACACATGTTGGAAGTCATCCATCAAACAAAACAATTGGTTTTTCAATCAAACGTGTTACATTACTCTACATATGAACTATTCAAATTATGAATTATGAATTATGAATTATTTGACAGTTATTGTTAAGAAATTATAACTTGGAACTGAACAGAAGATATTTGATACGAATTGAATTTCCCCAAAACCAAAAGAGCACTTGGGGAAAAAAATACTTTTGGGTCAGAAATTCAAAAAAAAAAAACAAGTTTTATTCAATTGTTATTTCTACTTAAAAAAGATTCAAATGGTGTCTGAGGGTGCTTAATGGAATTACACACAAATGATTTTATCAAGAGACTTTAGTATTATAATAAACATAATTCAATTATCAAATTGTTGTTATATCCTTTACGTGAGATCGTTTCAACGAGTCAACAAACATGAATTAAATTATTATTTAACACCACCTGATGTTTAATTCCCACTGTTAACCACCAATTTCAAATAAGTGGGTATTCCTAAGTGTAAAATTACCCATTTGCATTTGCATCGTTGTAAAATTCTTTCATCAAATACTCATCAACAGTATTTATCGTTGATAAAACTTATCACAGGCAATTGATTGTCATTTTTAACATTAAATTAATTTTATTGAAGGTTATTTCAATTGTTTGTATGGATACTATCCTTAGGGTCGATTGAACGGTGTTGAACTGTATATCGTGTGTCATTCGGGCATTCCGTCGCACGGATGCAACATAACTGACACAATTCGAATTTGATATTGAAATTCCATCGAGCGCGTTCAGTCGATATCATAAAAAAAAATAGTTGAACGCATATTTTTGTCCGTATATTTTGTTTGGATGTCTTTTAAAAATTTCGTTTTAGCTTTTGGTAGGATTTTTTTTTTTAATTAAAACTTAATTCATAACTCCAAGTAATATGTCACTAGTGCCCTTTTGCCTGTGAAACGACGACAAATTATACTGAATTTTAAAACAATAAAAATGTAGCATCAAAGCAATGAAACTTCATTTAAAAAAAAAACATAATTGGCGCTAAATATTAACTTAGTTGCAAACGTGACTCGATTATGTCACTTTAGTATAAAATAACTGATTAAAAATTGGATGGGCACAGTTTACTTGAATCTTCAGTAAGACATACAATTTAAAACAATACTTTTTTAGCAATCGATTAAAATGGCTAAGACCTCTTATGGACTTTTACTGATGGTAGCGTCTTTCTTCATGTGCTCGGTAAATATATATATTTTTTTAATTAGCTCTACAAAATTTGCAAGTTATATATGATATCAGTTGATAGTGTTTGCGGTGAAAGCGAAACCGGTCCTGTTAAAAAAATATATTGTACTAATTTTTTTTTTTTATTATTGAAAATATCATACTTTTCCATCGAGAAGTGACAGTTAACACCTTCAAAGTGGTATACAGTATCATTGAGGTAGTTTTCAAAAGCGTCTGATCGAAAATGTATTCGGAGTCGGAATTACACGCTGGCTTGAAATATTCGCCGCAAATCCCCTAATTGAACGATCGCTTTGCTGCACGCACACAGCCAGACGGCAAAGAAAAATATAAAATTCCTCCAAATAACACGGTACCAAATTTAGCGTAAATGGGGGTTTTATTGTAGTAATATTTTGATAAACAAACTTGGAAGGAAATTATGTTTATGTTCTTTTAAATTTGAATTGTTACAACTTTGTTCGATTCCACATGTTTGGTCACTAACGACCCGGGTTTTATTACATGGATGCAACAGAATGCTTGAAGATGCCGAAATGCGAAACCCGGATGGTCAGTGACAAAACATGTGGAATCGTACAAAGTTTCAACAATTCAAATAGGATATCTCCTTCATGGCATTATTAAGTTAGAGTTCGACCTGATATGTTCCTAATGTCGCAAGTCAACGATATGTTGCACTAAGCCCTGCGTAAAATATTTTAAATTGCGTTCAAAATGGAGTTGTAACAATTCTGTTCATTCAATAAATTTTGTTCTTTTACTTGAGTGGTCATATGTTATATATGTACCTTTCTTAGATATACAGATAATATAATTGATTTTTTTATTTATTCAATTGACAGATTGACAGAAGTTTCTCTGCTCATATCTGGCAAGATGACATGTCGTATTCGTCAGAAGAGTGGTGGGAAGATACCACCACCACCACCACCACCACGACCACCACGACAACCACAACGACCACGACCCCACCGCCTGACGAATGTGACTACATCGGGGAGAGCAGTGCATCTGCCGCCGCCACCGCTTCTTCTTCCGGCTACGGATCTAGTGCAGCGTCTGCAGCCGCCGCAGCAGCTGACTCTTGCGGAATGGGAAGCTCTGCTACGGCGTCTGGTTCAGCAGGAACGGGAGGAAACCCCGTCTCGCCACACGCAAAAATGGGCGGGAAACGTGGCAATCCTGGTCACCAAGCGGCTCCAATGGGAGGCAAAAACGGTTTCGGTGTTAAAGCAAAAGGTGGATCTGTTAAAGGAGTGGCTCCAACGATGGCACCAGCAAGTCCTAAAAAAAGCCCTGCCCTTATGGCAGGTAACAAAGGAAAAGTCGCAAAACCTGCAGTTACTCCACCCAAATCTTCAAAGATGTCGAAAAAAATGTGGCAGTGAAGACTTTTATTTCAAAAATATTATCGTTTTGATTCCGGTATTTTGTTTATTCCATTTTATATACAGCTTTATTGTGTTGGTGTTACTCTCTTATTATATAATATGTGTAGTGAATAGTGTTTGATTTCAAAAAATGTTAATTTATCATGGCCGTCATATTTAAATAGCCATTAACTATATTTTTAAATTATTTATGAAATATATTTATTAATAAAATAACATTCGAAAGATAAAGTTATTCTTTCATTATAATTTCCCCCCCATCTTCAATTTCCTCAGCGATCTGTCTAGGCTTAAGTGCTGATGAGGTTAATTGATATAAATTACAAAAATTAAAGAAAAATTAACAAGACTGAAAAAACCAGGGAAGTCAATCAAGCAAGCTTATATAAAATCTAATTAAGCACATTAAAAGTAGTATTCGCCTGAACTTACTCTCGTCCACGTGGAATATGTCAACATCCGAAACAATACTGTTAATACTCTTACCATTGGCAGACTGGTTCTACACTTTGGAAGAAAACAATTCATGTCCACGAAAAATTATCCGGAGCATATAATTTGATATTATCAAGGATGGCAGATTTCTCATTTTGGCATCGTATAAGTCGAAAGAATGGCCACTACCGTCCAATTAATTGAACTGGTAATGTATAAAAAAAATCTTTGCAAAATGGGTACAAGCAAAGGCAAACCTGTTCCAAGACTTTGCTCGTTATCCGAACTGCTCGTTAATCGATCATTATTATATAACAGATAGAAGAAGTGTATTAAAAAGATTGTTTTAGTTCGTTGTCCCAACTCAATTTTTTTCATGAAAGTGTTTGCTGCCCGATTTGTTCGTAGTACGAACTGTTCGTTAATCGATCATTATTATATAAAACATATAATAAATTGACTATAAAGATCGTTTTAATTCGTTATCCGAATATGAGTTCATTATCCGAACACTTCATAACAGTGTTCGTTTACCGATCATTTTTATTACGGATACAATAAGTGCATTATAAAAATCGTTTTAATTCGTTATCCGAATATGTATTCGTTGTTCGAACACAAAAATCTCTTTCTAAAAGTCATATAATTTGGCCAACAGAGGCACCATCTGTATGTAACCTTGCAAACTTATTGAGCGTTGTGTTATGTCAGTCAAAAATAACAATTATTGTGAGAATTTTCCAAATTTTAGGCCCAAAGTGTTCCTTTATCATAAGTCGATTGAAAAAAAACGAGAAATCTATCATGAACGCAAATGATGTCGACTACTACACCATAGACCTGGCGTCAAAATAAGTTATTAGATAGTTTAAAAAAAATTGATTCAAAAAAGTCATCCATCAAAAAAAAGAACAAATATTTACAAACACGTCTAAACATTATCAATCATTTATTTTTGCAAGTAAATGAAATTAATTTATTACGTTTTGTGTATTTATGTATTCTTGAATATAAAATGTATACATACTGTACTTGACTACACGGAGAATACATATTCTAATGAATAATGATAAATTAATAATCGAAAGCAATTTAAAAAACATTTTTCTACTATATTTAATACATTTAAATCCCATTTTTTAAATAATAACTCTAATTACATCACAACAAAAAAACGAAACGTATCAATGACTTCCACAAAGTCACATCTCGATTTGGCAAGAACATTTCATGGCAAACCTAACATATAAAGAGATGTCTATTAATTTATGATATCGACTGAAGGTGCTTGATGGACTTTCAATATCAAATTTGAATTGTTGCAACTTTGTACGATTCCACATGTCAGTTCTGTTGCATTCGTGTGATAGAATTCCTGAATTGACATTAACAATGTGTCCACTTTCAATGTTTCTACATTGACTTCCTGATGGAGGTAAATAAACAAAAAATTTCCTACGAGAACTGCTTGTAACTCAGAAGCTTAACTTGTTTTTATAACTACAATAAGGATAGAAAGAATATGGCTAGAATGTGTTATGTATTTTTAGAATTGGATGAGTGGGAAGTATTTTTCGACACAACAAACACGCATGTATTATAACAAAATCAATCGAAAAAGACGCTATTTCCTGTTGGATTATCATGGATGTCAACGATGTTGACCACTGCATCACGTAGCCGACATCTTTATTATATAATATAATATTCATGGATTATTGAAGTGCAGAGGTTTAAAGACATGTACCCTCTCCGTTTATTGTATTGGAATTTGTTTGCTTAGTGCTGGGAACATCACATAAATATGAATTTTCAAAAATATCATATTGCCCCCATTCTTAATTCGTGGCGAATGATTTATTCGTTTAAAAAATTAACCCATGAAAAGAAACTATAAAAAAAAAACAAATAAACAATTTTCACATGTCTAAATGTTATAGATTCAATTTTGCTAATAAATCACTTCTAAGTTACTTTTCAATAATAATGACATCTGGTTTTAGCGTGTTGTCGAAATAGAATACGTTTATATGTATTTATCGCGTATACAAAAGAATACATTTTCTAACACACATATCAGAATTGATTTTTGAACCTTCTGTTTATAAATACACGTCTGAACTATATTTAATGGATTTACATTATAATTGTTTAATATTAAGTTACATTTGCGTGTCTTTTTCAGACAGCAATATATAAGCCCCTGTCTACTTTTGGATATACACAGTTCATTCGAGCCTTCACTATTTAGAGTCTCACTCAGAGAGTAGACTAGAGTAGTTTTAGAGTCAAACATTTCAATAAAAAAAAATTAAAAAAAAACATTCTATTCAAAAAACAAAAAATACAAAATGGTTAAAATTCATTTTGGACTTATTTTGATGTTTGTCTTCATGGATTCGGTAAATATTGATATAATTTATGATATCGATTGAACAGCGACAGGTTTCGCCTTTCGGCATCTTCGGGCAATCTAAATAAACTGACTCGTTGCCCCGAATTCCCCTTTGTTATTTGATTGATTGATTGATTTAACAAGTTGACAACCACTTAAATAAAATTCCTTTATTACGTCACCTGATGTTCGATTCCAACCGTTACCCTCCAATTAAAAATTAGTGGGTATTTCTAAGTCTAATATTATCCAATTGCATTTTAATGATAATATATCGTTGTAAAATACTTTCATCAAATACTCATCAATACTATTTAGCGTTGATAAAACTTATCACAGACAATTTGTATGCCTTCAATAAGCCAAAATATAAACAATATTTGTTATCGTACAAAAGCAGTAAATGTGATTCTATTTGTTCTCATGTTCATAATGGACAAGTATTATATATTTTTCGTTAGCTAAGGAAAGTTCTTTTGAATTGTTCTTTCCATTTGCCATTCTCGTTTATTTTTCTTCTTTATATGATTAAAATGTAAGGATTAGGTCACTCGCAAACGACGCGTTTCTATCGTCTATCTGAGTAACGTCCATCTCAGAAATTGTATTTAATTTTTGAGTAAATTTTTGACTGCGTAATTTTTAATTTTGACAGATTGGAAGAAGTTTATCAGCTCCAAGTCGCTTAAGTCATGTAAGTCCTGCACAAAATGCAAAAAAAAGTGGTACGCGAAGTAGTCCTGGCATAACCAGCAATGGAGGGTCGATGTCCGGTGCTGCCGCAGGTTCAACGAGCAGTGGTGGAATGAGTGCAGCGGGTGCCGTTGCGAGCTCATCTAGTAATGGCGGAAGTAGTGCGGCCAATGCCGGGGCAAGTTCATACAGCAACGGTGGTGCCAGTTCATCTAACGCCGACGCAAGTTCTTACAGCGACGGTGGAACCAGTTCAGCAAATGCCGCTGCAAATTCGTACAGTAACGGTGGATCTAGTTCAGCCAATGCTGTCGCAAGTTCATACACCGATGGTGGATCCAGTTCAGCTAGCGCCGCCGCAAATTCGTACAGCAATGGTGGATCTAGTTCAGCTAATGCTGCCGCAAGCTTAACTAGCGATAGTGGAACTAGTTCGGCCAGTGCCGATGCAAGCTCAACCAGTAGTGGCGGAACGAGTGCGGCGAATGCTGCCGCTAGCTCAACTAGCAATGGTGGAACAAGTTCAGCCAATGCCGCTGCGAGCTCAACTAGCGATGGTGGATCTAGTTCAGTTAGTGCCGATGCAAGCTCGACCAGCAGTGGCGGAACGAGCTCGGCAAATGCTGCTGCAAATTCATACAGCGACGGTGGTAGTAGCTCAGCTAATGCCGCTGCGAGCTCAACTAGCAATGGTGGATCTAGTTCAGCCAGTGCCGATGCAAGCTCAACCAGCAGTGGGGGAACGAGTGCGGCAAATGCTGCCGCTAGCTCAACTAGCAATGGTGGAACTAGTTCAGCCAATGCCGCTGCGAGCTCAACTAGCGATGGTGGATCTAGTTCAGCTAGTGCCGATGCAAGCTCAACCAGCAGTGGTGGAACGAGCTCGGCAAATGCTGCTGCAAATTCATACAGCGACGGTGGTAGTAGCTCAGCTAATGCCGCTGCGAGCTCAACTAGCAATGGTGGATCTAGTTCAGCCAGTGCCGATGCAAGCTCAACCAGCAGTGGGGGAACGAGTTCGGCAAATGCCGCTGCAAATTCATACAGCGACGGTGGTAGTAGCTCAGCTAATGCCGCTGCGAGCTCAACTAGCAATGGTGGATCTAGTTCAGCCAGTGCCGATGCAAGCTCAACCAGCAGTGGGGGAACGAGTTCGGCAAATGCCGCTGCAAATTCATACAGCGACGGTGGTAGTAGCTCAGCTAATGCCGCTGCGAGCTCAACTAGCAATGGTGGATCTAGTTCAGCCAGTGCCGATGCAAGCTCAACCAGCAGTGGGGGAACGAGTTCGGCAAATGCCGGTGCAAATTCATACACCGACGGTGGTAGTAGCTCAGCTAATGCCGCTGCGAGCTCAACTAGCAATGGTGGATCTAGTTCAGCCAGTGCCGATGCAAGCTCAACCAGCAGTGGGGGAACGAGTTCGGCAAATGCCGCTGCAAATTCATACAGCGACGGTGGTACCAGCTCAGCTAATGCTTCTGCAAGCTCAACCAGTAATGGCGGTGCGAGTTCGGCCAATGCTTCTGCAAGCTCGACCAGCAGTGGCGGAACTAGCTCGGCTAATGCCGCCGCAAGCTCAACAAGCAATAGTGCAGTGAATCCTGCATTATTACGAAAACGCATAACTCAACAAAAACAGGCTAAGGTGGTTCCTGTCCTAAGAACTCAAAAACTGCGACGATAGATTTAAAATACAATTTCCCTCTATTGAAATAAGTAATTTTTCTATTTTTATTGCATTGTATTATCATCTATCATACTTATCATTTATCCACAGCTATTTATTGTGCTAATTTATTTAATTTATTTATAAATAAATCCATGAAAAATTATACGAAAAATTGTTTTTTTTGGGTCAGAGTTGCTGACCAATGTCCATAACAATGAAAGTGAAGAAATTCCACGTTTTTATCAACAATACGTATTTTTATAATTTATGATATCGACTGAAGGTGCTTGATGGAATTTCAATATACATTTTGAATTATTACAACTTTGTACAATTCCACAAGTTTTTTTACTCTTGTATCCGTGTGATAGAATGCCTGAAGACGCCGAGAGGTCGTTAGTGACAAACATATGGAATCGTGTGTTCGTCGATTTCGGAGTCGGAGTCATATTTTTTATTGGCTTCACAGCCCTGGTATAATTTGATATTATCAAGGATGGCACAATTCTCATTTTGGCCGTGTATAAGTCGAAAGAGATACATGGCCTGCTACATTTCTCTTCGAATTTTCAAGCTATTATAAGTGAGCATACCTAAATTGTATTATGTATTAAAATATATTTGACGTTTGAACTTCCTAGTTATACTTGTTATTTATTAATTTAATATTTTGACGTTACAACAGCAAAAAACAAATAAGTATATAATTTTTCGTAAAGTGTATGTATCAAATAAAAATAAATATATAGTTTGGCCATATCTCTGGATATCCTATCCAGAGATATGGCTTGCAAACTCTAGCATTAATATGTCGTCTCCAGAAGGAGGAATGTTGATATTGTACATTGCGCGCGGAACTATCGAGTTTTTAGATAGTTAAAATCAATACCGTCACATTATTGATTGAATTGGCATTCACTTGGTAGAACTCCATTATAACACGGTGAAAAAATAGCACGCCATCGTCAGAACTAATCTTCTAATTCTTTAGTTCTGACGATGGCGTGAGCCGAAATAGCTATCAACTATTTGTTAAAAATAATTTTGTAGAACTAAAATACATTGCTATTTTAATACCGTCATAGGCTATAATACTATTTGTATAATGTTTTTGAAAAGGTTTGAGTCTTAGCTGTAAAAAAAACTTAGAATTTCTATTTAAAATATACCGCTAGATGTCTCTAATTTGACTGTTTTTAAAAATGTGATTATACTGACATCTGTTAATGCAGTTTGACGGTATTTTTTTCTGTCAACGCATTGATTTTCAATAAAGCTTAGAAAATGTTAATTATAGACAAAAATACATTTTAAGCGTTTATATTGTAAAACCATAAATAAACCAACACTTTCAAAGTGTTAACTGTCTCTTTATGTCAGAAAAGTATTATATTTCAACTATAAAACAAAAATTTAGCTTTGAACGATTCCACGCGTTTTTTTCCCCCACTGGCGATCCGGGTTTCGCTTTTCGGCATCTTCAGACATACCATCACAATGATACAATATAACTGACACATTGTAATAAAAAGATTATGTTTTTTTTGGATTTAATAAACTTTTTTATTTGAAAAATAATTTATTTTAAAAATTATTAAATATTAATAAATATATTTGATGGAATGATATAAAATTATATTATATATAAAATTAAAAATTATCACAACTGGCGATAGGACATAAGTAACAAAATGATAGTTAAGTTAACAACGCCAAAAATATACTTATATATATATATATAAAATACATAATAGAAGAGCTCTTTTAGTATATTGTTTAGCCATGTATTAAGTCGAGGATCTTTCAACGTCTTCGCTTCTTTTAATATCTGATTCAATTTATATTCGACTGCTTTCCTGAAATCAATTCCTAAACAGAATGACACACCGTCATAGAGAAAAGACCCGGGTTTCGTCTTTCGACATCTTCAGTTCTGTTACATCCGTGTGATTGAATGCCTGAAGACGCCGAAAGGCGAAACTCGGGTCGTTAGTGACAAAGCATGTGGAATCGTAAAAAGTTCTAACAATTAAAAGAAGCGTAACATTATTCCTGTTGACAATTATATTTTACCACATAGAGTCAAGTATTGATTTCCCACTTGAAGACGATGCACTCGCAGAACTTGATCCACTTGAGCTGAATGCCATGGCAACACTTGAGCTATCTTCGCATCCAGAGGAGGAGGCAGCAGCTGCAGAAGAGCTTCCATGGCCAGAACTTGCTGCACCAGCAGCGGAACTACTACCTTTTCCTCCAGAGATTTTAGCTCCAGTATTACTCGATCCACCCATTCCGTTTATGCTTGCTGAACCACCTTTTCCTACTTTGTTGATCATTGGTGCAGGAACAGGAGGAGCGCATGGACAACATTTGGGTTCTGAAGAACCTGCATCGACAGCAGGAGGACCTCCTTTTTGGACCATGCTTGCGCTAGGAGCCATTGATGCTTTTTTTGCACCAGAAGAAGCTGCTGCAGCCACAGAAGAGCTTCCGCGGCCAGAGCTTGCTGCACCTGCTGTAGAACTTTTACCTCCAGAAGATGCGGCTGCGGCACCAGCAGCGCTTGAACCTCCTTTTCCACCAGAGCTTGCTGCACTAGCGGATGAGCTGCCTCCCGTCCAGCCAGAACTTGCCGCACCAGCTGTGCTTGAACCACCTTTGAAACCGAAAGAAGCTTCTTTGTTTTGGCCCATACTTTCAGTAGCAGGAGATGTCAATACTTTTTTTGGTGGGGGGATTCCAGTTTTACTTGGAGAAGAAACAGCGCCAACTGAAGTAGAGCTAGCTTTGTTACCCAAATTTGTAGCCCCAGTACCACTTGCTGCTCCAGCTGCACTTGAACCATTTTTGCCTCCAGAAGACTTCGCACCAGTTGCAAAAGAACCTCCTTTACCACCAGAACTAGCAGATCCTGTGGCAGAACTACCAGCTTTACTTGCTGATGAAGCGGTTCCAGCAGCACTTGAACCACCCTTCCCTCCTGAACCTGCTGCAACAGCGGTGGCACTACCTCCTTTACCACTAGAGCTTGCTGCACCAGCGGCGGCACTTCCTCCTTTACCACTAGAGCTTGCTGCACCAGCGGCGGCACTTCCTCCTTTACCACTAGAGCTTGCTGCACTAGCGGCGGCACTTCCTCCTTTACCATTAGAGCTTGATGCACCAGCGGCGGCACTTCCTCCTTTACCACTAGAGCTTGCTGCACCAGCGGCGGCACTTCCTCCTTTACCACTAGAGCTTGCTGCACCAGCGGCGGCACTTCCTCCTTTACCATTAGAGCTTGCTGCTACAGCAGCGGCACTTCCTCCTTTACCACTAGAGCTTGCTGCTGCTGCAGCAGCACTTCCTCCTTTACCACCAGATCCTGCTGCACCAGCGGCCGAATTTCCACCTTTTCCTGCAGAGCTTGCTGCTGCAGCGGCAGCACTTCCTCCTTTACTACTAGATCCTGCTGCACCAGTGGCCGAACTTCCTGTTTTACTACTAGATCCTGCTGCACCAACAGCCGTACTTCCACCTTTTCCTGCAGAACTTGGTGTGCCAGCGGCCGTACTTCCACCTTTTCCTGCAGAACTTGCTGCGGCAGCGGCGGCAGCGGCGGCACTTCCTCCTTTTCCTGCAGAACTTGCTGCGCCACTGGCCGCACTTCCTCCCTTTCCTGCAGAACTTGCTGCTGTAGCGGCGGCACTTCCTCCTTTACCACTAGAACTGGCCGCAGCAGCTGCACTCGAGCCACCATTTCCATGCGCATGTCTGCAACAACAACGTCTACAGCTCCAAGGAGTGGTTTCCATTTCTTCAGGTGCGGCCACTGTTGTTGTCTCAATCATTTCATCATTCGAGCTTTCCGTAGTCGCCTCTTCCATCCAGTATTCCGTGGTCGTGTCTTCCATCCAATTTTCTGTCGTTACTTCTTCCACCGGCATATCTGAAGTTGTTTCTTCCTCCCAATTTTCAGTAGTTGGTTCCTCCCAAGGGATGTCCGTAGTTGTTTCTTCTTCCCAATATTCGGTCGTTGTCTCGTCCATCCATTCTTCCTCGGGTTGCGTATCCATCATTTCATCCCACTGGTTTGGAGCGGAGACACTTCTGTCAATCTGTCAACAGAGAATGTAACATTTAACACGGCGAGGTTTTTGGTAGAGAAACTTTTTGAATTTCTTCTATAGGGTTCAGCACATAACACAATTATAACATAAAACTATTCGTCTTTAATAATGAATAAATATTAACAAAACATTTTTTTTAATTGGATAGTAATGTAACCAATTTCTCTGTGAGTCACATAAATGATAATCAATTAATCAATTCAGATGTGTTTAGATTTAACCAAATCAATGAACCTTCTTATCACAACAAATCCGACTTAATTATAATACAAAAAGTATCTCTAACATAACAATTTTGACCCGTTTATTTCTCTATTATTTTGAATACATAACTGTCA
This sequence comes from Himalopsyche japonica, assembly GCA_028555115.1. NCBI lineage: Eukaryota > Metazoa > Arthropoda > Insecta > Trichoptera > Rhyacophilidae > Himalopsyche > Himalopsyche japonica. The sequence goes on from JAHFWJ010000034.1 coordinate 157,748, forward strand.
ACATTCTGCAATCTGGGACACAAAATTTGAGAATTCTCTCACAATTTATGATATCGACTGAAGATGCATGATGGAATTTCAATATCAAATTTGAATTGTTACAACTTTGTACGATTCCACATATTGTGACACTAACGACCTGGGTTTGGCCTTTTGGCATCTTCAGGTATTCTATCAAACGGATGCAGTACAACTGATACCGAAAGGCGCAACCCGAGTCGTTAGTGACGAAAAATTCGAGATCTTTAAAGGTTTTTTTTATATGAATTGCTTATTACTCAGTTGTTCAATCTCTCTGTTCAGAAAAGACTACATATCAAAATGTGTATGCCTCTATTAGTGTTTTGTCAATCTCTCTGTTTTAAGATCAAACTGGACTTGGTGGAATTATAATAGTCACAGAGAGAATAAGTAATTAAAATATTTACCAAATGTAAAAAACACGCCACAAGTAGGAATCCGATAAAATTTCTCGCCATAGCTGTTTTTAAAAGTTATTTATTTAAAATAAAAAAAATGTCTTTAAAGTTACTTCGTAATGTATTCACAAGTGAATTATGCCTTCTCAAAAATAACCTGCTCATTTATACTAGAGAGACACAAAAAATGTATTTTTAAAACTTACACAGAAAGGGACTTTTTGATAATAATAAAAAGAACAATTTGATAAAACAATATTTATTATTTAAGCCAGGGATTGATAACTGTGTTAGTTCTATGATAAGCCGATCATTTTTTGCTCCCGCACAAAATATACCACAGTAAAAAAAAGCAATGTATCGATACAAGATATATAGTTGATAGCTGTTTCGGCTTACGCCCTCATCAGAACTTTTTTTAAACGTAATTTTTCTAATCTATATATAACTGTGTAGAAAAGGTAAACAATACTTATTTTCCTTTGTTCTAACACCCTTGTTTCATATTGTGCTAATAAATTCTAAGATGTGTCAAATTGATTTTATGTATTTCTGGAAGTGATAGTTAATATGTTTTTTTTGGGAATTAAACGCGAATATTCCCAGATTAACTCTCACTTCCAGAAATAATGAGCGCTTAAACATAGTTCTGATGAGGGTGGAAGCCGAAATAGCTATCAACTATATATATTTTATTAATTTTGTAGAACTAAAATACATTGATTTTTTTTCACCGTGACTAAAAAATGTGTTTTTATTATTTAAAGAAAGGATCAAAATTAGTTTGAATGAATGTTTTATAATTATTTTTATATAATCAGTGATAACGTTGACGATCCCTGAAAATATGTAAACAAAAAAAAAAAACGATTAATAACCTAGGAACCATTCAATTTTAATTGAAATCGTATATTATACAATAATTGTACGACTGTAACAAAGGTTCGATTGATTATTTAATAGCAAATATAACGTTATTAATAATTAAGTAATATGATTAATTGACGAATGGATATGTTTTGTTTAGTTTTAAAGAAATTTTACAAAAATCATTTGTTACAAAATCAATGCCTCAAAGTGTATGTTTGATTTATGTGAAAAGTCATGACCGAACAGACGTAAAATTGTGTTACTTTTGTAACACAAATTGTTTCGAAAACTGAATAGCTCAAAAATTTCTCAAACTTTTTGAGTGAATGAGTGAATGAGTGAACACGAATTTAAATGAGCAGTAGGCCGCAAGTAAAATATAGTTTCTATACACATCACATACGGATTTTGTAGTTGAGTTTGTCAAATATGCTTTACAACCGGTGATTAACGTGGTGTAAAACATACCAATGTAAATATTTTCGTTCATGATATCGACTGAAGGCGCTTGATGGAATTTCAATACCAAAGAATAATCTCAAACAATATCAATCTAGCAATAGTCAGTTCTGTTGCGTCCGTGTGATAGATTGTGCGAAGATGCCGAAAGACGAAACCCGGGTCGTAAGTGAGAAAACATGTGCAATCGTACAACGTTGTTACAATAATAACAATTTGTATTTTAGTTCTACAAAAATTTTTAGGTATATTGTTGATAGCTATTTCAACTTACGCCTTCATCAGATTGCCAACATATATCAACTATAAACCTTATTATTTTTGTTTTGACCTTCTGAATCTTTTTAGTTCTAACATAACTAGCCCAACAAAGTATCAAGACATATTATAACACACACAACTGATTAAAGATAAACTCGAGACAGTCAAGAATCACCTGTTGAGACTAATTTTTGATCACTTATTTCTTTTTCTCAAAAATTATTATTTTTATTATAGTATTTATACGTTTTGTACATTGCGGACCATAATGTCCCCAGCACCAAGAAAACAACCGCGAACACTATAAGTGCAGAAAATAGGATATTTCAAATATGATCAATAAAATAAAAAAAAATTCAAAGTAAATCGGGATCATTTTAAAAAACAAGTTTTACAAAAAAGCGCCTTCATTTATTTAAATAAATATTATATTAATTGACAGTCATAAATGTGAAATTATTAAAAATAGCTCATTTAATTATTTTTGATAGAATTCTGCTTATTGGCTAGTCTAGTTTGGACTTTGGAAGCTTGTTCTGATTCCCTGGCAGCCAATCTGCTCCTCTGTTTTTCAACTTGCTCTTTGAAAGCATTCCTTGCTTCAGACGTGTCTACGGGAGTGGCGGCCTTATTGGAATTCTCATTAGGTGTCTGCTCACCTTCCTGTTTCACGTTTTGAGACGATTGATGAACAGTTTTGGTTTGGTGGAAAGATGTCTGCGCCGGATTGGCGGCGGTTTGCTCCACCTGTTGACAAACATATATATAATATTTTTCAGTTCTGTCTACCCCAATGCGGAACATAACATATCTAATAGAACGGCATGTCTATCAGAGCTGATAAACCTACCGAATCTATCAACAGACAGACTTATGCAACCGTCAAGCATTTGAATAATATTATTGCATTGTATTGATTGAATTGGCATTTTTGAATTGACATCCCGGGCTTTAACACGCTGAAAAAATAGCAATGTATTTTAGTTCTACATTTTTTTTTTTTTTAAATAGTTGATAGCTATTTCGACTCACGCTATCATCAGAACTATGCTTAAACGAATATTTGATTATCTATTTATAGCTTTGTAGAAAAGGTACACAATACATGATCTCTCCTGTTTTAACGACCTAGCTTGTTTCTTGCTCGCAATAAAACTGAAAATTGTAAATGAAACTAAAAAGGCGGCTATATCAATAAGTTTACATATGGCACGGAAATGGTCTATTACAGAAACAAAGAAGTACCCCTCAGCGGCTTAAGTAATGGTGATCCACATATATTAGTTTGTTCGTTAAGAATCCCGGGTTTTACCTTTCGGAACCTTCATGTATTCTTTGAATTCTATCATAAGAATGCAACAGAAGTGATTGTCAGTTATGATAGTGAAGTGTAATAGAATGCGTGAATATACCGAATGATCAAACCTGGTTTGTTAATGACAAAACATGTGAAACTGTACAAAGTTTCAATAGTACAATAGCAATTATATATATTTATACGTTTAGCGTTCAGATAGATTGACTTTTAAAGTTAATCTCATTCATTTGTTATTTCAAATAAAAAATATGACACGGTTTAAAAGACTCAATCTTTATTTAACAGAGCAAAAACATATTTACCATGAATACAACGAAAGCCACAATCAGGAAACCGAAACGAATGTTTGCCATTTTTAAATGTTGATTTTTTTAAGAAATTTGGAAAATCTCTATATCCTTACGGCTGGACTTGAGATGCAGATGGACTGTGTCTATCCAAAGTCAACCTATCCTATTTATACCAGATTAATATTTTGATGAAAAATTACATATTTTTAAGACACAAGAGATTTTTTTATTGTTTAGATGTTTATTTCTTTGAAATTAGAAATCGTATAGCATTTTCAACAAAAAGAAATTTTCCTTTTCAAAATTAAATTGTTTTTAATTTTGTAGTGTTCACATTTCAATGTAAAATCTGTTTCATTGAAAATAATATTGAGTCGAAAGACAGTCGATGTACGTTTATACGTCATATTTGAACAATTTGTAGATTTTTTTTGTGCACCAGATAAACAAATTGTGCTGAAGATAAAGCAATACCTCACATCACGCGGCGTTAACAACTTATAAGCAAAAAATCACACAACCTAACAAAATTTCACAGGGCGTATTAAAATTCCACATGACCTAGAAATATTTCACATCTCAAAATTTATTTTAATTATTTCAAAAAAACGTAAATAACAATTGTAAAACATTGTTTTTAAGATAAGTATAAAAATAATTTACAAAAGAAATTCAAAAACTATTACTTGGTAAAGGTAAAATAAATCGAGATTTTTTTAAATTGTAGTATTTTTTGTAAATTTTTAAATTCGTGTTGTGTGGCATACGAGGTATTGCTTTACAATGACCAAAGAATGTTTTTTTTTATCGACGCATTTGAAAACATGTGTTTTGATTATTTCAATAAAGTCGCTATTTAAATATCTATGCTTATTTTTTTTAATTGACTTTAAAGAGCTGTCTATAATATAAAAAATTAAGCATATGTGGCTTAGCGATTAATTTTTTTTGCTTTCTTGTTGCAGTTTTTTTCCAATCACGAATATGTGAATTTAATTTTTTTCTACTCAGTTCGTAAAAGAGAGATTGAGAAACTAAATAACAATAGAGACTGTTTAAAAAAACTCTTAATATATATTCATTGAAAAGCCATATGTTTTACATTAGGGGCGGACATGGATTAAAAATCATTACTTTTAAAGTGTTAACCTTCACTGATTGGTGGAAAGGCACTATATTTAAAATAATAAAAACGCATTTTTATAATTAAAAAAAAAATTATTGTTGAAATATAGAATTGTCATTTGATTTAAATTTAAGCAGCAATAGAAGAGCTATGTAAGTTGGCTCAACCTTTTATTGGACCGATCGGCCATGTTTTTTTTGTCTAACACTCATTCCAGTATCATATGGAGAGCGAGTAGAACAATTCAGTGAAGCTTTTTGATAACCTAGAGGGATCTAATGTCTTTCCAAAAAAAGCCGATAAACACGTGGCAAAACAGCTAAGCCTGATTGGCTTGGCATTAAAGTCCAGGGTTTTGCCTTTAGGAATCTTTAGACTTTCTATCACACGAATGTAACAAAACTGAAGAACAAATGAAACTGTACAAATTTTCAATAACTAAAATTTTATAGTAAAATTCTATCAAGCACCTTCAGTCGATCATAAATTAAACTGATAGCTAAATGTATTTTTTATGTAGTGTTCGCTCCTAATACAGCATATGGTTTCATTATGAAATATCCTCAAAAGACTTTTTGCATTTTGCTTCTCATTTGCTCAACGAAGACGTTTTTACAAATAATCATAAATCAGTGTATTTAAATGTCTTGACTAAGATTCGAGCACATTTACTAAAATCAAAGTCGTTGACCACTCGACCATGGATCAGACAGATTATAAAAATACTTAACACAAAAAAAACCATCTTGATTTTGTATATTTTTATTAAAAATAACTATGTTTATAAATATTGTAAAGATAGTTTTAAAAAAATAAATATTATGAATCAAATAAATTAATTGATTTTTCACTGTTATTATTATTATTCACTATTTATAAACTATTTATCATGCATAGTAGATGGCGTTATGGTCGATTTTAATGTAAGCACGTGTGATGAAATTAAATTGAAAAAATATAAACAATCCTATCGATTGAATTGGCATTCACTTGGTAGAACTTCATTATAACAAGGTAACACATTATTTTTCGGCTGGTTCTAATGAGGGCGTATACCGAAACAGCTATCGACTGTTTATCTTATAAATTTTGCAGAACTAGAATACGTTTCCAATTTCTCACCGCGTGTTATATTGGAGTCATAGCAAGTAAATGCCAATTCATTTAATTAATAAACGTTCATTAAAATCGTCTATTATAACCGTTCTGCGCCCTGAAAGCTGGTGATCGAATACTGAACATTTTTGCAGCAGGTTCATCCGGATTGCTGATGAAGGTTGACGGTTGCGGCGGCTCCACGTCCACCGTGACGAATCTCCCGCCCTTTCCGTCACGTGTTATCGTCTTCGTGACCACATTACCATCGTTGTCGGTGCGGGTCGTCCTTGTGATCGATTTGTCTTGGTTCAGCTTGCTAGCGCTTGGAGTTTGTTTGTTCAAATCAAGTTTTTGGTTTTGTTGCGGTGATAGCCTTTGGCTATTTGCGTTTTGGTTTGATTTTAGTGTTTCTTGTTTACGAATCACAGATGGCATTAACGGCGAAGAAGTTACTCTGTCGACCTAAAAAGATAGTGTGAGATTATAACCACTGGATATCACAACTCAAAAAGATCAATCGGATCTCTCTCTTATTATAAAAATCGCTTTAGGTTTTAGCGGAATTTAGAAAATTATATTCAACACACATCTTAACTAAGTAACAAAAACCGTGATATATCATTTGAAAATTAAACATAATGAATTTTTGTTGTTATTATTTAAAATGTCACGCCTAGAAGTGACAGTTAAAACCTTGAGAGTTTTTCAACCAAATATATTGTGAAAGATATCGACTTCAAAGCTGAATTGACCAAGCGACCAAAGAAATAATCAAGTAAAATTATCTTACCACGTCCAAAAACAAAATTGCTCCCAACAAAAATACTCCAGTATATAGTTTTACCATTGTTTTTATTTATAAGAAATATGGAAAAAATATGCTTTACCGTGGCAAAGTTTCTAAATAAATACTTCAGTTCTAATGTACCCAAACAAATACGTCAGTTCTAATGTGCCCAAACAAATACTTGAGTTCTAATGTGCCCGAAAATATTCATGCAGAGTATTTATATCACAATTTTACGTATAGTTCATATCTAATATTAGAAATCTATATATAATTATTGTTTTAATGAAAATTATAAACGAATTTCAATTGTCAGTGTTGAATAAAAACGTCAGTGTTGAACTCATGCAATATGTACAAAACAAACGGAAATATAATGGAAGTGTTCAGAAGTTGTAAAAAATGATTTACTTCTGTTCAAAATGTCATTCTATTGAAATAAACTGTCGTTATTTTTTATTATTTAGTTTTTTATCCAAGCCATGACCCAGTGGCATTGGTCATATTTTGTTACACCATCAATGGTTTGAATGCCCGAAGAAAATATTCTTCCATAAGCTCGAATCTCAGTATACACACATTCGTTATTGATGTTGATCTATTTAAAGCCATGGGTGTCTGACATATCTTAAAACTCCCTTCAAGCCACATGAGTCTAAAAAGGCGAATTAAAGATAATTATAAACTAAAAATTAGTCTAATTTTCTTTGAAATTAGAGAGATTGAGTAGCAAAAAACTTTATGATAGGAAAACAGGAGGATATATCTTTTATGGTTATACTGGTAAAGCATTTCAATTGATTGATTGAATTGGCATTCAATTGGTAGAACTCCATTATAACACGGTGAAAAAAATAGCAATGTATTTTAGTTCTACAAATTTTTTTAAAATATAGTTTCTAGCTATTTCGGCTCACGCCATAGTCAGAACTATACTTAAATTAATATTGTGTGGAAAAGGTACACAATACATCTTCTCTCCTGTTTTAACGACCTAGCTCTTGCTCGCAATAAAACTAAAACTTGTAAATGAAACTAAACGGCGGCTATATCAATAAGTTTACATATGGCACGGAAATGGTCTATTATAGAAACAAAGAAGCACCCCGCAGAGGGTTAAACAATGGCGACAGACATATCTTAGTTTGTTTGTTAAGAGTCCTTTGTGATAGTTGATTTTCTACACAGCTATATATAGATAAGCAAATCTTAGTTTAAGCATAGTTGAGAAATTGTTGTGATGAGGGTGTTAGCTAAAATAGCTATCAACTTTATCTATATATTATATATAAATCAATGAATGTTTGTCTGTTTGTTCTTTATGCATTACTACACCATTCATCCGATCGATATGAAACTTTGCAAATTTATTGAGTACACTACCGCAAATGTTTTTAGCATACCACTTCCTCCTAAAATAGTAAATAAATAGAATTAAAACGACACAATTAACAATTAAGTTTTTTGTTATCATTACGAGTTTTTTATATATATTTTACTGTGAGATAGCAGTAACGCGCTACGGGTTAGTAAGTATTTTTAAATTTTGTATAATTAACATACATTTGTTGATATTTTTTCACAGTGTCGTAGTAGAGTTTTACCAAATAAATGCCAATTCAATAAAAAACTTCGTTGGCACAAACGTCCTACTTCATGATATAAATTGAGTACATAATCGATAAAAAACAATGCATTTAATTGTATATTGAGGGATATTCATGAACAAAGTATTCCGACATTGTATGACATAAATGACAATAAAAACTTCAATAACTTTACAAACCATTTTATTTACTGACCTCCAAGCCATTATTTCGTTATTCACAAGTAAATGAATAGTCAAAAATAAAAGACGGACCAGTATTGTCAACAAAAAAAAAGACAAAACGAAGTCAAACATGTCAAAAAGTATAATTAATGAAAAAGTTAAGTAATCACTGCATTAACAGGTGTTTAAAACAATGCTACGAGCTCCAGGTTAGCCCAAGCAAGATTCGAAGCCAGTTTACAATGTGGTCAACATTTTTTGCTATCAAAATACTTAATCACGCTGAACAAACTAATTATATTTTAAATAAGAAAAACACATATTTTTTTATTATTTCTACAATATACTTTATGATCAGGACAGGTTTCGCTCATCGCGAGTATTATCACGGTAAGGTTGATAATGGTTACATGTGACCCAATACATATTAATATGTGGCCTATTGACATAACTTTACTGTTGGTAAATTATGCGATCATAAACGCTTACATAAGAATGATTTATCATGAAAATATATAGTATAAAATTTTACTTGCGGCCCATTATCTTTCAAAAAATTTCATTCTGGCCCTCCAGCTAAAACAACATGTCGTCAACAAGATTAAATTTTTTATATAAAATGTAGAATTTCATATGCGGTATAACAAAAACTCTACGACCAACATGACGCTAAATAAACTAAAGGTTGGACACTTATGGCTTAAGCCAGTGTTTCCAAATTTTTTTGATCCGTCTTCTTCCGACACACGTCTTCTTAAATCTGAAAAAATGTCCACGGCACTCCTGAGCAATATATATATATATTGCAAAGTCAGCGAACCCCAGATTGGGAAGCACTGTTCTAAGCAATACAATAAAATTACACATTAATTCAAAATACACTGACAAAAGGAAACTGAATTGAACAATAATTATCCTTTTTTATACATTCATATAAATAATGTGCTAACGTTCTAGACGCTTAGTTGATATTTCCTCTTTGGTTTCAATACTAGAGGATATTCATTTCCTTTTTAATCGTTTTTTTCTTTTAAATTAAAGAAAAAAACGTTATTTTTCATCTTTTTTTTTAAACTTAAAAAGATGGCTAAAATATCAAAGTACTTGATATTGATTGAAGTGTTTATTATTTTTTATATGGTGAGTAAATAAAAATGAATTAATTGATTGTGCAGCGTACAGTTTTCTTCAATATTTCACTGTTATTATTATTATTCACCATTTATAAATTATTTTTCTTGCACACTAGATGGAGTTATTGTCGATTGAAATAAAAGCACATCTAGTGAAATTTAAAAACTATACTATATCGTAATGATTAAATTGACATTTATATGATAGAACTCCATTGCAACACGAAGAAAAAATAGCAATTTATTATAGTTCCACAAAGTTTATAACATATATAGTTGCTATCTATTTCGGCTAACGCTCTTATTAAAACTATGCTTAAGCGTACATTTACTTAATCTACACCTTAACGTTACCATATTTGAACGTTTTCTGTAAGGTTTTATCATGTTGCCAGTTCTTTATTGAAAGCAGTTGTGTTCATTGCTATTACCAAGTTGTTAAAATTAATCAGTTTTAAGAAAACAAATACCTCGATTAAAAGTTTTTTATGCCTGATTAATTAAATCTGTTCACTTATTGTTAACAATATTAATGATGTAACCAAGAAGAATAGTTTTGCTACGGAGTCCCATGCTGATCTGAAATATGAATTATTTTTGTTTTTGTATTTGGTTTTTAGATAAATGTTGGCCAAACTGCAACGATGAAGACAATGAAACATGTAGAAGAAGGGAGTAAAACTGAATGGAAAGATGACGAAAACTGGAAATCGGGTGAGAGTAGTGAATGGAAAAAGGAAGAAGAACAAAAATGGAGTGAAAGTCACGAAAAACAATCAGAATGGAAAGAAAACAAAAACTGGAAATCAGAAGACAAAAGTAATTGGAAAAAAGGAGAAGAGGAAAAATGGAGTGAAAAGCACGGAGAACAATCTGAATGGAAACAAGACGATAACTGGAAATCAGAAGAAAACAGTAACTGGAAAAAGGAAGAAGGGCAAAAATGGAGTGACAAGCACGAAGAAAAATCTGAATGGAAAAAAGAGGATAACTGGAATACGGAAGAAAATAGCGAATGGAAAAAAGAAAACGGGCAAAAATGGAGTGATAAGCGTGTAGAACAAAAATGGAAACAGGACAAAGATTGGAAAAAAGAAGAAGGGAAAAAGTGGAGTGACAAGAATGAAGAACAATCTGGATGGAAACACGACGATAACTGGAAAACGGAAGATAATAGTGAATGGAAAAAAGAAAATGGACAAAAATTGAGTGAAAATCATGAAGAAAAAAGTGAATGGAAACAAGATGAAACAAAGAAGGAAGCAAAACTCAACAAATACGCTTGGAAAGATAGTACCAGTCACCAACAGTCTAAAAACGAATGGACTGAAGGAAAGGAAGTGAAAAATGATGATTGGAAGAATGAAGATATGTTGAGCGGTCACGAAGAGAGTTGGAAGACAAGTGATGGAAGTGCAAAGCATGAAGGCATGGCAAGCAAGCATGGAGAAAAAGAAGTCATCCATGGAACACAAGCAAACAACAAAGGTGGACCGTGGAAGAAGGAAGAAGTGGTTGATAATAAGTGGAAAGCAGTGGAAAAGAAAAAAGACATGAAAGAAGGAAAAATGGCAAATCAGCAAAAATATCATAGACGTGTTGAAAATGAATGTGACAGCGATGAAGAATATGACCGGAGCTACGATGATGATGATGACGATGATGGCAGTTCTGCAGCCACTGTTGCAGTGGCAGCAGGGGGAAGTAGTGCAGCCGCAGCTGCCAGCTCTGGTGGTTCCAGTGCAGCTGCAGCTGCAAGCGCCGGTGGTTCTAGTGCTGCAGGTGCTGCCGCCTCTGGTGGTAAAGGTGGCTCTAGTGCTGCAGGTGCTGCGAGTTCTGGAGGAGGTTCGAGTTCCAATAAAAAAGACATGGGTCATAAAATGGGTGGTTCAAGCGCTGCAGGGGCTGCAACTTCTAGCGGAAAAAATTCATCTAGTGCAGTGGGAGCTGCTAGCTCAGGTGGTTCAAGCGCTGCTGGTGCAGCGAGTTCAGCTGGAATGGGTGGCTCCAGTGGGTCTGGCGCTGCAAATAAGGGTGGAAGCAGCAATATGCAAAAAAGCAGTGGAGCATCAAGTTCTGGAAGTAAAAGCAGTTGGAGTTCATCGAAGAAAACTACATCTGAACGAACTGAACACAGTAGTTCATCAGGCAGCGGAAGCTCTGGAAGTAAAGGAAGCGCTGTAGGGGCCGCAAGTACCGGAGGAAAAGAAGGAAGCAGTGCAGCAGGCGCGGCCAGTTCTGGAGGATCTTCTTCCGGCAAAAAAGGAATGGGAGGCTCTAGTGCAGTAGGAGCAGCTAGCTCTGGTGGAGCAAGTGCAGCAGGAGCTGCAAGTAGCGGAGGAAAAGGAGGAAGCAGCGCAGCAGGTGCAGCTAGTTCTGGAGGAAGTGGATCTTCCGGTAAAAAAGGAATGGGAGGTTCTAGTGCAGTAGGAGCAGCTAGCTCTGGTGGAGCAAGTGCTGCAGGGGCTGCAAGTAGCGGAGGGTCTTCTTCCAGTAAAAAAGGAATGGGAAGTTCTAGTGCAACAGGTGCAGCTAGTTCTGGTGGTGGAAGTGCTGCAGGAGCTGCAAGTAGCGGAGGCTCTAGCGCAGCCGCAGCCGCTAGTGCAAGCGGTAAAGGAGGTGGCAGTGCAGCTGCAGCGGCTGCAGCGGGTGGATCCAGTGCAGCAAGCGCTGCCAGTTCTGGAGGTGGAGCTAGTAGCGCTGCAAGTGCTGCAAGCTCTTCCGGAAGTGCTTCTAAAAAGATGCACTAAAACAATTTTAACTGTATTTTTTTTCTTATTGGTGGTTGGTACAATAAATATTCATTATGTTTGCTTTTTGTATTTGTTATAAACAAATTATTTTCTGTAATAAATTGGGAATATTGTTGAATTGAAATCTGTTTTTAATCATTTCATCCAATTTCCCTTCTATTTTCATTAGTTTGTAGTTTCCTATTTGTCCCTGGATAAACGCAACTAAAACGGAACCCTGATTTTCGATAAAAAAAGATGAACATGTGAAAGTCTTGAGTAATCAAATAAACCAAAAAATAATGAACTGATTATTGATTGAATTGTCATTTATCTAGTACAACTCTATAATAACACGGCGAAGAAATAGCAATCTATTTTTTTTGTAACAATTATTATACAGCACATTTTCAAACCATTCTTTACAGTATAATTCATAAAATACTTTGATAAATCAATAACAGATGTAGCAAAATCATTATTATTTAATAATGTTTTTCAAAATATGTGACTATACGATTTATATCAATGGACTTGATGGTCGGCTCCAATGAGTGTATGCAAAAAATCCCATAGAACCAAAATTTCAAATCTAGTTTTTATTTTTCGCCACAATTAAAAACAATGTATTTACTGCATATTTAACATCTACAAGTGATTCGCTTACGGTTAGTGTTTTCAGAAACAGTGCAAAACCCAATCGTCTAACAATGATAGCAAGAAGAAATGGGATGTATCTTTTGGATGCGTTTATCAACGTTTGCCACATTTTATCAATATGTTGTCTAATTTTAAAAATTATATTCAGTGCTGACCAGAAAATAAATATTTTGAGATTTTTTTTATTATAAAGAAAATATATTGTGAATTTATTTTTACCGTTTATTTTTTTTTATATATTTATATCAAAACTAGCGTGTACCCGGCATGCGTTGTAATGCCACTCAAAAAAAAGAAACCGCGACTTTATGGAAGCGCCACATCAGGAGCCTCTCGCCTTCCGATTGGATAAGTCGGACTTGAGGCAAGGTCGGAGCCAATTAGAAGCGACAAGCTTAGGTTGTGTTTTTCTTACCTAAATTTGACAGTGGTGACCGTAAGTGTTTTTATTTATTGGAGTGCTTTTGGATACACAATGTTGTTTGTTTTTATATCTGGTGCGTACACAAATAAATCAGAAGGTTTTCCAACGCATGAGCAGGCCACATACAATTGTGTATGTGAGAAGCATGGATTTTCTGAATTTAGTCCACACACTTGTAACGACTGTCCTTGTGCCTTATTGATGGTCATTGCAAAGGCGACTCGCACTGGAAACTGCAGACGTATACATTTAAATGGCATATCTGTCGGAATCATTGGGACGCGTGGCAACAGTACATCTTCTCCTTTGAATTTCTCGTTTAAAATTGTAGCTTCAAGAATATTGTTCATCATTTTTCTTACTGAAAGCCCAGTACCGTTACAAAGTTGTGGTGGATTTATGTTTCGGAGAAGAATGATAGGCACGCCAATTTTCAATGTTTAAACAGGCGGCGGCATGCCTGTCGCTTCTCCTGGTATTTCATTTAGTATGCTGAAATTGATTGCATTGACATCCTTGTTTTTGGCTGCTAATATAGCACGTGCACTGAGCCATTGATGATTTTTACGATTGTGTGCAATATTTGGAAAAACTTTGTGAGTCAATTCGTCTATGGTTGCGGTTATTTTACATAAATTTACTGGCAATGTGATACATTGTGTGGATTCCTCTATTGCCATTTTCCCATTTCCAATATCCAACAATTGCTTTGCGAAACGTTCAGAGGATGTATCATGTTGTAGTTGTACACGCATATTGGTCTTCAAAGTGAATGTATGTACGTATCGCCAGAAAACGGATGATTTGAGACATGCATTAAGTTAATCGGCTACTGTTGAACGTGATATAACAGGTAGAGTTTGTCGAAAATCACCAGACAATAAAAGGAGTGCGCCACCGAAAAGTTGTTCATTTCCTCTCAAATCTTTTAGTGTACGATGAAGTGCTTCCAATGATTTTACATGATGTGAGTAGTTTGCTCGTTTTAGAATTTTTGTTGATATTGCATGTTGGTGTCTCAATTATTTGCATATTCAATGGCAGTTTCAGTGCTGAATGCGCTGTTCGGCCACCATCCAAAAGAGTTGCTGCAATTTCAGATGATGCGATTGCTAGTGCAATGCTCTTTCGTGATCGTGTGGCTGCCAAAATGAGTGAAATGAGGAAGGTTTTACCTGTGCCTCCGGGTGCATCTAGGAAATAAAATCCACCACTTTGAGTTGTAATTGCATCCATAATTGTGTCATACATTATACGTTGATCTTGAACCAATTTCGGAAGATTCGTTTGAACAAATTTACCCAATTCATCGACATCAAAGTGTGTTTCTCGTTGGAAATCACGATCAAGTAATTTGTTTTCAGATCGATTCAGCGCAGCCATTCCCAATTATAGCAGTGATTTGTTAGCGATTACTAAACATATGTCCTCAATCAATAGCAGTGCTTCATTATACACGTTTGGTGTGAATTTAACGTGTGGATTTTGAATTGTTGTACGCAAACTATGTAAAATATCTTCACTCATGTAGTCTTTGTATTTTTCCCAAAGATCATTTGGATTGGATGGAAAGCACATTGTTATTATTAGTGCAAATAACGCACGTATTTGTTGTGGGTGAGCAGTAATTGATGAATCGGTGAGTGAAGTGTCCGCATCGTTTTCTAGAAGATTTAATTCGAGGCAAGCTTAACGATAAGTGACACATATTCTTCTTCTCAGTTCTCAGTTCTTGGAAGGATCTCGGTCCACGTATGTTGATTAACAGTAATCGCAAGTAAAAGCATTATGCATTATTTGGGTGAACAGTGTACAGACGGCCTAATGCGTCGGTTGAATATACATTGTAATGTCCTTCAACTGCATTACCTTGTTTGCGACGTTGAAATTTTTTTTCCGATGCATTCCATCTGTAGAATGTTGGCACTTCAGAGTAAAGTAGCGTCTTTGCAAACATATCATCCCTACACAATAAGAAAAATGCAGTTTACATTGTTGGCTGTGGTGACAATGCTCTTACACGTGCATTTTCTGTTGTGAAGTACACTCGCTATCGATTTTCAAGGTGAACTGCCAAATGAGTAACTGTTGGATGCCGTTCATGAATTGGAAATGATAAAATGCGCCATATTGCTTCATTGCTACTAATGTAGCATTCCAGTTGATATTGGTTGATTTCATCGATAGATGCAGTTGAATCTCCCACTTCAAAAACTGCCATGTCGCTTCCTTTGTTGACATATTTACAAATGTATTTGATAGATTTCACCAAATTACAATACTCGACATTGATGTGTGCTTTGTAAATTTTCGAGAGAAGCGGTGAATACGGTACAATCCAACGATTATCAACTTCAACGTCATTGTTTCGCACTTTTAATCTGATGGATTTGCCACCATTTTCAGTCGATCGTCGACGATAAAGTGGATATCCGTCATTGCCAGTGATAATCTCGGCTAATAAGTTTTTTGGGTATCGTTTGGTGCATTTTCCATCAGACATGCATGCTGAATTGTTGTTGAATAAGCACCATAGACCATAAATCATGTTTTTAGTGACGGCTTCAAATAATTTATGATCAATGTTGACATCTGGTATTTCTGCTGAGATGACTTGATCAATTTTATCAGGTGTGACTTTTTCGATCAACCAAATCAAAATATGAGCGTGTGGTAATCCTCTTTTTTGCCATTCAATTGGATACATCCAACAGCGTGTCTCTCCAAAAACATGACGCTTGACAATGAAATCCATTAAAGATTTGAGTTTTTGATTAAACACCCGCGCGCAAATATCATGACGATCTGATGATGATTGTCCGGGTAACAAAAGTTGTGTTATATCTTGCCACATCGGATAACAGGTAAATGTAATATAAAAATCTGGACGGCCATATGCCCGAACATACGTCATTGCATCTGGTGCGTATTCGTGCATGTGACGTGGACTTCCTGTAAATGTGGCCGGGAGTATGACCATTTTCCCCATTCATTCAAATCATTGGGATTCACATTGCCATCATTAACAACTGCATCGCTTAAATGAATATATTCTTCGGAACGTAACTTGGTTTGATTTAATCGAATGTAGAGGAGTCGTTCAGTTTCTATTTTCGCGTACATATCGACAATGTATTGATGGAACAAATGTCGACATTTTAAGATATGATTTTCATCGTTTTCACGAATCATCAATCGATATGAATAGTAATTCATGGCACTGACTTTTTTATTCGTTTCCTCATCTGTTTGTGGATTTCTCAACGGGATGTTGAAATGGTATCCGTCTTCTCCTTGCCAAAATAAAATCGGATATTGCAATCTATCGTACGATCGATGCGTTTCTGAAACTCGCTGAACATGACCATTTCTACGATGAAGAATGATATCACGCGAGTTAAATTCTTCACCGACTATAACGATCGCTTCATCAATTGCTGGTGCATTGTACTGTCTTTCGTGTTGACTGACAGGTACTTTGTCAGCTCTAATTACAACTTTGTAATCATCAGATGGCATTTGTTCGCGAGCAGTTCTGAATAATTTTTTTAATTTGTTGTTCTGATCGAATAAAGTTTGTAATTGAGCGATTATTTCTCGTTTAGTACCCGTATTGAATTGACAACGTTGGTTAATTTGTTTGACAGTGTTTCCCATGAAATAAATTTGAAGAAATTTATGATTTGCGTTCGGCAGTGGTAGTAATGATCCTGCACGATGATAAATTTGTGCTTGCACTTTAAATATTGGCATGTAATCTTCGCGCACGATATTGGTTGCACCAAAAGATGTCATTTGGAAACTTGAATTGTACTTTCGTATGTTTGTCAAGAAATGTTTTCATTCACTTGTATCACCCGATACCAACGTTAATAAAGGTTCGGGTGGTGAATGCAATTCTGGCAATTTCACTTTTCCATTCGCGCAGCACATTCCTAGTGTGTCATTTTTAAATTTAAAGGCACTACAATACACGCATAATTTGTCCAATTTGCCAATAACAACACTTGGGTGCAGACTGTAGTCATAATTAGGATCGTAATGGAAAGCACTATGGTTTACATCAGCATGCAGAGTGCGTCTGGTACGATCTACGCGTACTCGATCTGTTTCCAATCTCGCTTCCCTTTGCTTATCTGTTTCAGATGAACGGGTTTGAGCAGTGTGTACTCGATCTGTTTCCTATCTTGCTCTCCGTTGCTCGACTGTTTCTGAAGCTCGTGATGCCCTTTTCTTTCGTGCTTGAGTTGTACTCTGACCTATTGCTTTTCGTTTGGATGGCATAATTGATTTCACAGTGAATGTTACGTTTTGAAATTCTCTTTTGAAAAATAAAAAAAAAATGATATATTGAATAAATTCTTTCTATATCACACACGATTTATACGTAATATTTATTTCAATTCGTTCTGTCATGCGACATAAAATTAAAACAAAAAAGTCGGTAAAAGTCCAAACATTGAAATACTTTATTCGAAAATCGAATTTTGTTTCAAAATATTCAGTACCTACTTAAAATATCTACAGGCGAGTGAATGTGACAGCGTTGCTATGGATACAATGATTCATGAATGGTCTTTCTGTATTATTATACAATAGTCTTGTATGAAAACATGTTTTTCGTAAATATTCAATTAATTTTTGTGATCAAATCAAATTCTGAGTATCCAATCTTTTGCCTGGTAGTCTAAGCAATAATTCGACAAAGTTTTATCGCAATTGGATTAATGGTGCAGGAGTTTATAAAGGACAGACAGGCAGACAGACAGACATTCATTTTTATATATATAGATAGATAATGAATAACAACGTTCATACGATGGTTTAATTTTCGAAATTAATGTTAACGTATTTACAGTACATGAAATATACAGGTTTTTCTGTATTCTTATTAACTTATGCCCGCATGTTTACATATTTGTAGTAAAGGCTCTAAACTCAATGCATTGGAACAATTAGAAATTAATATTTATCAGCAATTCAATGACATTCTTAATGAACAAACAAATATTAATCCATCACCGCTTCTCAGACCA
This sequence comes from Himalopsyche japonica, assembly GCA_028555115.1. Classification (NCBI taxonomy): domain Eukaryota; kingdom Metazoa; phylum Arthropoda; class Insecta; order Trichoptera; family Rhyacophilidae; genus Himalopsyche; species Himalopsyche japonica. The sequence goes on from JAHFWJ010000034.1 coordinate 176,132, forward strand.
TTACGGAAGGTTAATGCATTTTTTTAATGAATCATCTCAGTCCAGTATTCACGTTTATTCCCCAAAAAAAAAAACACAGATTAACTCTCTCTTTGAGAAATGCATAAAATCAATTCGCCATATTTTAGAATTTATCAACACAATATTAAATTAAGGCTTGAGAACAAAGAAAAATATGTGCTGTGTACCTTTTCGACACAGTTATATATAAATAAGTAAACGTTCGTTTAAATATAGTTCTGATGAGGGCGTAAGCCGAAATAGACATCACCTATATATTTTTATGAAATTTGTAAAACAAAAATACATTGTTATCTTTTCGCCGTGCTATAATGGAGTTTTACCAAATAAATACCACTTCAATCAATATGGCACAATACTCAAAGTGCCGCATTTAAGAACAACTTTAGTACAATATGAAACTAGAGTGTTAGAACAAAGGAAAAGATGTTTTGTGTACGTTTTCTATACAGTTATAATATATATTTATAGATAAGTAAATTTACATTAAAATACAGTTGTGATGAGGGCGTAAGCCGAAATAGCTATCTACTATATATACCTTATAAGTTTTGTAGAACTAAAATACATTTTTTTGATCGTGTTTCAAATAGCAATTAATTCATAATACAGTTTATGGTAATCTTCATAAAATCTTGACGATGCCTTGTGACTTGCACTCTTGGCCTTTTTTTGCCATACTGGATCAACTTGTACCACATTCTTGTAAGGAAGACGAAGAATATCTCAAAATTTGTATAAAATTCATTTGCAATCTTTTTTTTTATTGTATTGCTTCTAAAAAGCGCATTTTTCTGAAGGAGTTTTTCAATAACAACAATTAAAAAAAAAAACATGTCGTTTGCACAGATGTTTTTGGCCGGTCTCTGCAAACATCGGTTCGAATAATTCAGTATTTATTTTAAAAATTTAATTAATAAATCATAAAAAAAGGTTTTAATTTTCATTGTTATATTTGTACAGATGGTGATAGAAACATTTTCAAATTATATTTCGGAGCGAAATTATTTAAATGTGTCAACAAATTTACTTGTTGCCCACCACTGCTATATTCTGGAACAAATGTCATTACATGTGACCTTGAGAGCTTCCATAAGTTAAGTTATGATATCGACTGAAGGTGGTTGATGAAATTTCTGAAAAAAAAAACTGACCAACATGCCATCCGTGTGATAGAGTGCCTGATGATGCCGAAAAGTGAAGCCCGTGTCGTTGGTGACAAAACTTGTGGAATCGTACAAAGTTGTGGCAGTTCAAATTTGATATTGAAATTCCACCAAGCAACTTCAGTCGGCATCATAAATTATAATTGCACACCTGTTTTTTCGTACAAGAGTTTTGGCCAAACGTCGATGTTTGTGTTGATTTATGTTTTTTTTATGTCATTATGATTACTGTGATATTTTATTTTATTTATTTGGTTGAGTTTATTGCTTTTGCAACGTCAAAATGTTTAAAATTTTTATTCTGGAAATAAATGAAATAAAAAACAAGGATTGCAAGAAAGTCAACCAAGCAAGTTCATACAAAATCTACGTTAAAGCATTAAAAAATAGTATTCACCTGAACTCACTCACGTCCACATGTAATATGTCAACCCCCAAAGCAATACTGTTGAATATTGTTAATACTTTTGCCATTGGCAGACTGGTTCTACACTTTAGAAGAACAAAAAATTCGTATCAACGATTTCTGAATAAAATTATCCGGAATATACAATTTAACATTATTGAAGATGATAAAACTCTCATTTTCGCCTCATATAAGTCGAAAGAAATATGTGACGAGGGACATTTTAATAAATTATTATTTATTTAATCATTAACATAATTACTAATGCGACTTTTGAATACATCACTATGCATGTATAATATATGCCCACGGTCTTACAAAGAAAACGTTTCCAGGTTTGCAGGAACATTCCCTGTATATCACGTTGAACATGTCACTTTTAATGTGTTCAAAAAATGGTTCACAAAGATCTTAAATTGAACATGTTTATTTTAAGCTTTAAAATAGGTTTTGAAAGCATTTTTATTCAAAAAAAAAAAAAAAGAAATCAATTGAAATTATCACATAAAAACACATTTTTTTAGTACTTATTTCCACAATATATTTTTTGATCAGGACCGGTTTCGCTCATCGCGAGCATTATCAACTGATCAATCAGTTGATAATGCTCGCGATGAGCGAAACCGGTCCTGATCAAAAAATATATTGTGGAAATAAGTACTAAAAAAATGTGTTTTTATTATTTAAAATATAATGCCTTTCCATCAAGAAGTGACAGTTAACACCTTAAAAGCGAAATTATCACATTAAAGTTCCAAAAACTCCTGACTTTTCTTAGTGTACAAATATTTTTCTCTCTTTTTTTGATGTGTTGACTGTGCCTTCATAATCAGTACCGGTTTCGCTCATCGCAAGTATTATCAACTGATGATCAGGTTTACTGTTTTGTAATTATTGTTGAAAAAAAAAAACACTTAACGTTCAAAATTATTTATTATATAATACATAAATATTAAATACATACAGTTTATATAAAAGTACTCAGTACATTTCTATATAATAAAATAATAATAAAAAAAATAAATATAACTAACAATTCATAATAAATAAGATAAAATACATAAATGTTAAACACAAATTCCTTATAATACATGTATATATACATATATGTTAAATACATAAATACATTTATATTCCCATCACCCTTTACGGATATATATTGTAGTATAATATGATAATGCCACGAGGCAGTGATTGTTTTCTCTTCGCAAATAAATTATAAATTCATTTTAAGCAGCTGGTTCACACCCGTTGTGCTATATATATATATATATATATAGATAAAATAAATATATACATAAAATATAAATACATTAAAGTCATCTCAAAGTGTTTCGTTCGTTGCTTTTTTGAATCTTGGACTTCAAAATTTTTCTATTTTTGACAGTATTTCTGAAACAAAAAGAAAAAAATTATTGTTAAATATTTATATAAGTTTAGAATAGCGATCTTACACTCTTTGTTATGGAATTAAAGGACGTCTAATAATGGTTGTAGAATATTAAAAATCGAATTAAACAATAAAATGAATTTAAAATACAACAATAGTAATTTGTGTTTAGAATCAGTGTGGTTGAATTTACAATATGTCATATTTGATTTGAATTGTTACATATTTGTACAATTCCGCATGTTTTTTCACTAACGACCCGGGTTTCGTCGTTCGTCATATTCAGGAACCTGTCAGTTCTGTTGCATCCGTGTAAAAGAATGCCTGAAGATGCCGAAAGGCGAAACCCAGGTCGTTGGTGACAAAGCATGTGGAATCGTACGAATTTGTAACAATTCAAATTTGATATTGAAATTCCATCAGACAACTTCTGTCGAGTGAATAAATGTTTCATATGTCAAAGTCAAATGATTAAAAAATAAAAAAAAAAAAACAAAAGTGATTAATAAAAGATACATAAAAGGTATAAGCTGTTCGCTGAAATGTGATTCTTTGAGAATTTTAGAGAGATGGTGTCTGTTTACTTACTGTGAATAAAATAAAAAAATATGATTATTTTCAACATGCGGTCTATACACATATCGACCGCAATATGGTTATCTAGATATTTTTTTGTTCAATTAAACTCTTGAAAAATTTAGGTAATATGCTTACAGTGGCACGGTGGTTTTCCACCTGAAGAACTGCTGGAAGAACTTCCTGACGAGCTGCTAGATCCACCTCTTCCACCGGAAGAGCTGCTTGATCCACTTCCAGATGAGCTGCTAGAACCACCTTTTCCTCCTGAGCTGCTACTGGATCCGCTGCTGGAACTGCTGCTAGATCCACCTCTTCCGCATGAGCCACCTCCAGATGAGCTGCCAGAACTGCTTCCTGAAGAACTGCTGGATCCACCGGATCCAGAAGAGCTACCGGAAGAGCTTCCAGATGAAGAACTTGAACCTCCTTTTCCTCCAGAAGAACTGCTGGAACCGCTTCCGGATGAGCTACTTGAACCTCCATGGCCTCCCGAGCTGCTACTTGATCCACTTCCTGATGAGCTGCTAGAGCCTCCTTTTCCTCCAGAGCTGCTGCTGGATCCGCTGCTGGAGCTGCTGCTAGATCCACCTTTGCCGCATGAGCCACCTCCTGATGAGCTGCCAGAACTGCTTCCTGAAGAGCTTCTGGATCCACCTGAACCGGAAGAGCTACCAGAGCTACTTCCCGATGAGCTACTTGATCCACCCTTTCCACCGGAAGAACTGCTTGATCCGCTTCCAGAAGATGAGCTTGAACCACCATGGCCTCCCGAGCTGCTACTTGATCCACTTCCTGATGAACTGCTAGATCCTCCTTTTCCTCCTGAGCTGCTACTGGATCCGCTGCTGGAGCTGCTGCTGGATCCACCTTTGCCGCATGAACCTCCTCCAGATGAACTACCGGAACTGCTGCCTGAAGAGCTACTAGATCCACCTGAACCGGAAGAGCTACCGGAAGAGCTTCCAGATGAAGAACTTGATCCTCCCTTTCCACCCGATGAGCTACCAGAACTACTTCCTGATGAGCTACTTGATCCACCATGGCCTCCCGAGCTGCTGCTTGATCCGCTTCCAGAAGATGAGCTTGATCCTCCCTTTCCTCCAGAAGAGCTGCTAGAACCGCTTCCGGATGAGCTGCTAGATCCTCCTGAGCCAGAAGAGCTACCCGAAGAGCTTCCGGATGAAGAACTTGAACCTCCTTTTCCACCTGAACTACTGCTTGAACCACTTCCGGAAGAACTGCTTGAGCCGCCTCCTGAAGAACTACTGCTAGATCCGCTGCTGGAGCTGCTGCTTACACCACCTCCATAAGGCCTTCTAGTTGTTGTCGGACAAGGTGTCGTCGAGGTGGTTGTCTCCTCACAAGGTGTGGTGGTTTCTATGCATGGCGTTGTTGTTTCACAAGGTGTGGTGGTTTCTATGCATGGCGTTGTTGTTTCACAAGGTGTGGTGGTTTCTATGCATGGCGTTGTTGTTTCACAAGGTGTGGAAGTTTCTGGACACGGTGTTGTGGTTTCGCATGGTGGTGTTGTAGTTTCTGGGCAAGGTGTCGTTGTTTCTGGGCAAGGTGTCGTTGTTTCGCATGGTGGCGTGGTTGTTTCCGGGCAGGGTGTTGTTGTCTCGCATGGTGTGGTGGTTTCTGGAGGGCATGTCGTTGTTCTCTTGGTGGTTTTTGACCATCCACCACTTGAGCTGCTACTACTGCCAGAGCTACTAGAGCTGCTACCACCACCTGAAGAGCTGCTAGATCCGCTTCCAGAGGAGCTGCTTGATCCACTTTTTCCTCCGGAAGAACTGCTTGATCCGCTTCCAGAAGACGAGCTTGATCCTCCCTTTCCTCCGGAAGAACTGCTTGAACCACTTCCGGATGAGCTACTGGATCCTCCGGAACCAGAAGAGCTGCCTGAAGAGCTTCCAGAAGAAGAGCTTGATCCTCCTTTTCCTCCAGAAGAACTGCTAGAACCGCTTCCGGATGAGCTACTTGAACCTCCATGGCCCCCCGAGCTGCTGCTTGATCCACTTCCTGATGAACTGCTAGATCCTCCTTTTCCTCCAGAGCTGCTACTGGATCCGCTGCTGGAGCTGCTGCTAGATCCGCCTTTGCCGCATGAACCACCTCCAGATGAACTACCGGAACTGCTTCCTGAAGAGCTGCTGGATCCACCTGAACCGGAAGAGCTACCAGAGCTACTTCCTGATGAGCTACTTGATCCACCCTTTCCTCCGGAAGAACTGCTTGATCCGCTTCCAGAAGATGAGCTTGAACCACCATGGCCTCCGGAGCTGCTACTTGATCCGCTTCCGGATGAACTGCTAGATCCTCCTTTTCCTCCTGAGCTGCTACTGGATCCGCTGCTGGAGCTGCTGCTAGATCCACCTTTGCCGCATGAGCCACCCCCAGATGAGCTGCCGGAACTGCTTCCTGAAGAACTACTAGATCCACCTGAACCGGAAGAGCTACCAGAACTACTTCCTGATGAGCTACTTGATCCTCCTTTACCTCCTGAGGAACTGCTTGATCCACTTCCAGAAGAAGAGCTTGATCCTCCTCTTCCTCCTGAAGAACTACTCGAACCGCTTCCTGACGAGCTACTAGATCCTCCTGAACCAGATGAGCTGCCAGATGAGCTTCCAGAAGAACTACTAGATCCTCCTTTGCCGCATGAACCGCCACCTGACGAGCTACCAGAACTACTGCCTGATGAACTGCTAGATCCACCAGAACCAGAAGAACTTCCAGATGAGCTTCCAGACGAAGAGCTTGACCCTCCTTTACCTCCTGAGGAACTACTGCTTCCAGAACTGCTCGAACTGCTGGAACCCGACTTTCCTCCGCATGGTTTCACCGTTGGGCATGCATTAAGGCTCTAAAATTTATGTAAAAAATAGTAAGTAAAGTATTATTGAATGACATCGCTCGTCACAGCCATGAACCGGAATGCTTATTTTCAAATAACTACACTAAATGAACATTTCCATATAACATATATATGTTTTAAATTCAAATTGTAAAACATTAAATTCAATTTACGACATTGACTGAGGGAGCTAGATGAAATTTCAATATCAAATTTAGATTTCTGAAGTGTCCACATGTTTTGTCACTCACGGCCTGGGTTTCGTCGTTCGGTATCATCAAGAATTCAAGAAAAACAGAAACCAACTGAGTTTTGTGCCTCTATTAAACGAGGACTTAAGCCTTCATTGCTTTACCCATTATGTGAGATTAGTTAAATAAGCTAAAAATCTGAAAAATTGTATTTTTACACATAGGTCAATCAACCAATTTCAAGTAAAGTGTATCTCTAAGTATAAAATCACTCAAACACATAATAATGGTTGTTGATTTTTGCAGAAAGCTCTTTCACTCTCAAAAATTCATTAATTTTTTTTTAATACGATTAATATGGCATATAATTTTTTTATGTTTCCGTGACTTTTTATTCTGGAGAGATATATCGAGGAATACATCTGTCATTAGTCAAAAATCCACGTGTCACGTTATTTCTAAAAAATATTTTTGAAAATTCAAATCGTTGATAAATTGTGCAATTCCGTATGTTTTATCATTCGTAGCTCGGGATTCACCTTTCTACATCTTCAGGCATTTTATCACACGTATGCAATATAACTGACACACAATAAATAGTTTGCATTATTTACACATATACGTTACAAAAAAAAGTTACACAGATAGATAAAAATTAAGGTAGTTAAGTCTAAGGCAACTGAAATTAGTATCGATTTGATTAAATTGAAATTAAATTGTATTAATTAATTAATGAGTTTTTGATGAAAGATTTTTACAATTAATAATTATCATCTACCATTTAAAAACGATTAAGTAATTTAGAAACCACTAACCATTTAAATTTTAAGGGATTTAATATAGGTTGATTAATAAAATATGTGAAATTCAAATAAAAAAAAATATCAACCATTGAAATTTGACAAAAGTGAAAATAATTGTTATGTTTTTTGTAGGATTAGAGTGTAATATAGAGTTCTACTACATAAATAAATAAATTCCACCAAGCTTCCTCTGTTGGTATCTTTAATTAATATAAAAATTTTCGTTTTGCCACTTTCTTAAGTATTTTAAAAATAATAATATTATTCAATTTATTTTACTCTAAATATTGTCCTGATATTAAGACACAGGAACAATAAGGGGTTAAATGCTTATATTTGATAAAACAATGAAAAATTTCAAATACGGAATAACTCATTGTGGGTCGTTAGTGACGAAACACGTGTTATCGTAAAAAAGATAAAACTTCAACAAATCGAGCGTTTTGGTTGTTGGAAATTTAACAACAAAAAAATATCCAGAAATTCCGAAAATCAAAATAGCTGACAGAACAAATTTAAATTTGTACCGGGAACGTAATCAAACATAAAACTCACATGGATAGCCACCAGGCAAACGACAAATAGTAGCCCGCACTTGATGGACATTCTGATTTGATCACTGATTCCTTGATGAAGACGGACCCTCGGTTGGGTGATCTGGTGATTGACGGTTTCCCATCGAGGCCCTCGGCTTATAAAGCAGTGCAGTTCTGATTGATCAGTTGCAAATCCACCGACCTAATATTTGCGTTAGCATTCTTAATTCGTCTGCACATAAACATTTGAACAAACTATTATGTGCTTTATGATTGATTATTCTATTTTTTATTAAAACAATATCTAAAATTAACTTAATCATTGCGAGATTCAATTCTTTTCGTCACTCAGGCGTGTGAGGCGAACCCGGGCAGACTTTGATAGTCTCGAGCCAACTTCCCCAATTTTTATCGCCACCGGTCTCAAGGTTGACACTTAGCCGAAATATCTTCGGGAACGTTGAATTTCGAGCATTATTTCGTCACTTAGGCGTGCGGCGTGGAGCTAAGCGGATTTTGATAATCTCGAGACAGATTTCCCAATTTGTATCGTCGTTAGTCTCAAAGTCGGTACTTTACATGAATATCATCTTTTGAAAACCGTGAATTTCAGGTATAGTTCCTTCAAAAACATTTAATCACAGTCACATAATTTTGACAGCTAGAAATTTACTTTTAAACATAATTTTTTTCCAATGCTTAATTTTTTTTTTTTTTGTATTTTTAACCCTTTAAGTGCCTAGCACTTAATTAAATTTTTCATTCACTTGCGCCCAATTTTTTTTCAATATTTTTTACAAAGTGTTAGCACATATACATCTATTTCAAATTTGAACATTTTTAGTTTTTTTTAAATTCCACAAGTTTTGTCTATGACGACTAGGAATTCAGCTTTCGGCATCTTCAGGTATTTTTATGATACCGATATAACAGAAGTGATAGTCATTCATAATAAAAAATATCGTTTGATGGAACTTTAATACCTAATAAGTGACATAAATTGCTTACTGACATTCAGTTCCATTATATCTGTGTAAAGAAATGCCCGATTACACCGGAAGGCGAAACCGAATGTAAATAATTTATAGAAAGACAGTTCGTTATTTTGATAGTTTTTTTTTGTCTAACATGTATAAACTACCACTCAAGCAATCCAAATCGACAACACCAAAAAACCGATGTTTAATATTAATTTAGGGCACTAATTTTTAATTTATTCCGATTATCAAATCGCTATTTCTATTGTAAACATATTGAGCCTTGCTGAAAGAGAATAGATTGTGTCTAGACACAAATAGTTTACAGGAAAAATCATAATTAAAAAATAAATAAATAATGAAAGACGAAAATAACAATCTGAAACATATATTTCATTTTATATACCAATACATATTTTATATACAAACAATTCTTATAAAAATGTTCAACATTCTAAATATATAAAACAACAATAATAATATATAACAAAATACAATACACATATATATATATATAAATATTTAATATCAACTTTGTATAATACATAAATAAATATTTATAAACCCATCACCCTTTACATATACATATATATATACATATAAAATTATTTGGTCACTGCATTGAATAGCCCCTATGTAACTTCAATATATATTAAAAAGATATCCACACGTTTTCTTTGATAACTATATCTTGAATATCAAGAAACTGTCATCGAATCATTTCTGTAACAAAAAAACAAAATATACAATTAACATAGTGTTAAAACGTGTTGACAAATAACAAATTTCATTGAAATATGATCAAAACGTGTTGATAAATAAAAAAAAATGATTTAGATATAAAATCGAATTTTTTTTTGTTCCTGTCAATTTATATGGCTTATGTAAAAATCACAGCAATTTGAATCGTTGAAAATTTGTACGTTTATCAATAACGGGATGGGTTTCGCCTTTCGGCATCTTCAGGCATTCTATCATACGGTTACACTACCACGTCACTTCTATTGCATCCGTGTGATGGAATGCTTGGAGGCAACAAAAAGTTGTGACTGACAACCTAAGAAATAAGTCTTGCGTTAGGACATGCGCCGATGCGTTTGGTGAATGTGTTTGTTTGTAGTACAGTTTAAATACAATAATTTAAAAAAAAGATAGCATTTTAGTTCTAATTCATGAATTGTGTGCCGACCATTTTGTTCTTTACGTTGACTGTAGGAAAGGTGTGAAATTGAATATTATCCCTCTAACAGTTGACACTCAAAATCAAAAGACAGTTTAAGTGATGTCAAAACTTTTGCGTAGGAGCCAATTTTGCCATTGAGCCATGAACCGTCAAAATAAAAGTGCAAAAATAAATAAACGATCTACAATATATCGGTGTTTAGCAACCGGTGTGCCACGGCACACCAATGTGTCAAAACATGATGTCAGTTGTGCCGCGGTTAATTTTTCTCACAGAATAATCAAAGGGGAACAGATATAATAATTTCTTTGTTGGAATAATAAACCAAATGTACATAAATATTCTATACATAGATTATAACACGTGAATTTAAAAGAAAAAAAATGATAAAATAAAACACTTTTAAGGTGTTAACTGTCACTTATTGATGGGAAGGCATGATATTTTTAACAATAACAACACATTTATAAGCACACTATATTTATGACAGTTCATAATGTTTGCGATGGGCAAAGCCGGTTCTGATCAAAAAATATACTGTGGAAATAAGTACTAAAAAATTTGTTTGATACATAAAATAAAAAATACAGAAAAGAAATTTTTATTGTTAAATATATCGAAAGGGAAACATTTGCATTTTTCATATATATAGAATTTAGGTGTGCCGCGAAATTTTAGAAAAAATTGGTGTGCCGTGGAATACAAAAGGTTGCGAAACGCTGATCTGTATGACCCGATTGTCAAAAAGAATATTTTTTCAATATGCTTACGATATTTTTAAAATGAAATTTTAAAATACAACAATAATACGGCTCCGAAATTGTATAATCTAGAAGAAATTTTACAGACGTATTTTAAAACAAAAACAATATGTGGATTAATTTTTTCTTAAGTTGTATGCATGATTGTAAATCATGAATGCAAGATGAAAAGATATGATGCTTATTTCTATATAAGCTAATTCCAGACGAGGCTTATTCCTATGTAAGTATCTATGTGCTGATTAAAAATGAAGAAAATACTAACATTTGCATCCGCATTTTTTGACTCCCGAGCTGCTTCCAGAGGAAGCGTTTGATGAGCTTCCAGAAGAGCTTCCACTGCTCCCTGAGCTGCTGCTAGAGCTACTGCCGGAAGAACTGGAAGATCCTCTCTTGCTTCCGGATGAGCTGCTAGATCCACTGCTGGAACTGGTGCTTGAACCACTTGAAGATGATTTGCTGCCAGAACTACTGCTCGAGCTGCTACCTGAAGAAGAGCTGCTAGATCCAGAAGAACTACTTGAAGAGCTTCCTGATGAAGAACTTGATCCTCCTCTGGACCCACCACCAGAGCTGCTACCTGAGCTGCTGCCTGAAGAACTGCTTGATCCGCTAGAGCCTGATGAACTGCTAGATCCGCTACTGGATCCACTGCTTGAACCGCCTTTTCCACCGGAAGAGCTATTAGAAGAACTTCCAGAAGAACTGCTGGATCCGCCGGATCCGGAAGAACTTCCCGATGAACTTCCTGATGATGAGCTTAATTTTGCTTTATGACTAGCGATGCCCATAGAGCTGCTGCCCGAAGAACTGCTTGATCCACTGGAGCCTGAAGAACTGCTGGATCCACTACTAGATCCACTGCTGGAACCTCCACTTCCACCAGAGCTGCTGCCAGAGCTGCTACCCGAAGAACTGCTAGATCCACTGGAGCCAGACGAGCTGCTAGATCCGCTACTAGATCCACTGCTTGAACCGCCTTTTCCACCGGAAGAGCTACTAGAAGAGCTTCCTGACGAGGAACTTGATCCTGATTTTCCACCAGAGCTGCTGCCCGAAGAACTGCTTGATCCACTGGAGCCTGAAGAACTGCTGGATCCACTACTAGATCCACTGTTTGAACCGCCTTTTCCACCGGAAGAGCTACTAGAAGAGCTTCCTGATGAGGAACTTGATCCTGATTTTCCACCAGAGCTGCTGCCAGAGCTGCTACCCGAAGAACTGCTAGATCCACTGGAGCCTGAAGAACTGCTGGATCCGCTACTAGATCCACTGCTTGAACCGCCTTTTCCACCGGAAGAGCTTCCTGACGACGAACTTGATCCTGATTTTCCACCAGAGCTGCTGCCAGAGCTGCTGCCCGAAGAACTGCTTGATCCACTGGAGCCTGAAGAACTGCTGGATCCACTACTAGATCCACTGTTTGAACCGCCTTTTCCACCGGAAGAGCTACTAGAAGAGCTTCCTGATGAGGAACTTGATCCTGATTTTCCACCAGAGCTGCTGCCAGAGCTGCTGCCGGAAGAACTGCTAGATCCACTGCTGCCGCTTCCTCCTCTGCCTCTTCCACAGTCACTTGGCATTGGCCTTACGGTTGTTGTAGCTTCTGTGGTTGGTGTAGTGATAGTTTCACACTCTGTGGCAGTTTCCGTTGCGGGTGTAGTGTCCGGTTCGGGTGTAGTTGTGTCCGGTGCGGGTGTAGTGTCCGGTGCGGGTGTAGTGTCCGGTTCGGGTGTAGTAGTGTCCGGTGCAGGTGTAGTGTCCGGTGCGGGTGTAGTGTCCGGTTCGGGTGTAGTAGTGTCCGGTGCGGGTGTAGTGCCCGGTTCGGGTGTAGTAGTGTCCGGTGCGGGTGTAGTGTCCGGTTCGGGTGTTGTAGTATCCGGTGCGGGTGTAGTGTCCGGTTCGGGTGTAGTAGTGTCCGGTGCGGGTGTAGTGTCCGGTGCGGGTGTAGTGTCCGGTTCGGGTGTAGTAGTGTCCGGTGCGGGTGTAGTGTCCGGTGCGGGTGTAGTGTCCGGTGCGGGTGTAGTAGCTTCTGCAGTTGTAGTTTCACACTCTGTGGCAGTTTCCGTTGCGGGTGTAGTAGCTTCAGTGGTGGTTTCCGCTACCGGTTCGGGGGTCGTCGTTGTCGTCGTCGTCGTTGTTGTTGTTGTTGTTTTACCTGGTCTTGTTCCACCACCGGAACCACTACTACTGCTTGATCCACTGGAGCTGCTAGAACCACTTGAGCCAGATGAACTGCTAGAGCCGCTGCTAGATCCACTGCTAGAACCTCCTTTTCCACCAGAAGAGCTACTTGAAGAGCTTCCAGAAGAACTGCTTGAACCGCCTTTTCCACCGCTACTAGAAGAGCTTCCTGACGAGGAACTTGATCCTGATTTTCCACCAGAGCTACTGCCAGAGCTGCTACCCGAAGAACTGCTAGATCCACTGGAGCCTGAAGAACTGCTGGATCCGCTACTAGATCCACTGCTTGAACCGCCTCTTCCACCGGAAGAGCTATTAGAAGAACTTCCAGAAGAACTGCTGGATCCGCCGGATCCGGAAGAACTTCCCGATGAACTTCCTGATGATGAGCTTAATTTTGCTTTATGACTAGCGATGCCCATAGAGCTGCTGCCCGAAGAACTGCTTGTTCCACTGGAGCCTGAAGAACTGCTGGATCCACTACTAGATCCACTGCTGGAACCTCCACTTCCACCAGAGCTGCTGCCAGAGCTGCTACCCGAAGAACTGCTAGATCCACTAGAGCCAGACGAGCTGCTAGATCCGCTACTAGATCCACTGCTTGAACCGCCTTTTTTACCGGAAGAGCTTCCTGACGAGGAACTTGATACTGATTTTCCACCAGAGCTACTGCCAGAGCTGCTACCCGAAGAACTGCTAGATCCACTGGAGCCTGAAGAACTGCTGGATCCGCTACTAGATCCACTGCTTGAACCGCCTTTTCCACCGGAAGAGCTACTAGAAGAGCTTCCTGATGAGGAACTTGATCCTGATTTTCCACCAGAGCTGCTGCCAGAGCTGCTACCCGAAGAACTGCTAGATCCACTGGAGCCTGAAGAACTGCTAGATCCGCTACTAGATCCACTGCTTGAACCGTCTTTTTTACCGGAAGAGCTTCCTGACGAGGAACTTGATCCATATTTTCCACCAGAGCTGCTGCCAGAGCTGCTACCCGAAGAACTGCTAGATCCACTGGAGCCTGAAGAACTGCTGGATCCGCTACTAGATCCACTGCTTGAACCGCCTTTTCCACCGGAAGAGCTACTAGAAGAGCTTCCTGATGAGGAACTTGATCCTGGTTTTCCACCAGAGCTGCTGCCAGAGCTGCTGCCCGAAGAACTGCTTGATCCACTGGAGCCTGAAGAACTGCTGGATCCGCTACTAGATCCACTGCTTGAACCGCATTTTTTACCGGAAGAGCTTCCTGACGAGGAACTTGATACTGATTTTCCACCAGAGCTACTGCCAGAGCTGCTACCCGAAGAACTGCTAGATCCACTGGAGCCTGAAGAACTGCTGGATCCGCTACTAGATCCACTGCTTGAACCACCTTTTCCACCGGAAGAGCTACTAGAAGAGCTTCCTGATGAAGAACTTGATCCATATTTTCCACCAGAGCTGCTGCCAGAGCTGCTACCCGAAGAACTGCTAGATCCACTGGAGCCAGACGAGCTGCTAGATCCGCTACTAGATCCACTGCTTGATCCTCCTTTTACGCCGGAGGAGCTACTAGAAGAGCTTCCTGACGAGGAACTTGATCCATATTTTCCACCAGAGCTGCTGCCAGAGCTGCTACCCGAAGAACTGCTAGATCCACTGGAGCCAGACGAGCTGCTAGATCCGCTACTAGATCCACTGCTTGATCCTCCTTTTACGCCGGAGGAGCTACTCGAAGAGCTTCCAGAAGAACTACTTGAACCACCAGATCCAGATGAGCTGCTTGATCCACTGCTCGAAGAGCTGCTATTTCCAGGTTTCCCTCCTGCAGTTTTAGAACCACTGCTAGAGCCACTGGATGATCTAGCACCACCACCGCATGGCTTTGCATTGAGGCTCTAAAATTTGAGGAAAAAAGAATATTTACTCTTTTTAAATCCTATTTTAAAAAGTTAAACGTCTATTTTTGATGCTTCTGTTTTCTCCTGCCTGTTTCTCCTTTCAAAATGTATGTAATTCAAATCTCTACCTCTTGATAAAGGGTATACGTTCATTTAAATATTTTTTATTAACAAAAAACTAAAAACATCATTCACTCCTTTTTTAACAAATTTGGTTTGTACTGAAAGTCACACCAGAATATGCGATATACATTTAGGTTGAATGTATTCTTCCAGTAAAAAATATGAAAATGGACATTCATTTAACATTTTCATCCATCTTATCAAGGCTACAATTGCAAATTAGCACAAACTTGATCAAATTACAAATAATATTGATCAATCTTGAAAAACATATCTTTACTTAAATAATTATTTTTTAAAAGGAGAAAATTATTAATATATGCTGATCGTGAATTTACAGTAAACATGCACTTATCATAGACCCCATTAACAAAAATGGCATTATTATGTTCTAGGTGAATTAAATTTTGGAAAAAATAATGAATCCCTCATGGCACACATAAAAAGTACACAGAACTGTTACACATACCGTGAGTATTTTATTCTATTTTTTTGTGTTGTAAATGATGAAGGATATTCCAAAACCAAACTGGATATTATTGAGCCATATTGGGATAAATTTTGCCAACCTATATGTAATATCAAATTGTATGTTCCGGATATTTATTTGAGAAACCGTGGACATGAATTGTTTGTTCTTCTAAAGTTCCTCCATTAACAATGCCGACATATTCCATGTGGATGAGATTGACTCAACAATTGAGACGCTAGAAGTCAGTGGATTGTATCTAAAATTTGTTATTAGGTTTGTCTAGTGTTTCAAAGGTATGATGCAAGATGTTTAAAAGTGTTCAGGTGACTACCGTGTGAAAATTGACAGACCAGTGAATTTCTAGAATAAAATTATGTAGGGGACTTAAGTGATAATGTTTGATGTGAGTTAATAGAGAGACAAGAAAGAGATGTCTAATCCTATAAAGATTACAGATGGTTTTTGAAACATTGAAGAATTATCGCATACATTCTAGACTCCTTGAAAAACTGTTCAGCCTTGTATATAATAGCTTATAGACAAATCACATTTATTTCACGTATTTAGTCTATTATTGGTGGACCAATCAGAATGAATCATTTTAAGACAATTAACTTACAACGAAATATATTAAATATATTGTGTGGAACTAAAATTATATGTTACAGACAGTCGAAAAATCAACTAAAATTTAGTCGAGACCCGGGTCGTTTGTCATAAAATTTGTTATTTGATATTAATTAAAATCTAATTTTGTTCGTTTGTTGTCTATAATTAAGTTAATCTGTATGTGATTACGGCTATTTTTGAGTTATGTGTAAAATCGTATACAATTAAGAATAAATTAATATAATTTTTAAATTTGAATTGTTGTAGTTTTGTACGATTCCACATGTTTTGTCACAAACGACCCGGGTTTCGCCCTTCAGTCGATATCATAAAATATATAATAGAGTTTTTGTTGGTACTTTCCTATACAAAGTAACTTGTTTGGTCTATGTAAAATTGACAACAATTGCTACATTGTTTCGTAAAGGAAGATATTGCAAACTTACATGGATAGTCACAAGGCAGATGACAAAGATTAGTCCAAACTTGATCGACATCTTGGATTAATCACTGATGTCTTGGCGGTGCGAAGATTGGAGACCAACTCTTGGTTAGTTGATCTGGTGATTGACGACTCTCCGCAAAGATCATGCGTTTATAAAGCGGACACTCGTTTGATTGATCAGATGCGTTCGGGTCGATCCATTGTTTGACAACACGCTCAAAACTATGCCCGAGTATCAACATTTGAACAAATGACATCGGGTGTTTTGCGTTCTTTTGAGTGATTTATTGCCCCTCTCGCGCGTATTGTCACTCAATTTTCATTGATTTATTAGCTACGTATCATCATCATCGAACATTTGTTTCAATTCTCAAAGTAACAAATAAACAAACGAACAATTTTTCGATTCCTTAAAACTTTAAAATCAATCCCTACAACTTTTTTATGATATCGACTAAATAATAAAAACACATTTTTTTAGTACTTATTTCCACAATATATTTTTTGATCAGGACCGGTTTCGCTCATCGCGAGCATTATCAACTGATAGAATACAATTTACAAACAAGTCTATTTATACAAAACAAAAAATTAAGTAGAGTTAAAGGTAGCAGGTGTACAAAACCATGGGTACAAGAACTAGGAAACAATTTACATAAAATCATACAATATTGATACAAATAAAGTAAATTAGTATAAAAATTAAATGTTCATTATACTCATTAAATTAGATTAATAAATATATATTTCATATAAATATAATTTTTTTTTTTTTTGAAAAATGATATTGCCTCCCTTTACTTTATTTTTTTACAGAAAATATTGGAACGCCCCTGACTGACCATATCTTCCCATCTCATCGATTCATCTTTAATCGACTTCTCATGTATTAATTTTCATGGGTTATTTTCGTCATTAAAAATTTCCCACTCCTTACTTCCTTATTGATTGTTTAGAGCTCCTAATGGATTATTGATTTACCATAATTGTAATTGTAATTCTTAATAAGTGAACATTTAATTTTTATACTAATTTACTTTATTTTAATCAATATTGTATGATTTTATGTAAATTGTTTCCAAGTTCTTGTACCCGTGGTTTTGTACACCTGCTACCTTTAACTCAACTTAATTTTTTGTTTTGTATAAATAGACTTGTTTGTAAACTGTATTCTATCAGTTGATAATGCTCGCGATGAGCGAAACCGGCCCTGATCAAAAAATATATTGTGGAAATAAGTACTAAAAAATGTGTTTTTATTATTTAAAATATCATGCCTTTCCATCAAGAAGTGACGGTTAACACCTTAAAAGATATCGACTAAGATGCTTGATGGAATCTCAATATCAAATTTAAATTGTCACGCAAGGGTTTCGCCTTTCGGCATCTTCAGCCATTCCATCACACGGATGCGACAGAACTGACGTAAAATAATTGACAAAATTGTTGTAAAACCCTTTCAAGATTGATTCATTAACAAGATCGTTAATGAAAATTATCACAACGAGGAATTGTGTTTATTATTATTGGATGAATATTATTAAATTTATTTTAGCTGCAATTTACTGCTTGCCTTAGAGTAGGTGTTATACTGTAATTAATAACTATGTTATATAGCCGATGCAAACTGTAAATCGTCTGTCAGTTCTGTTGCATCCGTGTGAAAGAATGACTGAAGATATCGAAAGGTAAATCCAGGATCGAAGTTATAAAACATGTGGAATCGTACAAAATTTCAACAATTGAAATTAGTGATTGTTTTTAAAATGAGATACAAAAGGAAAAAGGTTTTTATACTAGAAAAATGTGTTTTTTAATTATTAGAAAGTGATTTCATAGAAGTCTTATTAAAAATAGTATATCCGAGTATATTTAGACCGTGTTAGCAATTTTCTAAGGAAAATTCTCTAGCATTCTGTTGGTTTTACAAGATCTATCTAATTGTTTCTGTTTTGTTATTTTTGTAAATATATATTTAGGAACTAATAACACATAAAAGTCAATAACCGCCTTTATTAACAAATTGCTTTTGACGTATAATTACTTTGTTTATGATTGCTTAAACAGATTTATTTATTTCATTGGATGACACATCTGGGAAATGAAATGTTTTGAAATTGTTTATTAAAACTTCTAGAAGTCCACCATTTGACGACACTAAGATATTTTAGACTTCATTACAATATTTTCGAAAATCAATTTAGATTATAACTGACAGTAAGTCGATTTAAAGTCACTTTTAAGGTGTTAACTGTCACTTCCATGATAGATGGAAAGGCATTATATTTTAAAAAATAAAAACACATTTTGAAGTACTTAATTCCACTGTATATTTTTTTAATCAGGACCGGTTTTGTACCAACAACCCTACATGTTATATTCGAATGAACATGATATGAGAACGGCTTAAAAAAATGAATTTTATGAATCTGATAACATTAAAAAAATAGAGATAAAAGATCAAATTTGATCTTTTATCTCTTGAATTGAGACTCAGAGAAGATGGAGAAATAAGACCAACAAATAAACAAAAAGAAAATAGCGTGTAACGGAATTTATTGTAAAAAGGAAACATCAAGGATGAAGGAAAAATAACATTTGAACAAATGGGTCGAGCAAAGCTTAATAGGTTCGATAAAAAAAATGTGAAAGGATATATTTGCGATCCGACAGTGACAGTAGAACTCTCATAAGTGATAATTTTTATTATTTTGTTCAAGCCAAAACTAAATTGACTTTTAAAACATTCAATCTTCGAATTAAGGTTTTTAAATGACCAACGCTAAGTTATATTAACAGCGTAAATGTTTAATAACAACATTTTTTTTCAGTCATGATGTGAGTTTAAATTTTTCGGCATTTTCAGGCACTCTTCATTGATCGATTGACTGAATTGGCATTTACTTGGTAGAACTCTATTTTAACACGGTGAAAAATTAGCAATGTATTTTAGCTTTATGAATAGGAATAAAATAGTTTATAAATGAGATATAGTCGATAGCCATTTCGGCTTACGCCCTCGCCGGAGTTCTGACGAAAGGTGTGAGCCGAAACAGCTGTCTTTATTCTTTCACCGTGTTATAATGGAGTTCTACCAAGTAAATGCCAATTCAATCAATAAAAGCGATAAACTTCTAATTTGTATTTTTTTTGTAACGTATATGTAACAAATAAGTAAATAAATTAAAAGAAAATTAAAAATCGTGTTTCGTATAGCCTTTGTATGAAGTCCCAAACCGTTTGATTGTCAAATATCCAACCATGTCGTCGTGAATGACAGAATTAATAGATGACCGTATCACCATGATCAATTTTCCCTATGCTTGATCGTTATTCAGACATTCTCCAAGGATTTGATCAGAATCTTTGAACATATTGCCCCATTTAAATGCCCCATTGACTTATCAACTCATTGGTCTTGTTGATAAGTTTTTTTTCATACTTATGTTTGTGCAATCCATTGATTAAGCAAACAACATTCAGATATCTAATAAAAATTGTCTACACTTTGTACGCGTCCAACTGTTTTGTCATTTACGACTCAGGTTTCGCATTTCGACATCTTCAGGCATTCTATCACACGGATGACCCACAATAAACAATCAGCTACGGCTACATAACAAAGGATTTAATTAAACGCAAAAAACACTGAGTATAAAGCTAGGATCCAAATGAACAACAGGACACGGTGAAAAAGATAGCAATGTATTTTAGTTCTATAAAACTATTTTTTTAAATATAGTCGATAGCTATTTCGGCTCACGCCATCGTCAGAACTATGCCTATCTAATATATAGCTGTGTAGAAAAAGTACACAATACATCTTCTCTCCTGTTTTAACGGCCTAGCTTGTTTCTTTCTCGCAATAAAACTATTTTTTTCAAAAATTGTAAATGAAACTGAAAAGGCGGCTATATCAATAAGTTTACATGTGGCACGGAAATGGTTTATTACGGAAGCAAATCAGACCCCCCCCCCCCCACGCGGAGAGGGTTAATTAATGGAGAACACAATATATTAGTTTGTTCGTTAAGAATCCTTTGTGATAGTTGATGTCTATTGATTTCCAGGTGTTCCAAGGCCGTCATCTTGCAACTTTTACTACAAAAATGCAAACACTTAGGCGTTGAGTTTGAATTTATATTATGTGATTCCTTAATAACGTGATTAGCGAATTGTGAATCTGTTTTTTTACTGTTGAATGATCTAACATGTTCCTTAGCTCGAGTATTGTACATTGCTATTTTTATTCATCGTGTTATAATAGAGTTCTACCAAGTGAATGCCAATTCAATCAATAAATAACAGGAATTTAAGTGAATTTCAATATCAAATTTGAATTGTTGAAACACTGAAAGATTCCATGTCTCTTGCCTCTTACGGCCAGGGTTTCGCCTTTCGGCGTCATCAGGCAATCTATCACATGGATGCAACAGAACTGACATCGCTTATAATTCCGACTGAGGGTGCTGAATGAAATTTAAAAATCGAATTTGTATTGTTGAAACTTTGTACGAACTGACCGATGGTCGTTCATCTAAATATTTGATTTGACCGTTTGTTCAGTTATTTTTTTACTTTATAATCTTTTATTGTATACATTCGTGTGACAAAACATGTGGAATCGTACAAAGATTTAACAGTTCAAATTTTACAATGAAGTTCAATCAAGCACCTTCAGTCGATGATGTCAGTTCTGTTGCAACCATGTGATAGAATACCTGATGACGCCGAAAAGCGAAACCGTAGTCGTTAAAGTCCCCCCACCACTTCATGTTTTTTTAAGATTTAACTTTTTATTATTACAATATTTTAAGCTTTCTCGCATCTTTCGTTTTTTAGGCCACGCTTAAAAACGTAGAAACGAGATTTCAGTGTATTGTTTTAGGAAGGGTTAGTTATAAAAGTGTTTTAATACAATAACCGTGTTACTAAGGCAACACGGGTCTGTTGCGCAAACGTTGCTATTTTTTACAATGTTTGCACAACACGCTGTTTGATTGTTTGTGATTGACATACATCATTCAAAATCGATTCACTCGAAACTAGTTTATGAAACATTTAAATTTTAAATTTAACATATGATTGTCAACAGATATGCTACATAAAAATTCAAATCTACCTCATTCACTTTTTGCACTATAATTCGTTTTAATTTTACACTCTATCAGAATTGCGGGCCGCACGTCAAGACTTCAAATATTCCTTGAAAACATCTTGTGTTAGTATCGACTATATGTCTTGAAATCGTTCAAGACATACATATCTTATATGATAAACCGATGTGATGTGTGTGTGATGAAATGCCTGAAGATGCCAAAAGGCGAAAACTGGGTTGTAAGTAACAAAATATTTGGAATCTTACAAAGTTTCAACAATTTTCAATTTGATGATTTTTATTGAAGTGGGCGTAATATCTTCTGCTTCCAAAGAACAGTGCAATTTACTTACTTTCTAATCATTGATCAATTCAATTCAATCAATTCAAGTATTTCATATATCGATTTTTTAAATATTTATGATTACAGCTAGCGCCAAAGTATCGAAATAAAAATGATATTATATGAAAGTGCCAAATCATAGACGAACTTTTGACATCCAAAGCTTAAAATTATTTACAATTCTACATGTAAAATCATACAAAATTTCAACAATTTGAATTAGATTTTGAAATTTTATCAAGCACATTCCAATTTAAAGGGTCGAAAATTGGCCCCACAATGCTACTTGGAGTTTAAATGTATGTCCACGAAATCGTCAACAAGTAAAAGGTAAAAAAAAAAATATATATTTTATATTCTAATTGAAAATGTAAAACAACTTGCGTACGAAAGAAAAGGAAAAAAAACATACGTTTAATTAATTTTGTTTATCTTCGAACAAATGTGGATGAATTATTGTATAATTGTGAATAATTGATGTTTGATCAAACGGTTGACTGTTTGATTAAATTAACAATGTTTGTTCAAACACAGTTACGTTTGATCAATTCGGTATGAATTATTATTCCTTTACTAACTAGACTCGTCTTGGGATGAACATAATGTCATTACAAAATCATAAGGGGGGTGGTACACAAATAAATTTTTTATAAAAACGAATTTTAATTGTTTTTTGAGGCTACTTACAACATTTCTTTAAACGACAGTATACATTTATTGATTGAATTAATATTTACTTGGTAGAACTTTAAAATAATTAATTGAATAACAAAGTATTTTGTTCCAAAATAAAGAAAAGATTTCGGCTTATACCATCGTCAGAGCTATGACTTATTTCTGTACGTATTGTATAGGGTCTTTCAATAGGGTTGGTTGAAATCTATTATAATATAGCAGCAATCTTATTTAAGTGACATTTGTCGAATTTGTTGTCAATTACTTAATAGATTATCTTAAATCACTATGGAAGGTTACTGTGTTGAACAACATGTGCAAATCATCAATTTTGGATAGACATTCTGCACGAGTGATTTGAGTGCACGGAACTTGCCATTGAGATCGTGAGATTTAAAGCCTATAGAAATTTCCCTTTGAAGCTATTTTAAGTCGCAAGTCTTTGTGAATAAGCCACTATCACTTGGCACCATCAAAGTCAACATAACAAACGCCATCCAAAAGATTAAGCCAGATTCATGCGACAAAGTCATTAAAAATTGAACCTCCCAATTGAGTGCCATTTAGCAAAGCCACTGCTGGCATTTGCATGACATTGTATTCCACATTTATTATCATAAAATATACTTTCAAATGAACAAAAAAATGAGTGGATATCTCACACACAACTTGTTTTATTTACATTTTAACAAATTTTCACTCGTTATTCTTGCTATTGAGTTTTTCGTTATTGAATCTGAACTCTAAATGAGTTTTTGTTTTTTTTTTTTACTTTATTTTAATTGATGACTCGCGATGACCGAAACTGACACTAATCATAAAATACATTATGGAAATTGTAGGTAGTAAAAATGTGTTTTATTTCTCAAAGTATGATGGTTTCCACCAAGAAGTGACAGTAAAACAAATTGTGTTAACAATTAGTTATCTTTTTTATATAATATTTGAGTTTATGTGTGTTCTTGATAAAATTTGCCCAACTGAATGTGCCAAAAATGTCACAAAACCCTTTTGGTTTAGAGACAACAAGTGCAATTGCGCCAAACATGTGTTGGTCGTGTGATCACGGTGTATATATTTTTTGATTTATACACGTTATGACAGAATGCCAAGGTTGAATAATTGTGTTTATTTTTTGAATGATCCTTTTGCGTCATTGGACATTACAGACCTTGGCGTCACATTTTCAAAATTCATCTCAACGGCTGTCGAACACAGAGCTAAGTCACGGATAGCTTAAAGTAGTGCAACTAATATACAGTGGATGATTGGTTAATGAAGAGTTCGTACTGCGAAAAAATCGGTCAACGAACATATATTCGGATAACGAACAAAACGATAACCCTACGAACAGTTAGGATTGCGATGCATCGAGATCGAGATAACAAACACTATCGCGAAAGGCTTTTGTGTATGCAACAAACAAACAACAATGAACGCATATTCGGATAACGAGCTAAACGATTTTTGTAATTCACTTATTCTACTTTTAAAATAAAAATGACCAGTTTTGGAACAGTTTGTACTGCGAACATATCGGATATCGAAAACTATCACGAATGTTTTTTATACTATATTAAATAATTATATTTACACATATTCGGATAGCGAGCTAAAACGATCTTTCTCGTCCACTTATTCTACGTGTAATATAATAATGATATTTCGGATAGCGAACTAACCGATTACATTCGTTAACCGATCACCAACTGTATTTAAAATTTGTTGGTTAGTATATATTATAATTTAGTTCCACTTCAAGTAGACACTGGTATACAAAATATGTGCACGACACAAATACCAAACGGGCACAACTTTTGTGTCCAAGAAATTTCAAATATGAATTCATGGTACGTGGTATTTCAAACGATGTTTATATGAATAGTGTCATCTATGTAAAGATTAAATAAATTTGGACAAAATCACGTCAACATGAACAGTGGTACCCCCGATTCTAGGTTTTTCAAGGTAGCCAGAAAAAAATACGGAAAATCTGGGAAAACTTTAAATAGAATTTTATTTTATTTCTACGAAAGTTCCACCGGAGCTTAGTGTAAAATTTGTCAACACTGAATGTTTCAAAATTGGTTTAACAATTTTAATTGCCAAGCGATCTTTAGAAGTTTGACCATAGTTTGCCCATGTAGTCTAACATATTGTTCTTTTTTGGGACAGTTTTAATTACCAACTAATTCTCATAAACGATTACTTCTCATCATGTTTATACCACTACAGAATTAATTAGAGTATAATGTATATACCGTGTTTATGTAAATTTCACATAACAGCAGCATTGAACATTTTTAAATGTTTGCCTGGAGTCTCTTAATTGGAGGAAAAAATACACAATTTTCGTTAGTGTAGGAATATTTTTTTTTAATTCTTTCGTTAGTCACTTTTAAGTTGTTAACTGTCACTTATTGATGGAATTGCATGATACTTTTAGTAATAAAAACAACAACAACAAAATAAATAGTAAAATTAACTTGATATTGCTCGCAATGAGCGAAACCAGTTCTGATCATAAAATATGTTGTGGAAATATGTACTTAGATGTGTTTTTATTATATAATTATTTAGACAGTCACTATTAAGGGGTTAACTGTCACTTATTGATGGAATGCATGATATTTTCAATAATAAAAACAAAATTTTCAGTACTAATTTTCACAATGTGTTATATGAGCGAAACCGGTCCTGATCATAAAATATATTGTGGAAATAAGTACTAAAAATGTAATTTCATTATTTAAAATCTTTCGATAGTACCCGATGTTTTTTAATGAGCCAAATATTAAAAAAATTAAAATCATATAATAATAAATAGTTTTTAAATTGTTAGATGTCATAATATTCTTCATGCGGCCTGACAGAGAATGGGTTAAATATATATATATATATATATAAGGTTGCGTTATTTACGGCATATAAATCTCAAAAGGTTAACAATACAGAAAATATACCATACGAGCGATTTTGCATTGAATATTGTTACGAACAATTTTAACCTTTAAAATGCCGGGAAGTATGTACGTACTCCAAAACCTAAAGGTCGAAAATTTCTTTCAAAAAATAAATATTTTTTTTTTTTATAAATAATTTTTAGTTGTTAGATTTTGACGCGAATTTGAACCGTCTTAATACTTCTGCACGATTCCAAGAGATGTCACTGTACATTTTAAATATTATATTATTTAAAACAGTGGAACTTGGCTTAAAATTGAGTGTTAAAATAAAGCGTGATGCGCGCTCATTTTCTATGGCATGCATGGGACTATTGACAAATCCAAAAAAAAAAAGAAATTTGGTACTGTTTATCATATCGTTTATACCAAAGATGGGTTAGTTGTTGATTTCGAAACAAAATTTACCCAACCATCATTATAAATGGGAATTTTTTATTATTTTAAAAATACTCGATACCGTTTAATTTTAATTTAAATATTTTAATTTAATTTTTTTATGAAACTTAAAATTTTGTTTGTCATGAAAATTATACAAACTTCAAAAAAATGAGGACCGTTGGCTTACATTTAATCACTGACATGGATACAGTAAAACCTCCATTTACACTGAAGTCGGGACCGTGTATTTTGGAGTAGTGTAATTGGGGGAGTGGACATCATACACATTTAGGAATTTTGTTTTTTTCCGCGAAAAATGTAAAACTAAATTGAGAGATTTGCGGCAAATATTCCAAGCCAGCGCCAAATTTGGAGTAGTGTAAATGAGGATTCAACTGTATTGTGTTGATAATAATAGACGAATATTTTGTATTTACGACTTGACATTCTGTATTGAAGTTTTAAAACGTGGTCTTGGAGTTTTAGTAATGTGTAAGGGGTCTGGAAACATTCTCAACGTAGACATTGTCTGCATGACGGCACTATCTAGAGCAGCGGTTCTCACGTGAAATTTCATTGTGGCCGCATTATAAACATCAGCTGTTCTATGGAAATGTCTCATGGCCGCACCAAATGTGATGCATCACACTGACAGATCTTTCACAGTATACAGTTGTAGGTAAAATCGATAAAATTAATAAAGCAATTATTGTTGATTCTTTATACTGACTTAATTCATGGTCAACGTATAACTGCGACCAAAGTTTTTGAAAAGTTTTATTTTTAAAACGGTTCTTTTTTAAGCTCGACTAAATGCTGCATAAGTCAGGTTTATTCAATCAATTTTAAAATAATAATAATTTTACAAATTCATTTGTAAGAACAACATCAATTTTTACTATAAAACTGTTGGTTGCCGCAGCAAAATCCTCTGGTGGCTGCACATGAGAACCACTGCTCTAGAGTCTATAACAAAACACTTAAATTTTCAAATGCAAGCTTAGAAAGTAAAAAAAATGATTCATTTATTTCAGTTCTGTCTCGAAACGCAAACGTCTTAACTGTCGAGATGGTTGATTTTAGTGTGTTGATAGTTGAATTTACGTGGCACATGGAAATGGCCAAAGTT
This sequence comes from Himalopsyche japonica, assembly GCA_028555115.1. Lineage (NCBI taxonomy): Eukaryota > Metazoa > Arthropoda > Insecta > Trichoptera > Rhyacophilidae > Himalopsyche > Himalopsyche japonica. Next base: position 203,301 of record JAHFWJ010000034.1, read on the forward strand.
TTGACACCTATTTATTGGGCCAGCTAATTCATAACTGACCATGGTTACTTCACCACCGTTAAGCTCATCCAGGTTGTAAGTGCTCTGTATGCAAGTGTGAACGACAAACGGATAAAATTGTTCAAGACCACACTACTATCGGTCAAGCTAATTTGACTGCATCTCTGAAAAACTGCAGGGTTTCAAAGTATTCGTGTAGTCCTGTGTAAATGTAACTCAATTCATAAAAAAGTACAATATAACATTAAGTCAATTAAAATCAACGTGTATTCTAAACGGCCAGCTTGACCCCACTTATTTTCCCTTGCTATATCCGTTACATGAGATTGGTTCAATAAGTCGACAATCTCATAAATTCAATTTCCTATATTACGTCAACTGATGTTTAACTCCCAGCGTTATCCACCAATTTCAAATTTATTATTTAGTAGGTATTTCTAAGTCTAAAATTGTCTAATTGTATTTTAATGATAGTTGATTATTATTTGTTGTAGAATCATATTATGAAATACGTATTGACAGTATTGAGCGTTAATAAAACTTATCAAACAATTTTATCTTACTCCTATGGTATATAACCGAAGCTAACTGTTGTTAGTTAGCGTGTGTCAATTGAAGTATGTATTAAATTAATTTAATATTTCGACGCCGTAAAAGCAAATCGATTGAAAAAATGTGCTTATATTGGAATCGAAGCCCATGAATTCCGTCACAAAAGTGAAAAAAATTACCACTGCACCACGGATTTGGCATGTTATCATGATACGTAACGCCATCTGTTGGTTTGTCTTCGAAGGTGAATAAACAACGAATTAATTAAAGTACGATATTATATTTCTAGTAACTAGCGACATCCAGTGAGACTTGTCATAAAAGAATTGAGGATCCTTAACAGTGGTAATCCAATGCCAGCCTTTGAAATTTTGAATACAAGTTCTTCGGTCAGTACCCTATCGAAGGTTTTTGCAATATTTTAAAAAAGGTCCGCTGTAACCACTTCAAGAATTAATCCATTTTTGATCAAATTAACTGAAGAAAATGATGGCTTGCCGAGTGATCAGTGTGGAAGCCATTCTGTGTGTCTGGGATTTTTTTTGGAATATAAAAAAGTCGATAAATCCATCGATTATGGTTGATTATAACGATATCGTCGAACAGGATATATTGTTGGTGTTGATGGAATGAAAGAAGTAATTTCAAACTGTACCACTAATGAGTTTCCAGCTATAAAAAGAGTGATGATAGACCGCTTTCTAGTTGTATTAAGCTTTCAATCTATGTCAGAAACCAAGACATATCTTCTCCTCCCATATATTGCATAATTAATAACGCAATTGATGGCATTCAAAGCAGACAAAAACGATTTGTAAAATTGAAGAAAGAAACTTACATACAATGTTACTTGACTTTTTTTTGGTGAAGATATTTTGGGCTTTTTGGGCGTAACATTATTTAACATAGTTCAGATAAAAACCTGGACGTTATAATGATCGCAAATTAGGTTAAGTCTGCATTTTGTCGAATTCGAGTTCCAAAACAAAAAAGAAAAGATTATAATGTTGATACTACGGCTAAAGGTCCAGCGTTTTCGAAAGAATATAATCAAAAAAAAGAAGCACGCATAGGAGATTGGTGTATGATAATATGGAAATATTTTTTTCATACATACAAACACATTTTATTTAATAACATTAAAATAAATGATAATATTCAGCAAAAACATTTTTCTTATGTTTAAAAATTTTCAAGTGCAAATAAAAAAAGCAGTTAATATATTTATATATATATATATATATAGAAAAAAAGTTTGATGGATTCCTTGAGCATTTCTTGAAGGCTTTGCTTAAAATATGCCACTAGCATATTCGTCATCAAATTACAAAAATCTAACAAGAGTCACCGCTAGACTCGCTTTGAGAGGACGAACTGCTTTCGGATGTGCTGCTAGATTCGCTCTGAGATGACGAGCTGCTCTCGGATTCGCTTTGGCTGCTGCTCGATTCGCTGGCAGATTCACTGCTGGATCCACTGCCAGAAGAACTGCTAGAGCTGCTTCCAGAAGAGCTACTAGAGTCACTACCAGCAGAACTACTTGCTTGGCTGGCAGAGGAGCTAGACGATTTGCTACCTGACGAGCTACTGGCTCCGCTGCTGGAACCACTTGAGCTGCTTCCTGATGAACTGCTTGAGCCACTTCCGGAAGAACTGCTTGAGCCGCTTCCGGAACTACTGCTGGATCCGCTTCCCGAAGAACTACTTGAGCCACTTCCAGAACTACTGCTGGATCCGCTACCGGAAGAACTGCTCGCTTTGCTAGCAGAAGAGCTGGAGGATTTGCTCCCTGATGAACTACTGGCTCCGCTGCTAGAACTTCTCGAACTGCTTCCTGAAGAACTGCTTGAGCCACTTCCAGAAGAACTATTTGAGCCACTTCCGGAACTGCTGCTGGAGCCGCTTCCCGAAGAACTGCTTGATCCACTTCCAGAAGAACTGCTTGCTTTGCTGGCAGAAGAACTGGAAGATTTGCTACCTGATGAGCTACTGGCTCCACTGATAGAACTACTCGAACTGCTTCCTGAAGAGCTACTCGATCCACTTCCAGAAGAACTGCTAGAGCCGCTTCCAGAAGAACTGCTTGATCCACTTCCAGAAGAACTGCTTGAGCCACTTCCGGAACTGCTACTGGATCCGCTTCCGGAAGAACTGCTTGCTTTACTGGCAGAAGAGCTGGAAGATTTGCTTCCTGATGAACTACTAGCTCCGCTGCTAGAACTGCTCGAACTGCTTCCTGAAGAACTACTCGATCCGCTTCCGGATGAACTGCTTGAGCCACTTCCGGAACTACTGCTGGATCCACTACCTGAAGAGCTTTTTGAGGCACTACCAGCAGAACTACTAGATTGACTTCCAGACGAGCTACTGGAGCCACTGCCAGAAGAGCTGCCACTTTTGCTGGCGGAACAGCTGCTTGACTTACTGCCAGATCCACGTTTCCTGTTTTTACGCTCTTTGCTTCCGGATCCATTTTCCTTGCTTCCAGATCCGCGTTCGTTGCTTCCAGAACCACTTTCGTTACTTCCAGATCCACTTTCGTTACTTCCAGATCCCTTTTCTTTACTTCCGGATCCACTTTCGTTACTTCCAGATCCGCTTTCGTTGCTTCCAGATCCACTTCCGGATCCACTTTCACTACTTCCAGATCCACTTCCTTTCTTTCCAGATCCATGCTCCTTACTTTCGTGACTACCAGATCCATGCCTTTTTTTCCCTTTACCCTTGCCTTTGCCTTTGCCCCTGCCTTTGCCTTTGCCTTTCTTGTTCCCTCCTTTCCCTTTGCCTCTTTTTTTATTACATGTTGAACCACTTGAAGCGCTACTGCTAGATCCAGAAATCGAGCTGCTAGACCCACTGCTTGATGCGCTTTTACTTGCGGCGCTACTACTAGATCCAGAACTCGAACTGCTGGCCCCACTGCTGGATACGCTTTTACTTGCAGCGCTACTGCTAGATCCAGAGCTCGAGCTGGTTGATCCACTGCTTGATGCACTTTTACTTGCGGCGCCACTGCTAGACCCAGAACTCGAGCTGCTAGACCCACTGCTAGATGCGCTTTTACTTCCGGCGCTATTGCTAGATCCAGAACTCGAACTGCTGGCCCCACTGCTGGATACACTATTACTTCCGGCGCTACTGCTAGATCCAGAACTCGAGCTGCTTGACCCACTGCTGGATGCGCTCTTACTTGCGGCGCTACTACTAGATCCAGAACTCGAGCTGCTTGACCCACTGCTGGATGCGCTCTTACTTGCGGCGCTACTGCTAGATCCAGAACTCGAGCTGCTAGACCCACTGCTGGATGCGCTCTTACTTGCGGCGCTACTGCTAGATCCAGAACTCGAGCTGCTAGACCCACTGCTGGATGCGCTCTTACTTCCGGCGCTACTGCTAGATCCAGAACTCGAACTGCTGGCCCCACTGTTGGATGCGCTCTTACTTGCGGCGCTACTGCTAGATCCAGAGCTCGAGCTGCTTGACCCACTGCTGGATGCGCTCTTACTTGCAGCGCTACTGCTAGATCCAGAACTCGAACTGCTGGCCCCACTGTTGGATGCGCTCTTACTTGCGGCGCTACTGCTAGATCCAGAGCTCGAGCTGCTTGACCCACTGCTGGATGCGCTCTTACTTGCAGCGCTACTGTTAGATCCAGAACTCGAGCCACTTGAACTACTAGAAGCGGAAGAAGCACTCTTGGAAGAATTGCTCGATCCACTTCCTGAAGAACTGCTCGATCCACTACTGGATGAACTGCTAGAACCACTTCCAGAAGAACTGCTCGCATTACTGGCAGCAGAACTGCTAGATTGACTTCCAGAAGAGCTGCCTGACTTACCACCAGATCCGCATTTCCAGCCGCCTTTATTCTTCCCATGTCCACGTTCGTGACTTCCAGACTTACCTTCATGGCTTCCAGAATGACTTTCCTTGCTTCCTGATCCACCCTTCTTGCGCGCTCCGCACGCACATGCATCTAGTGCCTGAAAAAATACAATTCTATCCGTGAAATGCTTTTATCACTGTTAACCAAATTTGAATTATATTAATTTTAGTGAGACAATTCTTGTGACGCTCAAACTCAAATAATTTAATACTCATTTATGTAAAAAGAGAAAAAAACAAATTAATTAGGTCAGATCTCAACTCTCAAGAGGTTTGTCTATGTTTTACACGGTCATCTTTATATTGCATTTAGACTTTTGAATTGATTTTGCTTACAAATTATAGTTAAAACAGTCTAAATGAGCTGATTATATTCAATAATACGTTCACACAATACGAAAAATGTTAAAGAATATTTCAATACTGGATATTAAAAAAAAATTCAGTCTATGTTATGAAGATCATCATGACAAATTAGGCTTTAATTTATATCAATTGACAGTGCTTGATGAAATTTTAGTATTAAGCTTGAATTGCTTAAACTAAGTACAATTCCACATGTTTTAAAGTCGGAAATGTCGGAAAGACATTATACTTAAAACAGGTGCTAAACCAACAGTATAACTTTATGATCAATACAGGTCTCGATATTCAGCTGATGATGTTCACGATGAGCAAAACCGGTCCTGTTTATATATTAAATACATTGCGAAAATGACGACAATTAGGTTAGTATTGTTTTTGAAATGATTCATTAAGATTGGTTGTGAAATTTTGTGATCAACACACCGCAATCAGTAGTGAGAATTTTAATTATCTTTCTTAAAAATGAATAATATCATGCCAATGGTTTGTCGTCGCAGCTTTTTTTTATCTCTTGCAAGTATTTGCTAGTGAATGATAATTTAACTATACAACACCTGTGCATACAAACAATTAACATCTCCTGATTGTAATTAATGTGTTAATGGTATATTTAACAATATTTCTCTCCTATATTGTTTTGTAAATTAACGCAATTAAAACAATTGTCAAGTTTGACAATTGAATCAATTTAAAATAATCAATTATAATCCAAAACCATCCCAAGGTGTTAACTTTGAGACTAAGTATGGGAAGCGAGTCGATCGATTGACGACTCGTGTATTCGTGAGTCGATTCGAATCTTTTTATCGAAATGATTGTCAAATATGAATTGTTATGACTTTGTACGATTATACATGTCTTGTCACTAACGACCTGGGTTTCGCCTTTCGGCATCTTCATGCATTCTACCACACGGTTGAAACAAAACCGACGTACAATAAAAAGTTAGCATCGTCTTTATACCAAAGGTTTCAATTGCAGGAAAACACAGACCCCGAGGCAGAAACTAATATGATTTCAAATTTGATATTTAAATTCCATCAAGTACCTTCAGTCGATGTCATAGATTAAGTTTTTGAGTATCATTTCTACAATATGTCTAATTAAAAATTATTTGTTGCAAAACCCTATCAAGAGTGAATCATTAACAAGATCTTTGATGAAAATTATCACAATAGGCAATTGTGTCAATTATTATTAGATTAATATTATTAAATGTATTTTAGCTATACTTTACTGCTTGCCTTGGGGTCTGTGTTTTCCTGTAAATAATACTTTTGGTATATAGACGATGCTTACTGTTGATTGTGTGTCAATTCCGTTGCATCCGTGTGATATAATGCTTGAAGATGCCGAAAGTGAAGTAAGTTGTAACAATAAGCCGATTTTTTGAATACATTTATACCGGTACAACCGGTGGTCCACAGACTACTGGGTGGGTAAAAGGTAGGAAAAAAAACCTAAGAAAAACAAACATTTTTTAACGACACCACAGTCCGTGCTAGAATTGTAACAGAATAGATTTTAATTTAACACGTCAAGTCTTCATGTATTATTTTACAGAAATTATATTTAATGTATAGATACAAAAAACGGTTTGGTCTTTTGAAACTAAATTGTTTTGAGATTGAATCACTCTTTTGCTCAAACGGCTAATTTTAGTGAGTTGAAAATTGACATTAAAACATTGAATAGAGGTAACACGATCAATCCTTTGTTTTGAATTGACATATATATTATTGGCACAATATCTTTTGAGATATTGAACGGGTTCAATGATAGCTTATTTTTTTTTGACGATCAATCAAAAATACATTTAACTCTAAAATAACAATTTCTAATTTACGATAGTATTTGATTAAAGACGTTGTACTCATAGGGCTATAGAGCCGTATCCGCTTCATAAATCACATAAACAATAAACAAATCAACTGACAAAATCCTCATCAATTTCATCAGCAGATATTGCTTGAGATGAGCGAAACTGGTCCTGATCATAAAATAAATTGTGGAAATAAGTACAAAAAAATGTTTTTACTTTTTAAAATATCATGTCTTTCCATCAACAAGTGACAGTCAACACCTTTAAAGATGCATTTACTAATTGTTAATTTAAGCCCATACTCGAACATATTGTTTAAAGTATTGTTTCAAGGATTCATTAGAAATAAAAAAAATGTGCTTATTGTTACAATACGGGGCCAAATTTGGTGTTTATTTAGCTATGTCAATATAACTCCACCAAAATTTAAAATATTGATTGTATATATATTTTACAGTCATATATAAATAATAAAATATAGTTTTGACGATGGTGTGAGCCGAAATAGCTATCAACTATATAAAAAAAAAATGTAGAACTATAATACATTGCTATTTAACACAAGTTTGAACAAGTAAAATTTTATATTAAAATTCCACCAAGCAGTCTTATTTTAAATAGTTTGTAGAATGTTTTGAGGAATTTTTTTGAACTTTTTCAACGAAAAGCTCATTTCGATCAAATTCCTTAAAGGTCTCAATTTATATTATCAGTTGTCTCAACAGGCGAGACGTTGACGTTATTACGTTCAAAACTAATCGGGCAAAATTTCAACACAAAATAAGCAATGTTAAACACAGTTGACAATCGGTTGACAACACCGCAAACAGCAGAGACTCGAGAGTTCGAACTGTTAACTTAACACATACGTGGGGAAGAAAAAATATAGTCTTACATGTATCGTGACGAGCGCCAGTAAAAGAAATAATGCCAATTTGGCAGCCATCGTTACACAAGGGCGTTGTCACTCAAAGTGCAACCCTACTCTCCTCGGACCGATAGCGAGAATTGGTAACGATTCTCGCCCAATTCAGGTCTTTTATTGAAGACAAAAAAATGTCAGATCGACTTGATGTTTATCGATTAATATTGACACATGAATTGTACCATCTGGCAATATATAATATTGAAATAATTTTTTTATTAATTGTTTTTTTGAATATCCACAAATAATTGCATAAATATTTAATTTTTTGTACACAAATGACGTACAACGAAAAAAAATAATTAGACTCGTCAGTTTTTGGTGTACATGAATCATTTTATTTATTTCATACACGTTACAACATAGACAAAAAAAAAACAATTTTAATTGTAAAAACCACATGTTTTGTCACTTCCGACCGGGGATTCACCTTTCGGCGTCTTCAGGCATTCAAGCACGAGGAATCGTACAAAGTTTTAACAATTCAAATTTGATGTTTAAATTCCATATTTTATTTCAATTATTAAAACTTTGCACGATTCCACATATTTTGTCGTTAACGATAAGGGTTTCGCTTTTCGGCATCTTTAGGCATTAAAAAATTCGTAAAAAACTTCAAAAATTTAAATTTGATATTTAAATTCCACCAAGCACCTTCACAACACCATCGTAACAATTTTATTGGTTTTAAAATCAAGAATATAATTTTAAAAAATAATCAAGCAGGTTCATGTTAAATATACTCTAATAAATTAAAAAAAGTATTAGCCTGAACTCACTCTCGTCCACATGGAATACACATGGAACTCAGACTGTTTCTACAGTTTATTATAACAAACAAATAGAATTTTTTTGATGTTCATGATTGAACATAAATATATATATAATAGCGATGCAATAAAATATACCATATTTTATATACTTCTATATAAAAATATAATATATTTTTTAACATATTCTAACAAAGCAGTAAGCTAAAATATCTGTCAACTTTAATATATATTGTAATTTTTGTAAAACAGAAATACACGCATGTAACATAAAAATATTTTTCTATAAGTACCTTTTGTTTTTCAGTTAGTCAATCTCTCTTTTTTGAGTATGGATAGATAGAATAGAGAAACGACAGGACAAGTGCTAAAAATTTTGCTTTTGGCATCATTAAAACTCGTGTCGTCTGATCTGAGAATTAAGCCAGTGAGATTTGTAATGGAAGCCAACAATATTGATTACTGTAAAAACACTATTAATCGTCAAAAATTTACAGAGAAAATAACAAAAAACATGTGTGAGTAAGTTATACGTAGAAAAACTGTTAATGTGTTTTGAATTTTTAAGGTCACTTTTTGGTATTAGCAAAAAATTCTATTGTACCAAAGTGTGCACGCGCGCCAGTTATTTGACATCACTGTTGTGGAATGGAATTCTGTATAATTAAATTCAGCTCTTAATAATTGCATTGCATTCTTGACGTATTACAAACTAGATACAACCGTTCTTAAATGACAAAATGTTGTTAACTCAATTTGATAACGTTTCAACACCAAACCTGGCAAAACAGAAGAGTCATTAAACAACACGGTGACACAAAAAATGACAATGTCAACACATAATTTCATATTTATTAATCAAATATATATATACATATAGACAATACAAATATTTTAAGAAGCCAATTTATGATATCGACTGAAGGTGCTAGATGGAATTTCAATATCGAATTTGTATTATTACAACTTTGTACGATTTCACATGTTTGAATGTCTGAAGATGCCAAAGGGCGAAACCCTGGTCGTTAGTGAGAAAACATTCAAATTAGTTTTGAAAAGCGTTTGATATAATATATTGTACTCTTTTCTGTTTTGTCAATGAAGGTCACTTGAAGAGTTCTGGTCTTGTAGCCGAGTAAACATTGCTATTTTGCGTTCTTCCATATTCCATATAATGTCAATCTATCTTTTTACAAAAACTGTTTGTTCCTTTATTGATCTCAATCTCCATTTCTTTTTAAAGAGTATTGATAGAATACATATGTATATACCTATTTTTTTCGATTTATAGAAAGTAAAAATGAGAAATAGTTCATTTTGAAAACTGACTAATTGTTTGTTTTTCGTAGATTTTGAGATGTCTTTGCGATAAAAAAAAACAACAAGGAAGTTAACCGAGCAAGTTTAAATAAAATCTACTTCAACACAAAAAAAAAATATACATATATTTATATGAACTCAATCTTGTCCTCGTAGGTTATGTCGACATTTGAAGCAATACCGTTAATTTTTTAAAGTATTCTTACCAGAGGCATCACTATTGGCAGTCTGGTGTTCCGCTTTAGAAGAACAAAATAATTCTCGGAAGAATTTTACATTGTCAAAGATGACAGAATGAACTGTTTGTTTTTGAAAATGTGCAATCACTCATATTTTCGTGTGGTTTTTCACAATGGAAAATTTTGGCAATTTTATCACACTAGAGCTAATTATTAAAATGTCTTCAATTTATCAGAAAATGTCATTTGATTTTATCCAATATTTCCATAATTATACCATTTTCGAATTTCACTTAAAATAATGCCATTTTTTCAAAAATTGCCCGGGCACATAGCTTTATTTGTCAAATTTCGGCCGGAACTGAGTGTTAAAATATTTTTTACTTTCTACTAAAGAAACACTGGTCTACTGTTTTTTTTAATATTTAACAGGTAGTGTGATTAATGTAAATGAAATATTTGAAGCTAAATTAATAGTTAGAACATTGTCAAAACAAATTAAAAACAAAATATTGTATTGACCTTACTTGGCACATGTCATTGATTAAAAGTGTTTGTTCATTTTAAACAATTATCAACAAGCAGCGACATACAATTTCTTGCCTTAATTTTTTTAAATATATTAATTCATTTAATTCTTTTTTTATGTAAATTAATCTTTTGAATGCTGATCTGTCAACAATTAAAACGGGTTAATTTCAGGAGCTAGGTTTTTCCTACCTTTCCTATTTACGTACCAACAAATTCAGGAAATTTTTAATTGAGATATTCTTCAAAATCGTCTAATCGAAAAATTAGTCAGAGTTGCTCGTTTTTCACGACATCAACTCCGACTTCATAGTCCTTGTATTAACTAATTTGTTTATTTTTTTTGATCTAAACATTGCTCGATTTACCTTGATAATTCTTAACACGTTCACTTAACTCATATAAATTAAATTATTTATTTAAATATTTGTTATTTCAACGTCGTTTACGCGGTTCAGCAGGAAATCAATTAAAAGGAAAACGAACGATAAAATAAGTATAGAAATCATATTTTTGACACTTTGTTTTTTTTTTTGTGAGCCGAAATAGCTATCAACTATATTTGTTAAAAATAATTTTGTGCAACTAAAATACATTGCTATTTTTTCACCGTGTTATAATGGAGTTCTACCAAGTGAATGCCAATTCAATCAATTAAAATTAATTCACATTTTTTTAATAATACATATTGAAACAAAGAATTAAATAGTTAATATATAATGTCTTTCCACCAAAAAGCGACAGTTAAGACTTTATATAATATGTAATTTTAAGTAAGCATTTTTTGCTGAAAATTGACTTTTTTGATTTTTTATGTCTTTCACGTAGAGATAAAAAAGTCATTTTTTATCGGTGACCTTTTGCTTTTGGGGTAGAGATTTAGAACTTTAATACTAATTCAAGTCGTGGATAAAAAGGCTAATATTTTTTTTAAATATTTTTGTGGAGAATGAGAATAATGAAGCAATTTTTACAGTTCCTCAATCTCTCTTTCACGAAATAAGTATGGATAGATTGAGTTAAATTAAAACCTATAAATTAATGTTTTATTTTTGAATCTGGAAACATTCATCATCAATATATGCATGCAATAAATTAATGCGCAAATTGATGTTTAAATTGAGACGCAATTTTTTTACGCACTGCTAACAATATAATTGTTTACAAAAAAAATATTTGAATTTTAGTATGAAATATTGAATGTCAGGCCAGATGCATTATACAGACGAAAAAAGGCATTTTTTTGGGGTCTACCAAAACCCCAAATTATCACACATATTATTTTTCAGCCGCAGTCTTCTTAGGATTAGAAAAGAGGGACTGGATGGAACTCGGCTAGTGGTTGGCTAATCGCTCTCATTGTGCATGTTAATGACATTGACCACTGAGCTTTGAATCTTTCTAATAGAAAGATATATACGATATATCATCAGGCAATATTTTCATACCATATTTCAGGCAATATTTTCATGCAATATTTTCATACAATATTTTCATGCCATATTTTCAGGCATTATTTTCATGCCATATTTTCAAGCAATATTTTCGTGCCATATTTTCACGCAATATTTTCAGGACAATTCAAACAAATCAAATTTGATATATAATACTAGAACTGAATTATTTTGAAGGTAAAAAAAATTTTGATGAAAATGGAAATTAGAAATAATAAACATTTTTTTTTAAATTAATTTGTAATTAAAAATACGATACAATACATAAAATATAATTTATAATTTTTACAATTACAATTTTTACACAAATATTATATAATATAAAAAAATATAATACTTATTTTATATTTTTAAATTTATAAATAAATATTGTTTATTTAATTTAATTATAGCAAACATACAATAATTTTAAATAGTAAATAATTATTTGCTTAAAAGTTTAAGAATACATATTGATTTTCGATAAAATTTTCTAGACGTAGATATTTTTTTGAAGTGGTGTGATAAAAACTGCTTGAAAGGGTTTCTGTTTAGAGTAGGGGTTCTCAAACATTTTCAGTGTCCGGCTCCCTTAAAATATCAGATTTTATTTGTAGCGCCCAGAGTCCATCTCATGGAAAACTTATTAAGTATTAATATTTAAAATATTCTATCAAGAAAAGCACGCCTTTTGAGTACCTCTAGTCTACAGTATATAATTTCTATTATAGAAAATTTATCATAAGAATAGTTTTAGCGTTTTGGGTTATGCAACGTTGATGATATATTCTTTCAAAACATTTTAATAATTTTTTTCTCATATTACAATTTGAAGGTTGAATGAACATTTGAATATCTGAACAATTTTTTATTTACTGTAAATGTATTCAAAAGACAGCAAGCAAACATCTTATAGAAACCTAACAGCTTTCGCTGCTTGATTCACTTTCAGAAGTGGAGCTACTATAGTATTGACTTTGAGAGCTCGATTCACTGTTACTACTTGAGTCACTGCTAGAACTACTGCTCGACGAGCTGCTAGAACTGCTGCTTGAATCACTTCCAGAACTACTACTCGAACCGCTTGCAGACGAGCTGCTTCCAGACCCACTACTAGAGCTGCTTCCAGAGCTACTACTTGAGCTACTTCCAGATGAACTAGAAGATCCACTTCCCGAACTACTGCTTGAGCCACTCGCAGAACTGCTTGAACTGCTTCCTGATGCACTGCTGGATCCACTTCCAGTAGAACTGCTAGATTCACTACCTGAGCTGCTGCTTGACCCGTTTCCAGAAGAACTGCTCGACCCACTGCCAGAAGAACTGCTTGAACCACTTCCAGATGAATTGCTAGAACCACTTCCCGAGCTGCTGTTTGACCCGCTACCGGAAGAACAGCTCGAAACACTGCCAGAGGAACTGCTCGAACCACTGCCAGATGAACTGCTAGAACCACTTCCAGAGCTGCTGCTTGACCCGCTACTGGAAGAAAAGCTCGAACCGCTGCCAGAGGAACTGCTCGAACCACTGCCAGATGAACTGCTAGAACCACTTCCAGAGCTGCTGCTTGACCCACTTCTAGACGAACTACTCGAGCCACTGCCAGAAGAACTGCTGGAACCACTGCCAGATGAACTGCTAGAACCACTTCCCGAGCTGCTGCTTGAACCGCTACCGGAAGAACAGCTCGAACCACTGCCAGAGGAACTGCTCGAACCACTGCCAGATGAACTGCTAGAACCACTTCCAGAGCTACTGCTTGATCCACTTCCAGACGAACTGCTCGAGCCACTGCCAGAAGAACTGCTCGAACCACTGCCAGAAGAACTACTCGAACCACTTCCAGATGAACTGCTAGAACCACTTCCAGAGCTACTGCTTGATCCACTTCCAGACGAACTGCTCGAGCCACTGCCAGAAGAACTACTGGAACCACTGCCAGATGAACTGCTCGAACCACTGCCAGAATAGCTGCTAGAACCACTTCCAGAGCTGCTGCTTGACCCACTTCCAGACGAACTGCTCGACCCACTGCCAGAAGAGCTGATCGATCCACTACTTGAACTGGAGCTAGTACCACGTTTTCTGTTTTTGTGACAATTGCACCAACGCCCATGATTACCAGACTCACGGCTTCCAGAATCATCTTCACGGCTTCCAGAATCATCTCCATGGCTTCCAGAATCATCTTCTTGGCTAGTAGAGACATTTTCATCGCTATCGTATCTTTTTTTGCTAACAGAGCCACTTGCCGAAGAACTTCCAGAAGAACTGCTTGAGCCACTGCCAGAAGTACTGCTGGATCCACTACTTGAACTGGAGCTAGAACCACGTTTTCTGTTTTTGTGACAATTGCACCAACGCCCATGATTACCAGACTCACGGCTTCCAGAATCATCTCCATGGCTTCCAGAATCATCTGCTTGGCTAGCAGAGTCATTTTCATCGCTATCGTATCTTTTTTTGCTAACAGAGCCACTTGCCGAAGAACTTCCAGAAGAACTGCTTGAACCACTGCCAGAAGAACTGCTAGAACCACTTCCTGAGCTGCTACTTGAGCCACTGCCAGAAGAACTGCTGGATCCACTACTTGAACTGAAGCTAGAACCACGTTTTCTGTTTTTGTGACAATTGCACCAACGCCCATGATTACCAGACTCACGGCTTCCAGAATCATCTTCTTGGCTAGCAGAGTCATTTTCATTGCTATCGTATGTTTTTTTGCTAACAGAGCCACTTGCCGAAGAACTTCCAGAAGAACTGCTTGAACCACTTCCCGAGCTGCTACTTGAGCCACTTCCAGAAGAACTGCTCGAACCACTGCCAGAGGAACTGCTCGAACTACTGCCAGATGAACTGCTAGAACCACTTCCCGAACTGCTGTTAGACCCACTACCAGAAGAACTGCTCGACCCACTGCCAGATGAACTGCTTGAACCACTTCCCGAGCTGCTGCTTGAGCCGCTTCCAGAAGAACTGCTCGATCCACTACCAGATGAACTGTTTGAACCACTGCCTGAGGAACTGCTCGAACCACTGCCAGATGAACTGCTAGAACCACTTCCCGAACTGCTGCTTGACCCACTACCAGAAGAACTGCTCGAACTGCTACCAGAGGAACTGCTCGAACCACTGCCAGAAGAACTACTAGAACCACTGCCAGAGGAACTGCTTGAGCCACTGCCAGAAGAACTGCTCGAGCCACTACTAGAACTACTGCTTGATCCGCTGCTTGAAGCACCGGTGCATGGTTTCTTTGTGACTGGGGTTTTGGGTGTAAGCGATAGTTTGGGGGTGGTGGCTGTTCTTGGTGTGGTTCGTGGTTTTTTAGTGCATGTTGACTTTTGGTTTACGGCTCCTCCTGAAGAACTGCTTGATGAACTTCCAGAGGAACTGCTTGAACCACTGCCTGAGGAACTGCTCGAACCACTGCCAGATGAACTGCTAGAACCACTTCCAGAACTGCTGCTAGACCCACTACCAGAAGAACTGCTCGAACCACTGCCAGATGAACTGCTTGAACCACTTCCCGAGCTGCTGCTTGAGCCACTTCCAGAAGAACTGCTCGATTCACTACCAGATGAACTGTTTGAACCACTGCCTGAGGAACTGCTCGAACCACTGCCGGATGAACTGCTAGAACCACTTCCCGAACTGCTGCTTGACCCACTACCAGATGAACTGCTCGAACTGCTACCAGAGGAACTGCTCGAACCACTGCCAGAAGAACTACTAGAACCACTGCCAGAGGAACTGCTTGAGCCACTGCTAGAAGAACTACTCGAACCACTACTAGAACTACTGCTTGATCCGCTGCTTGAAGCACCGGTGCATGGTTTCTTTATGACTGGGGTTTTGGGTGTAAGCGATAGTTTGGGGGTGGTGGCTGTTCTTGGTGTGGTTCGTGGTTTTTTTGTGCATGTTGACTTTTGGCTTACGGCTCCTCCTGAAGAACTGCTTGATGAACTTCCAGAAGAACTACTTGAACCACTTCCAGAACTGCTGCTAGAGCCACTGCTAGATGAACTGGTAGATGCACTACCAGAAGAACTACTAGATCCACTTCCAGAGGAGCTGATTGAACCTCTTTTACCACCTGAGGCGCTGCTGGAACCACTAGACGAAGAGCTGCTAGATACACCATTAGAAGAACTGCTTGACCCACTAGACGAAAAGCTGCTAGATCTACCATTAGAAGAACTGCTTGACCCACTGCTATAAGAACTGCTGGAATCACCGCTAGAACTACTGCTCGATCCACTTGTAGAGCTACTTGAAGCACCAGCGCACGGAGGCCTGATGGTTGTCAGTATTTTTTTTGTACACGGTGTCTTAGGAGTGGGTGATGGTTTAGGTGTACATGTTGTTTTAGGGGTGGGTGATGGTTTAGGTGTACATGTTGTTTTAGGGGTGGGTGATGGTTTAGGTGTACATGTTGATTTAGGGATGGGTGATGGTTTTTGAGTACAAGGTGGCTTAGTTAATATGGTAATTCCACTTCCTGATGAACTGCTGGATGAACTTCCGGAAGAACTGCTTGAACCACCGCCTGTGCTGCTACTGGAACTACTTCCCGAAGAACTACTAGATCCACCTTTGCCTCCAGAGCTACTACTTGATCCACTGCTTGACGAACTGCTTGATCCTCCCTTTCCACCAGATGAACTACTCGCTCCACTTGCCGCTGAACTACTAGATCCACCTTTTCCTCCAGAAGAACTACTTGATCCACTGCTAGAAGAACTACTTGATCCACTTCCAGATGAGCTGCTGGATCCACTAGCCGCAGAACTACTAGATCCACCGTTGCCTCCAGAGGAACTGCTTGATCCACTGCTTGACGAACTACTAGATCCTCCCTTTCCACCAGATGAGCTGATGGATCCACTGCCAGATGAACTGCTAGAACCACCCCTTGAACCAGAAGAGCTACTCGCCCCACTAGCAGCAGAGCTACCAGATCCACATTTTCCTCCAGAGGAACTACTTGATCCACTGCTTGAGGAACTACTAGATCCTCCCTTTCCACCAGATGAACTACTCGCTCCACTTGCCGCTGAACTACTAGATCCACCTTTGCCTCCAGAGGAACTACTTGATCCACTGCTTGACGAACTACTAGATCCTCCCTTTCCACCAGATGAGCTGCTGGATCCACTGCTTGACGAACTACTGGATCCCGCCTTTCCACCAGATGAACTACTCGCTCCACTTGCCGCTGAACTACTAGATCCACCTCTGCCTCCAGAGGAACTACTTGATCCACTGCTTGACGAACTACTAGATCCTCCCTTTCCTCCAGAAGAACTACTTGCCCCACTAGCAGAAGAGCTACTGGATCCGGATTTTCCTCCAAAGGAACTACTTGATCCACTTCCAGATGAGCTACTGGATCCACTGCCAGATGAACTACTGGATCCCGCCTTTCCACCAGATGAACTACTCGCTCCACTTGCCGCTGAACTACTAGATCCACCTTTGCCTCCAGAGGAACTACTTGATCCACTGCTTGACGAACTACTAGATCCTCCCTTTCCACCAGATGAGCTGCTGGATCCACTGCTTGACGAACTACTGGATCCCGCCTTTCCACCAGATGAACTACTCGCTCCACTCGCCGCTGAACTACTAGATCCACCTTTGCCTCCAGAGGAACTACTTGATCCACTGCTTGACGAACTACTAGATCCTCCCTTTCCTCCAGAAGAACTGCTTGACCCACTAGCAGAAGAGCTACTGGATCCGGATTTTCCTCCAGAGGAACTACTGGATCCACTGCCAGATGAACTGCTAGATCCACCCTTTGAGCCAGAAGAGCTACTTGCTCCACTAGCAGCAGAGCTTTCAGATGAAGATTTTCCACCAGATGAACTACTTGACCCACTGCTAGAAGAACTGCTGGATCCACTACTCGAAGAACTGCTCGAGGAACTGCTTGAAGTACTACTAGAAGAACTACTTGAGCTACTACTTGAGCTACTGCTTGAAGAACTGCTTGAACCTCCAGTGCATGGTGGTTTTTGTGGGCACGGTGGCTTTGGGGTACTCGGTGGTCGAAGTGCACACCCATCCAATGTCTACACGCAACAGACAGAGAGAGTTAGTAAGCTGTCAACACATTTGGTTAGCAAATTGTCAACACGTTGAATAATTTGAAACCAAAGACCAATTAATCTAAAACCATTCGAACATTGACAATTTTGATCTACATGACCATATCCCACATTATGAACAAACAGAAAGTGGTGGACCTCATATTAAATATTGCATTATATCCCGATCAAAATTATTATCCTTGAAAATTTTACAATTAACTTTTTAATGCCAGGAGGTACGTCAATTTCTTTTCAAAATCTAAACTATACAAAACCAAAAATGAAGACACTTATTTGATCAATAATTCTTGTGAATGTGTTCCAGTTCAACATTTCAATATGATAAAGAGATGTCACTGTCTGTTAAAAATATTTTGTTTTTTAAAACAATCAAGCTTGTTCAAAATATCAAATTAAGTGTTAAAGTTAAGCGTGTATACGCGTGCATTTAATGTGGCATATAATCGTTAATTTGTTAAGTGTTTAACTGACGTTTCTTGATAAAATAACATATTTTTATAATTAAACACAATGTATAGCTCTATTTCATAATTTAATTACATGAACATCAGTGCCGGTTTCGTTCATCTCGAGAATTATTGTACATGTATTATATAGTACATATATTGTATTGTTGATCGGGTTAACATAAGAGAAATAATACAAATCTAATATTGTTACGAAAAAAAATCAAAATTTTGAGAAGAATTGAGAGCATCATAATATGCCTCTGGCTATATTTTGTCCCAGTATATAATGTTGGAACAAAACTTCTTGACACTGAGTTAGTCGGAGTTCATTCTCTCTTTTCAGAAAAGAAATTCAATCTCTCTTTTCTACAGTAATGATAGAAACAGTTAAATAAAAGATGGAAATGGAATAAGCTAATCGTTTTTACTGTGCCGCATCATAAAAAAACAACGATTTTCCAACAGATTTAAATTGATTGAAAATTTAATTAATATCTCTATCTGTACTGAGACTCTAACCCTGTGAGTTATTGAAACCACCAAACTTCAGCCCTGTTTATTAGGGCACGAGGCCAGAAATAATAAAGGACACTGAACCGTTAGGATATATCAACGCATTAATTATTTTATTTATTTTACAAGACATTCAACATTTTGAAATGTGACCTTCAAATGTCATAATACAATTCGAAATTCTTGGAACTTTTTGATATTGGAGAGCCGAATTAATTGAACACCAAAATATCAAGTGTGCAACTCACGTGTACAGTGACCAGAGCAATTAACAGAAACAGTCCCAATTTGATCGCCATTTTGGCTAAGGGTCTTTCTCACTCTTTGACTTGCCAATCGGGTGATATTTCGTCGCCCCTGCTTCCCCGGACCGAAAACGAGAATTGGTGATGAGCCAGTGGTGGAGGTGGGCTTTTATCGAAAGGATCGCCATGTTTTTTTTTCGTCTGGAGTAGCGTAAATGTAGATACAATTACATTTTTTATTGTTTCAGCTGATTTTACGTGTGATTTATATTTATAAATGTTTACAGAAATATAAATTCGCAAATATTTTTTTAATACTAATGAATTTCGGCGATAATGTATTCACAATATCATACAGTGACCAAATTTCACTACCACAAAAATACAAACATACATACAAAATTTCAATCCTAACTTGGCGACACATTTCTTTCGTCATAAGCGACGCGAAAACGATAATTTCGCCATCCTAAAATAATATTAAATTATATCACTGGGAAAATAGCAATGTATTTTAGTTCTACATTTTTTTTATATAGTTAATAGTTATTTCGGCTTACGCCATCGTCAGAACTATTTTTTACACGTACATTTGCTTATCTATACATAGCTGTCAATAAATTAAATTATATGTTCATGTAGAGCCAATGATTGATCAACAGTTTTGCTTTGGATGTCGACATATACTAAATGGACGAGAGTGAGTTTAAAAGAATAATATATTTTATATGCAGTAGATTCGGGATGTGCTTTTTTTCCAATTCATAATTTTTACTATTAAATTTTTTTTTTAGTTTTATTTTATGAATTTATATTATAGCAAAAAAATGTCTGTATGATTGAACGAGTACTGTTTTAAACGAAAGTCTTTTTTTGGAATCCCCTAAAAATTAATTGAATTGTTTATAGGGCAAATAATCGTTATTTGAAATTAATAACATCCAATGACCATTTTTCTTATTTTGTTACTGCATGTTTTGTGAGGTAACCATTCGTTAATTTTAACTTCACGTTACAACTTCTAAATATTTGAAACCCACGTGAATAGTACGTAATCATGAATCATGATACTGCCAAATTATGAATGTCATACATTCATGATTTGGCAGTAGTAAAACGACGCAGTGAACAAACCAAGGCTGTAGATTCGTTAAAAAACAACAACGTAGGTTTTTTCCTGCCTTTCCTATTTATGTGCATAAAATTGAAGATCAATAAAAAAATTCAGCAAATTGTTCATTAAGATATTTTTCAAAATCGTCTTATCGAAAAAGTATTCGAAGTCTCTCGTTTTCTACGACTGCAACTCCGAAATTGATCAAAACACTACTCCGATTACACAGTATTCGTATATTTTATAATATTTAGTGTCCTGTTTTTCCACTGTTGTCTTATCATTGTATTGTTTTATCACCGTTCAATTCTATTCAGTAGCTTTATTTTAATTATGTTATCTACGTCTTTAATGAGTGTCTGTCATATTTGAAACATACATTCTACTAATGTCAAATCTCTATCTGTCTTTTTTGAATTTTTGAAAAAAGAGAGAGTGAGAAATAATTTTATGAGTAATTTACCAAAAAATGTATTTAAATCCTTCTAGATTATATATTCTTCATATATATATATATATATAAAAACTTCAATTCAAACAAGTAAATTAATAAATAAAATAAATTAGCTTTCTGAATTGATGAATGTCTACATTTTTTCTCCTTTGATCTTACGAAGTATTTTGCAATTTAATTTATTACTGACATAACAACATTTTTTGTTTATTTAATTGTTTAGACTTAAAAGTAAAAATAACAAAATAATATATATTATTTAATTATTTCTATCAAACGTTGATAAAAAAATCAGTTGCAGACAACCATTACTCTATGACATTTGAATGATAAGTAAATTTTGTTAGATATACGCTAAAATCACTCAATTTATTTGATCAAAATCAAAACACATGTACACTCAAAGTGGAAATTTCGCCAAGATTTAAATTGAAGATAGAATTAGACTAATTATTTATTCTTTGGATACCAACATTTGACATGTTACATGTTCTTATTGTAGTGAAAATTTGACTTGATAAGAATTAACAGTCAGTGGTTTATTGATTAAATTGAATAAAATAAAAATTAAAAAGATACGTATTGCAGTTGATAGCTATTTCGGCTTACGCCCTCATCAGAGCTAAAGGGAGTAAGCCAAACTAGCTGTCAATTAATTACCTTGTAAATTTTGTATTATAAATTTTGTAGAACTAAAATACATTGCTATTTTTCCACCGTACTAATCAATGTATTATTAATTGGCGAAGGGATTTCGAAAGGTTTTCTACAACTGAAATTAGCATCCAAAACGATTTTATTTTTACTGCACGGGTGATAATGTTATGCAAAAAAATATTTAAACAAGTGATTACTCCAATTCTTGATCATTCTCTTATAATCATTGTGTTAATATTTAATAATTGAATTTTTAACCGCAATTAAATAAATAATGACGTATGGCAATTGTCAATTGTTTTCACAATATGCTAATTGATGATTGAAAAACTAATTTAAACTAAATCAAAATTATAGAGGCATATAGATAAGACATTTGCATTGAATTTTTGGAAAGAGATAGATTGACTTTATGCGAAATATACTATGCTCTCTTTTTACATACTGAAGCGAATACGGTTTAATATTTTTTTTTTACTTTTAATGTGTTAATTTTCACTTCTCGATGGAAAGGCATGATATTTTAAATAATAAAAACACATTTTTAATACTTATTTCAACAATATGTTTTATTATCAGAACCGGTTTCGCTCATTGCAAGCAATATAAATTAAATATTGATCAATATGATATCAGTTAATAATTCTCGTAACGAACGAAACCGGTGATAATCATTTAATATATTGTAGGGAAAAAATAATAAAAATATGTTTTTATTTCTAAGAGAATATCTCAATGAATTGCTTTACGAGAAATACTTGTAATGCGTCACTTTAAGGACGTTAAGTGTAAATTCTTGATAAAAAGTCGTTTTATAATATTTAGCATGGTGAAAAAATAGCGAAGTATGTTAATATCCCTTGGTCTTAAGTTATCTAATGTATTTTAATGATAGTAGATTATTATTTTTTGTATAATCCCTTCATCAAAGACGCATTAGCAGTAGTTTAGTGTTAATAAATCTTATTACAGGCAATTAAGTATCAATATTTTGTAATTAATTCCTCTCGTTTGTGACCGAAAACTGTTTTTATAGCGTCAGTTCTGTCGCGTTCGTGTAAAAAATGCCTGAGATGCCGAAAGGCGAAACCCTGGTAGTTAGTAACAATACACGTGGAATCGTATAAAGTTAATATATATATAAAAAAATAAAAGACTTGATTTCAGAACGTTTTAGTAATTTTCTAGAAACATTTGTTTTACACTCAACTCTTTTTTATACGGTTTTGAAATTGCACGGTCCAAAAAAAATTAACTAATTCATATTTTAACATGTTTTCATATATATTACTCATCAGCTCAAACTATGCTTAAGCTGCATGGTAAAGATTGTGAATTTCCTTACCTTTTTTTTATTATATACACTTTTTATTAAATATTGGATTAAGCCCTAAAAAATCATAGGTTACCACATTTTTTTAAAACTTGTTTCAAACTACAAAACCAACTTTTAAAATTTAAAGTATCTTAAATGGCACACTGGATTTTAAAAGGTGATTACCACGAAAGCTTTCCTCTAGACACCAGCGGGGTTAAATTTCTGTTAATTTATTTATTTTCAATTTTATTAAGCAATAATAAACTATTTTAACTTCTTATAATTTTTTTTATTCAATGTCTTATATGTTATATACAATTTAAAAATAAATTAAAATTATTAACTCAAGTATGTTTAAATAAATCATTTAACACTTACATTATTCATTCTGTTTTGTATTTAATTTCAAGTAAAACTATTATATATTTTCACAATATGTTTGACCAATTGATTGATATGGAGAAGTATTCAACAAAGTCATAAATATCTTGCTTTGAACATACATCTATCCACAAAATCAAATTTATTCGTAAACAATTGTATTCAACAAAATTGAACACAAACAACGTCTAAGCAATTTAGTAGAGGAAAAAATTTTGATAATCTTTTTAATAATCACTATAGTCATTGCTCGCACTTGATTCGCTGTTTGATGATGAGCTGCTATAACTGTCAGAACTACTGTCACCAGATTCACTATTAGAACTACTGCTTGACTGACTTGATGAGCTCGATCCACTTCCTGAACTGCTTGAAGAGCTTCCAGAAATACTGCTTGACCCATTTCCAGAAGATCCTGAACTACTTCCACAATTAGAACTCGATTCACTTCCTGAATAACTATCTGAGCCAGAACTGCTACTTGATGCAGAACTTGAACTAGAGCTTGAGCCACTTTCCGATGAACTGCTTGATGAACTTCCAGAACTACTGCTCGATCCATTTCCTGAACTGCTTGATGAGCTTCCAGAACTACTGCTCGACCCACTTCCAGAAGATCCCGAACTACTTCCAGAACTAGAGCTCGATTCGCTTCCAGAATTACTATCTGAACCGGAACTATTTGATGCAGAGCTTGAGCTAGAACTGGAGCCACTTTCCGATGAACTGCTTGATGAGCTTCCAGAACTACTGCTCGAACCACTTCCTGAAGAGCCTTGAACTACTTCCAGAACTGGCACTTGATTGACTGCCAGAACTACTACCAGATTCATTTCCAGAAGAACTATAAGCTTGTGATGAAGAGCTGCCGCTCGATTCAGATCCTGAACTGCTAGGTTGGCTAGCAGATTGAGAACTGCTGCTCGATTCAGATCCTGAACTACTAGATTGGCTAGCAGATTGAGAGCTGCTGTTCGATTCAGATCCTGAACTGCCAGATTGGCTAGCTGATTGAGAACTGCTGCTTGATTGAGATCCTGAACTGCCAGATTGGCTAGCAGATTGAGAACTGCTACTTGATTCAGATCCAAAACTGCCAGATTGGCTAGCAGATTGAGAGCTGCTGCTTGATTCAGATCCGGAACGGCCAGATTGGCTGGCAGATTGAGAACTGCTACTTGATTCAGATCCAGAACTGCCAGATTGGCTAGCAGATTGAGAACTGCTGCTCGATTGAGATCCTGAACTGCCAGATTGGCTAGCAGATTGAGAGCTGCTGCTTGATTCAGATCCGGAACTGCCAGATTGGCTAGCAGATTGAGAACTGCTCGATTCAGATCCTGAACTTAGATTGGCTAGCAGATTGAGAGCTGCTGGATTCAGATCCTGCTGCCAGATTGGCTAGGATTGAGAACTGCTGCTTGATTGCAACTGCCAGATTGGCTAGCAGATTGAGAACTGCTACTTGATTCAGATCGCCAGATTGAGAGATTCTGCTGCTTGATTCAGATCCGGAACGGCCAGATTGGCTGGCAGATTGAGAACTGCTACTTGATTCAGATCCAGAACTGCCAGATTGGCTAGCAGATTGAGAACTGCTGCTCGATTGAGATCCTGAACTGCCAGATTGGCTAGCAGATTGATAGCTGCTGCTTGATTCAGATCCGGAACTGCCAGATTGGCTAGCAGATTGAGAACTGCTACTTGATTCAGATCCGGAACTGCCAGATAGGCTAGCAGATTGAGAACTGCTGCTCGATTGAGATCCTGAACTACCAGATTGGCTAGCAGATTGAGAGCTGCTGCTTGATTCAGATCCGGAACTGCCAGATTGGCTGGCAGATTGAGAACTGCTACTTGATTCAGATTCAGAACTGCCAGATTGGCTAGCAGATTGAGAACTGCTACTTGATTCAGATCCGGAACTGCCAGATAGGCTAGCAGATTGAGAACTGCTGCTCGATTGAGATCCTGAACTACCAGATTGGCTAGCAGATTGAGAGCTGCTGCTTGATTCAGATCCGGAACTGCCAGATTGGCTGGCAGATTGAGAACTGCTACTTGATTCAGATCCGGAACTGCCAGATTGGCTAGCAGATTGAGAACTGCTGCTCGATTGAGATCCTGAACTGCCAGATTGGCTAGCAGATTGAGAGCTGCTGCTTGATTCAGATCCGGAACTGCCAGATTGGCTAGCAGATTGAGAACTGCTACTTGATTCAGATCCGGAACTGCCAGATAGGCTAGCAGATTGAGAACTGCTGCTCGATTGAGATCCTGAACTACCAGATTGGCTAGCAGATTGAGAGCTGCTGCATGATTCAGATCCGGAACTGCCAGATTGGCTGGCAGATTGAGAACTGCTACTTGATTCAGATCCTGAACTGCCAGATTGGCTAGCAGATTGAGAACTGCTGCTCGATTGAGATCCTGAACTGCCAGATTGGCTAGCAGATTGAGAACTGCTGGTCGATTGAGGTCCTGAACTGCCAGATTGGCTAGCAGATTGAGAACTGCTACTTGATTCAGATCCGGAACTGCCAGATTGGCTAGCAGATTGAGAGCTGCTGCTCGATTCAGACCCGGAACTGCCAGATTGGCTGGCGGATTGAGAACTGCTACTTGATTCAGATCCGGAACTGCCAGATTGGCTAGCAGATTGAGAACTGCTGCTCGATTGAGATCCTGAACTGCCAGATTGGCTAGCAGATTGAGAACTGCTGCTTGATTCAGATCCGGAACTGCCAGATTGGCTAGCAGATTGAGAACTGCTACTTGATTCAGATCCGGAACTGCCAGATTGGCTGGCGGATTGAGAACTGCTACTTGATTCAGATCCGGAACTGCCAGATTGGCTAGCAGATTGAGAACTGCTGCTCGATTCAGATCCGGAACTGGCCGATTGAGAACTGCTGCTCGATTGAGATCCTGAACTGCCAGATTGGCTAGCAGATTGAGAGCTGCTGCTCGATTCAGATCCGGAACTGCCAGATTGGCTAGCAGATTGAGAACTGCTGCTTGATTCACATCCGGAACTGCCAGATTGGCTAGCAGATTGAGAACTGCTGCTCGATTGAGATCCTGAACTGGCAGATTGGCTAGCAGATTGAGAGCTGCTGCTTGATTCAGATCCGGAACTGCCAGATTGGCTAGCAGATTGAGAGCTGCTGCTTGATTCAGATCCGGAACTGCCAGATTGGCTAGCAGATTGAGAACTGCTACTTGATTGAGATCCGGAACTGCCAGATTGGCTAGCAGATTGAGAACTGCTACTTGATTGAGATCCTGAACTGCCAGATTGGCTAGCAGATTGAGAGCTGCTGCTTGATTCAGATCCGGAACTACCAGATTGGCTAGCAGATTGAGAGCTGCTGCTTGATTCAGATCCGGAACTGCCAGATTGGCTGGCAGATTGAGAACTGCTGGCCGATTGAGATCCTGAACTGCCAGATTGGCTAGCAGATTGAGAACTGGTGTTCGATTGAGATCCTGAACTGCCAGATTGGCTAGCAGATTGAGAACTGCTGCTTGATTCAGATCCGGAACTGCCAGATTGGCTAGCAGATTGAGAACTGCTACTTGATTCAGATCCGGAACTGCCAGATTGGCTGGCGGATTGAGAACTGCTGGCCGATTGAGATCCTGAACTGCCAGATTGGCTAGCAGATTGAGAACTGCTGTTCGATTGAGATCCTGAACTGCCAGATTGGCTAGCAGATTGAGAACTGCTGCTTGATTCAGATCCGGAACTGCCAGATTGGCTGGCGGATTGAGAACTGCTACTTGATTCAGATCCGGAACTGCCAGATTGGCTAGCAGATTGAGAACTGCTGTTCGATTGAGATCCTGAACTGCCAGATTGGCTAGCAGATTGAGAACTGCTGTTCGATTGAGATCCTGAACTGCCAGATTGGCTAGCAGATTGAGAACTGCTACTTGATTCAGATCCGGAACTGCCAGATTGGCTAGCAGATTGAGAACTGCTGTTCGATTGAGATCCTGAACTGCCAGATTGGCTAGCAGATTGAGAACTGCTGTTCGATTGAGGTCCTGAACTGCCAGATTGGCTAGCAGATTGAGAACTGCTGCTTGATTCAGATCCAGAACTGCCAGATTGGCTAGCAGATTGAGAACTGCTGCTTGATTCAGATCCAGAACTGCCAGATTGGCTAGCGCATAGCGAAGCCGAATTGTTATTAGTTTTATTGTTTATTCTTCCTTTTCCTTTCCCATTGCTGTTTGAACCATTCTTTGAATTACAACTGAAACCAGATTGAGAAGAACTGCTAGACCCACTACTAGATGACGACATAGATCCAGATTTAGACCCTTTGCAAGATCCAGTCTTTTTTGAACTGGTTGACCCTGAAGTTGATGAACCACTACTTGAGCCACTGCTAGATGACGCTGATGATCCAGATTGCGAAGCGCTGCTCGATCCACTAGAAGAAGACGCCGCCGAACCAGATTTTGAGCCACTGCAAGATCCAGATTTTGATGAACTGCTTGATCCGCTTGAAGATGAAGATGATCCAGATTGAGAAGCGCTGCTCGATCCACTAGAAGAAGACGCCGCCAAACCAGATTTAGAACTACTGCAAGATCCAGATTTTGATGAACTGCTTGATCCACTTGAAGATGAAGATGCTCCAGAATGTGATGCACTGCTTGATCCACTACTAGATGACGCAGAAGAACCAGATTTTGAAGCACTGCTTGATCCACTTGATGAAGACGCTGTTGAACCTAACTTTGAGCCACTGCAAGATCCAGATTTTGAAGAACTGCTTGATCCACTGCTAGATGATGCAGAGGAACCAGACTGTGATGCACTGCTTGATCCACTACTAGATGACGCACAAGAACCAGATTTTGAAGCACTGCTTGATCCACTTGATGAAGACGCTGTTGAACCTGACTTTGAGCCACTGCAAGATCCAGATTTTGAAGAACTGCTTGATCCACTTGATGATGAAGATGCTCCAGATTGTGATGCACTGCTTGATCCACTACTAGATGACGCAGAAGAACCAGATTTTGAAGCACTGCTTGATCCACTTGATGAAGACGCTGTTGAACCTGACTTTGAGCCACTGCAAGATCCAGATTTTGAAGAACTGCTTGATCCACTGCTAGATGATGCAGAGGAACCAGACTGTGATGCACTGCTTGATCCACTACTAGATGACGCAGAAGAACCAGATTTTGAAGCACTGCTTGATCCACTTGATGAAGACGCTGTTGAACCTGACTTTGAGCCACTGCAAGATCCAGATTTTGAAGAACTGCTTGATCCACTTGAAGATGAAGATGCTCCAGAATGTGATGCACTGCTTGATCCACTACTAGATGACGCAGAAGAACCAGATTTTGAAGCACTGCTTGATCCACTTGATGAAGACGCTGTTGAACCTGACTTTGAGCCACTGCAAGATCCAGATTTTGAAGAACTGCTTGATCCACTTGATGATGAAGATGCTCCAGATTGTGATGCACTGCTTGATCCACTACTAGATGACGCAGAAGAACCAGATTTTGAAGCACTGCTTGATCCACTTGATGAAGACGCTGTTGAACCTGACTTTGAGCCACTGCAAGATCCAGATTTTGAAGAACTGCTTGATTCACTGCTAGATGATGCAGAGGAACCAGACTGTGATGCACTGCTTGATCCACTACTAGATGACGCAGAAGAACCAGATTTTGAAGCACTGCTTGATCCACTTGATGAAGACGCTGTTGAACCTGACTTTGAGCCACTGCAAGATCCAGATTTTGAAGAACTGCTTGATCCACTTGATGATGAAGATGCTCCAGATTGTGATGCACTGCTTGATCCACTACTAGATGACGCAGAAGAACCAGATTTTGAAGCACTGCTTGATCCACTCGATGAAGACGCTGTTGAACCTGACTTTGAGCCACTGCAAGATCCAGATTTTGAAGAACTGCTTGATCCACTGCTAGATGATGCAGAGGAACCAGACTGTGATGCACTGCTTGATCCACTACTAGATGACGCAGAAGAACCAGATTTTGAAGCACTGCTTGATCCACTTGATGAAGACGCTTTTGAACCTGACTTTGAGCCACTGCAAGATCCAGATTTTGAAGAACTGCTTGATCCACTACTAGATGATGCAGAGGAACCAGACTGTGATGCACTGCTTGATCCACTACTAGATGACGCAGAAGAACCAGATTTTGAAGCACTGCTTGATCCACTCGAAGAAGACGCTGCTGAACCGGATTTAGAACCACTACAAGATCCGGATTTCGAAGAACTGCTGGATCCACTTGAAGATGAAGATGATCCAGAATGTGAGGCGCTGCTGGATCCACTAGAAGAAGACGCCGCCGAACCAGATTTGGAGCCACTGCAAGATCCAGATTTTGAAGCACTTCTTGATCCGCTTGAAGATGAAGATGATCCAGTTTGAGAAGCGCTGCTCGATCCACTAGAAGAAGACGCCGCCGAACCAGATTTGGAGCCACTGCAAGATCCAGATTTTGATGAACTGCTTGATCCGCTTGAAGATGAAGACGATCCAGATTGAGAAGCGCTGCTTGATCCACTAGAAGAAGACGGCGCCGAACCGGATTTAGAACTACTACAAGATCCGGATTTCGAAGAACTGCTCGATCCACTTGATGACGAAGATGCTCCAGATTGTGAAGAACTGCTTGATCCACTACTTGATGACGCAGAGGATCCAGACTGTGAACCACTGCTCGAACTACTACTTGATGAGCTGCTAGACGAAGAGCTTGAACCGGAATTTGACGCAGCTCCACTAGATGAACTACTCGATGCACTCATTGCTCCCAAGCATGGACGCCCTCCCCTCATCAATGGAACTGGTAGAGGTGGCTTCGCTCCTCCACCAAATCCTCTGGTTTTTTGCGGCGGAGCATTTTTAGCTACGCACGCATCTGCCCCCTGAAAAAAAATATTCTTTTAATCTTTGAAATATATCTATTTTTCAAAATTATTTATCCAAATTCAATAATACTTGTACTACTTTTTAAAGAATCTCTTGTTTTTTATGAGTTGAATATGGATTAGAGGAATGAATTGCTCAAGAAATTCAAACTGAAGATGCTAATGTAATAAATCTTGTTACATTTAACCTTCTAACAGCTGACGTGTCAACCCATGAAATGTAAGATTACAATGAGTTGATGTTCAAAAATATCCATTGATGTATAGCAAAAAATGTTTTATTCAATGAGATAGATTTAAATTAAAATTTAATATTTACATTATAGGGGCGTAAAAAAGTTTTTTCTAGCGATATACTCATTAAATTGGTGGTTTATGTCTAGAACCCAATAATTTATACTCAATTTACGCACAACTTAATGCAACTTCCAATGATAACTTTGTCACTTAACCGCACTTTAATTGTGTTGAATATCTTTCCTTGGCCGAAAGTCATTATAATTGAATGATAAAATACTATCTTCAGTTAAAGTTACTGGGATGAATTTCAAATTTGAATTATATTTGTTGAATGCCAAAAGGTGTGCGATTTAAATTTGACAAGTTTTGGCCATATTTCCACAATGTCACGTTATTTACATCATAGTTATGAGAAAAACCAATTCTAATGTAAGAATAACATCAAATTGGTTTCGAAAAGTCGATGGCCATGAAAATTCAAATCAAATACGGCTTCCAACCTTAAAAAGTTGAGCGCCTTGGATCTAAATTAAATAATACATTATTGGTTGACATCAAAACAATAAAGCAATGCTTCCTGACTGACGTCACGATTGAATGAAGTAACACATGTTGACAAGGATTGTAACAAATTAAAAAAAAAAAAAAAAACTATAACAGGTGTAAAAATTAATCAATCAAGACAATATTTGCTACAGGGTGATACAAAAGTAATTGATGAATGGAGTAAAATAATTTTTAAGTATTATTTTTGAAAGATCTGTAAAAAAATAACTAACCATTGAATAACTTCTTCTATTAAATCAAAAATTAATTATTGTTGCGTTATTGGAAATGACATTATATTTACGTATATTTAATAACTCATTTGAGTGCATTTACAAACCTAACATAAAAATAATAGTGATTTTATAAAATACACTGAAACCTTGATTCCACGTTTTTTTAAGGGACCACAAAAAACTTACAATGCGGGAAAGAATTAAAATAATTATAAAGATGGAATCTTAAAAAAAACCTAGAGGTTCCCCTTTTTATTTCCAATGAAAATATTTTTATATAACCCCATTATATGGGCTTTTATAAAAAAAATTATCATTACAATCGGGATAATATTTGAGAAGGGAGCACAATATTTAGACGATAGTTCGAGGAAATCAATAAATCGGGGAACGGTTAACGCGGGATTATTTAACATTGCTCTTTTGGTTGCTTAACGGTATTATAAAAAATGAATGATGATCGGGGTACCATTGTACATGAATATTTGTAGAAACTTTTTAATGTAACAATAGATGTCTCTGTTTAAGATTTGTCAGAAAACATTTAAAAATCGGTCACTAGATGGCCGGAATAAGCTAAATTTTTAACACATTGTGATATAATGGTTTTTTTTTTAAATTAATGCTTTTTTGTTTGTGGTTCCTTGTCGAGTGAGATTCAACATTTTTTTATTTACATTTACCAATTCTATCGGCGATTTGTTCAAATGATTATTTCATTTCACTGTTAAGTCGTAATAAAAAGTTAGAAACTTTTTACAATTACACATGGTTTATAAATGTGACTAGGTTTTGCCTTAAGGCATCTTCAGGTATTCTATCACATGGCTGCAATAGTTTCAGATAGAATATCTGAAGATACTGAAAGGAAAAACCCGGGCCGTGAGTTGTTACAAGACATGTGGAGTTGTACAAAATTTCAACAAATGATATTGAAATTCCATCAACGAAAAACACAGTTGACATTGTCAATTATGTAACAGAAAATTTGGAAAAATATACAAAAACGTAAAATAGTCTCGTATATCAAAACAAAAAAAAAATAATTAAATTTTTTGTCATAAAATATTGACAATTTCTAGAGAAACGGTGGATTTTTTTGGATATAAGGATGCGATTAATTGATTTCACTGGTTCGCTTTATGATCCTTTGATAAACACTACATTTTTATGTATTTCTCAATAATTTCACTTGTTTGCGTGGAAAAGAGATTTAGTTAAAAAAGAAGTTATAGAAAAAATTGGAGTTGTATGATAATTGCGCAACAAGCTTGCAACGGTGCGAGCTATTCCAGTTTTATTGTTATACAAGACTTCGTTATACTGAATTCATTCTTAATAAATTGATTTTGTGTCTTCATTTTTCACGCAATTGGAATAAAATTACAAACTGTCCACGTTACCCGAAACAAACATTCAAAACAAGATAGACCCGGTCAAACCCTACGACATTTAACAAGCTTAACGTATTTTCTGAGGAATACGCGCCTAACGCGTAGACGTCTATATTTGAGAGACGCTGATTATACACCTGGCCATATCCCCCTATGAATAGTACATATTGCACGTCAGGGATCACTTTAGGCTTGCATAATGCTAGATATTGCCAATTATGTCATTTTGAGCGTTTTTCAGTGTTTAAAACGATTTTATTATGTCTCTCTAAAAAAAAAAACAACCCATTGGACGATCATTATATTAAAAATTAACAAACTCCAAATTGGAATCAGGGAATTTTAATAAGCAATATTCTCACCTGAATCCACAGATACGTGACCAAAAGCAAAAAACCGAGCTTAATCCACATTTTGATCAAGCAAAGAAATGAACTTTTTTGGCTAAAATTTGTTTAATTCAATTATTTTTTTTTGAAATTGTTGTCGTCGCTAGTGTCGACACACTGTCATTGAAAATTAGCCCCCCGTATTTATATATAAGCCCAATATTTTTTTTACAAAGATGAGCTGTAAATTAGCATTTTGTCTCACATACAGGTGTCATTTTTGATTGACAGGCGCAATGGCACTTGGACAATATTTGAACGCCGTTTTTTTTAAGTATTCATTTCTTCACAATTAATATTCATATGAACTTCGGAATTTTTCGATGCATAATGTTGGTCAAATATCACTTGTTTAATTTGGATAATGGACGTCTGCGACTGAAACAGTTTTCAATAGAAGAAACAGGACTATATACCGGCTAGTTAAAACGTTATTTCACACACCCTAAACGGACACATTTTAAAATGTTTTTCATGACTTAAAATCGACTGTCAACATTCGATTTCGTGTCGTTTTCCTAAATCATCTTTTATTGAATGGCACTTAACAAAAATTGCATCCAAAAACATCTGGTTTCAAATTGAATATGGTATCGCATCCAAAACGGACTTTTTCCGAAACGAGTTGAATATTTCAAATTATACTATTTAATAAAAACACATTTTTAGTATATTATTGATTGAATTGGCATTCACTTGGTAGAACTCCATTATAACACGGTGAAAAAATAGCAATGTATTTTAGTTCTACAAAATTATTTTCAACAAATATAGTTGATAGCTATTTCGGTTCACGCCATCTTATTTTTAGTTCTGACGATGATCCACAGACGATGATCAAAATTTATAGTTCTGACGATGGCGTGAGCCGAAATAGCTATCAACTATATTTGTTAAAAATAATTTTGTAGAACTAAAATACATTGACATTTTCAGTACTCATTTTCACACTATATTTTATGATCCAGGACCGGCTTGTTGCCCATCGATGAGCGAAACCGGTCCTGATCATAAAATATTTTATATTGTGGAAGTAAGTACTGAAAAATGTTTTTAAATAATAAATAATATATTTGACGACCATGACCGGTTTCATTGCTCATTGCAAGCGTTATCAACTGATTCTGGAAATAATTACTGAAAAATCTGTTTTTATTATTTAAAATATCATGCCTTTCCATCAAGAAGTGACAGTTAACACATTAAAAGTCATTAAAATTATTAATTAATTAAAAGTAGAAAAACATTTTTTTATCTTTGACTATATTCACATCCTATGTACAGCATATGGTCAAGAGATATTGAAAATTGTGGAAATATGTACATAGCAATGTATTTTAGTTCTACAAAAATTATTAGTGGATAGCTATATCGACCTACGCCCTCATCAGAACTATTTTTAACCGTATAATTTTGTTTATATCCTCATGGTATATGAGCAAAAATATGACAGGAAAGACAATCGCGCAAAAGAAGTCATTCTTTGGGCACAATTCAAAACGTTGATTTAATAAATGTGCCCATTCTTTATTCAATAACGTGTGTCGCACATCTACAGACACTTGGATTATTATCATCATTTACACTCAACCCCTTCTTATTTAAAATTCATTATTTCGTATATTGTGCGTTATTTATTAAAAAAAAATAGTTTTCGTCAATAAACAAACTTACTGTAAAGAAGGCGAACAAAATATTTACATGTTTTTGTTGTAGAAACGACATGTTTTTCTGTCTATTTGTCAATTAATAAACAATTAATGAAAACGTGTTTTTCTTAGAGAAACATCTGTTTTTTTTTTAGCAATAGAAAATGGTTTGGTAATGCTTATATGTAGGCAGTATAAAATTGATTTGTTTTAAATTGAGCTGATATTAAATGGATGTTACTGTCATATCGTGTTATACGAGACGTATAATATAAAAGCAATGTTCTATTATAAAAGAACGCCAATAAGCACATTTGTGCTTATAGGCACATCTCATTTATTTTCGCGTCTAATAGAATTGAAATTTTTGTCAATTAGTCTCATTAAAGTGATTTCATATATAATGGGACATTTTTGTGAATTATACAAAAAAAAATGTATGACTTCATCACCATTAGAAATTTTATTTTTTAATGATGCGTCAACCATTTTTAATACTAGTTGTATAGGAAATCTTAAAAAATTAATGTAAATGACCAAAAATTGAGCCATACTCATAAATTAGTTATGGCTTAAATGAGTGTTACTAAAATGCCCAAAAAAATTGTTATACTCGTTGGTCACTTGATGTAAAAATGAGTTAAAATAAAATGACCAATACTTGAGTTATACTCGTAAGACCGTGAGTGTTTATTTTTAAATTAACGACAAGCAAAAATACCCACGAAAAAATATCACATAAATTTTTTTGTTAGTTCAGCTCCCAAAGATGAAACCCGGGCCATGAGTGACAAAGCTTTTGGAAGTTCTATGAATCACTTTCAGTTGACATCGTTAACTATAACATAAATATGTCTTTTGTTCATTCTACGTTTTCCTGCAATTTGCGTTGTATTGCAATTAATTCTTAAGTGATATTAATTGATTAATTTTTTATTAATCATGATTTTTAATATTGCCACTAACCCATTCGCTATTGAGCCACGTAAAGCATATTTAAAAAATTAATTAAATGGTTTACGTGTTAAAAAATTTTATGTAGTTTATCATGAAAAACCAGGCTTTATTTTAACCACACAAATTAGCTTGTATTCGAAAGCTTTAACATTTTTAATAAATACAGTATATTTTTAGTATCGACTATCAACGTACTGGAATATTTTTATTCGTGGTAGATTTATAAGCTAAATCTTATAAAAGCTTTCATACTTTTTTGATAGTTGTCGCTGTATTATAAATACTAAATATTTTTATTCATGCGTCACGAATTAATTTACATAATTAAAGTTAATTATACGATACCCAATTGTAAATAATTAATACAAATATATTACCACTTATAATTTAATATATATCATGAATTAATTACTATGTTAAATAATTAATATTTCATATAAATATTGCCACAGTGAATAAATCATCGTTTTCGACATTTAATTTACTCTTGTTATGTTTGGGTGACGTCATTAAAATTATAATATGTGGTATAAATTTTTCCTCCACGTGTTTCGTCATCAACGACTCAGGATAAGCATTTCGACATTTTCAGACATTCTATCACAAATACAAAATAAAACTGGCACATATCAAACGGTTCAATTAAATTAAAATTATTCAATTATTATTGTATACATTGTTAAGACGGATGTTACAAAAAAATAGCACTGTTTTATTATTTGAACTAAATAGTTAATACTATTAATTATAAATTTTCCAAAACGGTCTTGAATCAAAAGAGTTATTAATTTTTGGATATCATACGAGTTATATTTTTCAAAAATTTTGTTCCCTGCATGTATAATATATAAAAATAATCTTTAAAAAACTCCACTTGTGACTATCAAACAAGCTAAAATTTCTTTCTTCTTCTCCTCTGGCCATATTTGCTTTCTAATGTCACAATTTATCCCATGATTCACTGTCACGTGCTAATTGCTATGTTTATTTTTTAAATATGATCGTGGTAATATAAAAATTTCCACTTGTATTTCAGGACGCTGTATACCCATTGGTTGGAAGAAAATATATGCAAGACAGCCTCTCTCCAAAGATATCCGTATGTGACCCGTCAGATTCTAGTATCTTTTCATGTCTACCGATTTATCAGAGCGTCGTTGGTATATTTTCCAATCTCTAAATTCGTCACAAAAATAAGGAAACTTATCTATTTTTGAAGCTTAATATACAGGTCTTTTGAGTCTTCATTTGGTGCCATGGTTCGCTACCGTTTAGGAGCACGGGCAAAAAGCAATTTCAATTGTTAAAAATCTAAAACAACCCGGGTTTCTCGTTTCGGCAACTTCAGGCATTCTATCACACGGATGAAACAGAACTGGCGCACAATAAATAATTAGCATCGTCTTTATACCGAAGGGATTAATTAAAGGAAAAAACACCATAAGGCCGCTAAAATTATTTCAATAATATTGATCTAAAAGTAATTAACACAATTGCCTGTGATTATTATTATAATTAGTTATTAATGAAAGGATTTTATATCAAATAATAATCAGCTGATTAGTTGAAGATGCCGAAAGGCGAAGCCTTTCTTTTACCTTAGTGAAAAAAACATGTGGAATCGTACAAAGTTTTTACAATCAATATTGAAATTTCGTCAAGCACCTTCAGTCGATATCATAAATTAGAACGTACGTGTTGAACAATTGGCGTTTGATTTTAATCGTGTAAACCTGTGTATTTTACACTGTTTAATATTTTGATACACATTTTTCCGTCAAGTTTTTTATGTTTGTCTCACAATTTTACGTTTGCTTTAACGAATTGATTTCTGATAACTGCTACACGAATGTGGTAAACATATTTTAGTACTCTGAAACATAAAAAAATGGTTAGAGAATTGTTGAACAAAAAACTAAAACATCAAACTTTAAAAAAAAATACTTTAAGATAATGAAATTTTAAATATTTTGTTTTCATTAAAATGATGTAAGATTATTGTCATTTTAAATGATTAATTTCTGTTTAATCAGCTTTGTCTAAACTGATGAAATCTGACTGCGAAGAAAATAATTCGCCGCAGAAAAATACTATAACATTATTTCCCAGTAAATTAGCTTCAGTAGTCAAGTGTGTATAGAGCCACAAGAGCATTTATATTTAATGTGGTTAGATAAGAACTAGTTGTCAGTCAATTTCATTTTCGTTAGCCCATTTTGTAGATATTAATAAATTTCGATCTTAATGATTCAATCGTTAAAGCAAGAGTGATAAGCCAAGTGTTATAATAAACCTGATCTAGTTCTGTTTCTTCTATCACAATATTAAAAATATTATCGATTTAATTGGCATTAACTTGGTGGAACTCCGTCCATTATAACATTGAGAAAAAATAGCAATCTATTTTAGTTCAACAAATTTTTTAAGATATTATTTAGTTGATGGCTACTTATCTTTACGCCCTCATCAGAACTATAGTTCTACAGATAATTTTAATGAAGGGTAAGCCGAAATAGCTATGAATTATTTACCTTATAAATATTGTAAAATTAAAATACATTGTTATTTATTCTCCGTTTTTGAAAAAATGTTTTTGATGGCTCATATCGATGTCCAAATATTTTTTTTTATTTTAAAGGATCACAAATATAATAAGCATCAGAACATTTAATTAATTTACTATATTTGAGTAGATAATGATGAATATTTCGAGCTTCTAATGACATCTGTTAATTTTAAGTTATTATTTAAAATTTAAGAAAAATACAATTATTTGTTTATTGAAAACATATATATTTCATAGATGTCTCTGCACTGAATTAAAATTTATTGAAATAATTGTTTTAATTGAATACATAATGTGACATTTTCATCATGAATTAACAGTAAACACATAAAAAATGAATACAAAACTTTCAAAATATTTTTATTTAAGCTCAATATGGTTATATAATCATTAAGATTACTCAATATCATTTAGAACTGATATGAATCGAAAAAAATACAGATTTTTGGTTTTTGTTTTCAAAGAGAGACAATTAAAAAGATCGTAAACTATTTATAAATTTTATTATCAAATATTAAAATAATTTGGTTCACATCTTTAATGTCATGGCGACAGATGTCCCTGTAAAATATTTTATTTTTTGCTATAAATATTTATTGCACGCTTGTATTAACGGTTTAAAAAAATGATTTATAATAAATAAAAAAATATTATTCATTTTTTCAGGGTCCTTTGAAACGTTCAGAATCGGACGTGTTTACGAGTTCTTCTACATCAAATCAATTTAAATATTAACAAAAAAGACATTAGTTTGTATTTTCAGTGTTACTTGAATTTGGGCAAACATTGTATAATTATATAAGTAAATACGTCAAAATGTTAAAAAAGGACTATGTGACTTATGTGATCGTTCACCTATTAATTGATGTAAAAAAATTATAACTCGTGTTTCTGCGTGTTTCCATCGCGGAAAACTTGTTGGAAGTGATTAGCAATAGACAAAATGTATTTTTAATATAAAAAAAGGCTGTTCTTTTTGTTCTGTGTAAATTATATACAAAAAAACATGACATATATTGACAATTATTCAATTTGGTTAATTTTATTTCCTCCCAGTAATAAAAAAAAATATATCTTAAAATATGCTTTTATTTATTCATAATAAATACTATTGTATATATACACTATTTATTAAAATATCCGGAATTTTTCCAGTTTATTAATTAGAATGGCAATGCCCGATGAGTTCAACCAAAGGTTCTCTATTACTGCACGGACTCGGCACTTGGTGGTTTACTCTTTTCTTTCTTATAGTAACTTCTTTACTCGGAGGTCCCGTTAAGCCAGTTGAATCACTTCCGCTGTTTGCGGTAGAATGTCTAGTCGTAGCTTTGCCCGAGTTGGACTTTGAGAAATTCAAAGACAAACTAGTTGAACCGTTCCCGGTTTGAGTAAATGTTCCACCGCTGGAAGTCGTTTTGCCTTTGGCTCCAGGTGGATAGGTCGATTCGCTTGCTGAAGAGCTCGAAGACCAATTTCTCGACGAAGCACTGCGCTGAGGCTTGACGTGGATAACTGTATCTCCGTCTTTAATGTCCTTTCTATCACATTTGTCCAGCCAATCATCATTGATTTTAAGTTTTTCAATTAAACTCCCACCATCGCTTCCAACTTCTCCAGTTTTTGTCTGATCTTTTCCATCTTTAACAGTTTCTTCGACTACATTATTTGAATTACCTCTACCTTCCCCGTTGTTTCCATCGTCTTTTACTTCACACTTCACCCCCTTTCCTTCTTCATCTTTCGGAGGCTCCGTCAAAGCTATCGTTGTAGATTCTTCAACGTCGCAAGGCTTCTCTGTGGTACTGATGCACTGACACGGTTCCACTTTCTCCTCAACAGGTTGTGAGGGGATGTAGCAAGCGTTTGTCTTCTGTAAAATATTTAAAAAAATATAATTTTGATCAAAAAGTGTTTTTCTGTGTTATGAAGATTTATTTATTTATTTGATACACTTATAAAAAACAATAAGTTAATTGTAATATTTTTCGCTATCCGAATTTTTCGTTAAACGATTGGTTCATTTTCCTAATTGTTCTTTAACCGATCAACCGAATTTTACAGAAAAAAGAACTAATAGATTTTAAAGATCATTTCAGCTCGTAATCCGAATTTGTGTTCGCTGTCCGATTAACCGATCAAACAAGTTTTGCATATAGAATTAGTGGGTAAGAAAGATCATTAAAGTTCATTATCCGAATTTGTGCTCGATATCCGAACAGATTTTCTTTTCGTGAAATTGTTCGCTATCCGAATTATTCGTTTACCGAGTTTTACAAATATAAATAGAATAAGTAGATTAGAAAAATAAATTTTGTTCGTTATCCGAATCTGACTTGGTTGCACCTCTGAAAAATTACAATGCATTCAAAGAATTCGTGTCGACCTATGGAGAGCAAATGAAGTTTAAATCTTCAAAAAATTATAAATTAATCAGTTTATTATTTATTTAAAATTGTATGTCCTTGCAATTTTTGTATATTCATAGAAATTTTTTTAACACACATAAATTTACAACACACTGTAGAACACTCTGTAAGAATAATGCTAAGCCGTAGTGAGTGGTATTGTCAATTTTGATTTAATTGCTTGAACACATTGTTATATTATATTAACGTTTTAAAACGTCTTCAGATTGCGATGAAATAATTTGAAATCAAATTGCACGCATTTGGAGCATTTGTGGTGACAAGAAAACAATGGTACTTTACCTCGTTGGCCACGTGGAGGCACAAAACCAGAAAGATTCCGTTAAACCACATCTTGGCTCCGATAAACGAGTACATCAGGAAAGTTCTGCTGACAGTATTGCTTGGTAATAACGCAGTGGGAACGCTATGCAGTGATCGGCGTTTTATAACAAACAAAATACCATTTTATTAAGCAAATATTAACTATTGCAAAAATACACAAATGTTAATTAATTCATATAATTTATTATGAATACAAAAAAAATATATATATAGATTCAAATGGGCTTAAAACGTCAAGACTTAACTATTCCATTTTAAAAAATGTTTACTGTAAACGTTTTATATATGTAAAATGCTTTTCAATATAATGGACCAATATTTAATTTAAGCTGTTCAAATTTTCAACGCGTTTCGTCACTTAAATATCGTCAGGCATTCTATCGACATGATAGTTTTTAGTGGCAGCACAATGCATTTTTTTGTACACATAATTTTTGATCTTTTTGATTTTTCGTATTTTATTTTTAAGCCCCTGACCAAAAATCTTTAAGAATGATGTGAAAATAATCTCTCATTCATTGTCCAGTGATATTTAATTTTTCCCTATTTATCAGCATGATTTTTGAGTCCTGTTTGGCTCAAAATATTACGTTCAACTCAAAAGTGCAGATGACACAATTAAACCTTTGTTATGTCACAAATGTTATCATTCTAAAGTATTTGTATCGAATTGTTAGAAACGAGGCTAGCTTTATTGAAATCAAACGCCATTTTACTGCTGTGAAACCAACTCGAACTATACCAACAATCAATAACGTTCTAAGCACCTGTGTAAATTTGTCTCGTCGAGTGGATCAATGCAAACTTTGCACTGCATTTTAAATTGTGATTAGCGTGAATCAGAACCAATCATGTTAAACCCACAAACCAAATACGACTGAAATAAAAATAAATAACGTTAGACACTGCCATCTATAATCTTTTATTGAAATCACATGCAATTATTAATTTCAGTACCATACAAATAAATGAAATACAGATTTATTTTTAAGGTATATAATTTGAGGTGAAAAAAATCTGGTTTTGGTGTACACCAGTGGTTTGCGGTTCTCTGCTGGGCCGCAAACAGTATGCCAAATTTCAATTTATTCGTTTGTATTTTTAGTAAATGTTAAATAAAAAGGTTAAGAAACACTGGTCTACATAATTGCTTATGCGGTGTCAATTATATTAAAGTTTCCCTGCAAGCGTAGTGTTAGAAATGTTTGTCAACAAGAATAAAATAACCATCTGTGTTGATATTTTTTAACCTTCTTGAATCGTTTCAGCTTTGAATGTTTGTTCCCCTGTCTTCTCGTCACTTCAATTATTACATTTTTTAAAAGCAGTGGCAATCTTTATCAAGTACTCGTCGTTTAGGATTGCAGAAAAATAACGGCGCTGTCCAAAAATCGCGCAAAATGATTTAGAAATATTTAACAAATTCGTTTAAAATAAACGAAAGTACTTGTTATGGTTATTTTTATTATTTATTAGAAAATAAAATTTCATACAAAAATTTTATATAGGAAACAAATAAATACAACAACTAAATAAAATCAGTTAGATATTAATTTATTTCCAACAATTCACTTATTCAGGCAATACGGTTGATTCATTTTTAATCGTTAGGCTGCGCCACCACCTCCTCCTCCACCACCTCCACCACCACCCCCTCCTCCACCACCTCCGCCGCCACCGCCACCACCACCACCGCCTCCTCCACCACCTCCGCCGCCACCGCCACCACCACCACCGCCTCCGCCGCCACCTCCACCGCCACCACCTCCTACGGCTTTTAGTCTCGTACCACCTGCGTTATTGCTATTGTCAGTAATGGGGTCCGTTCCATCTTTTCCATCTTCCCCGTCTTCCCCATCGAGACTACCATCTCCGCAACCTCCTTTACCGCCCTTGCCTCCACTTCCACCATCAATGGCACCAATATCTTCTCCAGGTAGATAGATCGCAGGTCCTCCATCTTCTCCGTCCTGTCCATTACATCCGCAACCCGTATAAATCCTTCTATCATAATCGTAATCATAAACAGGATGCTTTCGGTTTTCACCCCAAAGCTCCCCATAGTCGTATTCATAATAGTCCCCGTACAATCCTAAGCCAGTATGACACCCTCTTGCTTTGTGCCTATGATGATTCTTCTTCCCGCTACGGTGTCTTGAGCGACTTCTTCTTCGACTTGGTACATAAGAGACTTCGTGGTGAGACTCACAACCTTGTGGATCAAGGTTAAGTGGATCTTGATTAAGTTCACTATAATAATTTTCTTCTTCTTCGCATTGACACGGTGACGTAGTAGTTGTATCGGGTACATCTTCCTCTACATCTGCGCTATCTGCCAGTGAATTTTCCGCTTTAGCTGATGATGATCGATTAATTATGATTATTATTGGACCTCCTCCTCCACCACCACCTCCACCACCCCCACCACATCCACCGCCCCCTCCACCACCTCCACCACTACCGCCTCCACCACCTCCACCGCCACCACCACTACCACCTCCTCCACCACCACCACCGCCTCCTCCAGTCTGTGGCCGGCAATCAGCAGTTATAATACACTGTAAAAAATATATATATACTGAATGAAACATTTTCAAATTTTAATAAAACACATAACTTTTTGATAATCAAAATGAATTTATTTTATGTAACATTTTTATTCCAACAAATTGAGTGCACAAAGAAAAAAATAATATTTTTTCTAGAAAACAATAAATTCATAAATATCCAATTAAAACACGCATACATCATACCTTTACAAATAAAAAATTTAAAAATTAATTAAAACCTGCAATATCTCGTTGTTAAATCATAAATCACAAACTCTACAACGTATAAAAAATATAACGCCTTTCTATCAAGAAGTAACAGTTCACACCTTAACAGGTACTATTTAAATGATTAGAAAATATTCATCCGAACGCATTTTAACAGTTGATTATTATTAATAGTCAAAAAAGGTCATTCATAAGTTACTTTGCATGCCTTTGATAAAATACCTGAAGATACCGAAAGGTGCAACCCGTTTCGTTCTTTTAGTATTTACATTATTAGAAAAAGATTTATGTGTATATGTAACAAACAATTTCAACTGCTGCTAGTTCATCTATCGAGAAATGTTTATTTATAATTTTATATGCAATTTTTGAATTTAATGAAAAATTGCATTTTCACTTTAAAATTTCAAATTTCTTAGCCACTGAAATAAAAAAATATTAAAGCGGACATTACCTGATTAGCCACATATAACCACAGGAATATAAGATATCTCCTAATCAACATTTCCTCACTGGTATTATAGCC
Source organism: Himalopsyche japonica (assembly GCA_028555115.1). Classification (NCBI taxonomy): domain Eukaryota; kingdom Metazoa; phylum Arthropoda; class Insecta; order Trichoptera; family Rhyacophilidae; genus Himalopsyche; species Himalopsyche japonica. The sequence goes on from JAHFWJ010000034.1 coordinate 247,304, forward strand.
CCCTATTAAAACAACGATTTAAGTGAACAGTTCGTTATGAATGCCTCAAATCACATCTCTTTCTTCTTTTAAATAAACGATTTATGTCTATGATAAGCAAATATTGAACTGCAGAGAATTTTCGCAATTAACTCATACGAATGATTGAACAAATACAGAGTTAATAAACTATTTTAAGATTGATTAATTGGGAAGACCAAAGTCATTATCAAGATGAAACAGTCTTAAAACAATAATATATATTTAATAAATTATATTGACTTGAACTAAATAAAATATAAGATCATTCAATTTCATTCATTTGTAGTAAAGGCCCTTAACTAAATGCATTGGAACAATTAGAATTTAATAGATGTCAATCCAATGATATTCTTAGAGAAAAAACTTATATTATTCTGTCACCGCTTCTCAAACCATTACGGAAGGCTAATAAATTTTCTTAATAAATCATCCCAATACAGTATTGACGTTTATTTCCCCAAAAAACTCAGATAAACTCTCACTTCGAAAAATGCATAAAATCTACGAGCCTCATTTTGGAATTTGTTTGTACAATATTTAACTAGGAGATTAAAACAGAAGAGAAGATGTATTGTGTACCTTTCTACACAGCTATACATAGACAGTTAATTGTACGTTTAAAAAAAGTGGTAACGAAGGGTAAGCCGAAATAGCTATCAATTGTATGCCTTATAAATTTTGTAGAACTACAACACATTAATATTCTTTCACCTTGTTATATTGGAGTTCTATCAAATAAATGACAATTTGATCAATAAGACACAGAAATTATAAAATTATCTTCAATAGGGTAGGGCTAAGACAAGACTTGGGACTTGGTAACAACTTCATACGAAGACACCGTATAGATACGTCTGTCTCCCTGATTAAGAACATGTTCTAAAAAAAAGAAGAAGAAGATATACCGTCTGAGAGTTTTTTGTATAATTCATTACAGTAGTGGCGAATTAAAAAAAAAAATCAAATTGTTACAACTTTGTACGATTCTACAGTACATGTTTTGTCACTAACGATCCGGGTTTCGTCTTTCGGCATCTTCAGCCATTCTACGATTCACTGATTCGTCAGTTCTGTTGCATCCATGTGATAGAATGTTTGAAGATGCCGAAAGGCGAAACCTGGGTCGTTAGTGACAAAACATGTGGAATCGAGCAAAGTTGTAACAATTCATATTTAATATTGAAACTCCATCAAGCACCTTCAGAGGATGACATAAATTAAAATATATAAGTGAAATGCATGCACCTTCAATGCCCGTGCCTTTCGTTTTATATATGGGTTTTTTTTTCTTCAAGTTTGTTTAAACAATTAATTATAGTTGTATTTATAAACCAAGCAATAATTCGTATTAAACATCTTTTCAAATACAATTGCATTGTTAAAATATTTGAGAGATATATAAGAAGAATGGTTTCTTGAAAATTTATGTGTGTGCTGTTTTTAGCCTTTAATTAATGATTTTTGTCTAAGATCAACTAAAATGCATTCACGTGATTTCTTTTCGTTAAGCTGAATTAAGCAAGGTTTTTGACATGGTTATATGCACTCAAACAAGAGCTTCTATATTTCGTCGATAGATGTCAACATATTTTGTGTCTACATTTGTGATAACATAAGATGAGTCTAGCCTATAACAGCGAAATTATCGAGGCTCAAATGACTCAATTTAAAAAAAAAATAATTTACGTTTTTGGACGGCCAGGTTTCTTTGTTAACCTTTAAACACACAAGGGTCCACGGATTTACGTCGATCACTGTTTACTATGAACGGTTATAATTAAATCTTCGTAGTTTGGTATTAACTAAACAAAAAAAAAAAAAAAACGGTGCTGTCGTGCAAAAACAACAACAAATTCGATAAAGGTCAAAAATACTAAGCAAAAAGACTTTTAAAGACAATTTGTTTATTAACCATAAACAATTTTTAAACAAGAAAAAAAATAGAAACATCTAGAAAAATAAAAACAGTTAGATGCTAATTTTTTTCCAATAATTCACTTATTCAAGAAATCCGGTTAATTCTTTTTCCATCATTTGGCACCACCACCACCGCCTCCTCCACCACCGCTACCGCCGCCACCTCCTCCTGCTCTTGCTAAATATTGAACATACACTGCCTTCTGGTACCTTAAATGTATCAACTATTGTATAACAAACAACTTTACTTTAAAGTTTTATGAACTATTCTATGTTTTCTGGAACAACTGCCGAATTTGGGGGACAAAAGCGTTGAGAACCATCGGTGTTTATACAGCCGCATTAAAAATCAGCAAACCACTTCTCTAGTATTTGTATCGATGGGGAACGAGTCCTTTTAACGCATGTCAAGCCACCCCTTGGATTGAACAGTATTTTCCCCATTACAAATCAATTCTTTAACAACAGACGAAATTCAAAATGTAGTATGGCTTAGAAACTACAAAGTGTTGACTAAAAATCGAAACGTCATTAATTGTTGACATGAATTTGTTAAAAGTAGTTGTCACAAGAGAAAAAAATATTATTTGTGTTGACGTTTTTAATCCTTCTCCAATCGTTTTAGCTTTGAATGTTGGTTCCTCTACCTCCTTGTCACTAAAATTATCTGACTCAATGTTAGCAGTAACAATCTCTATAAAGTCCTCATCGTTAAGCATTTAAAAAAAATAATAGCGCTGTTCGGACATCATGTAAAAACAGTTATAAATAAATCAAAAAATTTACTAAGGAACATGAAGAATAAATAAAAATACTTTTAAATTTTTTCTGTTGTTTATTAGGAATTAAAATTCCATAAAAGAATTTTGTAGAGGAAACAAAAATATACAACAAGAAAAACAAAATCAGTTAAATAATTATTTATTTCCAATAGTGCACTTATTCAGGAAATCCAGTCGATTCTTTTTTCATCACTTAGCAGCGCCACCGCCACCTCCTCCACCACCGCCTCCGCCACCACCACCTCCACCACCACCTCCTCCGCCGCCACCACCTCCGCCACCACCACCCTTTCCGCCTAGGAGCATACTGCCACCGGAGCCATCTTCCCCATTTCCCCCGTCGAGACTTCCTCCACTGCCACCTCCTTTACCGCCCTTGCCACCACTTCCACATGGAGATTTTGGATCACTTGTGGACGTACCTGGGTAAAGTTCACCATCTTCACCGTCCTCTCCATCGAGACTTCCATCGCTGCCACTCCCCTTACCACCTTTACCACCACTTCCAGGCGGTTTTGCAGTTGTAGTATTATTTGAGTAAGGTTTTCCATCTTCACCATCAAGGCCGTCTTTAGTTCCATTGATTCCTCCACTGCCCTGAGTTCTAGCTCCTCCACCACCACCACCTCCACCACCATCACCTCCTCCACCACCACCGCCTCCTCCACCACCACCACCACCTCCTCCTCCGCCACCTCCTTTGCCACCTCTTCCGCCAGACTTAGGCATAGGTGTCGTTAAGTCATATGGTATGGTTTTGCCATTCTTTCCATCTTTTCCATCAATACCGTCAGCTCCATCAATACTTTGGGTTCTCAAACCTCCGCCACCACCGCCACCTCCACCTCCACTTCCGCCACCATTTACACCATTACCACCTCCGCCCAAGCTTTCCACCCTTCTACTACTTGCACCAATACCTTCTCCAGGTAGATATATCGCAGGTTCTCCATCTTCTCCGTCCTGTCCATTACATCCGCAACCCGTATAAATCCTTCTATCATAATCATAATCAAAGACATGACGCTTTCGATTTTCACCCCAAAGCTCTTCATAGTCGTATTCATAATAGTCTCCGTACAATCCTTTGCCAGTATGACACCGTCTTCCTTTGTGCCTATGGTGATTCTTCTTCCCACTATGGTGTCTTGAGCGGCTCCTTCTCCGACTTGGTACGTAGGAACCTCTGTAATAAGGCTCACAACCTTGTGAAGCAAGGTAAAGTGGATCTTTTTTTAGCTCGTGAAGTGAACCAAGAATTTCTAAGTTCCAATACTCGTCATCTTCTTCGCAATGACACGGTGACATTGTACTTGTATCGGGTAAATCTTTAATGACGATTTGATCTCCACCTATTTCAGTAGTACTCGTTGAGAGATTTGCCTTTCTAGTAAATGTTGGTCGACCCCCACCTCCTCCTCCTCCACCACCACCGCCGCCACCTCCTCCACCGCCTCCACCGCCACCTCCTCCTCCACCGCCTCCGCCACCACCTCCTCCTCCACCACCACCGCCACCTCCTCCACCACCACCGCCACCTCCTCCACCACCGCCGCCACCTCCTCCACCACCGCCGCCACCTCCTCCTCCACCACCACCGCCACCGCCACCGCCACCTCCTCCTCCTCCTCCACCTCCACCGCCTTGTGGCCGGCAATCAGCAGTTATAATACACTGTAAAAAAAAACTCATTTAAGACAACATAACGAGAATGTAACCGATGCAATCTATTTAGTGTGTATCTTTCGAAAGGCGCTTTTTGATCAATATTTCAACGCGACGAAAAACACATTTAAATCAGCCATCTCAACAGTTAAGTTATTAGCAGTGAGAGGGTTGAAATCTATGGAGAATCTATGAAGTATTTTATTAAAAAAAAATCTGGATACATGTAAGTTGTTGATTTCTTAAAATTTCGATATTTCTTAGTTTTATTCTAGCCATTTCGTTGTTCTAGTTAATTCCTTCCAAGTGATGTATTCTATACATATAGATATGTTAAGAATAAGTGCTAGTGCTATTAGTTCATCTATCAAGAATGTGCAATTTTTGAATATAATAAAAAACGTATTTTCACTTTCATATTTAAAATTTCATAACCACAGAAATAAAAAAAAAAATTAAAGAGGAGATTACCTGATTAGCCACATAAAGGCACAGGAATATAAAACATTCCCTAATCAACATTTTCCCACTGGTCCAATTAAACCACAATTCATATTAACAGTTCGTCAGCAATGCCTCAAATAACATCTCTTGCTTCTTTTAAATAAACGAAATATGTCAATGTTAAGCAAATATTTAAAGATCTGCAGTTTATTTTCGTAATTAATTCACACGAGTGGTTGAACAAATACAGGGTTGTTAAAATCTTTCATGGGTAGAATCGGGAAGACCAAATATAAACATAATATTATACATTATCATAATCAAGACACAGCAATTGTATAACAATGTTCAATAAGGATAGGGCTAAGATAAAACTTGGGACTTAGTAACGACTCTATACGGGGTCAGCGTATACATACGATCATATTAGTGGTTAGGGTAGATTTAAAATCACCGAACCACATTTTGGAGTTAATTAAATAAACATGAAACTATGATAGATGGATGCGATAAAAGGAACACTACAATCTCTTAATTATTCTCAATAAGGGTAGGGCTAAGACAAAATATGGTACTGAGTAACCACTCTATGCGAAGATACCGTATATATACGTCCATCTTTCTGATTATGATATTTTCCTATATGTTTAGTTGTTTTATATGAACTAAATATTCTTTGATCGGATGAATGAGGCGGAATTTTGCGATATACAAACACCCATGCCTTTGAAAAAATATTCAATAAAAAAAACTGTCTGAGAGATTTTTGAGTAATTCCATACAGAAGTGGCGAATTAAATAATCAATTCAAATGCACACACCTCGCCACGTATAATACTCGTTTATTTCTTTCGAATTTATTTAAGCAATTAAAAATAGTTATTTTTATAAACCATGTAAAAATTCGCATAAGACACCTTTTCAAATACAATTATATTGTTTAATATTTGAGAAATATATACAATTTAAATAAACAGTAAACTAATTTTAGTATGATCGCTGTTAAAAAGCATTTTTAATGTATTAAGTATCGAGTTTCGTGGAAGATCAACTAAAACGCATTTATGTGGTTTTAATTCCGTTTTTGGTGTATTAGTATAGAAAGATAATGATCTGGAATTAAAGACGTTAACAAATGATTGTATACAATAATAATGTAGAGCCTATTGACTGTTCTTGTCAATATAATTAAAGTATGTATATTTTTTTATTTTCAAAAGACTGTTAAAAACTATGTATGCTAATTTTTCTTGTCTGTATATTTTAATTTCTGGTTCTTCGGTCCAAAGATATTGTAATTTTAGATTGTTCAATGAAAAATGAAGTATATTGATTGAATTGGCATTCACTTGGTAGAACTCCATTATAACACGGTGAAAAAATAGCAATGTATTTTAGTTCCACAAAATTATTTTTAACAAATATAGTTGATAGCCATTTCGGCTCACGCTATCGTCAGAACTACGTATATAACTCGTATAGAATAGAATACTCGTAGTTCTGACGATAGCGTGGAAATGGAGGTGGTGGACACGGAGTCTAGGTCTTTAATGTCTAGTCAAGGAAAAAAATAGTACATAAAAAAATATTTAATTACACTTAAAGTGTTAACTGTCACTTCTTGATGGAAAGGCATGATATTTTAACTAATAAAAACACATTTTTAATACTTTGTTCGTTTACTTTGTTTAAGTCTTTGGATTGTGAGTGTGGTTTGGGAAGACAAATATAGTTTACAATGCTCGTGCCGTGAATCGCTCAGCTGTACAGCGACATACATCTGTCAACAAATAAGTCCAAACGTTAGAAATGAAGACGACTTGGAGAGAGGAGAAAAAGAAAATGTTGATATCATATTAATAAGTCTACTGGCACCGCATTCATTAAGCAAAGTCATATCTTCAGCTTTCACTTGGAGCAGAAAATTTTTAATCCATATATGGTACGCTCAGCTCTGCAGCGACTTAAGTCAGTAACACTCATAGCGCTCCGTCAATTTCCTTCCGGCTTATATCACAAGTTAAGTGTTTATGTATTACTTGGCGCAACCCTATTAGCGACACGTATCGATTATACAAGCAAGCTCTATTTCGAAATCAAAACAGCATTGATTATGATAAAAAATATGCTAACTGTTAGGATTATAATGTGATTGTAAGAGATGTCGCTATGCGGATAAAATATTCTGTATACGTATTATAAAGTGGACCGTTAATTTACGGCCATTCTTCTATGGCTGGCCCTGCGTTCAATGTATTGGCGGTGGATCAACGGGGGTGGACAAAGTTATCTAAATGGAAACATGTTATTTATTTGTCTTATTTCGTTTCCGAAATAAAAATATTTTTATACAATCGTTTATTTGTTTTTTTTATAGCACTTTCAGTGCTTACGCTGTAGAATATATATATATAAACGCATTTTTGTCACTAACGACCCGCGTTTCGCCTTTCGGCATCTTCATGCGTTATATCGCACTGGTGCCATAGAAGTGAGTGACAAAACATGTGGAATTAAGCAAAGTTGTAACAATTCAAATTTGATATTGAAATTCCATCAAGCACCTTCAGTTGATATCATAAATCAAATAATCATGTTATATTAAAGAATATCATCTGATTCTCATTATTTTTAATTGTCAGTCAGTTATTTTTTTTATAATCAGTTGATAATGCTCGCGATGAACGAAACCGGTCCTGATAATAAAACATATAATGGAAATGAGTACTAGAAAATGTGTTTTTAATATTTAAAATAGCATGACTTTCCATCATCAATAAGTGACAGTTAACACCTTAAAAGTGATCGTTAGCATTATATTCATATTTTAGTGGAACAACTTCTACAGGGCTGTGCCAATATTATTTATTTTGTGAAAACATTTTCAAAACACCTTCATAAAAGACACAAAAACCACGAACAGTATTACTTTTTTAATTTTTAATAATACATATTTTGTTTTTTTGTGGTAGCCATAAAAAATGATTAAAATTTTTTATGGCTTTATTTATTGTTTTTATTTTATCAAAAAATAAATGGTTGAAAATGGTGGCGTCAAAAGGGTTAAATAGTTTATCAAACAGCGGGTTAAGTGTTTATCAAATACTTCAGTGAGAAATCTGTTTGAAACAATTTAGTTTGTTTAAACAAGTTTTAAATTGTTAACTTAAGTGTTTTTATACCAACACGCTCTTCAGTTCAAAAGCCATCTGTCAAATTCAGAAATAAACCTAAAAATTGTTCAAAACTCATATATTTTATTGCAATTAATCTCAAACATTCAAACTCAAACTCAAATCGTCTCGTTGAACTGTTTTGAATATTCAAATTAAATGATCTTAACAAATCTACACGCCTTATATTTTCTCTTTTCTTATTTCCTTGGCTACTCGACGTTATAACCACCACCATCGGCTTATGGCTTCACACTCTTCATTCATACAGGGCTTACACTCCGAATATTCGTGGCTAAAATGTTTACCAAAAAATGTCTGAGAACACAATTCTTGTGAGTTTATTACATAAACTTTAGTTACCTTAACGTGAAAATAAAATGAATTTGCAGATCTACCGATAAAAATGCCAACTCAATCTATTAATAATAAAAGCGCATCCTTTAGTACTAATTTCTACGATATGTTTTTTGATCAGGACCGGTTTCGCTCATCGCAAACATCAGTTGATAATGATAATGGTTCGATATCAAATTTGAAATGTCAAAATATTGAACGATTGTACATGTTTTATCTTTTACGACCCCAGTTTCACCTTTAGGAATTATCGGGCATTCTTTCACGCGGATGCCACAGAACTGACACAGAATGAACGGTTAACATCGGTTGTATACCGAAGGAGTTATTTACAAAATTAAAACACAGACCTTAAGGTAAGGATCCGGAAAAACAACTGAAATAAAATATTATTTTAAATAATCAACTGAACAGTTGATAATGATTGTGATGAGCGAAACCGATCCTCATCAAAAAACATATTGTGGAAATAAGTACTAAATTTTTTAAAATTATTTAAAATATCATGCCTTTCCATCAAGAAATGACAGTTGACACAGCCCTGATTTTAACCAAAGTCAATGACGTTGAACATTGCTCCAAAGTCAAGGTTTTTTACTTTTTGTATTTTTGTTCCAATTGATCTGATTGTGATTGACGAATATATACTGACTAAAAAGAGATTGAACAAATATTTAAACTAAGATAATAAATCAATGCAAAACAGACGAGTCAATATTAATTGAAATTTTAGACCTAATATCTGTTTTAAGCAAGGTTCACATCCATTTCTTTTATCCAGGGCAAGAAATACTTTTTTCTGCTTCGGGCTCCAATAACACAAACATCTTTTCCTTATATAACGTACTCATAAATCGATTGAAAGTATTTTTTTAATAAGCGATTTGTATGATATTGCTGAATGTATGTCAACAGTAGACATTGCCATCTAGTGTTTAATATTAAAAATTCAATGAATTTTTTTATTTAAAACTTCTTCTTTTTATTAATAGATATCTCTCGAACTTCACATTTTTAATATACATACTGAACTACATTTAATGGAAAAATAATAAAAAAATGTTGAACCACCGAGGTCACCATGTTGATACGATTTAGTCTCCTCATTGTTTGCTTATACGTGGTCACTCAGGTATTAAGATCTGAATTTTACAATTTGGCTAGCCATTTACTAAATTGTTTTTTTAGCAATTATAAGTTTTTTAATTTAGGTATTAAAACATACTGACATTTTAATTTAGTATTGCTGTCATTAAATATTTTTTTTGTGTTTTTTAGTTGTACAATTAATTAACAAGTTAAAAATAAAATTAATTAAAAATATTTCGATTTTAAAATGGCTAAATAGTTGATCCGGTATTTACTAGTTAAAAGTGGCATTTTTCAGTTTGTGACATAGTTTTTCTAAGAGTGTGATATATTATACAATGTTATATAAATTTTAATTAAATTTAGATATAATAAACTCAAATTTGATATTGAACCCAACGGATGCTACAGACGAGATATCTCGTCAGATGGCGTAGTGTTCATGTTGCCACCGACGAGATATCTCGGTAGTATAATACTTTGTGCGAATTAATGTCACAACCCTGCCTGACAATATCTAAAAATCGGTGTGGGGCTTAATATGTTGTAAGTAAATTATAATTTCTTTCTAACACAGCAAAAAAGATTTTTTTAGACCAACAAAATTCAGTCTAGTAAGAACTGTGGCATGATTTTTGTGGCTTCAAAAAGGTTCACCATGTTTATTATTTGGTTGTTCAGATATTTCCATTTAAGAAAATTTTCAGTAAGCAAGATTTTTGTTTTATATTTTATGTTGTTTGTGATTTTATCTCCAATAAACAATAACTAATTTTGAGTCAATGTGTTTAAAACTTTTTTTTATATCTTAAAGGAAATAAGTGCCAAATCTCTAAGACCATGGGGAAAATGGAAAAAACCTCATAGCGGCTGGGTAAAAAGTCATCCTCACCCTGATCCCATCCTACGCCCAATCCATATAATCCATAGTGGGGGTGGCGGTGGACCGGGTAAACATGGCGGTGGCGGTGGTGGTGGACAGGGAATACATGGAGGTGGCGGCGGTGGACCAGGAAGACGTGGTGGTGGCGGCGGTAGTGGTGGAGGAGGTGGTGGAGGTGGCGGTGCAAGACGTGCTGGTTGGGGAGGCTGGGAAAGATGGGATGGATGGGGAGGATGGGGAGGATGAGGTGGTGAAATCATGACTTAAAAACCAAACCACTAATTTGAAGTAGGGCCATCATCACAATATAAATTGCAACTGTCATTACCTCAGTCAACATCGTTTAACAGTGACGCCTTTTTAACTGTATGGTTTATCTTTGTTTGAAAATTTGAAAGGATATTATATTTTGTAAATTATTTCACTGCGTTTTATTTTTTATACTGTTATTGTATACGTACAACGATAGCATATTCGTGTAACGGACTATGACAATTTTTCTAATCCTTTCATTCTATTTATAATATACTACTAATAAATCAACGAACAATTCGGATAGCGAACAAATTCTGTAAAGAACACTATCTATCACGAAAGATTTTTGTCTTCGGACAAGGAAAATTTTTTCAAATTCGAATTGTTACACTTTTGTACGATTCCACAAGTTTTATTTAAGTTTCTGTTGAATCCGTGTGACAGAATGCCTGAAGATGCCGAAAGGTGAAACCCGGGTCGTTAGTGACAAAACTTGTGGAATCGTACAAAATTGTAACAATTCAAATTCGGTATTGAAATTCTATGAAGCACGTTCAGTCGATGTCATAAATTAGAAAATATATTCGGATCACGAACAAAACGGTTTTTCTTATACAGTTATTTTATTTATGTTCAAATGGCACTGCAATTTATTAATCCCAGAATTACCTGAAAAATTTAATGGTGTCATTGTTGTTAACAAGTGATTTAAAAATTATATAAATTGTTAAATTTATACAAATTCTGTATTCTTAATTCGCTTTACGAATACGAATTTAGCTATGCTCGTCAACTACAGAGTGTCTTTCTTCGAAATAATTCACAAAATAATAAATAGTTACAATAAATCTAATTTCTCGCTATTTGTCCCCAAATCTCCCTTCAAATCATCACAAATTGTTTTCGTGACTTCAATAAAAAAAATCTACATCTTCACTACAACCGAACACTTGTGTCAGCAAAATGGCGACCAAACAAAGTAGTAAGCCTTCCTGATAATTACACTCTACGACAAGAAATAAAATTAATCATTTGGCTACGCAGAAAATAACCGTCGTTATACATCTTGTCTCGTTCAATATTTACAGAATATTTCGTAACGATTTATCACGTATTGTTGACTAATAGTAAAGTGTATATAAAGAGATGTCTGGGACATTATTTTGTTCATTGTATCATTGCTTGGCGGTTATATTCAACAATACAAAATACATTATGTGGGTACGAGTGTTCACGCTGTTTTTCTGTCTATGCTTCATTAATCAGGTAAAATTTACTATCTAAATTCGGATATCTCTAAAACGTTACAAACAAAAATTTGCAATTATCAAAAAAAAAATGAATTGTTGAAACTTTGTACGATTTTTAACACTTAGGGGTTTGAAAAATAAACAGAGGTCGATTATTAAATGTTAAGTTATATTCTTAACGACCAGCTTTCTGGTTCAATTCCCAATTTCCCCCTGTTATATCTCATACATTAAATTCCTATATTACGTTACCTGATGTTTAATTCTCAATGTAACCCACCAATTTAAAATAAGTACGTATTTCTAAGTCTAAAATTTCCAAATTGCATTTTAATGATAGTTGATTATTATTTGTTTTAGAATTCTTTATCAAAGGCTCATTAGCGTTAATAAAACTTATGACAGGAAATTGATTGCTGTTATAATTAAACAAATAGTATTAAACGTTATTTATTGTGTGTCAGTTCTGTTGCATCCGTTAAAAAGAATGTTTAAAGATGTCGAAAGGCGTAACCCAGGTCGTTAGTGACAAAACATGTGGAATCGTACAAAGTATAGTTAAACATAAATTTAATGACATCAACGTGTTTGGGCTTTTTGTTCAATTTGAGTAAAATTAATTTTATAATATGATATGGTTGTTTTTATAGGAAACAAGTGCAGGAGTAGCATGGGGTAACTGGGGTAGGCCTGGAAATTGGGCAGGTGGTGGTGGATGGGGAACTGGTGGATGGGGTGGCGGCTCGTGGAATGGTGGGGGCGGTGGCGCGTGGAGTAGTAACAATGGCGCAGCAAGTGCTAGCGCGTGGAGTAGTGGAGGTGGAGGTGGCGGAGCAATCGTCTACCCCATAGTTAAACCAAAATGCTAACTGTCACTTCTTGATAGAAATACACGATATTAAAAAAAAAAAAAATAGTGCTTATTTCCACAATTTATATTACGATCATGACCGGTTTCGCTCATCGCGAGCATTATCGTTATCAACTGATACGATGCAAATTACAAGCAAGTCTATTTAAACAAATATCGAGACACGTTTACCAGGTATACAAAACAGCAACAAAAAATACAGGAAGTCATGAAATGCATTATTGATTTGTCTTAATGCTTATTTGTATATATCTATATATTGAGTGAAACCGGTCCTGATCATAAAATATGTTGCGGAAATAAGTACTTTAAAATACCAAGGTATTTTTTTTGAATACCTGTCTTTCGAAATTGGGTTGGGAAGCAGATTGTTTTGAGAATTTGAAAATTTGACGTGAACGTCAAAGGTACTCTGTGAACAAGACTTTAAAGTTTAATATAGTGACCCCTTACTGTGAAAGATGAATGTCTATGATTTAATAATTTTATTTTATTATATAATAATAAATATTTAAAACAAATCAAGAATTGTTAATTTTTTTTATTTATAATATATTTTATGCAACAACATTAAAAAAATCGTGAAGTACTTTAAAGATTTTTAATGTGTAAATTGACAATCCTTTTCAGTGGATGATACTCGCGATGAGCGAAAGCGGTCCTGATTATAAAAAAATATTGTAGAAATATGACTTCAAAATATAATTTATGATATCGACTGAAGGTGCTTGATGGAATTTTTATATCAAATTTGAAATAAAATTAGTTTTTGCCTTGGGGTTTGTTTTTTCCTTTAATTAATGCCTTTGGTATATAGACGATGGTTACTATTTATTGTGCATTCTTGTGATAGAATGCCTGAAGATGCCGAAAGGCGAAACCCGGGTCGTTAATGACAAAACATGTGGAATCATTTATTTTATTGATAGTTTAAAATAAATTAAAAAAATCATTTTAATGTGAAATGAATTAATCCTTTTCAAGTCTTTTTTTTTAATATGAAAAAATACAAATAAAATTATTTCTATTTAAATGCATTTTATTGCACTTTCACGAAAAATTTTGAATTTATTCTTGAATAATAAAAAAATATTTGGTTCCTTTTAAGATGTCAACTGTGACTTCTTGGCGGAAAGGCATGATATTTTAAATAGGAAAAACACGTTTTCATCTGCTGATAATGCTCGCCATGAGCGAAACCGTTCCTGATTCAAAAGATATTAAATTACAGAAATATTGTAGCACTAAGCATTGCATTACTTTTGATAATAAATACATGATATTTCAAATAATAAAAACACATTTTCATTTGTCGACAATGCTTGCGATGAGCGAAACCGGTCTCAATCATAATATATACTGTGGAAATAAGTACTAAAAAATGTGTTTTTATTATTTAAAATATTTGATTACCAAGAAACTATCAAATAGAAGATTAAAATAAGCCTGTAAAGCCAGGAACCTTTGGTGTCATCGGTCCACTAATGACGATGAACTAAATGAAAGTGACGAAACATTAAATGTTATTTTACAAATGATTAATAAAAAAATGCATTTCAATTCACATTTCATTGCTTAAAAGTAAATCAATAAATCTAATATTTGAATAAATCAGATAATTTATTTTTAAAATGTTTAGTTTAAATTAATAAATTATTAAACACCAAATGGCTATTAATTTAAATGTTTTTATAATGGGTTTTAAATTTCAGTCCCGATGCTGTTCTATAGAATGCATATACAGTGAAACCAACATTCTATGTTTTTCAAGGGACCTTAAAAATTGAAAAATGAAAGAAATTTAAAAATTTTAATAAAAAAGGCCCCCTCTCTTCAATTTCCGAAAATGAGGTTTTACAAATAATTGGTGAATACGAAAGGGTTTTGAAAAAATGTATCTTAATTAAATCTTATTTATTGATATGATTGAATAATGTTTTAAACTTATTCTTGTGAAATTGTTTATTAAAGAAAATCTCAAGACATTTGAGCGAACTATATATTTTAAAATTAATTTCTTTGAATAATATATAACATTTAATACGCTCAAACTCACAAATTGTATTGGATAGAAAGATATATATCTAGCTGTGTATAAAAGGTACACAATACTTAGTCTCTCATGTTGTAACAACCTAGCTTGTTTCTTTCTCGCAATAAAACTAAAAATTGTAAATGACACTAAATAGCCGGCTATATCAATAAATTTACATATTTCATGGGAATGGTCTATTACAGAAACAAATAAGCACCCCGCAGAGGGTTAAGCAATGGTGATCGACATGTCTTAGTTTGTTCGTTAAGAATCCTTTGTGATACAAACAATAAAATAATTATCAACGACATGGCAGCAACACCATTTATAACAAAAAAATAAAGCTTGAGGTAAGTTTATCATCGACCAATGTCGTCAACATCAAGAGAGCTCTACGTAACCAAAGAAATTTTACATTCATACCAATTCCATAGTTTTCTGTACTAAAAGTTCTCTTCTGTTTGAGACTTAAAAGTTATTTAGGTATCCAAATATGAAAGGCTAAGATGAATTTTTCCAGGCCTGTGGAAACGTTAAAAAACGCTCGATCAAAACGACAAAAGTTTTTTCCTACCTACTAACGTCTCGGGTCAGTTCTGTTGCATCCGTGTGATAGAATACTTGAAGATGCCGAAAGGCGAAACCCGAGCCGTTAGCGACAAAGCATGTGGAATCGTACGAAGTTGTAACAATTCAAATTTGACGAATGAACACTGGCGAAAAAGGGTTTGACCAAATATTATATTGTACCAAAACCGTTTTTTTTTTTTTTTCAAACTATTTTTTACACAAGCGCAGCTTTGATTGTTGAGACGATAATTTGAGATTATTCAAATTGTTTACCTTTGACACTGGAGCAATTAAAAATAGAGTTATTTATGAGCTATACAAAAAAACACCTTTATCAATAAAAAATTTATTTCAACAATATTTTTAAAACATCTATAAAAAAACAAATACACAACTATAAATAAACAATATGTTAAGATTTGTTATTGATTGTTGTTTTTTTAACACGTATGCACTCTGTAGAATGTATTTCATCTGGGGTTATATAGTGCTAATTATAACACGGTGAAAAAATAGCTATATATTCTAGTTCTACAAAAGTTGTGTTAAAATGGAGTTCTACAATAAATAAAGTGCTAATTATATTTGAAATTATCAAAGAACCGTTTTTCGGGGCTTAACAATTAATTCGTCTAATTTATGATATCGACTGAAGGTGCTTGACGGAATTTCAATATCAAATTTGAATTGTCACAAATTTGTAGGATTCCACATGTTTTGCCACTAACGACACGGGTTTCGCCCTTCGGCATCTTCAGACATTTCATCACACGGATGCAACAGAACTGATGTACAATAAACAGTTAGCATCGCCTATATGCCAAAGTTATTAATTAGAGGAAAACTCACACATGTTTATTGCACAACAGTTCTGTTGTATCCGTGTGATAGAATGCCTGAAGATGTCGTGGAACCCGGGTCGTGAGTGACAAAACATTTAGAACTATACAAAGTTGTAACAATTCAAATTTTGTCTCTCGTTTTTGGTTTTCAATTCTTTTAATATTTTTAGGTTTTATATTGGTATACTGTTTTGATGGACATATCTTGCAACAAACAGCAATGAAACTTTTTGAAATAAATCAGTTTTGCAATAAAACATTAGAAAAATATCAAGTTGGGTTAATTTTACAGTTATCCAAGTTTGTTTAGACTCAATTGGCTTTGACATTTATTTTTATAACGTCCATATAAAATTCTTCTAAAACACCTTTGTAAATAATAATTTTCTATGAAAATAATTGTTTTAAAGTAAGAAGGAATCTTTAAAAACAATATTCAATGATAGTTGATTTAAAATATGTTTTGTTCAGTGATTTACATATCATAATTTATGATTTTAGAATATTATGTTTTATGGTGCATGAGATTCAATTTGAACTGTTCAATAAGATTTATAAAAAAAAATCCACTTTAACATCAATGTTGAGTACATGGCTTTCTAATGAGTGTTTCTTTACAAATTTTTTTTCTAACAAAAACTATTTGATAATTAGTTTCTTACGAGACTACTAACAAAGAGATTAGATCAAGAAAAACGCTTATGGTTAGGTAACTGCATTTATAACGCCCAGCTAATCATTTATGTCTTTAAAAAGATTTTTTATTTAATCCATAAACGTTACAAAAATTAAAAATGAATTGCTCTAGCAACGTCTTAAGTATTTAAAATAAATTAATTAAATTTGAATTGTTACAAATTTGTAAGATTCCACATGTTTTGTCACTAACGACCCGGGTTTCGCCTTTCAGCATCTTCAGGTTGAACTGACAATTGATGTCATTTTAACAACATGGCTGTTGTGTCTGTGCCTAAAGAAGGCCTGAAGATACCGAAAGGCGAAACCCGTGTCGTTAGTTACAAAAAATATGGAAAAAGACGTTGCAAAAGCAAAGATTAAGTCATGAATAATGGATTTATGTTTGTTCATGATTTGAAAATTTCTATACATGATATGACGACTATTGTCATTGGGTCATAGAAGTGAATGCAGTACAGAAATGCTTTGTTATGTTAGTGTTCATAATGAGACTGTGTCACTTGCTGCAGATCCCTTGTTACATGATGACCATATGCTCCACATAGAGAGCAAATATAGTTCATGTCTTCGGTTCGGTAGAAAAAGGACCGCAATAGGGACAAATAGACCATAGTGTTCACTGTTATCATACGGTCACGCTTTGGAGGGTTACATAAAAGATCAAACAACATATTCGGCAAATTGTTCATTGAGATATACTTTCACCTTTCGGAATCTTCAGACGTTCTATCACACGACGAAACAAAAAATTCAGTTCTCCCGGGTCGTTAGTGAAAAACCTGAAAGAACCCTAAAAAGTTGTAACAGCTCAAATTTGATAATGAATTTCCATCAAGCACCTTCAGTCAATATCTTAACTTGCACTATGAATTTTAAAAATAGACAATCAATGTATAATCACAAATGATCATTAAACTGTTTATTTTAAATTATTCAGACGAATGAATAAATCAATGCAAAGATTTGCTAATAGATTGTTTGCAATTGACTAATGACTATCGCATTTTGTTGAGTATTTGTTTGTTCAAAAAGCATTTTACATCGTATAAAAGACGTGTGAACGAAGCACAGTCACATTGCATTGTGAACAGTTCAATTCAAACGTCAATCAAAACACATCATGGCGATCCGTGGTGTCATTTTGCTTTTGTGCCTTTGTGTGGTCAGCCAGGTAAACAAACACATATTTTTTATCATATTTTCTGCTTATTTCAATCTGATAGTCTCTCAAACTTTAACTATTAAACTCAAATATTAACTAAGTTACTCAATCATTCTTTTTTCGATGAGAATGAGAGTAAAGGAATAAATCTTTCACAAGACTTTTGTTTGATAAACCACTCTTTCTGTAAACTGCCTATCACTTAGTAACTCAAACTCTCTTTTTTTGATGAGATTGAGAATAGAAAGATTGAGTTTTTACATGGGTATTGATTGACAAACCACTCTTGCTTTAGCATATTTTTTTTTTGATTGTATGGTTGAGAGAGAATACGTTAACTGTGTTTTGAGCCTGTGAGACCACTGTACCACGGAGTCCACAAATATTAAGTAATTCATAATATATTTTGTTTGTAAATAACTGTTTAAAAATGATATTTTTTCATAGGAGATCAGAGCAGGCTGTTTGCCAATCTGGCCAGGTTATCCTTGCTTAGACGGCTATGGAAGTGGTAGTGGAAGTGGGAGCGGAAGTGGAGGAGGTCTCCTAGGAGGAGGAGGTGGTGGTGGCGGCGGCGGTGGTGGTGGAGGTGGCTCTCATGGAGGATCTGGACACGGATCCGGATCTGGATCTGGACATGGAAGTGGTGGTGGACTCCTTGGGGTGGCGGAGGTGGTGGTGGCGGCGGAGGCGGAGGCGGGGGTGGCGGAAGAAGAATTTGCCGTCATTAAAGTTTCTCATGTACTAAAAAAGAATAAAATATGATGAAACAATAGCATTTTTTTTTCATTTTTTTCTCCTCATATCATTGACCCGATGCAGAGCTGCACAGACCGATCGTTATTATAAATCATTTTTTTATGAATAGAACATCAAGTTTTTATGAATAGAACATAACCTCTAGTTTGAACTACAATAAATAAAAACTGAAGTAATTACAGCATATTTCAGTACATTTTGAGTTTATATGACTTATTTCTTTCGACTCATACAAGTTTAAAATGAGAATTCTGCAATCCTTGTCCTGCAATTCAGTCTGCCGATGGGTAGAGCACAGTATTGCTTTGGATGTCAACATATTCCATGTGGACGAGAGTGAGTTAAGTCGAATACTATTTTTTAACGTGTCAAAGTAGATTTTACATGAGTTTGCTTGGTTGACTTACTTGCTTATTTTAAACACTAAAATATTTTGATGCTACAAAAGCAATAATCTTACATTTTTTATTTTTTTGTAACGAATGTGTACCAAAATAATGAAAAAAAATATTGGGTTCAAGATAAAGCATATTACAGTGTATTCTCGATTATCCGGGCTAATGCTGGGGAGGATGGTCACGGATAATTGAAAAACACGGATAATCCGAATCATCATTTTTTTTATTTTATTTTCGAATATAATATCATATACACAATACATTTTTTTACACGTTATTTATATATTCCTTATTTATCAAGAAAACAGAAAAAAATACGTAAAAATATAGTATTCGATCATAATAACAAACGTAGTCCAGAAGGCTGACAAATATAGGCAATAAATATCTAAATCAACAAATTTACTGCGGGTACTCGCGCTAGTTTATGGACTTCACTGGAAATGTAAATAGAAACACATATGAAGAACAAAGGATTTCAATTGTTGACTCATTCTAGTCCCATAAATTGTGATGTTTATCGAGATATATGCGAAAATTTAAAACATACAAGTGGTTAAAAAAAATTCACCGATTAGTGACGTAAACACAAACACATTGCTAAATTCATCCTCTTTTTCAAACAACGCGCATATTCAAGATCGCAATTCATTAATGCGTCTCATAATCGTTATAGAAAAAAAATCAATCAGATTATATTTGAATTAAAATATATTTATTTTCAGGCACGAATAATCCGCAAACCGGATGATTGAGAGTACACTATATTAGCAAGTTTTCAAATGCTACTGACATCTGCATCTAAAATTTGTAAGCTTAATGTAAGGCAGAACCATTCCACGATAAAAATACAAATATTACTGATTGAATTGGCATTCACTTGGTAGAACTCCATTATAACACGGTGAAAAACAATAGCAATGTATTTCAGTTCTACAATTTTTTTAGATATAGTTGATAGCTATTTGGGCTCATCTATAAATATGATATATGGCGTGAGCTATGTCGATAAGTTTACATATTGCGCGGAAATGGTCTATTACAGAAACAAAGAAGCACCCCGCAGAGGGTTAAGTAACTGTGATAGACATATCTTAGTTTGTTCGTTAAGAACCCTTTGTGATAGTTGATGTCTATTGATTTCCAGCTGTTCCAAAGCCGTCATCTTGCGACCCTTACTACAAAGATGCAAACACTTAGGCGCTGAGTTTGAATTTATATTATGTGATTCCTTTATAACGTGATTTTTTAGATGTCTGCCTAAATGTTATTGACCTTGAAAGCTACGTTTACTGAGTTTTTAGTTTCCCGATGAATTTTTTCACTACCTAGGTAATTGATTGATTTAAAGAAGCGATTATCTTGATTTGACAAAACTCATTTACCCGAACACAATGAGCAACACGGCTGAAATATTGCTACATCAGATAAAAAAAAAATCAAAATTAATTGATTGATTGAAATTGTGACGAACTTATAGAATGAAATGGATTGCATGGAAAGGGTTTTTTTTTAATTCGTGTCCACTTCTTATGCGGAGCATATGACATGCTAATGAAAGTATCTAACAGAGTTTATCATACGAAAATCAAATTGATTAAACTCTCTTTTTTGTGATAAAAAGCGTAGTAATAGAAAAGATAAAGAAGAGACAGGTTGGCTAATCGCTCTCTATACGTCGTGTTTTTACGATAGAATGCATGGAGAAAATTTTTCCACATCGTGAATATCCATGCTTTTGAACAAAACAAGTTGAATTGCCTGTTTGCATTGGTATCCAGAACATGTTGAAGGATTTCACATTTCGGCATCTTCAGGCATCCCATCACACTCGACTGGTGAAGATATCATAAAAAGTTTAAATTTTTTTAAGTAGCTTTTTATTTTATTTATTTTTGTTTGGCTCTTATGAGATAAAAAAGAAAATAAGTAAAAAAAGACAGTAAGTTAAGCCGTACCCGCTTCATTAATCACTTTAAAGGTGTTAACTGTCACGTCTTCATGGAAAGATTCATCAGTTGATAATGCTCGCGATGAGCGAAACCGGTCCTGATCAAAAAACATAATGGCATTGAACACAAATACGTTTTTTTTATATCAATCATGCGATATCAATGAGAGAGTATGAAGGGCACAACCTCTCTCTTTAAAGAGATTAAGAATAAAAATGTGGTTTTTAAAATCACTCCATATGTTTGTTTAAGACCATCGCAGTAATTTCAACAGTACTTTTGTAGAAAATCTTATTCAGTCTTAGATTTAACAATCGTTAATGGTGTGTGTTATGTATTTTTTTAAAGTCAAATTCACTCGTATTGTGGAGCATATGGCCTTCATACTATGGATTTGAATTTTTAAAACTTTGTGCAATTCCATATGTTTTGTCACAAACAACTCGGTTCTCGCCTTTCGGTATCTTCAGGCATTATATCACACAGATGCAACAGAACAAGATAAATTCAATTCTGTCATTCAAAATATATCGATGTATTAAATTGCTCTATGGAATTTAAAAAAAGACAACCAAACAATCAATACATAATCACAAATGATCATTAAGATGTTTATTTTAAATTATCCAGACTAATGAATAAATCAAAGAGAAGATTTGCCAAGAAATATTTGCTGATAGACTGTTTGCAATTGACTAATGACATTCACAGATTGTTGAGTGTTTGTTTGTTTGTTTGTTTAAAAGGCATTTTGCATTGTATAAAAGACGTGTGAACGAAGCACAGTCACATTGCATTGTGAACAGTTCAATTCAAACGTCAATCAAAACTCACCATGGCGATCCGTGGTGTCCTTCTGCTTTTGTGCCTTTGTGTGGTCAGCCAGGTAAACAAACACATATTTTTTATCATATTTTCTGCTTATTTCAATCTGAAAGTGAAGTCTCTCAAACGTTTTACATGAATAAGCAACAATTGTTTTCGATTTAATAGCTCAATATTAATTTTTGTTTGTAAACAACTGTTTAAATATTATATTTTTGATAGGAGATCAGAGCAAGCTGTGTGCCAATACTTCGACCAGGCTATCCTTGCTATAACGACTATGGAAGTGGTAGTGGAAGTGGAAGCGGAAGCGGAAGTGGAAGCGGAGGAGGTCTTCTTGGAGGCGGAGGAGGTGGCGGCGGTGGCGGCGGCGGTGGTGGTGGTGGCTCTAATGGAGGATACGGCTCCGGATCCGGATCCGGACATGGACATGGTAGTGGACTCCTCGGAGGTGGCGGAGGTGGTGGTGGTGGCGGTGGCGGGGGCGGGGGCGGTGGAAGAAGAATTTGCTGTCATTAAAGTTTCTCATGTACTGGAAAAGAATAAAATATAATGAAACAGTACATTGTTTTTTTTTAATTTTTTACTCCTCATATCATTGACCCAATACAGACCTGCACGGACCAATCGTTAAATCATGCACTATTGTGTTTAAAAGAGACGATTCTTCTTTTTTCATCAGTATTGCGTTATAAAAGGCGGCCGTGTAACAGCGGTTGCATTCACATAACGGATGGAAGTGAATCAACTAGCTTGTATACTTTTTTTAAATATGCGGTATTCACAGTAAAAATTCCGCTATCAACAGCTAAAAAATTTATTTAAAATCAATTAATGGATTTCCGTTGGAATGTCTGATCTCACTCTCTCCTTCTATTCTTAACCTTTTTATAAACAGAAGCCTAATAGCAAATTAATGTTATTTTCATCAATAATCCATCCGCACATTAAAAATGGATTTCGTAACATGTTTAATGCCAACTTTTTCCATAGATAGAGTTACAGAATGTCAATTTATATGCAATTACAAGCCAACTTGTTTTTTTTAAGCTGTCCTGTAATAACAAATGAACAGTTTGAACAGGGTTCGGATAACAAACTAAAACAATCTTTCTAATTCACTTATTCTATCTGTAATATTATAATGATCGGTTAACGAACAGTTCGGACAACGAAGGTATTCGATTTAATGTGCTCAAACGAACAGATTGTATTGGATAGAAAGATTTATCTTCCAAAACTTGACAAGCTTTCAAAAAGTTGAAACAAAAGAATGTTTTTATGAAGAGAACAAAATCTCTAATTTGTACTACAAAAAAAAAAAAAACAAATAATGAGAATTCTACAATTTTTGATAATATCAAATTGTATGTTCAAGATATTTTTTTGAGGAATCGTGGACATGAATTAATTATAGATACAGTCTGCCATTAACAATGTTCAACAGTCTTTCTTTGGATATTGACATATCCCTTGTGAACGAGAGTGAGCTCAGACGGATACTATTTTTTAATGTTTTAAAGTAGATTGTTAATGATCTTGTTTGGTTAAGTTCCTTGCTGTTCTTGTTTTTCGTCTTGTTATTTATTTCATTTATTTTAAACGTTTAAATATTTTGATGTTACAAAAGCAAGAAACATTTTTTTAACGTATACGTACCAAAAAAAAAACATTGGGTTGTAGATAAAGGCACATTATTCGAAATTTTTCAAATGCTACTGACATCTGCATTTCAAATTTGAACGTTAAAGGTAAAGCAGAAATATTCTACTGTCAAAGTACAAATAATTGACAATAGATGGCATTATCAGTGTTCATTAAATGCACCGCGTAAAAAATTTCGATTATTTTTGCAAACACGTGTACCTGTAATATTTTATTTAATTAAATAATACATTAACGTTATAATTATTAAATGCTTATTAATACAATATTAATAACTTAATACATTCATCGATGGTATTACAAAAAATAATAAAATTGGTGTATTTTTATATATTTTGTACCTTTTCGTATCAAAATTTTACCAATTATTGCAATGTATTTTCTAGATGAAAAAAAAATGATTTTTTACATTTATTTAAATATAGTAGCTTCATCCATTCATAGATGGCAGTGCAAAACTATAATACAAACAAACATAACAGTTTATTGATTGATTTGACATTCACTTGGTAGAACTCCATTACAACATAGAGAAAAATAGCATTGTATTTACGCTCTACAAAATTTATAAGATATAGTTGATAGCTGTAGATAAACATAGTTCTGACGAAGGCGTCAGCCGAAATAGCTTTCAACTATATCTTGTAAAGTTTGTAGAGCTAAAATATAAAATCTTTTCACCGCGTTTAACATAGCAGTTTTGCGAACTTATGGAATTAAATGGAATGCTTGAAAAACACAAGACGATATGAGGCACTTAAAAGCAAAAACCGATATGTTCTCTTTAGAATGTTAATAGAAAAAAAAAACGTTTATTTGTTTGGTGATTAAATTATTATTTTTTAATTCGTGTCCACATCTTATGCGGAACATATGGCATGCTATAAGAAGTATCTAACAGAGTTTCTCATACGAAAATGTAATTGCTTAATCTCTCTTTTGTATAGAGAGAAGTGATAGAGATAAGATATAAGGTAGAGACAGGAACAGAGGTTAGCTTATCGCTCTCTCTACGTCCTGTTTTTTGGACTGAACGCGTGGAGAGATTTTTTTCCACATCATGAACATTTGAACAAAATAAATTGAATTACCCTGTTTGCATTGGGATCTAGAACATTTTTTGTCACTCACGAACCGGGTTACTCCTTTAGGCATCTTCAGGCAAACCATCAAACAGGACTGATGAAGATATTTGATCATAACTTTTAATTTAATCGAATATCGTGTATTATAAAAAAAAATTATATTTTAAGTTAGTTTGTTATTGCATTGAGTGTGAAATGTTTAAATATATTTTTTGGTTCTAATGAGGTTAATAATGTTAACAATGATCTAAAATTTACAGTAGGACCTATAAGATTGCTGTAAGACAATAAGTGATCTAAATGACGACTTAAATATCATATTTATAGTTACAACATGTTTGATTTGATTGACGATTTGTAGACATTAAAAAATTCAAACAATTTTGCTGTTGACATTTGAGTTCAAATTGCTGAACAGAATGTTGCAGAAAAGGGCATTCAACACAAACACTTTTTTTTAAACATCAATCACGCGATATCAATGAGAGACTATGAGGGGCACAACCTCTCTTTTCAGAGAGATTAAGAATAAAAAAATTGATCTTTAAAACCACTTCACATTTTTGTTTAATTCCAACACAGTACTTTTGTAGAAAGTCTTATTCAGTCTTAGATATTACAATCGTTAATGGTGAGTGTTATGTATTTTTAAGAGTTAAATTCACTCTTATTTTCGAGCAAATGGGCATCTAACTTTGGATTTGAATTGTAAAAGTTTTGTAGGATTTCACATGTTTTGTCACTAACGTCCCGGGTTTCGCCTTTCAGCATCTTCAGGCATTCTATCACACAGATGCAACAGAACAGGATGAATTCAAATTTGATATTGAAAACCTAACAATATCGTAAATTGAGCTATGGAATTTTACAAAAATGCAACCAGACGATCAATGCATGATCTCATTAAACTGTTTATTTTAAATTATCCAAACGAATGAATAAATCAATGCAAAGATTTGCAAAGAAATGTTTGCTGATAGATTGTTTGCAATTGACTAATGACATTCACATATTATTGAGTATTTGTTTGTTCAAAAAGCATTTTGCATTGTATAAAAGATGTGGGAACGAAGCACAGTCACATTGCATCGTGTATAGTGCAATTCAAACGTCAATCCAAGCACACCATGGCGATCCGTGGTGTCTTTCTGCTTTTGTGCCTTTATGTGGTCAGCCAGGTAAACAAACACATAATTTTGTTGACAATATTTATAACGAATCATTACATATTGCTCTGTTTTTGAAATAACTTTAGTTTCTTAGTTATTCAATCTTTTTTTTTTGATGATAATGAGAATAGAAGAATAGATAATGAAATAAGGAAGACTTTTGGTTGATATACTCTTTAAATGAACTGCTTAGTATTTAGTAACTCAAACTCTCTTTTTTCGATGAGATTGAGAATAGGAGGATTGAGTTTTTACAGGACTATTGGTTGACAAACCACTCTTGCTTAGGTGTGTTTTTTTAGATTGAATGGTTGAGAGGAAATAATTAAACTGCGTTTTGAACCTATTGAGACCACTGTACCACGGAGTCCACAAAAAATTGAGTTACCAATTATTTTTTTGTTTGTAAATAACTGTTTAAATATGATATTTTTTCATAGGAAATCAGCGCAAACTGTTTGCCAGTCTGGCC
Organism: Himalopsyche japonica; assembly: GCA_028555115.1. Classification (NCBI taxonomy): domain Eukaryota; kingdom Metazoa; phylum Arthropoda; class Insecta; order Trichoptera; family Rhyacophilidae; genus Himalopsyche; species Himalopsyche japonica. Next base: position 273,644 of record JAHFWJ010000034.1, read on the forward strand.
GATTGACCCAGTACCTTTGCCAAATTATACTTGCTTAGGCGGCTATGGAAGTGGTAGTGGAAGCGGGAGTGGGAGTGGAAGTGGACACCACGGAGGTGGTGGAGGCGGTGGTGGTGGTGGTGGTGGTGGAGGTGGCTCACATGGAGGATCGGGATACGGATCGGGATCAGGTCACGGAAGTGGAAGTGGTCACCTAGGAGGAGGAGGTGGTGGTGGCGGCGGAGGCGGTGGTGGAGGTGGCTCACGTGGTGGATCAGGATATGGATCAGGATCAGGATCAGGTTACGGATCAGGATTAGGCCTCGGATGCCTTGGACACCTCGGAGGTGGCGGTGGCGGCGGAGGCGGTGGCGGAGGAGGTGGCTCTCATGGAGGATCTGGATACGGTTCCGGGTCCGGATACGGAAGTGGTGGTGGACGCCTTGGTGGTGGTGGTGGAGGTGGTGGTGGCGGTGGTGGCGGAGGCGGCGGAAGAAGAATTTGCCATCATTAAAGTTTCTTATATACTAAAAAAATAATAAAATATGATGAAACAATACATTGTTTTTATCCAATTTTATCCTCATATTATTGAACCGATACAGAACTGCACGAAACGTTATTCCATACATTATTGTGTTTAAAAGAGAAGAAATAAAGAAGAAAAAACATTTTTATATCAGTAATGCGATATGGAAGGCGACCGTGTAACAGCGGCTGCGTTCGCATAACAGATGGTGGTGAAATCACTAGTTTGTATCCATTTTTTTAAAAATATGTGGTAATTACAGTAAAAGCTCCACTATCAACAGTTGATCAATTGATTTATAACCAATTTATGGATTTCCGTTTGAATGCCTGATTTCACTCATTCATTCTATTCTTACCCTTTTCAAAGACAGGAGCCCGATCAATCAAGTAGTGCTAATAACAAATTAATGTCACTTTCATTTTTAATCCATATGCACATTAAAAGTGGATATCATAATATGTTTAATGCCAATTTTCTTCAATAGATGGAGTTACACAATGTCAATTTATATGCAATTACTAACTAGTTAACTAACATTTACTCAGATAATGAACAAAAGCTGCTTAGTTTCTTTGGTTAATATATAATATAAGGTTTAATGTGCTCAAACTCACAAAATGTGTTAAATATTGTAGAAAATGATCTACAAAAATCGATAAATTGGGATAATATTTGAGACGCGACCGTAATAGGTCGTAATAATCGATAAATCGGGGAACGGTTAACGTGTTTTTTTTAAATTATGTTCATATGAGTGCTTAACGGGACTATAAGAAATGAACAATCCATCCGGGAAAGCGTATTATGCGAGAACGGTTGATTAGATTACTCTACACTTTATTCATTAAAATACAGACGGAAATTGTTGAAGAAGAGAAATTCGATAAAAACTCTAGCATATTTCAGTAATAATATAATTTTTATAACTTATTTCTTTCATCTCATACGAGGACAAAATTATCAAATTGTATGTTACGGATATTTTTTTGAGAAATTTTGGACATGAATTGTTTGTTCTTTCAAACTGTAGAACGACAGACTGTAGATGTCGACATATCCCTTGTGAACGAGTGTGGGTTCAGACGAATCCAATTTTTTTATATTCAAGCAAATTGTTGATGATCTTGTTTAGTTAACTTCCTGGCTATGTTTATTTTTTTTTGTTTGTTTTATTTATTTCATTAATTAAAACATTAAACTTTTTAATATACTGACGTTGCAAAAGCAATTAGCTTACGTACGTTTTTACCGAATAATTTTTAAAAAATATTGGGTTGTATATAAAGATATATAAATCATTTTTTTTTAAAAACACTGACATCTGCAACTAAAATTTGTAGTTAAAAGGAAAGCAGAAATGTTCCACAGGAAAACATGCAAATAATTGACTACAGATGGCATTGTAAATCTACAATTAATGTATTGATTGAATTGGCATTCACTTGGTAGAACTCCATTATAACACGGTGAAAAAATTCATCGGGAGATTAAAAACTCAATAAACGTAGCTTTCAAGGTCAACAATAACTTAGGCAGACATCTTAAAAATAGCAAAGATAAAATCAATAAACTGGACAGAAGCGGTATTTATAAAATGTCCTGTGGCTCATGTTTATCCGTTTATATCGGACAGACAGGTAGAAGTATATCTACTCGAGCTAAGGAACATGTAAGATCATTCAATAATAAAAAAACAGATTCACAATTCGCTAATCACGTTATTAATGAGTCACATAATGTAAATTCGAACTCAGCTCCTAAATGTTTGCATCTTTGTAGTAAGGGTCGAAGAATGACGGCTTTAGAACAGCTGGAGATCAATAGACACCAATTGTCACAAAGGATTCTTAACGATCAAACTAACATAATAATATCGCCACTTGTCAAGCCGTTGCACAAAGGGGTGGTCTAATTTGCTTCCTGAAGGACCACTTCCGTCCCACACATAATCTTATTGTCATAGACACCTATTGTTTAATTTGGAATTTTGAAAGTTTAGTGTCATTGTTGTTTAAATAACAAGCTATACCATTGGAAAAGGAGAGAGGAGATGTTGTGTACCTTTTCTGCACAGCTATATATAGATAAGCAAATGTTAGTTTAAGCATAGTTCTGACGATGGCGTGAGCCGAAATAGCTATCAACTATATTTGTTAAAAATAATTTTGTAGAACTAAAATACGTTGCTATTTTTTCACCGTGTTACAATTAATGTACTGACGGAAAATCTTTTTTTCATTCATTTATAGATGGCAGTGCAAAACTATAATACAAACAAACATTATGGTATTTATTTTTAGATTATTTTTATACGAGAGGCATATCAAACAAACGGCTGAAATATTTCCATATTATATGAAACAAAGTGGATATTAATTGATTGATAAAAATTATTATAAACAAATAAAATTTAATGGAGTGCATGAAATGGACAAGACAATATGAGGCGCTTTAAGGCAAAAACCGATATGTTCTATTTACAATGTTAAAAGAAAAAATCCGGGTTAACTTTTTTTTGCATTTGGCGTGAAATGTATGCATATATTTTTGTTTGGCTCTGATGAGATAAAAATGTATTGGCTTAGCTTTCTATTACCACATATCCAGTAGGTTCTTTGAGTAATAGTTCCAACATTCTTGATTTGATTGACGATTTGTTGACATTAAGTTGATTATTTAATTTCTAAAAGTCAATACACTTTGCTGTTGACGTTTGAGTTCAAATTGCTGAACAGATTGTGCAAAAGGGCATTGAACATATGTACGATTTTGTTGTATCAATCATGCGTTATCAATGAGAGAGTATGAGGTGCACAACCTGTCTTTTCAGAGAGATTAAGAATAGAAAGTGTGGTCGTTAAAAACACTTTAAATTTTTATTTAATGCCATCACAGTAATTTCAACAGTACTTTGGTAGAAAATCTTTTTTAGTTTTATCATAGATATAAGTCAAATTAAATTCTATAGTGGAGCATATGGCCATCTATCGCAAATAAAAAAAACAAAAGATTAAGTGCTGAGAAAACCTTTTGGTTTTGCTTAAAAAATCTTGTTTACAATTTCTATTCTATCAGTTGATGATGGTTACGATTATTGAAACCGGCCCTGATCGTAAAATATATTGTTAAAAATAATATTTAAATTCTAACCTGATAAAAATAAACTCGTGTCGTGTTTTTTAACAACTGCACAGCCCTGGTAAAATATCTTCTTTGACAGCAAAAATGTCAACATGTAATTTTTTATTGATTGAATTGACATTAACTTGGTAGAACTCCATTAAAACACAGTGAAAAATATAGTTTTAAATATATATATATATATATTATATATTCGGGTCCCTCGTGTGATAAATATGATAGACATAGGAAGTGGACATGCTTACAACACATCAAAATTAATGCGCAGAAAATCGCCAAGTGATCAATTCGTTATTAATTAATCAATTATAACTAGAGTGAGTATTATTTATTTAAAATTTACAAGTCAATGATACTAATCTATACAGTCTGGATGAATTGTTCGTCTCAATTATTTATAATGTACAAACGATATTCAGAGATCGTTTTTTTGTTTACTTATGAAAAAATGTTGACCTATATAAAAGGAAGGTTCACTCTAGGTGCTACATTGCAAGAAAGGTTTTTACGCAGTGCAGTTCTAAAACAACAACAAAAAAATCACATCATGGCGATCCGCGGATTTTTCCTTTTGATTTGTCTCTACGCAGTCAACCAGGTAAATATAAACGTATATTTCATAATTTATGATATCGGCCGAAGGTACTTGATGGAATTTCAATGTCAGATTCGAATTGTTATAACTTTGTACGATTCTAAATGTTTTTTCACTAACGGGTTTCGCCTTTCGGCATCTTCAGGCATTTGAAAACATTTACCTGTTATTTTTTAATGTAAGTTGATTAATATTTTTTGTACAACCCTTTCAAAAATGACTCATTAGCAAAATCGTTAATGAAAATAATCACAATAGGCAATTGTGATAATTATTATTAGATTAAAAATTGGTTTTCTTGCAATTTACTGCTTCCCTTGGGGAAAGTGTTTTCTTATTACTTCTTGTTCGTCAAATGTTTATCAAAATCGTCTTATCTAAGGGTTCCCAAACTTTTACGGTTTCCGGTGCCCTTTTATCCCGGCTTTATTCCCGGTTATCTCATGGCAAACGTTATGTTCTAATAAAAAATGTAATCGGTTAATAATGTTCGCGGTGAGGAAAACCGGTTCCGATCACAAACGTGAAGTGACCAATATTTACTCATAAGTAAAATCTTTAGATCATATATAGCATAGGTTCTCAGCCTTTTTTGGGTGATGACCACTTTTCCATTACTTTTGATGACAAAAGTCATTTTACCCACGGCCCTCATGCAATTCAAAAAGTCATTTATAATAAGTTGGTGATCTCTCAAAAAATCCATCGCGACCAACATGTTGGGAACCTAGGATCTAGAGCCACTTCTTACATTAAAAATCTAGTATTAAATTTGTATGTAATGCTAATGTTTAAACTTTATATAATTCCATAGGAAGCCAATGCAGCCTACAGAGGTTATCAACCTCCGGTCCCACTTTGCTATGGGCCCCCAAAGGCACCTATAGCACAATTGCCTCCCGCACCAAAGTTGACCCCTGCGCCACAATTACCTCCTGCTGTACGACCAGCACCAGCTTCAATAGGCTTCGGAGGCGGTAGTGGAAGCGGTGGTGGACCTTTCGGAGGAGGTGGCGGAGGTGGCGGAGGAGGTGGCGTAAATGGAGGATCAGGATACGGCTCAGGATTTGGTTTCGGAAGCGGAGTTGGTGGATTAGGTGGAGGTGGAGGTGGCGGCGGTGGCGGTGGAAGTAGTATTTGAAGGCTTTACCAACACCAATTCGTTACCATTACCATTTTTTTACCACCACAAAATCATGTATCTTGTTTTGAAATAAAGCACTGCAAAATATTACAATGTTCAATTATTCTGTCATTTAATATGCCGAGTACGGTGGAACCCCCAATTACACTACTCTAAATTGCGAGCTGGCTTAAAATTTCCCAATTATACGATCGCTTGGTTGCACACCACAGCAATACGGCCGTCTGTGCGGTGCATACAGTCAAATGTTTGCTAGCGTCTGTGTTTTCAATACGCGGTAGGCTATACACGCACAGCCGGGTGACATTCTGTGTGCTGGAGAATAATCTAATTTTTGCTTTTTTCGCGGAAAAAAAAATTAATTCTTAATTTTGTATGAGACTCACTCCCCCAATTACACGGTTTTGTGATGTTCATGATTCATACAATCCTCCGATCCAAAAGCCATGGGGTATAAAAATACTATATAACAGTGGATCAGGCACATGTGAAAAATTTTAGGTTATATTCTTTCAATTTGTTGTATTTTTTAAATAACACGGTGTAAAAAATAGCAATGTATTTTAGTTCTACAAAATTATTTTTTTAGATATAGTTGATAGCCATTTCGGCTCACTCCATCGTCAGAACTATGCTTAAACGAGCATTTTCTTATCTATATATAGCTGTGTAAAAAGGTACACAATACATCTTCTCTCCTGTTTTAACGACCTAGGTTGTTTCTTGCTCGCAATAAAACTAAAAAATTCAAATGAAACTAAAAAGGCGGCAATATCAAAAATTTTACATATGGCACGGAAATGGTCTATTACGAAAACAAAAACAGCACCCCGTATAGGGTTAAGCAATGGCGATCGACATATATCAGTTTGTTGATTAAGAATATATTTTTATTTAATATTGTAAACTAAACATTTTGCTATAGGAGCACCGCTACACATACACTATAGGAAAACGGTACTATAGAAGGGATAGTGTTGAAAAATACACTTTAATAATAACTTTATATTTTGTAAATGGTTTATCTGTGGTAAAACTAAATTGGGAGTTAAATGGTTTAGTTGAGAATGTCGTTTTTGTATTTTACAGCAATAAAATTATATTTATTTTAATTAATTAATGTTACACGAGTAACAATGGTAAATATTTCCAAATGCTGATGATGTAATTGTTTTATTTTTTCAATATGTGTAAATATATTCAAATAAATTATGTTTTTTAAATTCGCATTATTGCTTTTAATTTGAATCATTCATATTCAAATATTTATTTATTTGGATGATTTATGTATATTTGAGTTTGTTTGATCAATCACACATAAACTGCATAAAGTGACATCTTGTTACATAATAACATGCGCGTTGAACATATATCAACAGGTGGTATTGTCAAATAGTATATATTATTTTTTTTTTTTCAATATCGAATTGATATAGCGTTAGGATCTATAACATATCAGCATCAGAGCTCTTCAGGCCTGCTCCATATCTTACGTTTAGACTTATTTGTTGAAAAACGTAAGTCGCTGCAGAGTTGAGTAATATACAGTGGATATGGTTCACGTGGACAACAAACACATTACAATAACATATATCTCCTTAAAAACTATATTTATAGCTTTATAATAGAGTTTTCAAAAGAAAGGCATGTTATTTTAAATAATAAAAATACATTTTTCGTACTTTTATCGACTAAAAACTTTTGTATTTAGGGATTGATTTAAATTTGTGTCTTATCAGTTGAAAATGCTTACAATGGGCGAAACCAGTCTTGGTTTCTATTATTTCAAATAAATAAAAACTTTTTATACAAGAACTACTTGTTAATCGGTGTCTCAACGGCTTATGGATATCTAGCTACTTTCTCTCTCTCTCTCTCTTTACCTTGTTTTTAGCATCAAAGAGGTAAAACTGAATTCTTGGACATCATAAACACCAATACATTCGAACGGAATCGACTTAATTTATGATATCGACTGAAGGTGCTTGATGAAATTTCAATATCAAATATGAATTGTTAAGACTTTGTTCGATTTCACATGTTTCCTCACCTACGCCCCGGGTTTCGTCATTTAGCATATTCAGGCATTCTATCACACGGACGCAGTGTAACCGACACACAGTAAACAATTTGTACTGCTTCAAAATAAGGAACACAGATAGAATGCCTGAAGATGCCGAAAGGCGAAAGCCGGGTCGTTACTGACAAAACATGAGGAAAGTTTTAACAATTCAAATTAGAATTGAAGTCCGTTGAAAAAAAACGCTTTTTATACTTGGACACGAATCTATGAGCTCTGTGATGAAATTAAATGGCATTGACCCCTTCGCCACAGACCTGGCATTTATGATGCAAATCAAAAATAAAACAACGAAATATATTTTTAGTTTTAAAATGTTATATTGTATATTCTCCATTTAAATTGATTATTTATTTACAATTAATAATAAAATTATAAAATTTTAGTTTGGCCATCTGTCCAGTGTTCTGAAACAAAAATAAAAGAAATATATAAATATTTAATCCAAAATAAAAAAAAATGTTATCATTTCCACTCCTACTGAGGAGCATATTGGCTTCTAATAGAGCTTCTTACATTCGAAACGGAACGGTAACAAAGCTTACCTAATGAAGAATATTTTTTTCAATAAGAAACCTTTATATATCACCTAAACAACGCTATACAGTATATATATGTAATTTTTTCAAAAGACCCAATATAAAAACGAAAAATGCGGGAAACTTGGGGAACGGTTAATTCGGAATTTTTTGACATTGTTGCTATGGGTGTTTGACGGGACTGTAAAAAATGAACGATTCATCCGGGAAAATCTATTATACGAGAACGGTTGATCGAGGTTCCACTGTATTTATATTGGCATCACATAAATAAGAATAATCAGGGATCGACAACCTTTGGGTACAAAAGAGTAAAAAGTGAGTTAAAAAACGAGCCTTAAATATTCAATCATTAAAATTGTATGGCTCGAAATACTTGACCAGATTAATGGTACGAGAAAAATTTGTTAACACACTTACTGCCTTATAATTAGCCTTGACAAGAGCAAGGATGGTTGTTGCTACTACCGCTGGAAGCTGCGCTAGAAGAACTGCTGGATGAACTAGATGCATTTTTGGCTGATTTGGAGCTGCTGCTTGATGATGAACTACTTGATGAGCTGCTCGAGCTACCACTGGAACCGCTCCCGGAGCTGGATCCACTGCTGGATGAACTTCCGGAAGAGCTACCAGATCCTCCCTTTCCAGAAGCTGCACTTGAAGAACTTGACGAACTGCTGGAGCTACTTCCTGAGCCACCGGAACCACTTCCAGAGCTGGAAGAGCTGCTGGAAGAACTTGCAGAAGAACTACCGGATCCTCCCCTGCCAGATGCTGCACTGGAAGCACTTGAAGAACTGCTAGAGCTACTTCCTGAGCCACCAGATCCAGAACTTGATCCACTGCCAGATGAACTTCCGGAAGAGCTACCAGATCCTCCCCTGCCAGATGCCGCACTGGAAGCACTTGATGAACTGCTAGAACTACTTCCTGAGCCACCAGAACCACTTCCAGAACTCGATCCACTGCTAGATGAACTTCCGGAGGAACTACCAGATCCTCCTCTGCCAGATGCTGCACTAGAAGCACTTGATGAGCTACTTGAGCTACTTCCAGAGCCACCAGATCCTCCTCTACCAGATGCTGCACTGGAAGCACTTGATGAGCTACTTGAGCTACTTCCAGAGCCACCAGATCTTCCTCTACCAGATGCTGCACTGGAAGCACTTGATGAGCTACTTGAGCTACTTCCAGAGCCACCAGATCCTCCTCTACCAGATGCTGCACTGGAAGCACTTGATGAGCTACTTGAGCTACTTCCTGAGCCACCGGAACCACTTCCAGAACTCGATCCACTGCTGGATGAACTTCCGGAAGAGCTACCAGATCCTCCTCTGCCAGATGCTGCACTAGAAGCACTTGATGAGCTACTTGAGCTACTTCCTGAGCGACCGGAACCACTTCCCGAACTCGATCCACTGCTGGATGAGCTTCCTGAAGAACTACCAGATCCTCCCCTGCCAGATGCCGCACTGGAAGCACTTGAAGAACTGCTAGAGCTACTTCCTGAGCTACCGGAACCACTTCCAGAACTCGATCCACTGCTGGATGAGCTTCCTGAAGAACTACCAGATCCTCCCCTGCCAGATGCCGCACTGGAAGCACTTGAAGAACTGCTAGAGCTACTTCCTGAGCTACCGGAACCACTTCCAGAACTCGATCCACTGCTGGATGAGCTTCCTGAAGAACTACCAGATCCTCCCCTGCCAGATGCCGCACTGGAAGCACTTGAAGAACTGCTAGAGCTACTTCCTGAGCCACCGGAACCACTTCCAGAACTCGATCCACTGCTGGATGAGCTTCCTGAAGAACTACCAGATCCTCCCCTGCCAGATGCCGCACTGGAAGCACTTGAAGAACTGCTAGAGCTACTTCCTGAGCCACCGGATCCTCCCCTGCCAGATGCTGCACTGGAAGCACTTGACGAACTACTAGAGCTACTTCCTGAGCCACCGGAACCAGAGCTAGATGCACTACCAGATGAGCTGCTGGAACTACCTCCTCCAGTTCTTCTACCACCACTCCCAGTGAATGGAGGGGGGATTGGATCAGAAGGAGGGTGTGGTTCAGGTTCTGGCTGAGGCTGAGGTTGAGGCTGAGGCTGGGGCTCAGGTTGCGGTTGAGGTTGGGGTTCAGGTTGAGGTTGGGGTTGAGGCTCAGGTTGGGGTTGAGGTTGGGGCTCAGGTTGGGGCTCAGGTTGGGGTTGAGGTTGGGGCTCTGGATGTGGTTCCGGTTGAGGTTGGGGTTGGGGTTGTGGTTCAGGATGGGGCTCCGGTTGAGGTTGGGGTTGTGGTTCAGGATGGGGCTCCGGTTGAGGTTGGGGTTGGGGTTGTGGTTCAGGTTGAGGTTGGGGTTGGGGCTCAGGATGGGGCTCCGGTTGAGGCTGAGGCTGAGGCTCAGGCTGGGGTGGACATGGAGGCTGGGGCTCTGGTTGAGGAGCTGGCGCTGGTGCTGGTGCTGGTGCAGGTGGGTCAGGGCCACCCCGTCCACCGCATCCGCCGCCTCTGTGCCAATTCCTCTCCTTACTGCCACTTCCTCTTCCTCCGCATCGACCTCCTTTACCTTTGCCTCCCCCACAACCACCCCTTTTCTCTCCGCTGCCACTGTGGCCACCTTGGCATGGCGCTGGGTCTCCCCCACCACATGGGGTTCTATTACCACCACAAGGGGCCGGTTTTACACCGCCACACGGTGGGCGAGCAAAGCAAGCATCTGTCCCCTAAGAAAAAAAATCCTTGTTATTTACATTACATTCAATATAATGTAAACCTATTGTATTCCAAAGAAGTAATCAACGAAAACACAAATGTGTTTGTCAAAATAAAAATGATTGCAGAGATTTCTGGTACAATATAATTAAAGATTATATTTTAATTTTACCTCAGTTAAAAATGTCCTCAAATAAAAAAGATCTCAGTTATGGCTATACATAAAATCAAAAAGCTAATTTTTCACAAAACATATCTGACACTGTTAAAACTCTATTTTTTTAATATTACCTATCACACACTGCAAGTAACCGTTTCAACAGTTGAGACGTTGACAGACATTTATTTTAAATTCATCTTTGAAAAATTTACAATTTTTATGTTTGATAATACTGTACAAAATTTTAATTGAAATAATTTATTGTATAATATTTCTTTTAACTGAAAAATATTTTAAATTTCAATCGTAGTTTCTGAACTTTAGAGTCCCAATAACAAATATTAAAAAACAATAATTCAAATTGTAAGAGATTATAAAATATTTATAAAAAAATCGTCGATTTGTATTCACATTGATCACATTTAAGGTTTTGAGTTCTTCACTTTAATTTTTCCATACAAAATACAGTAGTTGTATAAAAAAAGATAACTGTTTATCTATGATATTGTCAGAATTGAGAAGAATGATTGTTTTCCTATAAATAATAAATACCTTTATCTCAGTGGTTCTTAACTGGGGGTGCGGGAGAAGCCTTTAACAATATTAATTATTTTTGCGATTTTGAAAGCTATAATAATTTTCAATAGTTTCTTTGTCCAACATCCAAGATATAAGTAAAATTTAAATTGTTTTGTTATTGATATTTTAAAATGAATAATTTATTTCACGAAAAATATATTTTTCTGAATTAAAAAAACACTTTTGTTGTAAAACTCTTTCAAGAATGACTCATTAACAAGTCGCTATTGAAAATTATCACAATAGGCAATTGTGTTAATTATTATTAAATTGGTTTTAGCTGCAGTTTCTGCTTGCCTTTGGTAAGTGTTTTCCTGTAATTAATAACTTTGGTATATAGACGATGCTAACTGTTTATTTTACGTTAGTTATGTTGCATCGGTGTGATAGAATGCCTAAAGATGTCGAAATGCAAAACCCGGATCGTTAGCGACAAAATATGTGGAATCGTACAAAGTTGTAACAATCCTAATTTAAAAAAAAACACACATTTTTCAATGAGGTGCCGCGACCTATTATCAGATTCAAAAGGGTGCCACTCAGTTAATAGGTTAAAAAACACAGATTTATTTCAATTATTGTTAGTTTATATTCGTAAGTTAAAATATTTTTTTTAAATAACAACTGATGTGTAAAAATTGTGTATCTTTACCTGGTTGACCACATATAGGGCCAATAGCAGGAAACACGCTCTAATCCACATTATGGATCCAATTGGAGGGTTCCTCCGTCACTTCTTGGGCCAACCACACTGCCTGATGACGCAGTGTGGCGCAAATGTATATGCCTTCCAATTTATATGAAACAAAAAAGCACCTCTCGAAAGTAAATATTAATTATACGTACGTGCTTAACGTTACAATAAATATTTGAACATTTCAATATCACCACATGGTTAAAAAATAAATAAACCTAAACTGCAGCGTGTAAATGACGACACATTTTTGGCTATCGCCTTCTTATTAGAGACATTTCTCTTTCCAGCTAGCATTTTTGTAAGATTTGCGAACCATTAACAATCGCTCGTGGATGAATTGTTAGAACACAGTCGATACGGAAGCAATTCGACGAGGATTTTGTACAATTTTGTCATCGTTGTGATCGACTAGTGGCACAGCGCATTGTCTTGACCACAGTGCATTTTTCTTCTATAAATTGAGCCCCTTTTTGATGAAAAAAAATGCCATGTTAATGCCAGTAACAGTCGCTTATGGATAAATTCGAATAAAATGGTGGATACTGAAGAAATTCGACGAAATATTTGTAACACTTAACTGTTTTGTGTCTTAATCAAACAGATTTTTTTTAACATTCTCGCAAAGCGAGTTTCTCGAAATTTGGCAAATTGATTGTGGCTTAGCGATAAGTCTCTGCGGCCCGCCGGTTGAAGAACACTAAAGTACAGTATATATTAACCAGATAGCTGCCAGTAGTGACTAAAAACGAACACATTTTCCATAAACGAAGCACTACTCATCCCAAAATTGAATTTTTAGAAGTGCTGTCTTAACCCTTTCTATGCCTGAAGTTTTATTGCGGCCAGATGCGGAGGGCCGCAATTTTATTTATACATGGAAGCTCATTTTAAAATCGATAGTTCAGTGATTATAATACAAAATATGTCAACTGTAAGTATAACACTATGATCCTAAGAGATGTCACTGTGTGGTTGAAATATTCAAATTATTAAAATTGTCGACATTGTTAAGTTTTAGTATGTCCTAAGTGGACCTTGTATATACGCGGATTTCGTATGGCCGGCACTGCGCTCACGAAATTATAGACCACATTTACACGTCTCTGGCAGAGATCCGGTTAAATGGGATTTTATCTAGGAAAATCAATTCTTTTAAATATACAACGACGAGATATGTCGAGAATATCTTTACATACTCAAAATATAAGCAAGACTCGTTTGAACCAATTGACACCTAAATTCAAAACAGTTTTGTCACCTGAATAATTGACATCACTAATGAATCTGAATTCCTTGTACACTCTCAATTTCTGTTCGTGTTTTTCGTGTATAATTGTTCGTCTTCAGTTTTAATTGGTGTATAAAATTTGGTGGTTGATTTCCGTGTTTTTGATGACTGATTTTGTGACAACCCTGATGTGTTGTAAGAAGTCGGCTCCGCGAATTAACGAGTGCTTCCAACTATGATACGTGTTGTCCAAAGACAGTTTTGAAGAATATCTTAATGAAAAATTTCCCGGATTGTTTGGTTAATCTTTGATTTATTGCACATACGATAAGTAGGAAAGGTAGGTAAAACCTCACAAAAATTAACTTTTAAAGTCAATTTCGGGGTCGTGTTTTTTTTAACGACACCACAGCGCTAGTTATGAACATTTAATTATATTATATTTCATGTATTAATCTCTTTATTTATTTGATTAATTTTTTGTAAAAAATCTTTAAACTTTTTCAGAAATAAAAACAAAAATTAAATGAAGAATTATTTTCGAAATAAATTTCGTAGCGTGCAAGGTACCGCTATGCATACACCTGCCGGCAGTTAATAGGTTAAATCATGATTTTTTTCTAAGCTTTTTGCATCTTCCTTTGTTACAATGTTTCCGAACCCTCTTCATGAATTCTTTCTCTTTCTCTGGCCGTATTCATTTCAATAAAAAAATACAATCACGCACCGTATTCAGACGTGATAATTTGTATTATATCATTTGATAATTCTCACGTTGAGCGAAACCGGTCCAGATCACAAATAAACCGTGAAAAAAGCACAAAATACCGTTTTTTAAATTTTTGAAACTTTGTACGATTCCAACATGTTAATCACTGATGGCTTGGATTTCGCCTTTCGGCACCTTCAGGCATTCTATCACATGAATGCAACCGAAATAATATTAATTATTATTATTTATTTATTATTATTATTAACAATTAATAAATTTTCATTAAGACTGCAAAAAATATAATATATAAATTGACATCACACACAAATTTGAATTGTTCAAACTTTACCATTGCATCCATATGATGGAATGCCTGAAGATGTCGATAGGCGAAACCCAGGTTGTTGATGACATAACAAGTCGAATGATGCTATTTTTCGACACTATGAGGTGTTAACTATCAATTCTTTGTAGAAAGGCGTGGTATTTTAAATAATAAAACACATTTTTTAGTACATTTGTATTACAATATATTTTATAATCATGATCGATTTCGCACATCATTTATTTAAGTTGTTTGTTTGGATCCTGGCTTTGTTTTTCTTTGGTATATAACCGATGCTAACTGTTTGTTGTGTATCAGTTCTGTTGCATCCGTGAAATGGAACACCTGAAGATGCCGAAATGTGAAACCAGGGTCGTAGTGACAAAACACGAGGAATCGTGCAAAGTTTCAATATTTCAAATTTGACGTCGAAATTCCATCAAGCACCTTCAGTCGATGTCGTAAATGGCGTAATGTCATTTCGACATGTTTCATATCGGTGACAATTTATTGTTATGTTTTCAATGTAATACATATTTGTCATTTTATTGACGCAATTTATATTGACAATCTGTTGACAGAGATGTTGTTCAGAACAAAACAAATATCAAATGAAATACCTCTAATATGTGAATAAATTTAAAAGAAACGCCTTCAATCATTTCGCCGGTAAAGGTGAATTATTATTTTACATTAGATAATTATATAAGTGCTATATTCAGGGCTGTCACATTTTTTTTTTTTTTTAATAAAACACCGATTTTTTTAATCACTTTTTATCACAAGTGCGTCACTTCTCGATGGAAAGGCGTGGTATTTTAAATGATAAAGGAAAGAAAACATTTTTTAGTACTTAATTCCACAACATGATCAGAACCGGTTTCGCTCATTGCGAGCACTATCGCCTGAAGTGAGGCATTATCAGTTGCTTTATACTCGCGATCAGCGAAACCGGTCCTGATAATAAAATATATTGTGGAATTCAATACTGAAAGTGTGTTTATATTATTTAAAATATGATGCCTTTCCGTCAATAATCATCAAATTTGAATTCTTAAAACTTTGTACACATTCACGTGCTTTTTCGATAACGACCAGGGTTTCACCTTTTGGCATCTTCGGGCACTATATCTAACGGACGGATGCAACAGAACTGACACACAACAAACAGTTATCAGTTTAATGAGTCGACAACCTACCTGGTGAATCATTCTTACCGTTACATGCTAATTTTAAATAATTAGGTATTTCTAAGTCTAAAATTACCCAATTGCATTTTAATGAGAGTTGATTATATTTTGTTGTTGAATCCTTTAATTAATGACTCATTAACGGTATTAAGTGTTAATAAAATTTTTCACTAGCAATCGACTGTCATTATTTTTAAATCAATATTATTGAAAGTTATTTCAGTTGTTTATTTGAATCCTAACCTTAGGGTCTCTGTGTTTCGTTTATAATTATCATCTTTAGTATATAACCGATGCAAACAGTCTACTGTGTGTCAGTTCTGTTGCATCCGTGTGATAGAATGTCTAAGGAGAAACCCGGGCCGAGTGTAACAAAATGTACGAAGTTTATTAAATTAATATGTATTCCGTTCATAGGATCTATCTCAAAATATTCTCAAAAAATCTTACTGTCAAAATGTTCATGTAAGACTTGACACAAATTGCTAAAACAGTTATAAAAGGGTAACAAACACCACTGAATAATGTTTTTTATTTAGTTTTAGTGTCAAGGAACATTTTTTGCGCTTGGCAGGGAACGGGCTAAGTGAACATCACCGTAGTTTTTTTTTTGTAACCAAGTTTTATTTTCAATCTCGACACTTTTGAATAGACTGCTAATGGATCAATTGTGACTAAGTCCTCAATCTCTCTCTTTAGAAAGGATAATAAATATACGTTCATAAATTGATTTTAAATATTTGGTATAAGGTCTCTACAAAAGAAAAAAATGTGTTTTTGTAGTACTATGCTGTTTGCTAGTGGAATGTTATTCTTATTTGAAATTTCTGTTGTCAACATTGTGTCAATATGGACAACTGTAGTTTACTGTGGCGTATCACTTGGCACTTCTGTGGTTTCTGGGGGAACATCACTGGGTACAACGGTAGTTTCTGGTGGAACATCACTGGGTGCAATGGTAGTCTCTGGTGGAACGTCACTGGGTGCAACGGTAGTTTCTGGTGGAACATCACTAGGCACAACGGTGGTTTCTTGTGGCACATCACTAGGTACTTCTGTTGTGTCCGGTGGAATATCTGTTGGTGCAACAGTTGTCTCCAAACTTAACTCTGTCGGGACTGTGGTTGTTGAATCGACTGGTATTTCAGTTGCAACTCCTTCATCGTAATAATCAATATAATATTCATCGAAAACTGTAGTCTCTTCTGGAAGAACAGTTGTCGTTTCTTCTGGAACAACAGTTGTTGTTTCTTCTGGAAGAACAGTTGTCGTTTCTTCTGGAAGAACTGTTGTTGTCTCTTCTGGAAGTACAGTAGTTGCCTCTTCTGGAAGAACAGTCTTTGTTTCATCTGGAATGACAGTTGTTGTTTCTGGTGTAGTTATTGTTGGCGCTACATGATCATCTAATGAAAACAGTACTGGAATAGTTGTCTTTTCTATTTTAGCAGTAGTAGTTTCTACAGGAACCCCAACTGTAGTCAACTCGATTGGAGATTGTGTTAATGCTGACACACTATCGCTAGGTGGTGTAACTACTTCAGCTTCCGGTGGGAAAGTTGGTGTACTTCCAGTTATGTTCTCAACAGGAGTTTGTGTCGGTGTTTCAGGTGAAACAGTTGTTGTTTCAGCTTGTGGTTTTGCATTATGCTGGACTGGTTCTTCTGCAGGAGAAATTGTTGTGACTATGTGTGGTTGAGTGTAAGTAACTGTTGTTACTTCTATAACAGGCTCTGTATGTAAAACTGTTGTTTTTTCATGTGGTACAGCAATTGTGGTTGCCTCTATGTATAATTCTGTGGTCGATTCGTCTTTATGTTTTTCTGTATAAGTCACAGTTGTTATTTCTTCTTGTGGTCCATGAACAGTCGTGACTTCCGTAAATGGTTTTGTTGGTTGTTCTAAATGGCCCACAGTTGTTGATTCTACTGAGGGTTCTCTATGTGTACCGGCAGTCGTTGATTCTATTTGTATTTCTGTTATTGGTTTTGTCGTAGTTATTTCTATGCTTGAAGCAGTGGATGTTATTTTATCTGCTGGATGTAGAGTATATGCTTCAGTTACTGCTTGTGTTGTCGCTTCCGTATGAGCAATCGTTGTTTCTTGATGAGAAAGAGTTGTTTTTTCATCAGCAAGAGTTGTTCCTTCATAAGCAACTGTTGTTGCTTCATGAGTAACTGTTGTATCTTCATGAACAAGAGTTGTTATTTCATGAGCAAGAGTTGTTTCTTCGTGGGCAGGTTTTTTTCCTTCATGAGCATTTGTTGTATCTTCATGAGCAACTGTTGTTACTTCGTGAGCAATTGTTGTATCTTCGCGAGCAACTGTTGTTTTTTCATGAGCAAGAGTTGTAATTTCATAAGCTTCTGTTGTATTTTCGTGTGAAAATGTTGTTATTTCATAAGCAACTGTTGTATCTTCATGAGCAACTGTTGTATCTTCATAAACAACTGTTGTTTTTTCATGAGCGAGAGATGTCCCTCCATAGGTAACTGTCGTTTCTTCATGAGCAACCGTTGTGATGTATGGTTTCGGTGTGGTAGTTTTGTCTACATAAATTTCTGTTATAATCAGTTTTGTCACTGGAACTGTGGGCGTTGCTACATATGGCTTCGTGGTATATTCATTTGATTCAAAAGGAGTTGTTTGCTTTGGTGGTTCCGTGTACGAATCTGTTGTCAACTCTTTTGCTGGTTCTATATAAGCAATTGTTGTGCTTTCGTATATTGTTGATTCTGAAGTATATGATGAATCATCAGTAGTTGTTTCTTTATATGGTTCTGTAGAAACAACAGTAATTGTTTCAATTACTGAAAGACAAGGTGTGGTTGGCAATTCTGTAGATGGTGGTTTTTCGTATGATACTATTGTTGTTTCTTCTGGTGGTTCCGTATATGCAACGGTTGTCTTTTCATAGTGCGTAGCAGGTGATGTATATACCACTTCACTTGTAGTTGTTTCTAAACATGTTGTCGTTGTTTCTTCGTATATTTTATTTTTTGCCGTTGTTGGTTCAATACTACCAACTGTGGTTGATTCTTCACATGGGGTAGTGTAAACATCTGAAATTTTAGTCATTTCTATGTACTTTTCCGTTGTTATTGTTTCTGTGGTGGGTGTGTTGTAAATTTCAGTGTTATCCGGAGATTCAGTCCACTTGGACGTCACTGTTTCTTCGTCTGGAAAATCAGGTTTTTCTGTTGTTGTTTCTTCCGTTGATTGTTCTTTGTCAATCTTTTTTGTTGTCGGTTCCGTACAGACAACTGTTGTTGAATAAGTATTTTTATCTTCATCGCCTTCTTCTCCAGCAATTTTTGTTGTTGTTGGCTCCTCGTATCCTATAGTTGTTTCTTCGATTTGTTGTTCTGTACTATATTCAACAGTTGTTTCTTCTGGAATGACTTCCGTCGTATCAACATGATTTTCTTTTGCTTCTGGAGTTGCTTCTGTTGTAAGAACATAATCATCTCCTTCTCTTTTTTCTTCGCGTTCTATTGTTCCAAAATGCTCATCCATTTCTCTGATACCCTCGTCATCTTTTTCTTTTATTGTTGTTTCTTCAGGAGTGGATTCTGTTGTTTCATAATGTTCTTCCATTTTTTCATGAGAATCTTCATTTTTTACTTCTTCCATCATAGTTGTTTCTTCCGGAGCAGCTTCTGTTGTTTCAGCATAATCTTTCATTTTTCCATGAGTTCCATGCTCTTCTTCAGAATAATCTTCTTCTTCTCCGTTCAAAAGAAATCTAAAGTTTTTCCATACATCTTCTTCAGTAGATTCCATTTCCTCGTCGTCATATTCCTCACTTCCAGAAAATAGTTCTTTTTCCCATTTTTTTAGCTCGTCAGCATAATCATCAGGTTCATAGTCCTCATATTCACATCTGGGCTTTGGTTCCGGCTTTTTAGTCGTCATTTGTGGTTGTAGTGGGAAAATTGGTATTTTGAAGACATTTGGTGGTACAACTGATATCTTAGGTATGAAAGGTGGGAATACGTGGGAGTTGATCATAGGTGACGGAGGCTTGGCTGGCCCTCCGATGGGATGCGACGGCAGTGGTGGTCTGTTGGGCATTGAGGTGTTTTTCACTTGAGGTGGATTATTTGAAAAAGGAGGATTGTCTGAGGGATATGTTGGAATGTTTTTATTGAACGGATCCTTGATTGGAGGAACAGGTCTTGGAAACAAACCAAGCGGTTTTGGATTACCATTGTCTGGAAAGAGACCCAATGGCAGCACACCCTGGAAATAAAAAAAATGATTGAGTGAATTGACCAATTCTTGTTCAAAATACAATGTTAAGTATTTGGTTAGACTTGCTCTGCTAATACTATTTTAAATAATTAAAACAATGAAACTTTTCCATTCCCTCATTGTTGTGAAGAATTGAAATAGGAGAGTCAATCTTTTATAATTTAATTAATTAACCTTTTCGTTACCGAGTTTTTAAGAAAGCTTTAGCCAAAAATGTCACATTTCTCCATTAATTATGATAGGCAACCAAAAGGTTAGTCCATTAAACAAAGATAATGGACATGGCGCGTGGATTATAAACGAAAACAATGATCATTTTTGACTAGCAAAAGGTCA
This sequence comes from Himalopsyche japonica, assembly GCA_028555115.1. Lineage (NCBI taxonomy): Eukaryota > Metazoa > Arthropoda > Insecta > Trichoptera > Rhyacophilidae > Himalopsyche > Himalopsyche japonica. The sequence goes on from JAHFWJ010000034.1 coordinate 293,840, forward strand.
CAGATTAAAATTACTTTTGTCAAAGAAGAAATTGAAGTTTTAGTTGTGAATTTTTTAGTTAATTGAATGTGGGATTCGCTTCCACGTAGACTGGGACCAAAGCCAACATTTTTTACCTAGTAATGATTAAGTTTTTATAATATTATTTACCACGTATGTCATTTTGTGGAATCGTGCAATTTTTAATACTGTCCATGGACTTGGCGATAATGTTTTAGAATTTAAATTTTAATATAAGAGTTAATTATTTAATAATTTCGGTGTTAGCGAAGTAGAATGATTATGATGGGGAGGTTCAGGACTCAAGTTCTGAATATTCACCAGTCTGTGGTGATGTTGGTGCATGATGATTTGATTTTGGATCTGATGATGGAGCATCGTCTGTTGAAGGTCGGCGAGTTGCTGGCTTGCCCAACACGGAAGCATTTGGCAACATGGGGAAAGCGATGCTCCGAAAAATACATTTTGGGGTCTTGGGGTTGTTCTCTGAAATGCAATTAACAATAACAAAGGAGGGAGATTAAAAAATATATGATATTAACAGGTAAAATATATTTTCACTAATTCTAGCAGTGAAAGTGCACTATATACCTCTACCTTGGTTTCAACTAATATCTCTGGAAAGCATATGTCAACAAATTTCGACACGAAAATATAACATATATTTCTATAGTGTGACTTTTGAATGATTTCATTGATACGTAAGAGAAAATATATTTTTACTTAAAATACTCAACTGCTGTAACATAAACAAAGAACTTGGCAGAATTGGAGCATTATGGTGATTATTACATCTGAAATAATATACAACTCAACATGTTTTGTCACTAACGAACGAGTTTCGCCTTTCGACATCTTTAAGCATCATATAAAAATGCAACAAATCTGGCGATGGATACAGCAGTAGTGACGTCAGTTCTTTTGCGTCCGTGTGATAGAATGCCTGATGATGCCAAAAGATGAAACCCGGTCGCTTGTGGGGGGGGGGAATGTGAATACGATATTGAAATTCCATCAAGCACCTTTAGTCGATATCCTAAATTACTTGATTTCAATGAAATTCTGATTTGGGAGAGATAATTTTACAGCCAATACAATCTGATGCCTTTTTAATGAGGAATTTTAACAATATTCAATACTATTTAAATGTAAGGAAATTAAGCAATCAGGACTAAATTATTTAGGTATATAGTTGTGTTACGGTGGAATTAAACATAAGATGGCGTATTTGTTTAAGAATTAACTAGTCATTCAATAATGGGCAAGAACTCAAGTGGACACTGTTTATTTTTGTAATTATCTGAAACAAAATTGTTAATATTATAATTCCCTTGTTTTTTTTAAATGATAATATTCATTGAAAGACAAGATAGATTTTATATACCGTTTAGCTTGAAAATCTATATCCTACAGACAATAAAAATATCCCCAATTTCTGATATAAAATGCGAAGCAAATTGTCTCAACAATACAATAAACACAGCGTAAATACTTTTGGAACAATACGGGTGACAGATAGACGATTTATTAATCAAAATGTATGTATACACAATTATTCAATTTGACGACAATGTGAATTATATTTGTTCAGTTGTACAATACCTGGACAAACAGACGTTCGCACGTCTTTTGTGTTACGTAAACAATTTTTTTAAACATTATTTTAAATGCTGTAAATCGACATTTTATTCGTAAGTAAAACACAATTTAATCTGCGTTTTGTTTCAGATCTCGCTGAGAAAAATATTCGATATTCATGTCGCAGTTTTATTTGTTCACGGAACTAAAATTGTTTATTTTTAGTGTCCACCTTTAATTAAACGGATAAGGATCCGCATTTTTTTGAAATATATTCGCTGTCAATATGAAATAAAATTGTTAAAAATTTGATTTAATCGCCTAATCTTAGTGTGAAATTGTGGAAATATCGTTATTTTGTTTAAATATAATGTTAACTGTATTTTTAAGAAATGAGCAGAACATTCATTGCATCTTTACTGAAAATAATATTATAAGTCATATAAATGATCATCCAATCTAATTTCATTTTATGCTGACTAACATAATGGGGATATATTTTAAAAACCAATTCATTATTTTAGATTAAAAGCAAATTGATAATGATCTAGTTTTGACCCGTTTATTTCAAAATATTTTAAATTGTCCACTATGAACAGACTTCCGTTAGCAGTAAGAGGGTCAAAGCAAGCTGAAAATGCTGTTTTATTTTTAATTTAATCTGATTTTAACTCAACAGTGTATTGTTTAGTAAACATTGTCGAAATCTTCGTATAGAAGACATTTATTGATAATATAGTCTGGATGATTTTTTCCAGGATTATGGAGTCGACGTGTTTTGGAAGACTTAACGATTACTTTACTTACTTACTTTTACGTACGATTCCACATGTTTTGTCAACAACTACCCGGGATTCGCCTTTCGGCATCTATCACACATATGCAACAGAACTGACCAATGACTAACTGTCTAACTTTGAAATATGTATCTGTGTAACAGTTCTGTTGCATGCGTCAGAATGCATTAAGATGCCAAAAGAAGAGACCCGAGTTGTTAATGACAAAACATATAGAACGGTACAAAGTTTCAGCGATGCAAATAATACAAAATGTTTTTCTACAATAAATGCTCGTTAATCTTTTGCTAACAATCTTTTTTACAAAAGAGATGTAATTAATGGGAGTGGTTAATCTTGTTAACCCCCATTTTTTAAATATTGTACACTGCTTTATATTTACGACATGGTTTTCCCCATTCGGCATCATCAGGCATTCTATCACATGGATGTAACAGAACTAACACGCAATTCACAGTTAGCATTGTTTATATACTAAAGGAGTTAACTACAAAAGAAAAACACAAACCTTAAAGCTAGGATCCATACAACTTAAATAAATTAAAATAATATTCATTTAATAATAATGACAATCAATTGCCTGTCATAAGTTTTATCAACGCTAAATACTGTTGACGAGTCTTTTATGAAAGGATTCTACAACAAATAATAATCAACTATCATTAGAAGTTACACTCTGAAAATCTCTCAAAAAAGACATAATTAATCTAAGGTTATTGTATTCCACGCCCATAGTTATAAAAACATAGACTTTACTTTACTCAGCTGAACATAAATCATTCTAAGGTCATGCTTAACTTATGTTTTTATTTTACTCACTATCTCTAAAAAGAGAGTATGATTTATCTTTTGAATAGCTTCACAGAATGTCAAAAGGGTAGCATTAAGTAAGGAAAACAGTATTGCTCTCTCTGGGTCCCGATTTCAAGTTGAAAGAAAAATTACAAATCATTAAAGTGTCAACCGTTACTTATTTCTTGATGGAAAGGCATGATATTTCAAATAAAAAAAAACACCTTTTTTTACTTATTTCTATAATTTATTTTAAGATCAATACCGGTTTCACTTATCGCAAGCATTATCAACAAAATAGATACAAAGAACGAGCGTCTATTTGTACATGCTAGCAGGTATACAAAACCATGCGTTCAAGAAATAATAAAACTATATACAGGAAGTCATATAATTTATGACAAAAACATAATGTACTACACGATTTCCTGTTAATCGGTTTCGCTCAGCGCGAGCATTATCAACTAATAGGATACAAATTAGAATTAAATCTATGTATACAACTTTTTAGTTAATGTTAGTATATATACAAAACCATAAGTTCAAGATCTGTATTTTATTGCGTCACTATAAAACCAAATATAAAAGATGCGTTCTTACGTGCAAAGCTATCAAGAGGATCACTGCCGTACTGAAAATATGTCGCACCATCTTGTGTACATCGGAACTTGAAGGTTTATTCCAAACCTTTTGTTAATTTTTCTTTTCAGCGTACACAAATGTTGAGCGCCACTGTATTCTAAATTACATAATTAAACATACGTATAATACAATACAGATGATTCGACGTAACACTTATATTTGTAACTTTAAAATAGCTTTATGTGTAACAACAAAACCCAAAAAATGTTACAGTTATTTCGGCGAGCTGTGTATACCAATTGATCGTTACGGGGGCAATGTAACATTTTTGAATATTGCATCTTTTATAAGAAGTCTTGTTCGATTATAATGTTAAATTGTGTCTTTTTATGTCTTTTATGGTTAATATATCAACAGTTCTTTGTGACATAGGGCTACGATACTTTGTGACAAATAATGGGGCTTACAATTGACATAATTTATGAGGGATTATTTCAGATATAGCTTAACAGTTGTTCCTAACAATTATTGATAACGCGCACACTCTATAACAATACATCGTGTTTGTTTTTGCTGTTTCAGGGTCGGTATTCGCAGCAGAAAAACAAAACAATAAATATTCAAATTAATTATTTATAAGGCATGTTTTGAAAATATATTTATAAAGATTCGTTCACAACGTCGCAAGCATTGCGGGCTACCTGTTAGTCGTCCCACCTCCGTCCGTTGTGTGTATGCAGCCGCCGTTACTGATAAAAAATACGGCCCGATACAGAGCAGCACGGACTGATCTTTAAATTATGCAATTTTGTACGATTCCGCGTGTTTTGTCACAAACGACCCGGGTCTGACAGAACTGACTGTTGCATCCGTGTGATGGAATACCTGAAGATGCCGAAGGACGAAACCCGGGTCGTTTGTGACAAAACATGTGGAATCGTACAAAATTGCAACAATTCAAATTTGATATTGAAATTCCATCAAGCACCGTCAGTCGAAATCATAAATTATTTAAATTATGCACTTTTGTGCATAAAATACAACAATTTTTTTTTTTGAATGTGACTTGCTAAGTAATTATTCTGTGTATCTGGGCAGTGAGTATTGCTTGTTGTTGATTGAATTGGCATTTATTTGGTAGAACTCCGTTTTAAAACGGTGAAAAAATAGCAAAGAATTTTAGTTCTACAAAATTTACACAAAAGGTATAAAGTTGATAATCAGGGTTGTGGTCGACTAAAAAAATGTTTAAATTTGAATTGTGACAACTTTGTGCGATTCCATATGTTTTGTCACTAACGACCCGGGTTTCGCCTTTCGGCATCTTCAGGCGTTCCATCACACGGATGCGACATAACTGACGGACGACTTTCGGGCCGTGAGCGGCAAAACATGTGGAATCGCACAAAGTTGTATCAATTCAAATTTGATATTGAAATTTCATCAAGTACTTTCGGTAGATATTGTAAATTATAAAAAAAAAATGGTTTTTGTCCCACCTCTCCTATTTATGTGCATCAAATTAAAGATCAACCAACCAACCTAGTAAATTGTTCATTGAGATACTCTTCAAAATCGTCTAATCGAAAATATATGAATCATGGAAAAAAATTACTCTGAAATTTACAAAAAACACGACATAAAGTGGACTATGCCGAAGCGAGCTTACATGGATGATTTCTTTCTGAATTTCTAATGTCAATATTTATAAATCGGTTCTAATTTCCAAAAGCAAAATACAAATAGAAAAAAAAATATATATTTTATCCGAGTGTCTCAATCTCGTTTGTCATGAAGTATAACTATATAAGGGTTATGACAAAACAAGTGGCTTAACATGCTGACGAAATCGACGTACAATTTCGGAAAACAATTGCAAAAATTATTTTTGAAACCATTCAAAACACGTGTGTTTCGTTTGAACCAATAACATTGAACTTTTCGCTGGGGGACCCGGCAATTGAAACATTGTTAATGTTTATTTGCTCAGTGTTACAATACCTTTGAGCAACTATTTATTTGTGTATGTTAAAAATCTGTTACAATCGCTAACCCATATAATTGGCTTGTTCACAAAACCTAACAATTATCATTGTCGCGTGTGAATAAGAAAGGTTTTTGACAATCCTGAATGAACTATTCAATCATTATTCTTCAATTATGAACACGCGGTGTGTTCACAATGTTTGCCACTACACTACAAACAAAGGTGTTTAATATTTGAACAGTATTTCGTGAACAGAGTGAATACGTTAATAATAAACATTGTATATATAAAATAAAGTATTGCAATTTTTAATGTTATATGCTGTGAGTGATCGTTTAATGGACAGTTTGAACGGCAAACAAATCGGATAACGAATACTATCATGAAAGTTTTTTGTGTTCGGATAACGAACGCATATTCGGATAACGATATCAGCAATAAATAAATCATCGGTTTAAAAAGAGTTCGGACTGTGAAACAATCAAACAACGAACACTATTATATAATACAGTATTTTTGTTTTAGAACTACGAGCATGTATTCGAGAATTATTCTATCTGTAATAAAACAATTATTTGTTAACGAACAGTTCAGACTGTAAATAAATCGGACAACGAACACTATCATGAAGGATTTTTGTTTTCGGACTACGAGCACATATTCGGATAACGAGCTAATACGATCGTTTTGATCCACTAAGTATATCTGTAATATAATAAAGATAGATTGACGAACAATTCAGATAACAAACATAGTCTTGAAGAAGACAAAAAAAAATGTGTTCGGATAACGAACTAAAACAATCATTAAAACCCACTTATTGGTATATATATGGTAAAATAGCTGAGCTAGGTTTTGAAGAATATCTCAAAACATTTGACATCTTTTGCCAAAAATATAATTAACCGAAAAAACAGTTTGCTTAGAAATACTTTAAAATTGTTGTCATTTAATTTTATTTACACAGATGGCAGTGAAACACAGTTAATAAAATGGTTCAAACGCAAAAGTTTTGAGAATGTCAACAGTCAACTTATTTTTGAGTATCTACTGACAACACAATGCAATAAGCTGTCTCAATAATCGAGATGTAAGCAATTAGTGAGTTAATTACGTACATTTTTTTTACCCTGAGCAACATACTTATTTAACCTGTCGAGTGGCAGACATTTTTCAAGTTATTTGTATATGGAGTGTGAGAGTTTTTTCAGCCTAATAAATGTCGTTTTTTTTCACATATTCTGTAAAAGTCCAAACGAAAAAAGTTATTCTTTATAAAAAAAAATACGTTAATTCTTCGATAATAAACAATAAAATTATTCAATAATATTCCCTGGATGACCGTAGCATATTCGATTTTGAAATATTATAATATGTCAATTAAAAAATAAATCTCGATCAAACGTACGTGCATGTCCTTTTTGATGGGTCGTTCATTGGCGTTTGTTAATTGTTGACATTGCAAAATATTGAGAAGTGATTACTTTAAATCAAAACATTCGATTATGAGATAATTTTTGTACCAAAATATAGCCTGATTTTTCCTGATAAGGTCAAAAAAATTCTATTTCTATTCAAAAATTCTATATAAATAAAATTATTAAAATTAAGAATATAAAAAAATTAAATTCTATAATAAAAATTCTATTCAAAAGCTATTTCGGCTCACGCCATCGTCAGAACGAAATAGCTATCAACTATATTTGTAAAAATAATTTTGTAGAACTAAAATACATTGCTATTTTTTCACCGTGTTATAATGGAGTTCTACCAAGTGAATGCCAATTCAATCAATAACTTGGTAATGTATTTTATATATTTCAGAGAGTTGATGAAATATTTATTCTTAGTATGTGTAGATCCAACCTGCTGATAGGTATGCCAAAAAAGACCAAAGATTATTGTTTAATATCTTGATATATTGTATGTAGACGAAAGTGAATAGTTATTTGTGCACTTGACTGATTTCCTTGTTAACTTAACAAAAATGTTCCCAAAGCAATAAATATGCAATTTTATTAATGTGTATTTATAACCGAATCATTGTGTTTTGTGTTAGTTTTAGTTATGCAAATAATAAAAAAACAAATATGTTTGCATAACATTTTATTTTAAAATAAAATCATTTTGCTCAGTGTGTACGTTTAATGGACAAAACCGTTATTAAAACTATTGTATATTATAAAGTTAAGATCTGACAAGTAACACATTTGTACATTTCTTAGACGCATCTTGGAAACGCGTCGAATTCTTATTTAAGTCTTAAAAATATACGTTAATGAAACTCAGTGTATCAATGTATGTCAAAGATCGACTTGTAGTTTTTTTTTGGTTTTCCAGTTTCATGCAGATTCTTCTGGGGGAATTTTTTCATCACCACTTTTTGTTCGGAGATGAGTAAGGATGGTATTTTGGGGGACTTGGAAGGGGATGGTTGTATGAGGGATACTTAGGTGGAGTTGCTGGGTACTTAATATGGAGTGGGGTGGGTTTATATGTTGGTGGTTGGGGAGGTTTATATATTGGCGGTGTGTATTTAGGTTTAGTTGGTTGGGGAGGTTTATATATTGGCGGTGTGTATTTAGCTTTAGTTGGGTGGGGAGGTTTATATATTGGCGGTGTGTATTTAGCTTTAGTTGGTTGGGGAGGTTTATATGTTGGTGGTGTGTATTTAGCTTTAGTTGGATGGGGAGGTTTATATGTTGGTGGTGTGTGCTTATATGGGGTTGGTTTAGTATGGCGTGGGGTGGTTTTAGTTGTAGTTCGCGGGGTCGTAGTTGTGTGTGGGGTAGTTTTATGTGTTGGTGGTGTGTGCTTAGAACGGGGTGTAGTGGTTTTAACTGTAGTTACCGGGGTCGTAGTCGTGTGTGGGGTGGTTTGAGCTGTAGGTGCCGGGGTTGTAACTGGGGGTTGTGTGGTTGGAGTTGTAGGTACCGGGGCTGTAACTGGGGGTGGTGTGGTTGGAGTTGTAGGTGCCGGGGTTGTAACTGGGTGTGGTGTGGTTGGAGTTGTAGGTGCCGGGGTTGTAACTGGGTGTGGTGTGGTTGGAGTTGTAGGTGCCGGGGTTGTAACTGGGTGTGATGTGGTTGGAGTTGTAGGTACCGGGGTTGTAACTGTGGGTGGTGTAGTTGGAGTTGTAGGTACTGGGGTTGTAACTGGGGGTGGTGTGGTTGGAACTGTAGGTACCGGGGTTGGAACTGGGGGTGGTGTGGTTGGAAATGTAGGTACCGGGGTTGGAAATGGGGGTGGAGTTGGTGGAACTGCAGTAAACGGATAAGTGGTGGGTGAGGGTATAATTGGTGGATCTGGCAGATATGGTGGTTCTTCTTGACCGTAGGATGCCTGTAAGAGATAGAGATAAAAGGTTATTGATCATAATAAAGAGTTATTCATTTGTCTTAGATCAGAATATTTAAGAGTTTGGTCCCATTTGGTTGCAGTGTTGGGCTTATTTCATAAGATTTTAACTCATGTATACTGCAAATGTGTAGCATATGACCTAATCTGTCTAATTAGTGGTGAAGTGCTCAAAACAAATTTAAAACGCTTCAAAAGTAAACAAATAACAATTTTTCTAGTTTATAATTTTTTTTGTACTTGATCTTTGAATGACATAAGCACCGTAAGTGACATATTAGACAATTTTACTGGAAATGGACATAGGCTGAACAGCAATCATTCTGTTGATTGATTAACATACATATTTATGTTTCGCGAAAAAGACGACCACAAACAACGATGTTTTTTTTTTGTCTCAAATAAACATTTAAAACTAATTTAATATCATATTAATATTTTTGCAAAACAAATACAGTCGGTGATCGGTTAACAAACGACATATGTTCCAAGACTATGTTCGCTATCCGAATTGTTCGTCAAACGATCATTGCTATACAATGTAACAGATAAATTAGGTGGATTTGAAAGATCGTTTTTGTTCGTTATCCGAATATTTATTCGTTGTAAGAATACGAAAATCTTTCTTGATAGTATTTTTGTCAGATTATTTCACTGTTTGAATCGTTCATTAACCGATAATTATTAAATTACAGACAGAATAACCGGATTGGAAAGATCGTTTATTTAGATTGTCAGAGTGAAACCGGTCCGGACCATAAAAAAATATCGTGGAAATTAGTACTGTAAAAAGTGTTTTTTTTATTTATAACATTATGTCTTCCCTTTGAGAAGTGACAGTTAACACATTAAAAGTCATTAAAAATCAGTTAATTTTATAGACTTTGAATCTTTATTTTTCATTAATCTACTGTTTACTGACATTTTTATCAGTATGAGAGCATCTATAAGCGCACGATGATTCCGAAAGACGAAACCCTAATTGTGAGCAACAAAAAAAACAACGAAAAACTTTCTTGAAAGTGCACACAGTTTGTAAGAATGAAATATTTTATTTACGATTTAAGCAATATGCTCTCGTAAAATTTTTCTGCTACACGAGGCCAATAAACGGTCTCCGTTGGGATAATGATCGGGTGCAGTTATTTATTCCTCACCGTTATTATCCCCACGAAGAAAAGGATGAAACCCCATACGGGATTTTTGAGAAACATGATGCACGTCCACACTGTACTCCTGTATCGGATGGGCGAACTGTGTAGCGTTGTCACTCAGAACGCATTTTTATATAAATATATGTTTTCGTGTACAAACACAGCTTTTGTACAAAATATCAACATTGCGTAATTGTACTTAAGTAAATTGTTCTTAAATAAATACTTTATACAATTTTTTTTAATTGGGCCCAGTCAAATAATTATTTTTGTTTGTTTTATTTAGGTGTATCGACATTGTTTGCCTCAATTATGAGAAAGAGTTCAAATATTTATATGGTATTTGGTATATACACATGTAACGTCAAAATATTTAAACATTTAATTTTAGAAACCAAAGAAACGAACAACAAAACAAAAAATAAGGTAAGCAACCACGTAAAATCTATTTTAATGCATTAAAAAACAGGATTCGCCTGAACTCATTCTTGTCCACGTGAAATATGTCGACATCCAAAGCAATACTGTTGAACATTGTTAGACTGGCTTTTTACACTTTCGAAGAACAAACAATTCGTGTCTACGATTTCTTTAAAAATTATCTGGAACATACAATTTGATATTATTAAGGATGGAACAATTCTCATTTTGGCCTCGTATGAGTCGAAAGAAACTCATGGTGAAATATATTTCTCTTTGAGTTTGCAAACTATCATCGACGATAACATTATATCTGGATTAGCTGTCAATCAATTTATGAATTTTTTGCGATGTCGAAATCCACTTTCAATCTTTTTTTTATCAAACTAAAAACTGCATGTATCATTATTTAAGAGCGTGGTATGGATAATATTTTGTTTTAAAATACTGTTTGATATATGGTAAATAAAAAACTATATAATTAAGTATTCAAACCTTAAATTATAAAAAAAAAACTTGATGAAACTGCACCTTGATTAACTGTTAACTCTGATCACGAGTATTTTATAGGAGGGTCACTTGAAACTTCAAAAATCAATGTTTATATCGTGGTATCAATCCAAACGTGATGTCATGGTTTGAAGGTATGGTCCCGGCGTACTGGATGTTTGGATCCGAATACTCAATTAATGTTAAAATTGAATATCTTTTGAAGATGGTGAATAGAGTATCCGAAGTTCTTTATCCATCACTGGTGTAGCAAACAGTGTTGCAAGTAACATATGATCAAAAAAGCTTTTACACAAATAATACGAAAAATGTTTTTTTATATTAGAATATAAACTGATGGTGTTCCTAAATTGTGGCCAATTATTTCATTGATTGGCATTTGCTTCGTGCGACTCATTTTTCGAAAATCTCATTAGATTGTTGAAAGTAATTTCGACATAAGCCATCCTCAGAATGTAAATTTATTTATTTATATAATATTTACTGTTTTAATACATTGAAATAAATAATTTATAAAAAACATTTCAACTATTGTTTAAAGTAAATATTTTGAGAAACAGTGGGTGACAAGCTAATAAGAAAGATCGTTTTTGTTCGTTATCTGAATATGTGTTCGTTGTTTGAATACAAAATATTTTCGTCATAGTTTTCGCAGTCCGAACGGTTCGTTTACCGATCATTATTATATTACAGATAGAAACAGTCGATTAACATTATCGTTTTAATTAATAATCCAAATATTTTTCGTTGTCCGAAAATATTTTTTTTTGTGATAGTGTTTGTTATGTAATCATTATTATGTTAAATATAGAATAAATTAATTCGAAAGATAGTTTTTGTTCGTAATCCGAATATGTGCTCTTTATCTGAAAACAAAAATCTTTGGATTATAAAAATTGGATTTCAGTCCAATCTCTTCGCTTAAAGATCATTATTATATTACAGATTAAACAGATTTAATTAGAAAGATTATTTCTGTCCGTTATCCGAATATTTGTTCATTAATCGATTTGTTCGCAGTCCAAATCGTTCACTAACCAATCACCCATAGTATCATAATTATGCTATAATACGTGGACTCTTTATAATGATTAAAGTAAAATTGATGAATAAATCAATTATTTAATATAATTTAATTCACTTTTAAGGTGTTAACTGTCACTTCTTGATGGAAAGGCATTATATTTTAAATAATAAAAACACATTTTTTTAGTGCTTATTTCCACAATATATTTTTTGATCAGGACCGGTTTCGCTCATCGCGAGCATTATCAACTGATAGAATACAATTTACAAACAAGTCTATTTATACAAAACAAAAAATTAATTTGAGTTAATGGTAGCAGGTGTACAAAACCATGGGTACAAGAACTAGGAAACGATTTACATAAAATCATGCAATATTGATACAAATAAAGTAAATTAGTATAAAAATTAAATGTTCACAATCACTTATTAAGAATTAAAATTACAATTATGGTAAATCAATAATCCATTAGGAGCTCTAAACAATCAATAAGGAAGTAAGGAGTGGGAAATTTTTAATGACGAAAATAACCCACAATCACTACTTAATGGAACAAAATAAATTAATGTATTAATTAAACTCGTGTATTAATTTATTTTGTTCCATTAAGTAGTGATTGTGGGTTATTTTCGTCATTAAAAATTTCCCACTCCTTACTTCCTTATTGATTGTTTAGAGCTCCTAATGGATTATTGATTTACCATAATTGTAATTTTAATTCTTAATAAGTGATTGTGAACATTTAATTTTTATACTAATTTACTTTATTTGTATCAATATTGCATGATTTTATGTAAATCGTTTCCTAGTTCTTGTACCCATGGTTTTGTACACCTGCTACCATTAACTCAAATTAATTTTTTGTTTTGTATAAATAGACTTGTTTGTAAATTGTATTCTATCAGTTGATAATGCTCGCGATGAGCGAAACCGGTCCTGATCAAAAAATATATTGTGGAAATAAGCACTAAAAAAATGTGTTTTTATTATTTAAAAAAAAAAAAAAAAAATTAATTCAATTATAACTGTTCCATAACATGTATTATAAGGTCTTTATAACAAGACTTTAGTAACAAATGGTGATTAAATTTTTCATACATATCATATGTAACAATGTATATTTGTTTACAATCGCGTTTTTAAACGACCCTCTTCTCAAAACTCGAGAAATTATCTGTTTGAAAATGGACATTGCAACAAATATTTGACCAGGTTGAGAATGCATTTTTAATCGTAAACATATTATATTTACGATCAGACAAAATTTATCTATTAACTGTCAAACATTATATGTACTATGTTTACATTAGAATTAATTAACTCGATTTTCACTACCATACACTCAAAGTTTGATATGTTATTTTAGTTTTTTTTATTATCCTGTGGTGGTGAATATACCATACCAAAAAACACGACGACGAATAACCAAGAACATAACTATAATAAAAAAAGTTAGATTTTGTCTGGTTTTTCTCCTACCTTTCCTGTTTATGTGCATTAAACAAAAAATCAGCCAAACAATATGGCAAATTGTTCATTGAGATATTTTTCAAAATCGTCCAATCGAAAATACAATTGAGTCGAAGATTCCATGTGTTTCCTCACTAACGACCCGGGTTTTGTCTTCCGTCAACTTCAAGCAATCTATCACACAGATGCGATATTACCAACACTGGAAAATATAGACATATGACCGTTCATCAGTTCCGTTGCATCCGTGCTATATATTGTCTGAAAAATTTCGAAAGGCGAAACCTACGGCGTTAGTGACAAAACATGTGGAATCGTAAGGAATTTCAACAATTCAAATTTGATTTTGTTTCATTTCATATAAATTTATTATTTAATGATTTTGCCCAACAAAAAATAAAAAAAAACACACACACAAAGGTTTTTTTTCTTTCATTTCTACATTACATATTTTACACTAAGTGTTTTTAATGAAAAGTGTCCTTAACGTTATGTGTTCAATTGTCAACATAAAGTTTTTTTTACTAAATTTAAAAATATTTATCTCTTTATATTAATTGCTTAGTGCAATAATTGTTAAAAATATTGAAATGCCCTCAATTTTGAGTTAACAATTTTCATATGTTACAAGCCTATAGACTCTCAATCAAATTTAATTGTTGTATAAAGAAAAATAATATATTTTTTTCTAATACAAGTTCTCTGAATTGACATACGTATACATTAAAATACAACAAAAAAAGCTCATTGGTATACCAGCCAGTCAAACTGCCATACCAGAAATATATTGTATGTGTATATTATGTTGCTATGCGTTGGGGGTTCGGTTAACGAACAGTTCGGACTACGAACAAATCAGTCAACGAACACACCGTACCACAATTTTTTGAGAAAGTCATTAAAAAACATAATTTGAAAAAAATGAGTCGTTGAAACTTTGAAAGATTTTACATGTTTTGTCACTAACGACTAGGGTTTCGCCTTTCGGCATCTTCGCTCATTTTTTCACACGTTGGCGTTGGTTATATAAATACAATTGAAAAAAATAGACTCTAAGGCTAGGATCCAAATAAACAAGCTTTGAATAATATTGGTTTAATAATAACGACATTCAGTTATCTGTGAAGGTGAGGTTAGGTTAAGTTAGGCTAGGCGAGATCAAGTAACGTTAGGTTAGGTGAGGTTAACCCTTTGCACTCCGTAAAAAAAACAAAAAAGTGTTGTAGCAACTCCTTAATAAATTTTAAAATTTTCGTAATATTCGAACGTCATTGAATCAAATGGACGCCAAACACGCTATAATTAATTAATAACCTATTTTATAATTATTTCATGATTGCAAAGCTTCAATCTACCAATTAAAAAAATTACATTTCAAAATATGGTATTTTAAAAATAATATGTACTATTTAAAACATTTGAAAGTGTGATATTTTTTTAAATATTCCTCTGTGGGAAGGTTTGGTTTCCTCTCACAAGTTTCACAAAAGTCTGTGGTCTCTTTTTTCCTCCTGGAACCCTTCTGTGCCATGTTACATTGGAAAATACTATACCAGAGTTTCCCAAACTGTGCGCCGCGGCGTGTAACGTTAGGCTAGGACACCAACAAATGTTCGAGATGATTTCCAGACAACGCAAGCTTAACATCCAGGCGACAAATTTACCACATGTCCGCTTGTCTAAGCAACAAACATAACCTTATTTGTAACGAACGCAAATTTCTATCGCCACCATCCAATTTTTATAATTTTAATCGTTTTAATGTATTTATTTTAACATTTCAAAAAAATTCTATTCTCTAGAATTTTTAAAATAGTATTATATTATCTTCTTTTAAATACTCCTTTTTAAGAAATAATTATATTTTATGTGTTTTTTTTTTTTTTTTTAATTATAAAATTAACTGGTCATAAATTTTATTTTTTAATCCTTGTTTAAACTCACGTGCTTTCAAACTAAAATTGATCAAATTTGAATTGTTGCAATTTTGTACGACTCCACATGTTTTGTCACAAACGACCCGGGTTTCGCCCTCCGGCATCTTCAGGCATTCCCATATCACACGGATGCAACAGAACTGACAGTTGCTTTGCCGAAGGGAGAAACCCGGGTCGTTTGTGACAAAACATGTGGAAACGTACAAAATTGCAACGATTCAAATTTGATATTGAAATTTCATCAAGCACCTTCAGTCGATATCACAAATTATAAAATAGATCAGTATTGACACTGAAGTTTCATCGAGCACCCTTGGTTCTAAATTGTATATTAACAGTTGAATATACTCACAATATATAATAGTAACCGTTGTTTTATGTATATTTTTTTATTTTTTGGTAAAATAACAAAGTATTAGAAAAGGCAATAAATAAAACATTTTACAGAATTCTATTTTTTATTAAAATATTTTTTTTCACAGCGAGTTTCACGTGTTTTTTAAAACAGTGTTCATATTAATCTTACAGATGATATGTTTGTACATTTTAAATTTAAATATCATGGAAATAGTTCAAAACCTTCCGTAGAATAGTCCAACAGCCAAGATCCGTTTGAGATGCTTTTTATATTAAAGTTTAAGAAGCGCTGGTGTATTAAGATCTTTATATGGCAATCAAACAATACTGAAGCACTTTTTCCATTAACATCTTCTTATACCGGCCGGGTAGCATTGTGGAGGTTGGTATGATATTGGTACAGCTTTACATGGTGAAGGTTTGTATAGTTGGGGTTTGTATAGTGGAGGTTTGTATAGTGGAGGTTTATATGGTGGACAAGCAATTGGTAATTTCTTTATTATCGGCAAACATCCATAGGTTGTCTGTGTGAGAAATAAATAAGCATCATTGATAATCATTATTTCCGAAAATATAATTATGTCTAAAGAAAAATGGATGTTATCTGCGTATGTCAGTACGAGCTTGAATGCGTGTTTCTACTCAATGGTAAATTCAAACATTATTTGTGTATGCAAAAAAAAATGTATATTTTGTCTATTTAAATTAATTTTAGATCATTCTTCCCAAAGTATACAAATACGAAGAAAAAAACGTCGCACAATTATCACAAATAAACCACTAATAATAGACGCCTTCAAAGGCAACATAACAAACGGCATCCAACAAGTTCAGCCAGATTCGTACGAAAAATAATTGAAAATTGGATTTCTCGAACACGTGCCACCAAGCAAAACCACGTTGGATATTTAAACAACGTTATAAGTCACATTTAATACCATAAAATATACTTTTGAATGAACAAAAAATTGAGTGGATATCTCACATACAACTTGTTTTATTTACATTTACACAAATTTTGAGCGTCTCTATCGAAAGATTCTTTATTTTTAAGAATTACCTATCAAGGTTATTTATAAGTTTTAAGCAGACAGCAGGTTAAAGAAAAACTTCAACCAAATTTAAAAAAAGACTGAGTTCATTTGAAAGAACTCTTGGAAATATTTCAAACAATATAAACAAAAAATTGGCCATTTTTTTAAATAATAAAAATACATCTTTTAGTTCTTATTTCCACAATGTATTTAATGATTATAACCGATTTCGCTCATCGCGAGCATTATCAACTGACATTCCGTAAAATATTATTCATTAGCTATTTAAGTTCAACTGGACATATTGTTTGAATTGGCATTTACTTGGAAGAACTCGATTATAACAAGGTGAAAAAATAATAACGTATTAAAAAAATCTTCAAAAATTATACGGATATAGTCAGCTTACGCCTTCTTTAGTCCCGGTGAGGCCGTAAGCCGAAATAGCTATCAACTATTGTACATACCTTATAAATTTTGTAGAACTAAAATACATTGCAATTTTTTCACTATGTGATATATTGTACAATAGATATATATTTTGTATGTACCTAAGATTTTGTATACCTGCTGATAATTAATTCTAAATTTTCGTATCTTTGTTATATAGTTGATAATGTTAGCGATGAGCGATTTATTCCATCAACGAGTGACAGTTTGGCACCTCAAAGTGAAAAATATTGCTGTTAAATATTTAGCTTCCGGCCAAAGATCCTTATTGGGGCTTAAACGGGTATCGATGGTATAAATTAGTGGGAGTTATATATGAATATGGTGGTTCCTCACCGTTATTGTCCCAAGGAAGAAGAAGACAAAGGCCCAAATGAAGTTCTTGACGAGCATTGTGCACGTCGTTGTCGGATGAGCGAACTAAGTGATATCGTCGTTCGGAATTCAGCGTTTTATAAAAACGTATTTTCATCAACAAACACAGCTAAAAATTGATTACATACGCTGTGATCATTTGCTCGATAAGTGATTCATAAATTAATATTTTGACTGATCAAATTCATCGATTGGGTGCAGTCAAATACAGAAAAAAATCCTTAAACTCATCATAAACAACTGAAGACAGTCTCTCAAAATAAACCGTTGCGGCAAATTTGTGTCGCCCCGTGGTACAAGCACAACTCGCTGCTACATAAAGACGTAAAAGTGCCTATAGTTTGAGAGTTCGTACGTGTGGTTTCTCGAAAGTTATCGAATATACCTACGATCTGTTATCAACATAATTACGATAAGACGGTGCCGATTTACAATTTTAGGATGAGATAGGTTCTAATCGACAACCCCCACAGATTTTTTGTTACAAATTTTAATCTCAAAATACACAACCTCGGCATCTGAAAATGACTTTCTTTGCGTATTGTATACGCATGCGTGTATCTGTGTGTAATAATATAAATGCGAGTGATGTCCACGTGAACCAAATCCACTGTGGATTGCTCACCTCTGCAGCGAGTTATCCGTAGCTTTATCCAACTGAATTTTTATTAATTATGCTCACTTTTAAAAGTTTCAAAACCCGTTAATTATTATTTAAACCTGTTAAAATTATATCTCGCCATGAACTTCTTTCGGCTTATACGAGGCCAAAATGAGAATTCTGTCATCCTTAATAATATCAAATTGTATGTTCCGGACATTTTTTTAAGAAATCGTCGACGTGAATTGTTTGTTCTTCCAGAGTGTAGAACAATTCTGCCAATGGTGAAAGCATTAACAATACAGTATTGCTTCGAATGTCAACATATTCCATGTTGACGAGAGCGAGTTCAGGCGAATACTGTTGATTAATATATTTTTCTATCACTATTTTGTCGTTTATTTATTTAATTTCAAACAGTAAATGTTTCAATATTTTGACGTTACAAAAGCAATAAACTTATAATTTATAATTTTTTGTAACATATATTTACCAAATAAATAAATAAATAATAAAATTCATACGAAACCGCACCCCAAATTGACATTTTATAACTTATTTTCAATACGAAACACATTTCGAGTTGGCTTACGTCAATGTCTCACAAGAGGGTCGTTTGAAATGTTACAACTTTTATTTTTATTATATCGACAAACTTGGACAAGCTTTTCAATATATCTTGAATTAAAGAAACAGTTCTTGTTTTGCATTATTATTAACTATATCGTTCTAATCGATTAATTTTATCTAATTTCTGCATAATTGATGCCAGTTTTTATACATATGTTTTATTAAAATAGTATTGATGAAAAATGTTTTCGCTTCCGGGCACCTTTAAATAGAGTTTTGGCTTAACCCTTTCCCTACTGAGTCGTATTTCGTAAATAATTTAGTAATGTCGTGTTAAGGTTTCATCAGGAAAAATCAGACTCAATTTGAGCACTTTATTAACAACTCGCTCATATAATTTATGATATCGACTGACGGTGCTTGATGTAATTTCAATTTCATATTTAAATTGTTACAACTTTGTACGATTCTACATGCCTTGTCACTAAAAACCCGGGATTCGCCTTCCGGCATCTTCAGGCATTCTATCACACGGATGCAACAGAACTGACGCTTATATTTTTGAGTGAGCTCGAGCGAATACTATTTTTTAATGCATCAAAGTAGATTTTATTGTCTTGTATTTATTTAATTTTCAACATGTGTTCAGATATTTTGACGTTGCAAAAGCAATAAAAATATAATTTGCATTTTTATTTGAAACATCAATGTACCAAATAAATAAATAATAAATTAATTAACAGTTTTTATGAATTGTCAACGTTTTGATCTACTTTTTTCATTTATGTATATTGTGACTAACACGGTGAAAAAATAGCAATGTATTTTAGAACTATAATTCTGACGATGGATACGCCGAAATAGCTATCAACTATATATCTTTAAAATTTTGTAGAACTAAAATACATTGCTATTTTTTTCACAGTGTTATGATGGATTTCTACCAAGTAAATGCCTATTTTGACAAAAAAATATATAGGAACTTTCGAGCGTATTAAGTAAAATTTGGTTGTCACTAAAACGGTTTGTAAAATATTTTCCTGTAACTTTCACCATAAAAATTCATGAACGTCCAATCAAAAAGGGGACAACTTTTCTAAGACCAAGTTTTTCTGTAAATACCCACAGAACATTATATGTTATTATTTTTTTTTAATGATCGTTTCTTCAAATGACCCTCTTAACAAAACACGACAGTTAATCTATTCCAGATTAAATATTATCGAAGAAAATTGCAGCAAATATTTGAGCAGATTGCTTTTGATTGTAAATCATATTTATTTTCAAATAATTTCTGTTAACTGTCAAATGATGTGTGTTTACCAGGGTCGTTAAACATACGACTCTAACTAAAAAAAGTTTAATATTTTCAAGTTTTTTCCTACCTTTATTATTTATGTGTATTAAATTAAATATTAATTATCCAATCCGGCAAATCGTTCATTATATATATACATATAATTATTATTTAAATTTATTACGTATTGTAAAAATCATCGATATGTAACTATGAAGGCAGCCATTTTAAATAAATTTTGTTATTTTATTTTGTTTATTTATTCACAGATGTCGTTGCAAAAAATATTTATTTTTTTCATATTTTTTATTAAATTATGGATGTATTCAACCCATCTTTTTTTTGAAGACAGTAGAGATACAAAGAATAGGGTTTAAAGATCAAGTTGATCTTTTTATACTCAATATTGTGATCATATATGTGGGTTTAGTATTTTAATATCGCAAATATACATAACTCGTAACAAAAATACAGAAATGTATGTAAAAACGACGTTAAAACTAAGACTTGAATCCAAGAGAAAAAAATCTTTGATTAAACTGGCCTTTATTTTCTACTTTGTTATAACATATTAAAAATATATAACTTAAAAGAGATTTATATGGTTGTTGTTAGCTATTTTAGCTTCACGTCATCGCTAGAGCTTTACGTTTTAGAGGAGATAAATAATAAAACAGTTACAAATTATTTTTTCACATTCCATTTAAAATTAAAACATTTAACATATAATTGGTGTTTAAAGTTGCTAAATTAAACATATATGAAATTAAAAAATGATGTCCATTACTGACTACTGGACATCTCAACTGCAGAGTGTTTTGTCACTAACAACCTGAGTTTCGTCTTTTGACATTTTCAAAAACTCTAGCGCATAGCCTAGATTTTCCTTTGGTAATTAACTTTTTGGTGTTTAGGCAAAGCTCACTGTTTATTGTAGTTGTTATATTGTGGTTTTTTGCATTCGAATGATAAAATGCCTGACGATTACGAAAGACGAAACCTGGGCTATTTGTGACAAAATATGTGAAATCGTCCAAAGTTTTAACGATTCAAATTCGTTATTGAAATTCCATCAAAAATTTTATATTAATATTTAAATTTTGTCAAAATTGTTGTGTATATATTATATTATTGTTTTTCTTAAAATTTAACAGGTTAGTTAAAAACTGCTGTGTTAACTTTTGTTACATTAAGTGTTAATATTGTCTTAACATAGTTCAGCGGTAAAAAGATTAAAAAAAAATTGATGAATGCCTTCATTATCGTCTAATTCAAATGCCTGAACGTTTTGAGGGTGTCAAAATCTATCGGAATCCTCGCCTTTATTCTGAGAGGTTGAACCCTAATTCGTTGCCTGTGTACGTCCCCCGAATGCCTTTCGTCTTCATTCCTGTTCCCTCGCAACGCCTTCCCGCAGTCATGCCCTAAAAGTCTGCTAATTTCCGGAAGACTTATATCAAAACTACTGTCATGGTCTATATTGGTAATCTTTAACTTATGCCAATTACTGTTTAAAAAACTCCCAAAATCGTCGTCGTCTAATTGCTTATTAAATATGTGATGCATTAAATTATTCGATAAATCCATTCCGAATGACGTGTTGATATTATGTAAGCCAATCCCCACGCAATTCGGAGTTGCTCTCGAATCACAACTAGCGTTAAACTGAAAAATGTTACCAAATCTATATATTCTACTAAAATCTAACGGTTGCATATCTTCATACGTGTTACTATTTTCCATTTTCCTTGATCCTGGATATTTCGGCATTACATTCGGTACATTTTTTTCATGGACAATATGATAATCTTTAAGCTTATCATGTTTCATATGTAGGTTATGATTTCCTGTCATTTTTATGTTGTCGATATCGTCCAGAATCTGTCTGTCTTTGACTTTTTTCAGTGGTTTTTTAGAAAACTCTAGAGATTCCTGAACGTCTACGTGTGGGCGTAAAATATGCCTTTTTACTCGTTCATTTTTTTGGGCATCCAACGTGCACGCTTTGCACATACATCTGCCAGCAATGATTGCGGAATTATTGACCTCTTCGGAAGACAGGACTCGTCCACATCCACATCCGCATATTTTTTTTTCATCCGTACACTCGGCCACACTCTGAAACGATAACATAACACTGTTAACATATCAACACTAACACATAACTATTCTCGTTTAAGGGATTTAACAAAGGAGAAACATTACACAGTTTATCAGACGCCAGAAGAGTTGAAAAGTCTCGGTCAAGCATTTAATATATCTTTTGACGTTGATTAATTGAAAGATTTATGGAAAAAAATGTTATTTCTACTGTTTGAGTGAATTTCATCTGTGTACACACACATTTTTTCTGCATACTGTCTGACGCTATTTGATGTTTGAAAATGGTAAATATTTAAATTATACTGTGCCTAAATGATTAACCCATGTTAAATGACATCAGCATCTGTTCAAAGCGTTGTTTTTGATATTTTTTTCGGATAATTATCTCTTCTATTTTCATACAGTATTTTTTACCTTTGAGTTGATTTTAAACGGGTAAAATAATTTAAAAAAATTCATCATATGTGAATTTGAAAATATGATAGATTTTATCCCTAAGGGTTTTCTTTGATAACCGATTGTTCCTCAGTTGCTCGTCGTCTCTTTTTTGAAGACAGTTGGTATTGAAAAACAAGGCAACGACAAAAATAACAAGTTTAATAATTTATCGTATCAATGTGCTTGTTGAAATGTTCATTTCTGTTGCATGTGTCTAATTGATTGCCTCAAGATGCCGAAAGGCAAAACATGCGGAATTGTAAAAAGTTTTAATAATTAAAATTCATTAGTTCTTTCAGATCCGTGCGATAAAATGGCTGAAGATGCTCAAAGCGAAACTTGGGTTGTTTGTGACAAAATATGTAGAATTTTAAAGTCTTAACAATTCAATTTCACCAGTTGTTTCGCATCCGTGCGATAAAGTGCCTGAAGACGCCGAATGGCAAAACATGTAGTGTCAAAAAAAGCAGTCAACATGTTTAGATGATAAGCACTGTCAACAAGTGTAAATGTCTATTAAATAAAACTTGTATTGAATATCCTTATTAGGTTTATGCGTCCAGATAATTTGTTGTTAGTTTGATAACGCCTGGACATTTTCCAGACTAAAAAGCTACTTTAAATGTAATATATTAATGGATCGTTTTACTTACTAATATTGCCCAAGTTATCAAAATTGTTTGGAATATAAGAATCTCTTTCTTCATTGTTATTGAATTTGTTTCCTGAAATCAAAATGTTTTATTGTTTAACATACACAGGTTAATTAACGTATGCTAGTCAATTGGCCACGGCGATGCAATCATTTGAGTCACGGTTTTGGGTCTACTGTGGAAATTCCACCAAACGTTCCTGCAAGTCTAATTTCAATCAGTCCCGGTCGCACTCATCAGAAACAATGTTGAATTTTCGCATTTATTATTGTACGATCTTATTATATTAACTTTCGTTGAATATATTCTGTCTCGTCGATATAAATGGCCTTCAAATTGATTAAAACAGTTTTTTATTCCAAAGACAGATGAATCTATTAATTGAACAAGACGTGATTTGGGGGTTGTTTGTTTCAATTGAATTGCCAAACTGTATAGTAACAATTTACTGTTTAGTTCAGCTACTCGACCCCTATTTCACAGAAGGATTGGGAATAAAAAAAGACACAAATGGTGACAGATCGTGGATAAGATATCTGGGGGTACTACAGTTGATTGTTGAAACTTTGTACGACTCCAAGCGTTCTATTTATTATATTGCAAATATATCCGGCAATTGCACATTGAGATATTCTTCAAAATCATCTATTCGAAAATGTAATCGAAGTTTCTCGTTTTTCACGCTTCCGACTCTAAAACCCTGGTTGCATCAGTGTGACGCCTGAATATACCGAAACGCGAAACCTGTGACAAAACCCGTGGAATCGTACAATGTTTCAACTATTCAAATTTGATAAACGTTATTATTTTACTGTAAAAAAAACGTTTTAAATATTGTAAGACAATATGGAAAGACACTTAGAAACATATTGTATGTATAATACCATATATCTTATTTTACTTACTGCGAAAAAAAACACTTAAAATCTCACTTTTTGGTTGTTAAAATTGGCTGTATGATCAATTTTTACTGATGATATACTGAAGTATTCCTGTTTTGGGTATAACAACATAACAAATGAACGAAAAATTCAGTAGAGAGCATATTTGTGTTTATTTAATCGCTTCGTGTTACTACAAATGGAAAAAACAAACACTTTAATGACCGTATGCGACGCTTTCAAACAATTCGCGACTGAGAATGACATATTGACGTAAATGTTTATCTTCCGAACATATTTCCTTTATAAAATATAAAAAAAATATATTACATATAGTTTCTCGATGATGGATTAATTTTTTGAAGACATGCTTTCGACAAATTTGAATTGTTACACTTTGTACGATTCCACATGTTTTGTCACTAACGACCCGGTTTTCGCCCTTCGGCATCTTCAGGCACTCAATCACACGGGTGCAACAGAACTGACGCACAATAAACAGTTAGCTTGTTTGTTTTAGCTGCCGTTATATGTATAGACATTTATGCTATATACTGAATGTGCTTGACGAAATTTCAATATCATATTTGAATCGTTGAATTATTGTACGACTCCGCATGTTTTGTCACTGACGACCCGGGCTTCGCATTTCGGCATCTTCAGTACCTTAAAGATACTTCTACGTCTGCTAAACATTTGATGTCGGAGGGACAAATTAATAGAGGCCAATTATTAAATTCAAATTTCATTCTCAATGATCAACTCAATCTTCCCAACTAACTCTCTCGTGTTGTACCCTTTAGCCCTTGTGAGATCTCATGAAAAAATTTCTCATATTTATAATTGTATATTGTAAAATCCTTTTAAGAATGACTCATTAACACGAATAATCGTTTATGAAAAATTTCACAATAGGTAATTGTGTTAATTATTATTAGATCAATGTTATCGAAATTATTTTAGCTGTCATTTAGTTCTTGCCTAGGAACCTGTGTTTTCCCTCAATCAATACCTTCGGTCAGTTCTGTTGCATCTGTATGATAGAATACCTGACGATGTCGAAAGGCAGATTTTTGTCCTGCACGTTTACTTGTATTTCCATTTATTGTTAAATAATAATGATTAATAGAATGCTGTGATACTTTGGAACTAATTAACAACTGTCAGAGACAGTACTGTATTCAAGAATATTCAATATATTAGCAAAGATGCAACAGAATTGTATAAATAAAAGTCAATTGTTATGTTTATTTTTTAGCTTTAGTTATGTATATCTGTTAAATAAGATTTTTAAAAAATATTATACAAAAATCAATTTTTAATTCAGTATTAATGGTTCGCTATAGATTCCATTTGCTTCGAAAAATAGTATTGTGTAATTTTAAAAACAGATGTCACTGTTTTTAGAAAATTTTATTGATTGATTATTTAAAACAAAATCAACAGATGTCTCACTTGGGCACTGTGTATTTTTTTATTTTGATAATATATGACTTGCTGCCAATCATCATGGTAATTCGTTAAAAAGATTCATTCATTAGAGTCGTAAAATTTTATAAAAAACAACAATGACATGATTGTCCTGAATTGAAACCAATGTTTTTTTGTTAATTTAGTTGATATATAATACAGCAGTCAGTTCTGATGCATCCGTGTGATAGAATGCCTGAAGATGCCGAAAGGTGAAACCCGGGCCGTTGGTGACAAAACATGCGGAGTCGTACAAAGTTGTCATAATTCAAATTTAAAAAGAAATTCACTTCTAAGATCAGGTCACTTTTATTTTTTCGTTTGTTCATAAATGCAAGGGTCAATGATACGGAACTAGCAGTATACTAGTTACTTAGCAGATTAACACAGGGGAACGCGAATCCATGTCGTTCGATATAGTTGACATTAATCGCTCATAACTGTTTGAATATTTTTTTTTTTTTTAATTTTATTTTGACATGCAATAATGATGCACCTTTTTTATTTACTACTGACAATTCCGTCAATTATAAACTAAAGCCATTCAATAAATGTTATATTTTGTGATTTATCCCAAACACTGAATAATTACAAAATGGAACACAGTGATATGGAAAACGATCGAACACTTAGTTGAACTGCAGTGTCTTCCAATACGTAAATACAATGGTTTAAATTGGATTTTCAATAAATATTTTCCAATAGAGAGAAGTTATGATAATTTTTGTGAGGCCTTGCAATTTTATCAATACATTAAAATTTATCCATATTTTGGGCACATTAGAAATGAAATAAGTCTATCAAAACTTAACCCTCTCTTACAATGAATGTCGATTGAATGCCTGTGAAAATCATTCTTTGATAAATTGTCCACGTTTAAAATAATGTATCACAGAAAGAAACATGTTTAAAAGTAAACAATTTAACCTAACAATGAATTTTAAAAATAAACAAAAAGAATATAAAAATAATTTATCATTGACACTAGAAATTGTTATTTTAATAAATAGATAGATTTATGTTTATTGTTTATTTCAGTTTTGGCCAACCTTTTATAATAATTAAAGTGAGTGATTGGTTAACGAACAGTTTGGACTGCGAACAAATCCTACAACGAACACGAAAGATTTTCGCGTTCGGACAACGCACACATATTCGGATAAAGAGCAAAAACGATATTTATAATCCACTTATTCTGTCTGTAATATAATTTTAATCGGTGTACGAACAGTTTGGACTGCGAATAAATCGGACCAAGAAAACTATCACACAAGATGTTTGTTTTCAGACAACGCACACGTATTCGGATAACGAACTAAAACGACCTTTTTATCCACTTATTCTACCTATAATATAATCATAATCGATTAATAAACACTATCACGAAAGATTTTTGTGTTCGGACAACGCGCACATATTCGGATAACGAACTAAAACCATCTTTCTAAGTCACATATTCTATCTGTAATATAATAATAATTTTATAGAAATACATTAGTATGTCTTTAAAAAGACCTCAATTAATATTTGTTGTAAAACCCTTTCAAGAATGAATAGAATTTTGGTATATAGACCATGCTAACGGTTTATTGTACGTCAGTTCTGTTGCAACGAAAGGCAAAACCCGGGTTGTTAGTGACAAAACATGTGGAATCGTGCAAACGGTAACAATTCAAACTTAACAGTACGATATTCGATTAAAATCAAGAAATGTTTTTCACAAATGTTACCTGATTAGTATTCAATGAAACTATACTGTTAGTATACTTCGCAGCTGATTTTAGTAAATAATGCACAAATCGTAGTTAATTTTATGCATAAAAATCATGTTTAAATAAAATATATTTAAATGACTAATTATTCTTGTTCAAATATGTGTATTTCTTTAATTGATTTTGTGTTTAAATTTAGTGTATTCACTTTGATATAAATATCCATCGCTTTCTAAAACGCCATCACATATTCCAGTTTACCTAAATATGTAAGTATAATACATTTTTTGTTTCTCCACTATCAAAAGTCAATTAAACATCTATTAAAGTTTTAAACTAGAATAATACATTAATATTACACACTAATTGCAGGCCTGACTAATAAGTGGATATTTTTTTACAGTAATCTTTCAAGATGACTCGCCTATCCTTGATTATTTTGGGATGTTTCGTAATCTTCCAGGTAATTAGCAATCATTATTAAATTGCACGATTTTAAAATAATATTTCAACAGGAATAACAAACATCATTTAAATTTAGTTATATTTGCACAGTTCTAGAGAAAAAATCTTTTTAAAAAGGTGATCACAATGGGATAATTTGTTTTCCATGACTAAAAATGAACTATAAAAAGTGTTTATAAAAGTGGTGTGTTTATAAATCATTCTTTGGTCATGAGAAATGGATATGAACGATATAATATGTCACAAAAAAGATCTCTACAGAGTTTTAATCAATTTATTCTCACATTACCCAGGAAATTTGATAAAATCTCTTTATTTATTTTTCGGTATATATAGGAAATTAAATATATTTTTAATACACGTCTGTTATAATATAAATGTGATTTTTCTTAGATTTTTTGCTTCCTTTTTGTATATGTTTATTAAAGTATATTTAAACCAACAACGACGAAAACACAACTCCGGTCAAAGTACCGCCATTCAAACAATGTATTGATAAAAAAAAACAACATTTATGTATCAAAATAAACTGTTTTATTTAATAAGACATATTATTTCAGATTCTTAGCTTCTCTACTGCATGCAGCCCCCAATGCGGGGTGAGCAGTCCTTCCAGAAGATGTCTTGGCTCCTATGAACCTATATACAACAGGGGATCGGGCTCAGGTCAACGCGGTGGTAGACGCGGTTCAGGCTCAGGTCATCGTGGCGGGAAACGCGGTTCAGGCTCAGGTCATCGTGGCGGGAGACGCGGTTCAGGCTCAAAAGAAGGTAAAGGCAAACGCGGATCAGGCTCAGGCCGTCGTGGTGGCCGACGGGGCTCCGGCTCTGGTCAACGCGGCCGTGGACGTAAATGCTAAAAGCCATAAATAAATCGACCGTAAGAAATTACTAAGGATGACGATTGCAATTTATTGACATTAAAAGTACAAAATGAAGAAATCCTATGCAGCACTCCAAAAACAATATGTCAATTACTACACTCTATTAACTCACAAAAACTCCATCTATAAAATATTAAGTTATCACTAAACAGTAGAAAACACTTCTGTTCTATTTCTTTCAGTAAAATATCAAATACTACTGACACACAGTCGACAGTCAGTAAAAGTTTTAATTGGATTGTGTTTTGTGCTTTTTAATTCTGAAATTGTTCAAATGGAATTATTGTATAGTAAATATTTATTTTGTATTATTGTACATAACTGTATTCTTCAAAATAAAAAAAACTGTCATTCAAAAAAACGTTTTTCAATCACATACACATGAATAAAATAACCCTCGAAAAAACGGCAGCAAACTTTTGAAGAAATCGCATCGTATGGTGAGGGCACTGAACGAGTTAAAGAGAGAAAACAAGGTTGAAAATAAATTATTGAAGCTTTGTACATTTCCAAATATTTTATCACACGCGATGTAGGTTTCGCCTTTCGGCATCGTCGAAAATTGGCTGCGATAGAACTGATATATTTTATCCATTATATCCACGTGACAGCATTTCTGAAGTTGTCAAAAGCCGAAGTCGATCCCGTGAGTGAAAAAACATGGAGAAATGTACTAAGTTTCAACAATTCAAATTTTAATACTTCACTTATACGTATGGACACATCAGATTTATTTCAGGGATAAGTTAGTCTATTAGATACATCAATTTACTATACTGTATTTATTTGAACGTTTACACAAAATTAATTAGATCACGTGCTACTAGTTAACCTGTTGCGGGTTGCTATGATCTTAGAGTAAGGAAATTTAAGGAAACTCGTTATGATAACGAACAGTTTAATTGATAAAAGTATCGATTTAATACCATTTATTTACTATTTCGGGAGGAAGTGGGATGCTGAAAACTTTTGCGAGAGTGTTTTCAATTAATTTGTAAAGTTTCATCTCAATTAGATGAAAGGTGTAGTAATGCATAAAGGACAAACAGGCATACACTTTTTTTTGTTATTTAAATAAAAAATTTAAAAGATTTTCTATCGAAATAAAATATGTTTTGAGTGCTTTAAAAAATATGTAAGTTATTTTTAGAAATAAAATCAATTTTTATATTTTCCCATTTCATGTGAGTATGTATTTTTTTTTTATTATTATTCATTAAAATTGTTTAAATAAAATAAATATTAAGAAATACACATTTATATTCAGAAGGATAAAGAAAACTGTGAAAACTTTCCTGGCAAAGCAATAAATAGAGAATAGTCGACTGAAGGGGCCTGATGGTATTTCAATATCAAATTTTAACTGTTACAAATTTGTACGATTCCACATGTTTGTTACCAACGACCCGCGTTTTGCCTTTCGGCATCATCAGGCATTCTAGCACACGGACTCAACAGAAGTGACGCACAATAAACAGTTACCATCGTCCATCTGCCAAAGGTAATAATTGCAGATGAACACAGACGTCAAGGCAAGCACTAAATTGCAGATAAAACAAATTGAATAATATTGATCTAATAATAATGAACACAATTGCACATTGTGATAATTTTCATTCAATTTTAACGATTAATATTGTTAATGGGTCGTTCTTGAAAGGGTTTTACAGCAAATAATAATCAAATATGATTTTATTTACTTATTTCTTACAAGTAACGATTAAACATCTAGTGATGCAGTATATAATATTTTCTTCATGAGATTGTCGATTCATTGAATCGATCTCACGTAAAGGGTACAACAAGGGAGAGTTAGTTGGGAAGATTGAGTTGATCATTGAGAATGAAGTTTGAATTTACTAATTGGGCTCTATTCATTTCTAGAATATTGTGATAAAATAATTTATGGTCCCCCGTGTTATGATGTAATCAATTAATACCCCTTCATCTACATTAAATGAATGAACTTAATCTATTAGCAAGTAAGTGTTCTGCAAGTGTGATAGAATGCTTGAAGATGCCGAAGGCGAAACCCGGGTCGTTAGTGACAAAACACGTGGAAGTGCATTTAACATCAAAATTTTGTTTGCACTAAAAAATAAAAAAAATGTTTCTGTCAAATACATTTTTATTTCATTCGTTCAAACAATCTTAAGTTAGTTCATTATTCTACTGTTTACTTCCTACACTTTCTGCAATACTTGTTCTCTTTGGAACGAGAGCCATATTTGCGACGTTTCTTTTCACGCGATTTGGAACCAGAGCCACGGCGTCTCTCCCGTGATCTAGAGCCACGGCGTCTCTCTCGTGATCTAGAGCCACGGCGTCTCTCTCGTGATCTAGAACCACGGCGTCTTTCCCGCGACCTGGAGCCGGAATCATAGCGTCTTATGGGTCTCATTGGCCTGTATTTTGCGCATTCCGGTTCATTGGGATTCAGGAGACAATGGAGAAGCAGGGACTGTTGAGGGCTGTTTCTGGGAAGGTAGCACAGTTGGCATGGGCGATCGTCAGGGTATTCTTTGCAGTGAAGCCACACATCGTGGTACGGGTCGTCACGGGAAGGGCAGTTATTCCAGTCCGGGTGCCAAGGTCTTCCTCCTGAACAGGCTTCAGTAACCTAAAGCGAAAAATAAGACATGACACTGTTGCAAGCTTAAATTGTTTCAGGTCTCGCCTTTCGGCATATTCAGGCATTATATCACACGTATGCAACAAAACTGTCACACAACGAACAGCTAGGTAGGTAGAAGTATATCTACTCGAGCTAAGGAACATGTAAGATCATTCAACAGAAAAAATAAACAGATTCACAATTCGCTAATCACGTTATTAAGGAATCACATAATATAAATTCAAACTCAACGCCTAAGTGTTTGCATCTATGTAGTAAGGGTCGCAGAATGACGGCTTTCGAACAGCTGGAAATCAATAGACATCAATTATCACAAAGGATTCTTAACGAACAAACTAATATAATAGTATCCCCATTAGTCCAACCCTATTACTAGGGGGTGGTCTGATTTGCTTCTCTAATGACCACTTCCGTCCCACATGTAAACTTATTGTTATGGCCGCCTTTTGTTTCATTTAGAATTTTTAAAAATTTATTTTTATTGTGTGAAAATAACAAGCTAGGTCGTTAAAACAGAAGAGAGGATGTATTTTGTGCCTTTTCTACACAGCTATATATAGATAAGCAAATGTTAGTTTAACCATAGTTCTGAGAATGGCGTGAGCCGAAATAGCTATCAACAATATTTTTTAAAAATAATTTTGTAGAACTAAAATACATTGCTATTTTTTTTTCACCGTGATAAACAGCTAGCTTCGGCTATATACCAAAGGAATTTATTTCAAAGGAAATATAAACAACTAAAATAAATTTCAATTGTGTTGATTTAATAATAATGACAATCAATTGTGTGTAATAAGTTTTATTGATAATAAATACTGTTGATGAGTCTTTGATAAAAGGATTCTACAACAAATAATAATCAAATATCATTAAAATACAATCGGGTAATTTTAGACTTAGAAATGCCTACTTATTCCAAATTGGTGGGTAGTGGTGGGAATTAAGCGTTAGGTGATATAATAAAGGAGCCTAATTTATGACGTTGTGGACTCATCGAACTCATCTCAGTTATACGATATTATAATATAAGGGGGAATTGTGAAGATTTAGCTGGTCTTTTCGAATATAACTTGAAATTAATAATTGACCTTTGTTTATTTCTAAAATCTCCTGATAAAATATTTTATGATCGATGATATGTTTCGATGTAATAATTGAACACCTGTTGTGATTTGAAATGTCATACCTTTCCATCAAGAAGTGACAGTTAACACATTATAAAAAACTATTTACTTGTTGAGTTGATTGGGTGTTACGAGAATCAGTTATAAGTCAATTGCTATGATGAAAGGATCCAAAATAACTTACCCCCAACGCCACAAGGCATCCCAATATTAACAATGCGATCTTCACCATGTTTCTGAAAAAATGTTAAAAAAACACATTATTTCAGAACACAAAACACAGTCAAGTTTTGTGTACTCCTTAAACACTCCAGAAAATAAATTGAGTAGTATTAATTCTGCTGGGCTATGGGATACACCCAGTAGGTTATTACCGTGAGTAACATGGGAAAACGGCTATTTGATATGAGGGCCACACCGGAATATTTTCACACAATTCCTTCAAATTCAATTCTAATATATTTGGCAGATTTTATTATAACGTTGTGAGAACAGAAAAATATTTTAGTTCTTCAAGAATACCGTTATTCAAATTTTTGGATCCTGTACATTGACGTGAAATATTTTTTAATTTAATTTTGAAATCATTTTTTATCTATGTAAATTTGAGAAGGCTAAATTTTTGATAATATTATCTAACAGTCTCACCTTAGAGCCTAAGAAACGATGGGCAAGTTCTGCATTCAGATAAAAATGCATCTTTATATATATATATATATAAACTGACAACACGTTTTAGGTCATATGGGGGAAATGTGTTTTTGGGGGAAGTGTTACTTTTTTTTAATGAGTTTTTTATGATTGTTTAAAGCTATTAATGAATAATGATTTAACTTAATTTTGTGAAAAAATAGCAATGTATTTTAGCTCTACAAAATTATTATTTCGGCTCACGCCATCGTCAGAACTATTCTATAGTTCTGACGATGGCGTGAGCCGAAATAATAATCATTTTTCAACTTTTGAAACTTTCAATTACAATGTTCTTTCAACAAGAACTGAAAATAAAACAAAAAAAAATTAATACTTTAAATACGTCTCACTTACCCCACGCTACCTTAAGTAAAAATATGTAACCAGTGTGTGATTCGATAATAAATTTTAAAAAACAAACACGGGTTATGATTTATTTTACGATAAATTAAAATTAACAATTAATTTTAAAAAAAATAATATAATAAAATAAAATAAAATAAACACAGACGTTTAAACTTGTGAAGGTCATAAATCCTTTTGCAATCAGTGCCAGAGATTCTCAAACCCGTGATTGTATCCGAGAGAGTTGAAATTTTACCAAACATATATTTTATATAAATGATTGATTGGATTGGCATTCACTTGGTAGAACTCCACTATAACACGGTGGAAAAAAACTCTATAATTTATCATATCGACCGAAGTTGCTTGATGTAATTTCAGTCGGCTCTGTTACGTTCGTGTGATAGAACACATGACGATGCCGAAAGGTGAAATGTGAAATCGTATAAATATTGAACAGTAAAATATTTATTTTTTCTTAAAAAATTAATTAATTGACTCGAAGATAAGTTAATTTTTCCAGCCTATAAAATTATAGCACGGTGAAAAAAATAGCAATGTATTTTAGTTCCACAAAATTATTTTTAAAAATATAGTTGATAGCTATTTCGGCTCACGCCATTCTCAGACCTATGGTTAAACTAACATTTGCTTATCTATATATAGCTTTTAAGGTGTTAACTGTCACTTCTTGATGGAAAGGCATTATATTTTAAATAATAAAAACACATTTTTTTAGTACTTATTTCCACAATATATTTTTTGATCAGGACCGGTTTCGCTCATCGCGAGCATTATCAACTGATCAGTTGATAATGCTCGCGATGGACGAAACCGGTCCTGATCAAAAAATATATTGTGGAAATAAGTACTAAAAAAATGTGTTTTTATTATTTAATATATATAGCTGTGTAGAAGAGGTACACAATACAGCTTCTCTCCTGTTTTAACGACCTAGCTTGTTACTTTCACACAATAAAACTAAATTTTCAAAAATTCTAAATGAAATAAAACGCGGCTATTACAATAAGTTTACATGTGGGACGGAAGTGGTCATTACGGAAGCAAATCAGACCCCTTCCCCCCGTGGAGAGGTTTAATTAATGGGCTAGACAATATATTAGTCTGTTCGTTAAGAATCATTTGTGATAGTTGCATTTTTATTGCTATTTTTTTTCACCGTTTTATATAAATGAGTTTTTTCTTAATTTATGAAGCCTCAACAAGATCTTTTGATAAGTTGATTTGATGAGATTATTTGATTTTTTATTTTGATGGGATTATTTCATCATGTCACCGTAATAGAGATATCGAAAGTATTTTTATCGGGGATGTGTAGTCGTTAAAAAAACACTATTCCGTATCCGAAAAAATAAAGGGTTAAATTTGGTCAGGTTTTTTTTTCTTTCTTTTCTATAGTTCCCTTTTGTTTGATTCAATGCACATTAATATGAAAGGTAGAAAAAATCTGACGAAGTTAATCGAAGTCGTTCTATTGGTCAATTTCCAAATCTTGTTTTTACAATAAACAATAATCAACTACCGTTAAAATGCAATTGAGCGATGTGATTTTTTTTTAATTTGAGATTGTTGATTCATTGAACGGATCTTACGTAGGGGATAAAGCAGGGAAGGATTGTGAAGGTAAAGTTGATCGTTGAGAACTAATATTGAATTCAATTAAACCCTGTTTATTTCCAAAATGCCTGAAGATACCGGAAGGCAAGACCCGAGTCGCGAATAACGACTCTTTCTTATTTTACAAATAATGGCTCAATTCGATTTATAATATTGTAGTAATAACAATCAGCTATCATAAAAAAATCACCTGCTATGTGCTATGATACTCAAAAAAAAAAACCAATTTGATTGATTTCAGACTATTCATAAATGTGATACATTTCTCAAAACCATGCTTGTTATATTGTTCCTTTAAATGTATATTTAATAAATATGACATTCTAGTGTAGAGAAATTGATTGACTTAATGCCTGATGATGCCAAAAGTAAAGACCTATATCAGTAGTGACAAAACCTGTGTAATTCGATATAATAATAAGAAAATAAAAGATTTTTTTGGTTTTTTATGTCTTTTATTATATACAAATATAAACAAATTTCTTTCAACTTTTATTGACATATAATATTTCAAACATATTGCGTAGCACTTTTGGGTATTTAACACCAATTTTTGCCATAGTCTTCCCCCGAATGAGGACCAGCATGGTGCCAGTTCTGCCAACCATTGGACGGTGCGTCCTATGGATAATTGTCTACAGGGTATTTCGGTTTTAGCAATATGCATTGTCTGTCGTTAGGATGTTGGAAGCAGTGAATTATCGACGACTGGATAGAACTGCATTTGGGTTTATAAAACAACTGGCAGGGACTATCGTCAGGATACCGCTTGCAGTGGAGCCAAATCTTAAGGCAGGGATTCCCCCAAGGAGGAGGAATAATCCAGTCGGGGTGCCAGGGTTTCAACTCCCAGGACTCAACGTGCTGAAATGAAAAGGAATATATGAAACTATGAATTAATTAACGATATCGATCAAATTTAAATCGTTGAAACTTTGTACGGTTCCAGATATTTTGTCAATAACTACCTGAGTTTTTTCGTTTCGTCATACTGATGCAACAGAACTGACACACAATATGGATTATTGTGTGTGTCACGAAAAATGTTTCATGTTATATTAAGTTTCTATTTTAGAGCTAAAGGGGCTAATTTTTTCCTGTGTTCTCTTTTCGTCACTTCCGCTTAAAGGTAAATAGCCACGCTATCCAAAATCCGTTATAAATGTAGGCAAAAATTTACAGAACTAAAATAAATTGCATTTTTTCAACCATGTAACCAAACATTGTGTTGTTATTATATTCGAATAAAAATCGGTACTTCATACAAATCAATCGTAAGATACGATTGCATAACTTCTATCGTTTAAGCATTCTCTAGCAGTATATGCTTTATACCCACCACTGCTTGCTAATGCGTGTTCAATAGTCTATTAATTAATATCCACAACTTACCCCAATGGCCAGCACAGACGCAAATATCAGCAACAAAATTCTCGCCATGATTCTGGAATAAATTAAACAATTAATTTCAAACAAATTGAAGACTATCAACTGCTTACTCAACCAGTAGTTTTAATAGTTTATATTATAATTTATGATCAGGACCGGTTTTGTTTATCATTATCTAAAACCGATCCTGCTAATAACATATATAGTGGAAATAAGTTCTAAAAATATGTTTTAATTATTAAAAATATAATGTATTTTCAATCAATACATTTTAAATAGCAGTCTTCTTAGCAATACGCTGCTCCGTATACAGAAAAAATAGCAATATTAACCTTCTGACTGCTTATGTTCCAATTGTTGACACAGCTGATTACTGTGTGTTGACAATTGACAATTAAAACTATAATAACTTTAAAAGGAACATGAGCTAAATTTGTATCAAAATATAACTTGGTTACTTTTGACAGCCTCTGTAACAACTGAAGTAAAACACGGTGAAAAAATAGCAATGTATTTTAGTTCTACGTAATTTACAAGATTTATATAGTTGATAGCTATTTCAGCTTACGGCTTTATTAGAACTCTCTGATATTCTGATAAAGACGTAAGCCAAAATAGCTATCAACTATATATCTTGTAAATTATGTAGAACTAAAATACAGTGCTATTTTTTTAACGTGCAATAATTAATTTAAAAAAATTGCAGTCTGTTCTTAAATTTGTATCGTTGAAAATTTGTACGATTCCACATGTTTTGTCGCTTACGACCCGGGTTTCGACTTTCGGCATCCTCAGGCATTCTATCACACGGACGCAACAAAACTGACAAATTTCAAAACATGCGGAATCGTACAAATTTTCAGAAAATCAAATTTTATATTGAAATTCCATCAAGCACCTTCAGTTTAAATTGTAAATCTCTTATCCTATCTTCGATTAACGCAATTCAAATATCCATTAAAAGACCGAAACAAATCTGACGATATCCAAAGCTGAAATAGGTTTCAATCGTTACTATAGTTCTGACGATGGCGTGAGCCGAAATATTTTTCACCGTGTTATAATGGAGTTCTACCAAGTGAATGCCAATTCAATCAATAAACTTAACACTGCTCTTTCTACATAATTATAATTTAGCTCTACCAAGTAAATGCCAATTGAATAAACAGTTACAATATCTCTATTTGTATGAGTTTTTAGAGATTCAAAGACAGTTATAATAATATTTAATACAATATTCTCACCTTCAACTGGAAGTCTCTGTGCCACGAATAATTCTAAATTAATACTCACGCGTCTATATTTATCTGTATATATATACAGATTGCAACATAAATTGAGTGCGTAGGGGGTAAATACACACATGGGGTAATCAAATTAAATGCTCTTATCTGTAGTTGTGTTGATTCAATTTACAGATGTCATCTTGGCGTCCAGTTTATCAGAGTACATCCAACATACGGTCATCATTGAAGAAACCTATTTGACCAGCGAGAGAGATAGTGGGGCTCGACGAGAATTTGTCCGAAACAGATCCACCGTCTCTTACTTAATTTCAATATAATAAAGGGCTATTCAATCCACTCTTTAACTCTGAGATTCCACCACACGTGTTTTGCACCCCTGAAACTGAACTACTTAAGCAATTTTATTTTTGTAGAATCAACGTATATAGTGATAAACTCCCACATCAAGAAATGCATACATTTTGGAATTCATTAGTACAATATTAAACTATGCTGTTAGAACAGAAGAGAAGATGTATTGTGTACTTTTTCTGTACGGCTATATATACATAAGTAAATGGACGCTTAAAAATAATTCTGATGAGGGCGTAAGCCGAAATATCTATCAACTATATATCTTATAAATTTTGTACGTTTATATTGCTATTTTTTCATCGTGCTATTATAGAGTTCTACCAAAAAAATGGCAATTCAATCAAGAAAGTCATTTGGGTAAAACCATGTTCACTACCTGATCGATTTTCTGTCGTTTTTTAGATAATGACGGATACGTATTGGTATTAACGTGATCAAAAAAGTGAATGTTAAAGGCAGCTTGTGCTTATATAATTTGGTTAAAAAGTGCTGATATGGTGAAAGAAATATAAGCCGCATTAACCCTAACTTACCCCATAAGAAAAGTATTTTTTTTTTCATTTAACCCTTTAATTCTTAGCATATTAAAAATAGTAATTGCAAAAATCCTAAGCAATTGTTTTTATTTATTACAATAAAACTACATGATAAGATCTGATTAATTAATGCATGAGTGTTTGGTATATTCAAAAATATCTCTCTCCAATCTCATTATAAAAAGTTGAGCGGAAAGAGAGAGTAGTTGACCGTTCGTCTTATACTAAGCGTATTCCTTCTATCTCTATTCTCTTTTTAAAAGACGGATTGAGTATGCGAACAACAAACGTTTTTGAATAATAAAAAGAATTTCTTTAATACATATTTTTACAGTATATTTTACGATCAGGACTAGTTGATAACGCTCATGTTGAACGAAACCGGTCTTGAATATAAAATTTTCTCTGCAAGTAAGTACTCAAAAATATGTTTTTATTATTGAAAAACTAGCGAGTTTCCGAATTGCGTTGCGATGCAACTTAAACAAAGAAAGTATTTGTTTTATAATTTTTTTCATTGAATTAGTTTTGGATACACATTTTTTTGTTTGCTTACGCGTCTGTTGCGTACAGAAATAGATCGGAAGGTTTTATGACGTGTGAGCAGGCCACATAAAGGTATCCATGTGAGAAGCTACCCAAATAGTCCGGTTTATAAGTTGATAGTACTTGAGATAAGCAAAGCTGGTACTGATTTGATGGCTTATTATCTAAGTAACCTTTGCATGCATGTACACAATATAGTACCGAAGATTGATGACAATCGGATTAACGGTATAGGAACGCATACAGAACGAACAAACAAATAAAAAATTATTTTTAAATATTAGATATCGTGTTTTACCATCAAGATATGACAGTTAACACATAAAAAGTGATTAATAATCAGTTTTTAAAGAAAGGCCTACAATAATATCAAAACACAGTAAAAAAATTTATATATTGTATATAGCTAAAAATCATGGGACCAATAAATTGACCCATATGAGCTTAATGGGTTAAATAGTTTAAAAACAGATGTATCAAAGCAATAGTGATTTTAAATATTGATTCATGCTTAAAATTTCTTTGATCAATACAGACGTTAGAATAAATAAAAACAAAATCATAATTTTTTTATATATATAAATATATATATATGTGTACACGCTCAAACGTGTTGTTTTTTTTATATAATTTTTGATAAAAACTGAAAGTTGTTGATGGAATTTCAATATCAAATTTAAATTGTTAAAAATTTGTACAATTCTACATGTTTTGTCACTAACGACCTCGGTTTTGTCTTTCGGGATCTTCAGGCATTCTTTCACACGGATGCAACGGAACTGACACAATCAACAGTTAGCATCGTCTAT
This sequence comes from Himalopsyche japonica, assembly GCA_028555115.1. Taxonomy (NCBI): domain Eukaryota; kingdom Metazoa; phylum Arthropoda; class Insecta; order Trichoptera; family Rhyacophilidae; genus Himalopsyche; species Himalopsyche japonica. Next base: position 334,060 of record JAHFWJ010000034.1, read on the forward strand.
ATACCAAAAGTATTATTTACAGGAAAACACAGACCCCAAGGCAAGAACTAAATGACAGCTAAAACACATTTAATAATATTAATCCAATAATAATTTACACCTGTGATAATTTTCATTAACGATCTTATTAATGAGTCATTCCTGAAAGGGTTTTACAACAAATATTTCTTTTAAGAAATACAATTGACGCGGATGAAGGGGAACATAAATTATTTTATCATGAGATTCCAGAAATTAATAGAGGAGAAATATTTGATTCAAATTTCATTCTCAATGATCAACTCAATCTTCCCAACTAACTCTCCCTTGTTGTACCCTTTAGGTGAGATCGGTTCAATGAATCGACAATCTGATGACGTTAATTCTTATATTCCATCACTTGATGCTTGATCGTTACTTGCCAGATTGAAATAAGTAGGTATTCGAAATTCTGATATTTTAAGGGCGCCGAATACCGAAAAGTTTGTGGAACCCTTGGTATGACGTATATGTCAATTAAGAACTAAATAATTTATGATATCGACTGAAGGTGCTTGATGGAATTTCAATATCAAATTTGAATTGTTGTGATTTAGTACAATTCCACATGTTTTGTCACAAACGACCCGAGTCAGTTCTGTTGCATCCGTGTGATGGAATACCTGAAGATGCCGAAGGGCGAAACCCGGGTCGTTTGTGACAAAACACGTGGAATTGCACAAAATTACAACAATTCAAATTTAAGAACTAAATATTTTTTTTTGTTCATATTATCGGGTCCGTTCCTAATGTGAAGCATATGGGCTCATATACAATCGATTACTTTGTTATTTCATTTGGTGTATTGCTAGATGCGTCAGTCTTAATTGGGAATACAATGTAATATATTTCTTTAATTAAAATTGTTATATTTTCATTTCAATTATTTAAGTTATTTCTTAACCTGCTTTATGCTGTTCTATGTAATCGATGATCGTCAAGAAATTTTGGGCAATTATTTTTATTTCAAAAATTATCTCTTACGCAAAATTTTATCTTCTTAGCTCTGATGTCTCAACTTTGAGACGAATGATTGCTATGTGCCAAAAATTGGCACTCAAAAATATATGAGATTTTAGGCAGATAATTTTCGTTTTGAAATTTTGTTTAATTCTTTTTTAATAAACCTAAGACGTGCGTTCCACCAACACGGCTGCATTTTTTAATTAATTATTTACTTAGCTCACCAGGAAATGGTTTAAATGAAACAACATCAACAGTAAACACACTCTCTTATATTTTAGAGTGTCAACATTCAGCGATCTCATCAGCTGACACGTTCGCAGTGAGAGGGTTAAGCCTCTTGTCGTTGACAAGGTGTCATTTCTTAATATTTGATTCTGTACATTTAAAAACACTTGTTTCTTTGAATTGTTACGACCTCGTACGATTCCACATGTTTTGTATTGGTCTAAAGACGATGCTAATTGTTTATTGTACGTCAGTACTGTTGCACCGTGTGATAGAGTGCCTTAAGATGCCGAAAAGCGAAACCAGTTTCGTTAGTGACAAAACATTTGGAATTCAAATTTGATATTGAGATTTCATCAAGCATCTTCAGTCGATATCATAAATTAACTTGTTTCTTTTTCAAAAGATGTCAATAAAACGAAAAACAACTTCTAGCAAAACCTTTATTCAAAAAAATTTAGTACAATTTGCTTTTTTCGTATGCCCAGGAAATCGTAGCATACTTTAAAATATATTTTATTATGACTTTTGTTATTGAGTTTATATATTTATGAGTGAAACTCAATCTCTCCTCTCCCAAGATCCAGAATGGTTTTCGTTGGAATTTAAACCCATGACCGGTCTGAACTGGATGCAATCTTCTTCATTGGGATTACGAAGGCAATACAGAAGAGAAGCCTGTTCTGGGGTGTCTCTCCCCAAATGACAGTACTGGCAGGGATTATCGGTGGGGTATTGCTTGCAATGGACCCAGACGGGGAAATAAGGATCGTCATAGCGGGGACAGGCTGCCCAGTCAGGGTGCCACGGCTTCACTCCACTGACTTCTCCGAGCTAAAACATTAAAAAACAAATTGATTCATTGTATAATTATCAAATTGGTATTTGCTTGGTAAAACTGCATAAAAACAATGAATTTTAGATATATATAACAGGTTGGCAACTAAATAATTGTTTTTTTTTTTATAACTTTATTCTGTAATGTATTGCCCATTTTGATCAATGACCTTTTGCCATTTTTCAGAAAGCATCATAATCCCGTGTTCATAAAACTTCTGGTTTCGGGCCGCTTTTTTTCAACTGCATTGTTTAATTTCGTTAGTTGCTCAATGTAGACATTAGAATTGATCGTTTGGTTGGGTGGTAAGAGTTCAAAGTAGACAATTCCTTTATAATCCCACCAAACTGATAACAAAACCTTCTTTTGATGAATATCAGCTTTTGATGTTGTTTGAGCTGGTTCAACTGGCCTGCTTCACGATCTTTTCCGCATGATATTGTTGTAAACAACCCATTTTCGACACCATAAACAGCATATAACTTTTTGTGAGCTTGCGATGCGTTTTCCCTTTGCGGAATTAGAAGAGTAAAATATGATGAAAATGTTCCTTTTGATTTTCCATTTTTCAACGAACGCCAAATGAAAACTACGCATCCGATCAAAAAGCTTTTATTACTGATTGACAGCTGAATTGTCAACTATCCAATAACAAAATGTGTTTACATTTGGACTACGTCGCAAACCTAAAAATTCAACTGGAGCCATCTATTAAAATCCGCAATTACTTAGTTAGGTTATATTATAGTTGAAAGCTATTTCGTTTAAGGTTACATCAGCGATGTTTTTAAAGTGACATCTGTTAAACTTGTTGTCAATTAACACGGTGAAAAAAATATGTACTGCTCTGACGATGGCGTGAGCAGAAAAAACTATCAAATATATCTTGTAAAAATTTTGTAGAACTTAAATACATTGCTATTTTTCACCGTGTTATAATGGAGTTCTACCAAGTTAATGCCAATTCAACCAGTAAATTGTCGTCAATTGCTTAAACGACTGCGGCAAATCGCAATGGAAAGTTGAAGCGTTGAACAACATCAATTTTGTATGGACATTCTGCACGAATGAATTGCGAGCGCGGAACTGGCTATTGAGATCGTAAGATTTAACGCGTTTAGACTACCTCTTTTGAGGCTGTTTTAAGTCGCAAGTCTTTGCGAATAAACCACTAACACTAGACACCCTTAAAGTAAAAATAACATACGCTATCCAACATATTCAGCTAGATTCGTACGGCAGAGTCAATCAAAATTGGACTACCCAAATAAGTGCCACTTTTTGCATGACATTGTGTTCCACATTTAACATAATAAAATATATTATTACACGAAAAAAAAATTGGGTGGATATTTCACACACAACTTGTTTAAATTTTTTAATATGCACTTACCCCCATCACCAAAAAACATCCTAAGATCAACAGTGCAACGTTCGCCATGGTACTAAAGACATAAGAATATATAAAACGTCATACAATCGGGTCTGTGGTCAATTCAATACAATTGTTGCCTTCGTTTGGCTCCAGAAAAAAGGCCATTTTTTTTATTACTAAGAAATCATAAAACATATTTCCCGTACTGATTTTTGGAGTATATTCTTGAAGTTAAACAGTTCCATAATTTTACTGTCAAACAGGGTTGTCACAAGCTTACCAAAGTACTTTCGAGATATGTCGTCTGTCGCATCCAATGTGTTAACACTTTTATATTTTTGTGTGTTTACTGCCAACACACTGCAATCATTTGTCTCAACAGTTGAGACTTGAGCAGTCTGAGGCTTAAATTTTAACAAAATGAGAATACATAAAATTTTTGAAATAATTAATTTAATTTATTTCATTATGAGCATCATACATTAAATAAATTGAAAAAAGTACATAGCAATAATCATTCAATTTTTCTCATAGTAAACTTTGAATGCGTGGACACCTGTCTTTTTTATTTTTACTTACACAATTATAAGGCCTTTATTTTTAACCTGAGTTTTACCACATTTTGAACTGATTAAATCCTTAGCACCACGTAAATGGCATTCGTATTTTTTTATACAAAGCTTTTTTTATATTGGTAGTTCTTTAATCAAATGCGATACATTATATAATAATGCGATTGATTATATTGTATAATAATTCCAAAAAAATGCACTTCAAATAACAAAAGCACATTTTTCAGTACTACTTTCACAATATATTGCATAAACAAGACCGGTTTCACTTATTGCGAGCATTATCAACTGATCAGGTGATAACAATTATAAATTTGATAAGAGAAACCGGTCATGAAATGTACCGCAAAAAATAGTGCTAGAAATGGGGTTTTATTATTTAATATATAATGGTCTTCTTTTATATAACAAAAACACATTTTTTAATACTTATTTCCACAATATGTTTTATGATCAGGACCAGTCAACGTTACAGGAACTATCAACTATAAATCTCTTAGCTAGTTTTTCATTGTTTCATTTCATTTCTAAAATAATTTACTTCATTTGAATATACATTGCATGAACCCATTGTCTTGTATACCTGCTAACTTTACTTGTATTTTTTTTTCCTTTCAGTTGATAATATTTGCGATAATCGAAACCGGTCCTGATTATAACATATATTTTTTGAAAAACGTACATAAAATTGTGATTTTATTATTTCAAATATTATGCCTTTCTAATAATAACTGACAGTTAATACCTTTAAAAATAATTACTACAGTAAATTAAGTTATCCATTATATTCTCAGTAATGCGCTGTTTCAAAACTGCTCTCAACAAAAGTAGCAATACTATCTTTCTGACTGCTTATATCCCATCTGTTGACACAGCTGATTACAATGTGTTGACAGTCAAAAATTAAAAATATAATAGCCGTAAAAGATACAATACAGTCTAGGCCAGGGATGGCGAACATATGTCACGCGAACGTTTTATTATTAAGAGAAAAAAGTTTAAGTGACTTTACAAAAAAAAAAAAAATTTTAAAATACTTTGATCACTAAGACTCTATAAAAACGCATTGGAATTCACTTAATTGTGCAGAAAGTTAGCTTTATCTTTCTTATTCATTTAACTGTTTGAGTTATCCTTTTAAAGGTCCCTTGAAAAATGTACTATCGAGGTTTCACTGAATTGAAGAAAAAAAAAATGGCACTCAGGCTCAAAAAGGTTCGCCACCTAGGCTCTAGGCTCTATTAGTGTATATACGCGTATAGATTTAAGAATGGCACCGCTTGACTGTTAATTTTAACTCCTCGTTAACAAAATTTACATACTTGTTAATTAAATACATAGAATCAGTGACATTTTTAATAAATATTCTTACCTTGAAGATCAAGAAACAATTGTATAATAAACTTATTAATCAAATTTCTCAAATATATACAAAAATAAATATAGGGGAACACTGGGTAAGTGGTAACATGTGGAGAATATATATGTAATTAATTTGAATTTTTAAATTTAATAATAAAAAAAAAGAAAACACTTTTTTATCACTCACAACACCGGTTTTATCTTAAGTCATCTTCGGGCATTTTAGTAGACAAATTTAATCATATTGACAGCCGATAAATAATTTTCAGAGTGATGATTTCTTTTGGTGTACAGTGTTTCGACGATTCAATTTTTTTTTTATTTTTATCAAGTCAAAATGTCGGTAGTTGTTTTATATTTTATTTGCTGGGTTCGTATTCGAGTGGCCGATTTTGATGGTTAGGTTGCAGAACTAATTGGCTCGTCTAAACGAAAAAAAAAGTCGGAATCACTCGTTTTTCACGACCATGAATTCAACTTCGACATTAACCAACAACACGACACGATTTATTTTAGTCAGTTTTTTTCCTACCTTTCCTAATTATGTGCATTAAGTTAAAGATCGACCAAATAATCCAGTAAATTGTTCATTGAGATATTCTTCAAAATCGTCTAATCGAAAAAATAGTCGGAGTGACACTTTTTTTCACGATGCTTAACCCGTTAGATGCCACTATTTTCATTTCTCGATTTCCACATAAAAACACAACAGAATGTCATTTATCGCTTTTAAGGTATTAACTGTCACGTCTTGATGGAAAGACATAAAATTTTAAACAATAAAAACACATTTTTTAGTACTTTCCACAATATATATTTTTGATCAGGACCGGTTTCGCTCATCGCGAGCATTATCAAATGATAGAATACAATTTTCAAACAAGTCTATTGATCCAAAATATTTGAGTTAAATGTAGCAGGTATACAAACTCAGTTCAGAGTTCAAAAACTAAGAAACAATTAGCGAAAACATTATGAAAATTAAAAGTTGCCTTTAAAAACCGATAAAAATATTTTAAGCATCAAATATTGATAGTGCTCGCGATGAGCAAAACCTGTTCTGATCAAAAAATAGTACAGCTTTATGATAGCTGATCCTCGAACATGACAATACCGTAAAACCGTTGGTCTAAAGACGCCTTTTAATGAAGGGAAACACGTGCCACAATAATGGCTATCAATGTTAATATGTATAAACAATGATCTATCATAAAACCACCGCTGTTTTTTTTTTTGAAATTATTGTGTTAGTAATAAGCAAGCTAAAATCCAATAAGAGAGCAAGAATGTCTTATAACAGAAAGTGAGACAATGACGAATTTCCCCAATCTCCCCAGTGCGGCATCTCTCAAACAGTCGGTGAATTGTTATTAAATAACTAAATTATAAATTTACACAATGATGTATTGCTGTTCGCTACACAAATACAAAAATAAACACAGACACGCAAATATCACAAATTATTATTGTAATCAATCTGTGTCACATAGTGAGAATTCTCAATTCGACAGTTATGTTCTCAAAAATACTTCAGATTTTTCACACAGACTTCATTTTTCAATTTCAAATCATTTATTTTCAACTAAATACAAGTTAACTCATTATTATATTTTCAAATAAATAAAAAACACTATGTTGAATACTATTTATACAATTTTATTTAATTAAAATCACGACCGGTTTCGCACTTGCGAGGATTATCAAATGATATAATATAAAAACAACGCTTTTTATAAAAATTTTAATCGTTACAACTTTTTATTTAACAAGATTATTCTTAAGAAGTGCATAGCGCTCGCAAAATCTAGCACACAGACGGTCAACCGGCTGTGTATTCATAGCCTGGCACGTGTTGAATACATAGACCCTAGCCAACATTTGACTGTATGCACCACACATACGACCGTCTGGCTGTGTGTTCAGCCAAGCAATCATGCAATCGGGGGATTTGCGGAAAATATTTCAAACCAGCGCATATTTCTGTGTAGATTGCGGGTTCTGTGGGGGGGGGGGGGGTCTGTGAAGAATTCCAGTGCAAATTGACCAAACTGGGAAACATTTAATAATGTGCAATATTCAAATGTACCTTTGTATACGAACATATAAAAGATTTCTAGATTTTAAAAGTAAAGCAATGATACATTGTTGGATGGCATTAATAAAGAATGAACTCAATATTCACACAGCTGGAGGTATTTTTTTTAAATGAGCGCTAAATTGTGTTCATTTATCCGTGTCAAGTAAGACATTATCTTAGATCAAATAAGTTTATATATATAAATATGTTTAAAATAAATATTCGATGATGCGTTATGAAAAGAAAAACAAATTTCAATAAAAATAATTAATTTGTGACGACATTCACAATTGCGTGTTGACACAACTGTTCAAAATTATCTGGCATAACAATAGTATGACGGAGTTTAATTAATTGCTTCGTTATGATTAACTCAAGAACTCAAAAGGACCACAGATAAACCGTAAAAAATCCAAAAGAAAAGTTGTATATGATTCCCAAATCTAGCCTTATTGACCACGCCATACATTTATCAAATTTTGTTAATTTTTTTTTCAATTTATGAAGTCGAATGAAGGTGTTTGATGTAATTTCAATACCGAATTTGTATTGTTAAAAATATCATTAGCTAACAATAAAGAAACTAGCCATTTTGGTTATATGTAAATCTGGCGTTTATATACTGTAGTGCTGTAATTGCAAACATTTTTACATAGGTAAAATGACGCGTATTTAAATGTTTTTATTTCAGAGCATATACCTTTGCATTTACCAACCATTTATTATTGGAAGAACATTCATTTAACGCGGATGAAGGTGTTCAATTATCGCATTAATAGATTTTTGAAATAAACAGAGGTAAATTATTATATTCAAGTTTTATTCTTAACGGTCGTCTTAATTCTCCTTTGTTCTTATTATTGATATATCCCTTACGTGAGATCAGTTCAATGTGTCAACAACTTTATAAATTGATTCCTATATTACGTCACCAGATGTTTAATTCTCATCGCTACTCAACAGTTTGAAATAAGTAGGTATTTCTAAGTTTAAAATTACCCAATTGCATTTTAATGTTTGTAGATTATTATTTTTTGTAAAATCCTTTTATCAAAGACTCATTAACAGTACTTAGCGTTAGTAAAAATTATCACAGGCAATTGAGTGTCATTATTATTCAATCAATATTATTGAAACTTATTTTAATTGTTTATTTGGATCCTAGCCTTCGTGTCTGTATTTTTCATTTTTAATTAACCAATCTGATATAAAACCGATGCTAACTGTTTAATTTGTGTCAGTTCTGCTGCATCTTTTTGATTGAATGCCTGAAAATGCCAAAAGACAAAACCCGAGTCGTAAGTGACAAAACATATGGAATCGTATTTTTTTATATTCTTATATAGTCAATATAAATAAATAAGGACTGTGTTACAAATTACGTTTTAAAATCGATAAATGCAATCATTTATTGTTTTCAAGAAGAAGGTTTTTTTATATCCATACATTAAATAATAAAATAGGCTATAACTTTTATCTATTAAAAATCACTCTCATTATTCTTCCTAATGAGTTTTTCACGTATGTACAGAGTACTAAATGAATTATTGATTTTTTTTAATGTTGTTTTCAAATTATAAATAGGTTTTAAAATTTTACTAAATAGTTCTTGAACCGTTGGTTTTGTAAACTTGCTAACTTTAACTATTTGTTCTAACATTTGAATTTCTGCATTATTGTACCCATTTTCCGGTAGCTATCACTTTGAGTATTTACAAAATTTCAACATATATATAAAAGAAAAGCCATAAATGAATGTTTAAAATATTTTTATTGATTTTGAATCAAAGACAGCTTTTTATTGTTCATTTTTTTTTGTCAACAACATTGAACTGACCATGGTTTGTTAATATCCCTCAAAAATCGCTTTCCTTTGTAGAAGTATCTCGATTAAAAATTATTTTTTTTATTTCGATCTATTGTATTGTAATTGAAATAAAATTATATTTCAAACTCAACGCCATGGTTTATTTATGCAAGAGGCGCCAATTTTGGGAGAGGGCCATGGTTTGACCGGTCTGAACTTCACGCATTCTGGAAGATAAGGATTTTTCAGGCAGACTTGAAGGCGCTTATGTTCCGGATGGCACCTGGGAAGGTGGCATAACTGGCACGGGTTATCCTCGGGATATTTCATGCAATGAACCCAGATGTCGTGGTAAATGTCGTTGCAGCTAGGTTCATTCTTCCAGTCTTTATCCCAAACTCTCACTTCACACGAATCGCAGGCATACTGAAAAAATAGAGCAGAATCATGACCATCATGTTAACACAGTGGAACCCCGATCAACCGTTCTCGCATAATACGTTTTCCCGGATGGATCGTAATTTTTTATAGTCCCGTCAAACGCACATAAGAACAATGTTCAATAATCTCGAATTAATCGTTTCCTGAATAAACGATTTCCTCGCTCTATCGTCTAAATATTACGTTCCTGTCTCAAATATTATCCCGATTCACAGGTTTTGGTAAATAAATCTTTATATTCAATACAATTCGTGAGTGAGCACATTAAATCTAATATATTAACCAAAGAAATCAATGATAAAATATATAGTGCGCTGAAATTTCTTGAGACATTCTTTAATTAAAAATTTCATAAGAAGAAACTTGAAATACTATTCGACTATTTCAATAAATACTTAATTATATAAGGATTTCAATAAAAAAGTTAAATTTTAATAAATTGTAAAACAGTCTTATACTTTTACCTACTAAAATAAACATCGGTTATTCCCATGAAATATTGACAGTTAACAAAGACGCTATCGCAAACTGCACATCGTAAGCGCGCGGAAGAATTTTTTACCGAAATATTGACGAATATATTAGAAATTTTGCTTTATTTCGCATTTAAATCATATATTTTATCGAACTTAACATTGTATATCGAATATTGATTATTATTTTGAAACTTTTTGAAGTATAATGCCACATAAAAAGTAGCTATTTTATTGAATGTTCATTAGTGATTTTAGTATAAATCCTTATTGCAAGTGTAGTATGTTATGTTTTGACAATTGGTTGTTGCCTCGTAAAAATAATCATTTTTTTGTCTAAGTAACTCATTGAAAATGTGGTCATAGACAGGATTTATGAAAAAAGACATTTATTAGACTAAAAAACCACGCCTTCCATTAGCTAAGCAAATTAGCTGAAAAATGTCTACCGCTCGACAGATTAATTGTTAAAAATCAATTAATGACTCACCGCTGCCACCAAAAAACATCCTAAGATGAAGAGTGAAATTTTCGTCATGATTCTGAAAATAATTAATAAAAAACATCAATTAGGTTATCTTTTTGAGATAATTCATAACGCTTGACAATTGAGGAACTTTTAGACAGTCTCAATTGTAAAATTATTTTATAACACCAAAGTACGATTTTTTTTTTTGCCTAGCATGCACGAAGAGTTCCAAATATTTTTTTAACAAAATTACAATAAAAAATAAGTTATAATTTTTTTTATTATTTCATTAAATATTTCAAAAAATTTGGGGTGATGTATACAATACAAATAAAAGAATGATAAAATATAGTTTAAAAAAAACAAAAAAAAAACAATAGTTAATCATTATTTTAAAAATTCTCAAAACATCATCTTCTTGGTTGATATTTAAATCAATTTGATAAATTAGTCAAGACATTGGAAAAACTTGATAAACGCATCCAAAAGATACATCCCATTTCTACTTGTTATTATTATAGGCCATACGTTCACCGGTCTTTTTTGGGAGCACTTTGTACCACTTGTAAGCTGTAAGTGAAGTTGTTAAAAAAAACAGGACTACGGCTCCGATTTGGTAAAACTCCATTATAAAACGATAAAACATAACAAAACAGGCGTAAGCCGAAATAGCTATCAACTATATATCTAACAAATTTTGTACATCTAAAATACGTAATAGCTTCAAATTTTCACCAACATTTATCCAAATGACGCGTGGCAATTAATTGTTTGAGAAACTATGTTTAAAATAACACTGAATAATTAAATTATTTAAAAATATATAAACCTTTACCTTCACACGTTATAGCACAAGAAGTGTTGAGCTTTGACTCTAGAAAAAATTAAATCAGATCATTTATATAACAATGTATTTAAGGAATTGAGGTGTATGTTTGTTAACGGGGTAATTTTTCCTACATATTTTTTTACAAAATTCGCAAATCGATCGATGCCGATTGTTTTTAAATGTCATGTGTACATGAGTATCGATTTAAAACACACACGCAAACATAATTGACAAATTACCAAAATCATAGGTAAGAACATTTTTTGTTTCTATACCATAACACGGGGATGCATGTTATTTTCTTAACGACCAACGTTGTGTTCAAAGTTGTGTGTGGAACAATTCTTATTTGATATTGAAATTCCATCAAACACCTTCAGTCGCTATCATATTTAATTCACTTTTAATTTTTGATCGACCATATTTCCCCTGCGTTACCCATAATCGAAGAATGTGTACCGATTTCATAATTAATTATTAAACTACAACATTAATTTAATTTTATGACAGTATTAACACGTCGTTTTAATGTCATTGAATGAAATCGTTTGATAAACTTGAAAAGGTCGAACAAGGCATTAAAACGTATTAAAATAAACAAAATTCGTAATAAATCAAGTCTGAAAAAAACCAATTATAGTTTTCCAACTGCAATGAAACCTTAAAACAAGAAGAAGGCCAGATAGAAAACATTAGCTTTTAGTGTGAAATGTTAAATATTAGATAAAGCGGAAAGTAATAATATTCATCTTTTTATACACAAAAAAAATCATTTGTTAAAAAAATTAACTTAATGAAAATACAGTTTTTCAAAAAAGACTTTTTTATCTATAAGCGAATGCTTCAAAGATCTTTAAAGGTGTTAGTTAGAGGGTATCACATCAGAAGAATACGGTGGATATTTCAAAACTTCGAAATCAACTCCCTGATTTTTTCCCGTGAGATCCGAAAATTCCCTTTATCTTATGTTTTTACGCATTTGTGATGATCTTTTACGGTCGTCCAATGGGTGTCAAAGTGTTTTTCAAGGATCTGCTTTCATCGGCGATTTTTTTAAATCATTATCTAATGCCAAAAGCCTGATTGATTTGGGGAGGTTTTGCAACCCTTTATTATACTTTTGAAGTTTTTATTTACATACATTTCGCAGATGTTCCGTATGCCTTATTTACTTTCAGTCCTTTATCAAACAAAAACAGAATTATTTACATTATCGTTGTATGAGATTGACTCCCCTAATTACACTATTTCAAATAACACAATCCCAAGTATAGTGTAAATGGAGGTTTTTGGACCGTGTAGTAAAACTGTCGAATAAATTCTTCAGTGACATGATCGACTATCCCAACACAACGATAAACTCCCTACAAAACACGCCAATAGTCTTCCACAAACTCAAGCGAATTTCACTTTTTAAACCGCTTTAGATAAACCCCAAAAAAAGACCACTTCCTTCAGGATACCTGACAGGTGTAAGAGTGGATCTGAACCAGCAGAAGAAAGAAGAAGATACACTCGACTCCGAAGACAGAACTTCAAGACCTTCTGGGGATTTAATCGTTCGACCTCCTCACGAGGGTAAAAAAAAATGACACAATATGGTAGCAACATATTTTTGTATATATAAAAATGAAGGGAAAAAACTCACAGTTCGAGGTTATTTTATCAGCAATCAATGTCTACACCAACAAGAAATCTCTACACACCAAAGATCCCTCAAACAAAAAAAGGAAAAAGGCTAAAAATGAACATTAAAATTGATCAGACACCAAGCATTATTGAACGTGAACATTGATCAAAATAGCCAAACGATGTTTTTTTATATAGTGCCTTTTAAAACACAATTAATTATCTCTTTTTATAGAATAGTCAAATATTTTAAACAAATAATATTTAATTTATTATTTTTCAATTGTGTTATGTCGTTCATAAATAACTGTCAACAGTAACCTACTTAAATGACATCATATATGACAGATGTTAAAAAGTCATGACAGATGTTATTTTAATTTAAAATTAATTATTTTATTTGATACAAACACGTTACAAAAATTTTGAATTACATGTTTTTTGCTTTTGTAAAGCTCATGTAAAAGCCTGAACTCACTCTTGTCCACGTAGAATAAGTCAACATCCGAAGCAATACTGTTTGTGCTCTTACCATTGGCAGACTAGTTCTACACATTGGAAGAACACACAATTCATGTCAACGGTTTCTCAAAAAAATATTCGTAATTATAAATTAATATTATCAATGATTGCATAATTCTCATTTTGGCCTCGTATGAGTCGAAAGAAATGTGTGGCGAGGTACATTTTCTTTCGAGTTTTTGGATAATATGCATATGCACCATTTGGTATCTAAAATCAGATACAGCTGTCCCAAAAATTGTATTTCATTTCGAATTTGTATTTCAAAAGGTATGCAGTGGATGTTCGGATAACGAGGAGTTCGGAATGCGAATAACTCGGACAACGAATACGAATGATTTTTGTGTTCGGATAACGAATGAAAACGATCTTTAGAATCAACTTAACCTATATGTTATATAAAAATGATAAGTTTACAAACAGTTCAGACTGCGAGCAAATCGGATAACGAAAATTATCACGAATAGTTTTGTGTTTGGATAACGAGCAAATATTCTTTTAACGAACTAAAACGATCTTTATCGTGCACTTATTCTATTTTTAATATTATTATGATCAGTTAACGAACAGCTTGGACCGCAAACAAATCGGACAACGAAAACTATAACTAAAGATTTTTTGGTCGGATGACGAATATATATTCGGAACTAGAACATTATTTTTAATCAACTTATTCTATCCGTAAAATGATTGTGATCGGCCACCGAACAGTTTGGACTGCAAACAATTCGGATAACGAACACATATTCGGATAACGAAATGAAACGATCTTTTTTATCAACTTATTCTATCCGAAAATGATAATGATCAATTAACGAACAGTTTGGACTGCGATTAATCGGACACCGAAAACTAACGATCACGAGAGATTTTTTTTCGGATAACAAGTACATATTTGAATAACGAACTAAATCGATCTTTCTAATCTGTGGTAAATCAATGATCAGTTAACGAACAATTCGGAAATCGAACATGGTCATGTAACAGATTATGTTCGTTAACCGACAAGGGTCGTTAGGGGTGTTTTTTGAATACTATATCATAATATTTATAATTTTTTCCAGTACTAGAATTTGAATTGATTAGAGGAAAATGAGTAATTAATGATAAAAAATTTGTATTCAAATTAGTTTCAGATAAAAAACATATTTGTGAAATGTTGTTTGTATACATAGGTACACATGTGTGATCGGTTATTATCAATTGAACGAAAACAATTAAAAAATATATTTTTTTTTTATTTTGAGATATTGTCACTAGATAATAAAATGGGCTTTTAACGATCTTCCAGTATTGACACAAGTGTTGACAAAACACCTTGACAAAACAAAACTAAAATACTCAGTTCCAAAATATATTATGTACTAAATCGACAGAAACACTTTGATTTTTAACTGGACTGGATTTTTCTGACAGGACTGTGAATTCGAAGTCGGAAGCGTAAAGAACGAAGGACTCCTTACTATATTTTTCGATTAGACAATTTGAAGAATATCTAAGTGAACAACTTGCCGGATTGGTTGGTGAATGTATAATTTGACTCACATAAATAGGAAAGGTAGAAAAAAACATGACAAAATTACATTTTTTAAGTCAAAGTCGTGTTTGATGACTTGACAGCCCTCGTTTTAATTACAATACTATGTGACAGCTTTGTTTGACAGCACCAACTGTCATATTTTATGCATTATAATTAATAAGAAACAATAAATCTGTTTTTAAAATGAGCCAATTCATTTGTTTACTAAAACAAACCTACCTTCACTACTTTGAATTGCTTGGATGGATTAAACAGGTAAATAAATTGTCGTTAGGTTTATGCATAACCTTGTTTTAACTTTGTTAAATAGCGTTCGTCTGAACTCACTCTTGTCCTCGTGGAATAAATGCGCATACGACGAAGCCCTGATCTTACAACCGGCATCTCCATTGGTAAACTGTTTCTATACTTTATTTATGATATCGACTGAAGGTGCTTGATGGAATTTCAATATAAATTTGAATTGTTGAAACTGATTATTTGTCTCACCTTTTGGTATCTTCAGGCATTCTATCACACAGATGCAACAGAACTGGCACACAATCAACAGTCATCGGTTATATACAAAAGGAATTATCCAAATAATCAAGTAAAATAGCTTTCAATAATAATGACAATCAATTGCCTGTGATAAGTTTCATCAACGCTTAATATTGTTTATGAATATTTCATGAATGGATTCTACAACTATAAATAATCATTAAAATGGGTAATTTTAGCTTAATATATACCTTCTAATTTGAAATTGGTGGGTAACGGTGGGAATTAAGCATCAGATGACGTACTATAGGTATTTTATTTATGATATGGTTCGTTCATGTAGGGAATTTGGAAAATTAAACTCGTCGTTGAGAATACTCCTTGTTCTGCCAACATGCGAAACCTTGGTTGTTGTGGAATCGTACACACTTTCAACTATTCAAATTTGATATCGGTATAGAAAAAATCATTAATTTTATTGAATTAATTAATTGATTATCGATTAGAGATGCACTTGAAAGAATAAACTAAAGTTGCTCGCTTATTGACAAAACGAAGCCTTTCTTGCAAACATATTTTTTCATAAATATGTTTGCATTTTGTCAATTTAGTGGTGAAAATATTAACACAATAGTACGAAAACAGCTCGTTACCTTCAATAAAATATTACCTGGTTAGTTTATCTATACATTTGACGCACTTTCTGAATTGCAATAGAACAAAAATTAACAATTTTTAATAAATGAATCTATCTGTCATCGAAATGAACTAAATCAATTTGACAGAAGACAAAGGAAATCCGTTTTCGACATGTTTATAATCTGAATAAATTTCATATTGTCTGATAATTCTAAGTGTTTGTAGGCAAAACAAAAAACAGAAACATATGTTTATGAATTGAAATGAATTATTCATTGCGCTTTGAAGAAAAAAAAATGAGGATAATCATAGATTTGTAAACAGAGAGTTAGTGGCAGCTACAGGGAACCTGTAAATAAATAAACACTATCGAGATGCGAAAGGAATATCGTTTTTGGTGGTCAAAACGAGAACATAAAAGTACTTATGGTAACCTTCCAATTGCATCGTTCTGTCAATACTTAATTTTGATCACCACAAATATAATATTCAAAACGGCTATTCAAGATGCCGGAATCTCACTTCTTAAAAGAAGAACAAGCCGAATTCCTACGAAAGCAACGGTCAAATTTGGTGTAAACTGTCCCTTATGATGGAAAAGGCTCAGAAGAAATTTTTGAAAGATTTTTGTGTTCGGGCATCAAATGCATACTCAGATAACGAACAAAAACAGTCTTTCTAACAAACTTATTCGTTCTATGATGTAATAATGATCAGTTAACGAACAGTTCGTTTTGCGAAGAAATTGGAAAACTCTCATGAAAGATTTTTGTTTTCGGGCAACGAACGCATATTCAGATAACGACCTTTTAGCATCTTTAGGTTACAAAACTTACAATCAGTCGTTCAAAAAACATAAAATTGTAAACACAATTTGAACAGTACAAAAATAAATTTTTTGCTCGCGGAGTACGAGTAAAAAACAAAATTTTGGAACCACTGTGTTAATTAACAAACTCCCGCCGCAGACGCATAAGTGTCATCAAATATTTATTTACTAAAGTGCCAAGAGATGACTTTTTGATCGCCCTGTACAATGAAAGAATATAGAATAATGCATTAGACTTGTAAAAAGGAACTATTTCTAACAGGTGTATGTTTTTTTCGTATTTTTTTTAAATAATATTTACATTTAATAGACAATTTCCATAAATACGTGAAAAAAATCAACTCAAAATATAGTCGAGTGGAGTGGCTACTCATAGAAAGTTATTCAAAATATTTATTAGCTCAAAGTTAATAGTACATCAATATTCATAGTACAAAATGGTGAATCACTTATGGGCGATAGCTGTACTATTAACGGTAAGAATTTACGAAGTGATTTTTTATCTCTAAGATTTATTTCACAAAGAGATTCCGTGACAAACTCGAGGAGATTAAGTTAATTTTTGATTCTGTTTCGTTTCTTAGAATCAGTTTTTTGATCAACTAAAATTAATGCTTTTTTGTTATAAATCATTTCAGTAGAGAAAAACCACCATTTACACTAAAGTCCCGACTGTGTAATATGGAGAATTGTAATTGGGAGAGAGAATCTCATACAAAATTAGTAATATTGTTGGATTTTGTTAGGGATTCAATGGGCACGAAATATTTAGTTACTAGGTGATAAAATACACAGACGCTAGCCAACATTTGAATTTATGAACCGAAAAGACGGCTGACTGGTTTTGCGGCGAATATTTCAAGACGGCGCGTAGTTTGGAGTAGTGTAATTGGGGGTTCCACTGTTCAATAGTTATTTACTATCGATGTTTATTCCTCAAAAATAAAACCAGATTAACGCTCATTATGAAAAACGAATCAATATGCCACATTCTAGAATTTATAATCACAATATAAAACTATGGTGTTAGAACAGAAGAGAAGATGTAATGTGTACCTTTTCTACACAGTTATATATATATATATATGTGTGTAAATGTACGTTTAAACATTGTTCTGATGAAGGTGTAAGCTGAAATAGCTGCCGAATAAATACCAACTATATACCTACTAGAACTCAAATATATTGCTATTTTTTCATCGTATATAGTAACTTTAAATTGTAGTAACTTTGTACGATTCTATATGTATTGTCATAAATGACCCAACGTTTTGGACAACGAATACATGTTCGGATTACGAACTAAAACGATCTTTGGAATCTTAATATTTTAACTGTAATATAATAGTGATCGGTTAACGAACAGTTCGGATTGCGTAAACATCGTACAATGAAACACACTATCCCATATTCAGGCATTCTGTTGCATCCATGCGATAGAATGCTTGAGGATGTCGAAAGGTGAATCCAGGCTCATTAGTGATAAAACAAAGTTTAAATAATTCAAATTTGATTCATATTATGTATGTAATATTTTTGTACAACACAATTCAGATACATGTTGCGGGCCATGATGTTCCCAGCACTAAGCAAACAACTACTGATACCATTTTTGTACAGAATGCGAGGTCTTATTAACTCTTTGCACCTCTAGTAAGCCATCTGACAGGCCAATATTTCTGCCCAAATCACAACATATGACTCGTTGAGTTAATTTCCTTTTTTTTTAAATTATTTCAGGCATTGGGTTTTGTCAACTCACTTCCATGTCACGGGCATACTTATGCTCTAGTCGATGAAGACGTGATTGAACTCCTCGAGCAACTTTCTTCCCTGGACAGCAATACGCACTCTCGTATCCTCGTAGAAACTTACACGCCACCAGAAGTTATCGTAAAGATACGCAAGACGATACATGATTCTCACTCAAGCGAAGAGGATTCCGATGAAAGTTCCTCACGCTTCGGCCACTACCACTCCAGCAGTGGCCATCATGACGGAGACGATGAGGAATTCCACGGGTTAGATGATGGAAATGGGCATCACGAGTCGCATGCGTTCACTCATTACTTTAAGTTCGTGGACAGACCAGGCGAAGAAAACGATGAAGTGACGTCTGCAGTATCCGAAACACGTGCTTATTCCCATGGAGGACACAATGGTGGTCACGCGAAATCGTCTTCAATTTTCGACGAAGATCTTTTCGAAGACGACGATGAGGATAGTCGGGACACTTTTGTGATTATTTCTTCTGTAGATGAAAACTCATCCGCTGCAGGTACAAAAGATTTTCCTGAAAATTTCTTGTCGTTTTTTGGTGGAAACTCTGAAAATGATGATTTTGATTCGTTTTCGGCTGCAAGCACCAAGGCAGCTATGAATGCTAATTCTTTAATTGGTGGAAAATTGTCTCATAAGTCATCATCAAAAATTGGTTCACAGACTTCTTCTGGTTCAAAAATTGATCTCAAAAAAGAGGTAAAGAATAAATACACAGGATGTGTCCATGCGTTTACTGATGAGAAGACTGCACATATATCAACTGAAAATGCCAAAGTATCAACTGGTGGAACTTCTTCCCGTGTGTCTTCTGGAAGTCTTTCATCTTCTTCTAGTGGAAATTCTTTAAGCGAAAAGTCTAGCTCTGGATCATATTCTGCTGGAAGTACAAAAGAGAAATCTGGTGGAAGCTTTTCTAAAACCTTAACTGGAGGCATTAATTCTAATACTAAAGCTCACAACTTATCAGGTAGCTTCAAAGGAGGAAGTAACACTAAATTATCATCAGATAGTGCTAGAAGGTCTTCCGGTGGAAGTGGTTCATGTGCTTCATCTGGAAGTTTTTCATCTTGGTCAAGTGATTATGGTGGAGTAGACGAAGAATACGACTATGACTTGATCTCCACAGTACAAGCGTCTGCAGGTAGCGCCAGTTCTTTATCAGGCGGAAGTTCTTCAAAATCATCGGCAGGAAGTACCAGCAAGTCTTCTGGTGGAGGTGGTTCAAGCTCTTCATCTGGAAGTTCTTCGTCTTGGTCCAGTTACGATGGTGGATTAGATGAAGTATACGATTATGACTTGATTTCCACAGTGCAAGCTTCTGCAGGTAGCGCCAGTTCTTCACTAGGCGGAAGTTCCTCAAAATCATTGACAGGAAGTACTAGCACGTCTTCCGATGGAATTGATTTAGGTTCTTCGTCTGGAAGTTCTTCGTCTTGGTCCAGTTACGATGGTGGCTCAGGTGATGTATACGACTATGACTTGACTTCTACAGTACAAGCTACTGAAGGTAGCGCCAGCTCATCATCAGGTGGAGGTTTCTCAACATCTACAGGAATTGCTGGCACGTCTTCCAGTGGAAGTGGTTCAAGTTCTTCATCTGGAAGTTCTTCGTCTTGGTCCAGTTACGATGGTGACTTAGATGAAGTATACGACTATGACTTGATTTCCACAGTACAAGCTTCTGCAGGTAGCTCCAGTTCTTCACTAGGCGGAGGTTCCTCAAAGTCATCGACAAAAAGTACTAGCACGTCGTCCGGTGGAGGTGGTTCAAGCTCGTCATCTGGAAGTTCTTCGTCTTGGTCCAGTTACGATGGTGGAGTAGATGAAGTATACGACTATGACTTGATTTCCACAGTACAAGCTTCTGCAGGTAGCGCCAGTTCTTCACTAGGCGGAAGTTCCTCAAAGTCATCGACCAAAAGTACTAGCACGTCGTCCGGTGGAGGTGGTTCAAGCTCGTCATCTGGAAGTTCTTCGTCTTGGTCCAGTTACGATGGTGGATTAGATGAAGTATACGACTATGACTTGATTTCCACAGTACAAGCTTCTGCAGGTAGCTCCAGTTCTTCACTAGGCGGAGGTTCCTCAAAGTCATCGACAAAAAGTACTAGCACGTCGTCCGGTGGAGGTGGTTCAAGTTCTTCATCTGGAAGTTCTTCATCTTGGTCCAGTTACGATGGTGGTTTAGATGAAGTATACGACTATGACTTGATTTCCACAGTACAAGCTTCTGCAGGTAGCGCCAGTTCTTCACTAGGCGGAGGTTCCTCAAAGTCATCGACAAAAAGTACTAGCACGTCGTCCGATGGAGTTGGTTCAAGCTCGTCATCTGGAAGTTCTTCGTCTTGGTCCAGTTACGATGGTGGTTTAGATGACGAATACGACTATGACTTGATTTCCACAGTACAAGCTTCTGCAGGTAGCTCCAGTTCTTCACTAGGCGGAGGTTCCTCAAAGTCATCGACAAAAAGTACAAGCACGTCGTCCGGTGGAGGTGGTTCAAGCTCGTCATCTGGAAGTTCTTCGTCTTGGTCCAGTTACGATGGTGGAGTAGATGAAGTATACGACTATGACTTGATTTCCACAGTACAAGCTTCTGCAGGTAGCGCCAGTTCTTCACTAGGCGGAAGTTCCTCAAAGTCATCGACCAAAAGTACTAGCACGTCGTCCGATGGAGGTGGTTCAAGCTCGTCATCTGGAAGTTCTTCGTCTTGGTCCAGTTACGATGGTGGATTAGATGAAGTATACGACTATGACTTGATTTCCACAGTACAAGCTTCTGCAGGTAGCTCCAGTTCTTCACTAGGCGGAGGTTCCTCAAAGTCATCGACAAAAAGTACTAGCACGTCGTCCGGTGGAGGTGGTTCAAGTTCTTCATCTGGAAGTTCTTCATCTTGGTCCAGTTACGATGGTGGTTTAGATGAAGTATACGACTATGACTTGATTTCCACAGTACAAGCTTCTGCAGGTAGCGCCAGTTCTTCACTAGGCGGAGGTTCCTCAAAGTCATCGACAAAAAGTACTAGCACGTCGTCCGATGGAGTTGGTTCAAGCTCGTCATCTGGAAGTTCTTCGTCTTGGTCCAGTTACGATGGTGGTTTAGATGACGAATACGACTATGACTTGATTTCCACAGTACAAGCTTCTGCAGGTAGCTCCAGTTCTTCACTAGGCGGAGGTTCCTCAAAGTCATCGACAAAAAGTACAAGCACGTCGTCCGGTGGAGGTGGTTCAAGCTCGTCATCTGGCAGTTCTTCGTCTTGGTCCAGTTACGATGGTGGAGTAGATGAAGTATACGACTATGACTTGATTTCCACAGTACAAGCTTCTGCAGGTAGCGCCAGTTCTTCACTAGGCGGAAGTTCCTCAAAGTCATCGACAAAAAGTACTAGCACGTCGTCCGGTGGAGTTGGTTCAAGCTCGTCATCTGGAAGTTCTTCGTCTTGGTCCAGCTACGTTGGCGATTTAGATGACGAATACGATTATGACTTGATTTCCACAGTACAAGCTTCTGCAGGTAGCTCCAGTTCTTCACTAAGCGGAGGTTCCTCAAAGTCATCGACAAAAAGTACTAGCACGTCGTCCGGTGGAGTTGGTTCAAGCTCGTCATCTGGAAGTTCTTCGTCTTGGTCCAGTTACGATGGTGGTTTAGATGACGAATACGACTATGACTTGATTTCCACAGTACAAGCTTCTGCAGGTAGCTCCAGTTCTTCACAAGGCGGAGGTTCCTCAAAGTCATCGACAAAAAGCACGTCGTCCGGTGGAGTTGGTTCAAGCTCGTCATCTGGAAGTTCTTCGTCTTGGTCCAGTTACGATGGTGATTTAGATGACGAATACGATTATGACTTGATTTCCACAGTACAAGCTTCTGCAGGTAGCTCCAGTTCTTCACTAAGCAGAGGTTCCTCAAAGTCATCGACAAAAAGTATAAGCACGTCGTCCGGTGGAGTTGGTTCAAGCTCGTCATCTGGAAGTTCTTCGTCTTGGTCCAGTTACGATGGTGGTTTAGATGACGAATACGACTATGACTTAATTTCCACAGTACAAGCTTCTGCAGGTAGCTCCAGTTCTTCACTAGGCGGAGGTTCCTCAAAGTCATCGACAAAAAGTACTAGCACGTCTTCCGGTGGAGGTGGTTCAAGTTCTTCATCTGGAAGTTCTTCATCTTTGTCTAGTTACGATGGTGGAGTAGATGAAGAATATAATTACTCAAATGATCTCACATCGTCTTTACTATCGGCAATTAGTCATTCTTCATCTATCGGAAGTCACTCTCATTCCTCGATTGGAAGTTCAGTGGCATCTTCTGGAAAAAGTGGTTCTCTTGGAAATTTCTCACATCAGAAAATTAGCTCTAACATAAATAAACTAGACCAATCAGGAACCTCGTCATCAAGCACTTCTCACTCTTCAACTCAAACGGATGGATTTAAAGTTAATAAACATAACAACCAAAAGGGTCTTGCATCATTTTTGTCAATGGAAAGTATGCAAGCGTTAGCTGGTGGAAAGACCCTTGCATCATCTACGGATTCCGCATCTAGAACTTGTGGTACTGTTGTCAATAACTACGACCATAATCAACAACTAGGAACTTCTTCTCACTCAGCGTCAGGAAGCTCAATTAACGGAGGCAGTAGTTCCCACGCTTTATCAGGATCTTCTTCGTCAATAAGCATTTCGCATGGTTTCACAGGTGGGTCAAACTCTCACGCGTCTGGTGGAAGTAGCTCAACGTCTTGGTCTAATGTCGACACTGGTGAAGAAGTAGACTATGATTATGGATCAACTTCTGCAGCAAGTGCCAGCTCATCGACAGGTGGATTGCACTCTCTCGCTTCAAGTATTTCTTCATCTTTGGTAAGCGGTGCTTCGGGACAAATAGAAGATTATGAGCTAAATGAATATGTGTCGTCTTTATCAACTTTGGCATCTGATGATGGATTGGGAGGCGATTTACAAGTAGAAGGTGACTCAAAATGGATTGACGGAGATTACGAAAATGACTTAAGTCTTAATAACAGACAAAAAACTGTTGAAAAACGACGTTTGTTTTTCGACGATAATAACCTAAGGAGTGACCCCACAATTGAGGATGATATAGGATATATATCCAGTAACGATAACTCTCGTCTCTTTGACAAACACAGCGACGCCCGAGCTTATAAAAACGACGAAACTGTTGATATAATAGAAGAACCTTTGATCGAAGAACATATTCGGATGTATTCGAGCAACGATAGAAACAAAAACGATCAACCAGAAGACGATCATGTAAACTTCATTTCCAATAACTACCAACATCATTATCTCCGCAATGATCCGCTCAATCAAAAGGAACACGTTAACAAATTGAACACAGAAGACTACCTTCATATCCTACCAAAGATGACACATCGTAGACACCATCATCGTCACACTGACAATAACCCCAGTGAAGGTAGCAATAGTCCAAAAAGACCAGCCAATAAATCTCAATTCGGGGATTTGGACTTGAGTTACGAGCACTGGAAATTCTGCATGAAGTATCCGTGCCATGTAGACTGTCATTTTGGAAGGCAGTCACAGTGCGTTAATCAAAATTCCCAACAAAATGCTGTGAATATTGTGAAACAGTGACATTTTGGCAACAGTTTTCAGTACGCAAAATTGACCTATCAACATTAAAAACTTAGAAACAAATTAAAACAGGTAAGAAGATCTATATTAAAATGTCTTTAATACCCGATAAACTCTAACACCAATACTAGATTCAAAGCTATAATTCAGTTCCAAACGTAGTAGTATATAATATGTTATATTATTGAGAAATTTAATACAAAAAAAGCACGTAACAGTCATCAACACATTGCAAAATTTCGTCTCAATGTTTCAGACTTTAGCAGAGTGTTGCATAGTAATGTCATGTTAAATTGAGACAGTAAACATTGATTTTTTTAGATATAATTTGATTATTTAAAAACAAATACATCCGAAGTCTTATATTAAATATTCTCCATCAAATTTTAGTAATTTTAAATTATGTATCAGATTTTTTTTAAATCTCTTTAACCAGTTGAGTAGCAGACATTTTTCAACTAATTTGTATATAGACGGTGACGTTTTTTTCAACCTAATAAATCTCGCTTTTTTTCATATATTTTGTAAACAATCACACTTAAAACTTATTCTTTATTAAAAAAAAAACAGTTAATTCTTCGATAGCAAATGGGTTATTTAGACAAAAAGCGAAAATTTCTTCCAGGGGTCGACAACCAATTGCAAAAAACCACTAAAATCGCTACTGAACACTCAACAAAATAGCTATATGGCACTTTACTCCATAATGTTTCAAAACACCGATCAATATCCAATGCAGTAAAAGTGCGATGTAAACTCTAATAAAGTATTAAGTAAGTGCAAAATAATGTAAAATTTCTAATATATTCGTCAATGTTTTGGTAAAAAAAAATGTTTCCAAGCGCACACGATGTGCTGGTTTGTGATAGCGTCGTTTTATCCCGTCAATATTTCTCGGGAATAATCGATGTAAATTTGAGTCGCTTTAGCATAGACTGTAAAAAAGAGACTAAAAATATTCATTAATATTCGCTAGATGACAGTAGCTTAGTCGTTTTTTAAAATAATATTTCATTTTTAAAAAATTGCAGATCAAACGTACATTTACGTCGATGTCTCTTTTGAACAAGATTTTCGCGCACGTATTGGTACGTGCATGCCACTTGGCAGGTTAAAATAGTCAAATGTTGAGAATTATGAGAGCAATAATTGTCATAAACAACAGTTTTATTCTCATCAACTCTTCAAAATTTATTGAATTTTTCATTTCTCTTCTAAATTATACGTTAACGATGTTGCATATTTTCTTTTAAAACCATTTTTTATTTAAAAACTAACCATTTGATTGAATTTTTAGATTAAATCGAAAACAAAAAAACGAGATCTTGCGAGTGAACATTACGTGTACAGTATTGCCATCTGTCAGCAAAACTGAAAAACTTTCTAAAAATATTCATCTCTTACAAACATTACAGTAAATTTGTCATATCATACACCTTAACATAATAATTAAAATATGTACCTTAATTTCCTAGAATAACTTTGGTATCAAATTAAAATCTACCATAATACAGAGCAACAGCTTGCTTTGACCTAAATAAAATCTCTTTGAAATATTTCCCGTTAATTCTTCAAATTTTTGTTAACCTCTGACTGTTGACATCTTAACTATTGCCGCACATTCGAAGTTGACTCCCAAAAATATCAGAGAGAAATAATCATAAATAAATTTTAACGATCCGGGTTTCGCATTTCGGCATCTTCATGTACATTAATTCATTCATTTCAAATTCAACAACAATTGCCAATAATTAATATCCCTTTTTGTGTGTCACTTAGTTCATATTTCAAATATATCAACACCATACTGGTATTGAAATATATATGTATATTTATCATTTCATCTCATTTCGTTCATAATTTGCTCTTTTATTCAAATCAAATTCATTTCATAGACTGTTATATTCATCAATATTCTATTCCACTTCATTTAAAAGCATTATTCACAAAAAACTGAAAGACTTTCTTATTTTTAAGCCATATTATATCAAATACAAAAAATATCAACATACTTTTTACATTTAAATGTCCTAATATTACGTATTCGTACAAAAAATCAATAACAAACAATTCTAATATAATAAACAAACGATCATTCTTCTCAACCAATCAAAACCGCTCAATTTAACTATTTTACATGGTGTACACTAAAATACAAGTGCTAGACTGTAAAGTTCTTACATTTTATTCCAACAGATGTCACTGTATAGGAATCAATAAATTCTGAATCTCCATAGCAACCAAATGAAATTAAAAACATATTATACAATTTTTGATGATAACATAACATAATAAAATTCTATCCATGGACAGAGTGCATTTAACCATATAAAAATATTTTAAATAAAAACAGAAATTTTAAAATATATTCATAGTGTCTGAATGAATAATATCAACTTTAAATTCTGTTGCCGACTGAATGGTTCGGCTACAGGACTCACAAAAATAAACCATCACCATTCTAGTCGTCCGATCGAATCCCATTTCATCATCACGTATCATTCTTTTTAATAATTTATTAAATCTTCCCTTCGATTAAGTGTGTATTTTATCTAATTTTATTTAAAATAATTATTTTATTTTTAAAATGTTAACAAACTTTTTCGTTTGGTTTTTGCAGACACTGCAATTTTTGTTATTTCATGATAAATTTTAGAATATTTGTAACAAAATTTTAATTAATTTATGATGAATATTTAAGCTATGCTTAATTTAGAAAAATTGTATCTGTATTCTTTGTTAAATTATTATTGTCAATAAAAAAATATATTCCTAATATTTTTGTTGT
Organism: Himalopsyche japonica; assembly: GCA_028555115.1. NCBI lineage: Eukaryota > Metazoa > Arthropoda > Insecta > Trichoptera > Rhyacophilidae > Himalopsyche > Himalopsyche japonica. Next base: position 361,343 of record JAHFWJ010000034.1, read on the forward strand.
TTATATTTAAATATATTTATTTATGCTTGTGACAACCCTGAAAACAATTTAAATCATACCAAATTTCGATAATATACTTGAAAATTGGGTAATTGAAAACTGAGGTAAAAAAAATACAACAAAAACTACTGTTGGAATTTTCGGCTCATACAAGGCAAAATATATGGCGACTAAAAAGAATAAAATGAATATCGTTCAGCAAGTGTGAAAACGTATTTCAAAAAAATTGTTCATACATTCATCAAGAGATGTCGTTGATCCGATAAAAAATAAAATATTTAATCATTTATTGTACCAGAAAATCCATGGGCTATATTTAATATGGTTTGGTTACCAAATGTCGTCTTCTTCGTTTACACAGCTAATCCCAATGATTTTCTCATAACAATTCTAAACATATTCTCTCAAACAGATGCAACAGAATTGACACACAATTACCAGTTAGCATCGGTTGTACACCAAATGACTTATTTCAAATAAACACTAACGAATCGGGTTTCGTCTTACGTTGGAATAATGACAATCAATAGCTTGTGATAAGTTTTATTCACGCGAAATAATGTTAATGAGACTTTTATTAAATGATTCTACAACAAATAATAATCATCAACTATCACAAAAATGCAATTAAGTAATTTTAGACTTAGAAATGCTTAATATGAAATTGGTGGGTAACGGCAAGAATTAAACATCAGGTGACGTAATGTAGGAATTCAATTTATGACGTGAATTAATCTCACGTTAAGGATATAACAAGAAGAAATTGGGAAGATAATGCTAGTCATTAAGAATATAATTTGAATTTAATAATTGACCTCTATTTATTGTTCCAATCTCATGATCCCCCGTTCTGTTGCAATAATTGAACACTTCAATCCGTTTTCTCTTTGGTTCATGTTCCAGTGCCAATTAAATCGATTATAACTTAAATTGTTTGACAAGGACTTGGCTCTCCTTGAAGTTAAAAGTAAATTAACAAAAATAAAATGATTTCCTTAGGTAGGGAACGAATGAATTAAAACAAAACATTTTTTTTACGTTTTTATTATTGCAATTTTCAAAAGGATATGTGTTTACTTATAGTATACAGAAAGAAATTGTACTGCAAAACGGTTTTTTATATTAGATAAAAATTCCTTCACAATCTAAAAAATAGCTTAAGTCTTCCAACGGTTAATAGTTCATTTAAATAATGTTTTCAATTATCATTCGTAGTTGTGTTGTAGTCCAATCAACGAGACCTAACCTCTCCACGGGCAACGTCTGCCGAAACATGTGCAGAGTTCATTCTTGACTGTTGCAGTATAGCATTGTTTGTACCATGCCATAAAGCAGATGCAACGGGGGCACTTGGGGTTCTTTTGGCAGTAGTCGACGATGTACAGGTAGGGGTTTACTGGGGTTTTGGGGTCACATGGGGGTTTAGGAGTGGTGTGTGGGCATGGTAGAACTGGGGGTTTGTGGCATGGGGTGGCAGAAATTGTTCCCTGCAAAAAAAACCAAGATAATCACGTTAATATTCAGCATGCTTTAACATTAATTCTAACTGTGCTAAAAACATTAATTCTAGCTGTACAATACTGATCTGATATGTAAGATCATGAATTTATTTTATATTAAAATAACATTACATCAACGCAAACTATTTTGAAGTCGTCTGTTGTCAGTTGATGACATAGCAACCCATTTATTTTTTACATCAAAAGATAGACCCGAAAATTATCTTATTTTATTATTATTTCTTAAAATTTTTGAGAATTGTGGAACTCTATTCAAACACAGGGAAAAAATTGTAATGTATTTTAATTCTACAAAAATTATATAGCATAGCTAATTCTGATGAGGGTGTAAGCCGAAATAGATGTCAAATATATACCTTATAAGTTTTGTAGAACTAAAATACATTGTCATTTATTTTAAATTGATGATTTTAAAACGTATATTGTGCTATAATTTATGTTATCGACTGAAGGTGCTTGACGGAATTTCAATATCAAATTTTAATTGTTACAACTTTGTACGATTCCGCATGTTTTCTCACCAACGACCCGGGGGATTCGCCTTTCGGCATCTTCAGGCATTCTATCACACGGATGCAACAGAACTGACGTAAAATAAACAGTTAGCATCGCCTATATACCAAAGATATTAATTACAGGAAAATACAGAACCCAAGGCAAGAACTAAATGGCAGCTAAAGCAAATTTAATAAAATTTAACACAATTGCCTGTGATAATTTTCATTAACGATAAATCTTATTAATAAGTCATTCTTGAAAAGGTTTTGCAACAAATAATAATCCAGGTCGTTATCGACAAAACATGTGGAATCTTACAAAGTTGAAACAATTCTAATTTGTATTTTTTGCTGTTTAACGTACAAAAGTGATTAAATGTATATTTTGTATTTCTTCTGTAAGTCGTATATTGCATTTTTGTTTCTTAAAAGAATAAATACAGGAATATTGAAATTAAATGATTATTCTCTAAAGAGAATAGATTACCGTTAATAATTTATAATATTATCTAAAAGCGGCCTTACCACAACAAAGAAAAGCGACAGAAGGAAGATAAGTTTCATTTTTGTTTTTTTTTGTTTTTTCACTTGTTACTACAACGAAGAACAAAATTGATTTGTTAATAATTATGGAAAAATATGCTCTTTTTATAATAAAATAATTCGACGACAAAATAACATGTCAACGCTGCATAAACAATTGTTTAATAAAGAAATTTATTTAATAAATATTTGCATTCTTAAACACTGACAGGCAAACCTCTGAAAGATCAATTATGCAACACTCAAATGCGACATTGATCAAAAACGTGTTTCGTTTTGCTGACGAAAGAATAGCTATGGTTTGTTTTTCCGTTTTTATACCACGCAATATCTATGGTAGGGTACGGTATCACATCGTCACCATAGACAAAAAACAACTACAGTTTTAATCAATCTTTTAGATCTTTACATTTCATGATAAAACCATTTTAAAATAACATAATTGCATCGCTTTTAAGGTGTTAACTGCCACCTCGAATTGGCTTGTTTATTATTAACTTTTAAGGCGCTAACTGTCACTTATTTATTACAAACATGATTAAAAAAAAATACATAATATAAGTATATTTTAAAAAAAATAATATGACAAAAAAAACAACCAAGCAAGCTCATGTAAAATCTATTAGACTCGCTCTCGACCACGCGGAATATTTCAACATCCAAAGCAATACTGTTGAACATTGTTAGTTCTCATACTATTGCCAGACTGGTTATACACTTTGGAAGAACAAACAATTCATGTCCACGATTTATCCAAAAAAAATATCTAGAACATACAATTTGAATTATTATCAAGGATGGTAGAATTCTCATTTTCTTCATTCATTCGCCTCGCATGAATCGAAAGAAATATCCGGTTAGATAGATTTCTCTTTAATTGATTTTCGGCGTGATATTTGAAATAATAATTATATCTGACGGTCAGTTGGTGATGCTTGCGATGAGCGAAACAGGTTCCGATCATAAAATATATTGTGAAAACAGTAGTAAAAACGTGTCTTTATTATTTTAAATGTAGTTTAATATATTTATATTGCTTGTGTTTTGAGTTGTGGTGACAAGATTTATTCCCAACACAGACACTCTAGCAAATTGATTTATGGATTTGTGAATAAAGATATGGATTTTTACGTCTATTTTGAACAATAAACTCTCCTAGATATTTTCTTTATCGCCTATTATTTAAAGGTAATGAATTGAACAACTGAACGATAATCAATTGAAATATTGTCTCAGGTAACAGATACAGTCTCTGGCCACCTTCACTGATGTCCACTTTTTGGTCAAAGATAATAAAACATTTTTTATTTATTTTAGCCCAAATTTTGCCATTTTTATGGCAGACACATTAAAATACACATGATGTTACTTAAATATCCTTATTTATCATATAGGATAAGTTCCTTAGAACTGACCATAGACTCAATAAACTGGTCAGATGTATTATACATCAAATGGCAACACCAGTTGCATATTTATTTGAACAACTTGTGTCTTCTAGCAGGCACATGATATTAACTATTGAGTAGTATTTTTTTTTCTATATACAATAAGGAGTCTGCAAAACATTCCCTTAGTTTCCTGGTTATACAGAGCAAAACAGTCAATATATTTAATTATAAATCCATAAAGGAAGTTTTACCTGTAAAGTGACATGCACGTACTGGTACGTGCGCAAATGTCTCGCTCAAAAGAGGCATGCGCGTACATGTACGTTTGATCTGATTGACATTATTTCAAAAATGAGTATGCCACTGTCATTTAAGGAATATTTTTGAATACTTTTAGACACTATTTTACAGTTTTTGATTTTACCGACTGAAATACACATTGACGGCTAATAACGTCGCTATCACAAACAGCATATTGTGAACACGCTGAAGTATTTTTTACTTTGAAGCAATTTTTGCATTATTTTACACCCAAATCACAAATTTTATCGGAATTTACATCGTATTTTTATTATTGATTGATGTTTTAATTTTTTGGAGTGTAGTGCCACATAATAAATAACTATAGAAATAAAATAAAAAAAAAAAAAAATATAGTTTTTTAACGATTGTTTATCGACCCCTGGAATTAATTTTCGCTTTTTATCAAAATTACATATTTACTATCGAAGAATTAACTTCTTTTTTTATAAAGCATAAGTTTTTGACTGTAGTTTTGTACAGAATACATGAAAACTGAAAAAGACTGAAAAAAATTCTCGCCCTTCATATATAAATTAGTTGAAAAAATGTCTGTCAATTGATAGGTTAAGATACTAAAAAAGTATATTTAATTGATCAGAAATCTACACTTAATAGCCAGTAATGAAATTTGAACCGTTATAGCTTTGATCTTTGAACCATAGACACAAAAAAAAATAGTTCATATTTAATACAAACGTATTCTTATTCTAGTAATTCTGAGAATAAAAGTTACTAGAAAATCCTTAATAGAACGAGAAGGGTTAAATGAAATTTGAACAATTCGTTGCGATTAAACACAAGATCTTTAGGAAAAATTATTATATCTGTTTAAACAAATAATAAATCAAAAATAATTGATTTTAAAACCTTGAAATTTAATGTTTTTCATTACTTCTAAAATAACAAAAATTGTTGGCATCAACTTTAATATGAATTTGAACAAACGATCTTTATTTGATCAATTGATTGATTTTGTTTGTACAGATTGCCAATTCAATTGCTTTTTTGCCGACATCCATTCGCTTGCAAAATAAATACTCAACTTCTAGTTTATATTTCATCCGAAAATAGATAATAACAAATAAAATATATTTAAAAGTATTTCAAACATTATACATCTTGGAAGTGTATAAGTAATTTGAATTCAACAATTTATTTCACTTTCGTTTCATCATCATCATGATCAGCCGGGGTCGATCCACTGCTGGATGAAGGCCTCCCCCTGCTTTCTCTTTCAGGGAGGTTTGTTTGGACATAGCACAACACCACGCTGCCCAGGCGGGTTGGCGTGCGGTTTTCTGGCTGGGTTTTCCTTCCCATAGCCAAGAGAATACGGCACGCGGTGTTCCCAAGCGGTCACTCATCCAAGCACTATCCGCGTCCAATGCTGCTTAACTTCGGTGATCGGACGAGAACCGGTGCTCTCAACGTGGTATGATCGTTAGCATGGGTCACTTTCGATTATTATGTAATAATTGATGGAATTTCAATATCAAGCTGAAACGTATTTAGACGTTCCATCATACGAATTCAACAGTTAAGATAGGAAAAACTGGACAAAATTATTTTTTTTAGTTGGACTCGTGTACTTTTTTTAAACGAGTCCATAGGAGAGACCGGTTTCGCTCATCACGAGCATTTTTAAATATAAACTTGTGTAATAACACGCTACTTTTACAGCACGGTTGATCGATTGAGGCATCAAATTGTATAACACGCTTTCAATAAACAACAAAACAAAACTCCGACATTGACCAAAATCATGACTCTACTGTCTGTTCTTTGAAAGTGTAGAACCAGCCCGCTAATGGAAATGCCGCTAGTAAGAACTTTAGCAATGTTCATCGGCATTGCTTCAAATGTCAATTTATTTCACGTGGACAATAACTTTAACAAACTTTGACAAATAATTTTTGATATAAAAAAGAAAATTTTGTCCGACTTCGTTTAAAAAATATAATTTAATTTAATTGAGATATCTTTTACAGTATTATTGTATAATCAAACGTGTTTTTTTTCCTACCAATGGATCTCCTGTTTCTGAACTTGTGAGGTCAATTTAGACAACTTCATACGGCCATTATAAACGTCTATAACTTTGTGTGTTCAATATCCTTCAGTTCTAACTCAAAATTAATTCCATTGGGGAACTATCTGGTCTCATTTATTAGAAGAACCAAACACGGTCAAAATGGCCGAATCATTTTTTTTAACATCAAAACTTTTGTTTTGTTTAAAGTAATGTCCAACTCGATGATCTTTCATCTATTGAACATTGTCAACGTTAAGATATTCAAAACACTGCAAATGTTAATTGTTTCATCGGGTTTTTAAAATTCTACGTTTTGCCACTAACAACCCTGGTTTCGCCTTTCGGTATCATCAGGCATTCTATCACACGGACGCAACAGAACTGACACACAGTAAACAGTGGGCATTAGTTTGAAACATATTATATATCGATTAAATTATCGGAAAACTATTCATTTAACACACATTAAGCAAAGATCAATTCAGTTCAATGTATATTCTTAACGATCAGTTTACTCTCTCTAATTCTATTGATTGAATCGGCATTTACTAGGTAGAACTCCTATATAACACGGTGAAAAAATAGCAATGTATTTTAGTTCTACAAAATTTTATAAGATATAGTTGATAGCTATTTCGGCTCACGCCTTCGTCAGAACTGAAATCTCCCTAATTCCCCTCTGTTATATCCCTTACGTTGGATTAGTTTAGAGATTAGTTCGATCAGCCAACTTCACAAAATTTTATTTATATATTAAGTCAACTGATGTTCAATTCCCACCATTACCCACCAATTTGAAATGAGTAGTTATCTCCAAGTATGATAGAACGACTGAAGAAGTCAAAAGGTGAAATCCGGTTTGTTTATGAGTGGATTGATTTCGTGAGAAGACTTGCCAAACTTGAAAGCGAGTTTTTAATAGTTTTAAATAATGTTTAAATATTTAATACATTACATTAGCTTCGAGAAAGGCGTTAAGAATCTAATTAAACAATTTTTAATACTATAATAAAAATAAGTAAGGCAAAATAAAATATTTGCTAAAGACGGGAGTAAAAAATGTAAATTAAATAAATTGATCTCCACGAAAAAACTGAATAAATAAAATTATTATCTATTGTTTAATTAATAAATACATAAAAAACTCAAAAGTCAATAATACAGCATAATCAAACAGGGACTATAAATACAAAAGGCATTCAACAATACACTACTGTTTTTGTTCAACATAATTCCGTTCATAATACTCGAATGAATTAATTTTTTAGAACTCGTGTTGTAGAAATTGGCATTTATTTTTTTTTAAATAATAAAAACACATTTACAGTACTTTTGTCAAGAATATATTTTTTATAATCAGGACCTGTTTCGCTCGTCGCTTTATTATAAATCACTTTTAAGGTGTTAACTGTCACTTCTTGTGCGGAAAGGAATGATATTTTAAATAATAAAAACAAACCGGTTTCGCTAATCGCGAGCATCATTTATTCTGTTCATAATGCGCTGAGCGAAACCGGTCCTGATCAAAAAATATACTGTGGAAAAAAGTACTAAAAAAATGTGTTTATTATTTAAAAAAACAAATTCTACAAGTAGAGTTGGCAGGTGTACAAAACGAACGGTTCGAGAGCTGAAAAAACAATTTACAGGACCATCATCAGGGTGTTTTTGAACAGTTCGACTCAGGGTGCTTGATGGAGTTTCAATATCAAATTTGAACTGTTACAACTTTGTACGATTCCATGTGTTTTGTCCATGTTTTGTATTGTTTTATAATATATATTATTATTTAAAGTAACAATCTATTGTATATAGTCAGATGTAAACCCTATTGTAAATTATGACATATTGTATGTTTTTATTATCGTGGATCATTTAATACTCATTTAAACATTTCAAATCGACTGAAGGATAGTCACAATGATTCAAGTCCAGCTTGTTTTTTAACATGGGCCTTCAAAACAGATGGGAATCTACATGTAAAAGAACACGAGAAACACTTCTAAGGTTTTACACTGGAATGTTTCAATATATGACTCTTGAAGTCATATCTATGTGCAGTTGTAAACCGGCACTGTTTGCAAGCAAATGGCTTTACTTTTTTTTTAATTCAAAGCGGACCGTGTTGCCGAACTGTAAGAGCGTAAGTCGCATTTAAAAGGTTTATTGGCACTGCGACTGGCTTTATGTTCTTTGAGGCCTGTCGCTGTAGCATCGGCATAAGTGCATCAATCACACTTGTAAGGTTTTAGCTTGACATGAGTAAATTTATGCATTCTCATTTCTTCACGACTTTTAAACCCAGAAAGGCATATATCACACTTAAAATGCTTATTGACATCATAGTACACAAATTTCCTTCTTCTTTTAGAATTTTTCTTCTATACTGTTTTACTTCAGTAATTTTTCGACTTTCATAACTACAATCATTATATTTATACAACGGTTTTTCGTTTTGAGAGTTTTGTGTTTCGGTTTTGACTGATTTTTTTGCATTGTCCATTGCCTCTTTTACACCATTCAATGTATAATTTTTTATATAATTGTTTTCAGGTATCAAAACACGGAAAGTGTCTTTCGTTTCGTTTTTACATTGTGTTTCATTTGGATGAAATATTTTTTTTACACCATTTATCGTTGACGAAAAATATAGCAGTTTTTCATTTGAATTCTTTGTTTCGTTTTGATTAACACACTTATGCTCTTTTAATACATTCATTTTGTTACTAGTCAAGCCGCAATATTTACATTTAAACATAACAATATTCAATTTATCATTTTGATAATTTTTTTCATTTATATGTATTGACCTATGTGTTTTTAACACGTCTAGTTTTTTAATTTCGATTTTGCAATAAGCACATCTATATACAATGTCATATGTCTGCGGATCACAACTGTCTTTATCAGTAGCAAGCGATAATTTCTCCAAATGTTTGAGCAAATAGTGTCCTTTAAGAATATATTTGGATTTACTTTTAAACGGACAAATGTCACATTTATACGATTCGACATCTAAGCTTGACAATTTTGGCATGCGATCATGATTCAAAATATGTCGTTTAATTTCTTCCAATTCTTCGGTTCCAAACGCACATTTGTCGCATTTGTACATGAAAATTTTAGAATAAGTTAAATGCGATGATTGACTTTCATGAGCGATTTTATGTTCTTTTAGAACAGAAAACACTTCAGTTCTAAATGGGCAAATGTTGCATTTAAATCGTTTTTTTAATACATCATTATTTATCAAACTTTTTCTAGTGTAATGCGACAAAAAATGTCGATTCATCAAAACCAAACTCGTGCTTTTAAATGAACAACTGTCACGAAATGTGAAAAATCACGTTGATTATTTTCAGTCTTTTCGAGAATTTTGACAACTTGGCGCAAGGAAGGTGTTATTTGTCATCTGGCAACGTTCGGGCTAAGGGAAACAACCTAAAACGACAAACAGATCAGAAGGGGTTAGTTGAATGAGTCTATTACGGTTATATCTTAATATTTACTGTTAAAAAGGCAATTTCTACATGTGACATTGGTGCCGAGCAAACATAAAATAAACTCGATAATCACTCAACAGTTCAAATGATTCACACACGGTGAAAAAATAACAATGTAGTTGATAGCTATTTCGGCTTAGCCTTCATCAGAACTAAAGAACCAAAGAAAAAAGTGATATTAAATAAATGTGGTTTAAACATAGTTCTGATGAGGGCGTAAGCCGAAATAGCCATCAAATATATAATTTATAATATTTTTAGAGCAAAAATAACATTGTTATTTCTTCACCGTGCTATAATGGAGTTCTGCCAAGTGAATGCCAATTCAACCAATTGATTATGATATCGACTGAAGGCGCTTGAATTCCAATATCAAATTTGAATTGTTACAACTGTACGATTCCACATGCCGAAAGGCGACATCCGGGTCGTTAGTGACAAAACATGTGGAATCGTACAAAGATGTTATAATTCAAATTCAATGTATTTTAGTTTAGTACAAAGATTTTTGTGTTCAGACAACTAACATATATTCGAATAACGAATTTAAAAGATCTTTCTAATCTACTTATTCGATCTGTAATATATAAATGATCGGTTAACGAACAATTCGTATAGCGAACATTGTCTTCGAACAGATTATGTTCGTTAACCGATCACCCATTGTAAAATGAAGCGAACCTCTCTACCAACGAGTGGATTATGGACACATTTTTGAGAATTTGTTAGTTTCTGTCCATAATTGTAAATATTTTTCCTGTAATTTGCAACATCTTCATCACTAATGAACAAAGGATCGACTAGTTCCATTTTAGTTTTATTTTGTTGCAATTGCGACCGCCATTTTGTGTTTACAACTAAGTCATGACAGAACATACGATAAAAGTGAGGTTAATTTTAACCATAGACAATAATTCTTATATTTTGACGTCTTACATGTTGCGAGTGATACTTAAACATTATTTGGTATATTGAAATCGACAATTGATTAATTAATTTTAGTAAATATAATAAAACAAAACAAAAACGAATCATGATTGATTTATTGTCAATAAATATGTGGCAACACAAATATGCTCAAATTTGAATTGTTACAACTTTGTACGATTCCACACGTTTTGTCACTAACGACCTGGGTTTCGCCTTTCGGCATCTTCAGGCATTCTATCACTCGGATGCAACAGAACTGACTCGTGGTATCGTACAAAGTTGTAACGATTAAAAATTTGATATTAATATTCCATCAAGCACCTTTAGTTGATATTATAAATTATACAAATATGTTCATTGCCTTTTTTTTTACAATCAAAACGTTTTGTGTTTGACTTCGGTTCACAAATCATAACTGCCAGTTTTAACCAGTTGAAATATTTTTTGTTTAAGTATCATTTGTGAACATGATACTATCAGATGTTTCAACAGTTGTGGTGTCAACAATCAGAAAGTTGAACCGGATCATTTTTGTGAGCATTTTATTTTAAAGTGTAAACTGTCATTTATTGATTTAAAGGCACGATATTTTAAATAATCAGTAATCATCATCATGATAATTATGTTGTCCATTGTGATCCACAATTATTGCGTTTACAATTTTCATCAATTGCATTGATTTGAGGCTTCGATTTGACAGATTTATAAGTATCATCAATTATTAATCCAGATTAGATCCCTGGCACATCGGCACATTGGATGATCACTTATTGGATAACAGAAATAAAACCAAACGTAGATTGAATTGCATCTGTCTTTAGTGGTATATAACAGACATTTCTGTCTCATTTCTTCGATTTCTTTTTCATTCGGTTCGATTCCGTCTGTGGCATTTTTATTCTCATTTCGTATTAACTTAATCAATTCTTTTTTGTCTCCATTATTCTTTTTTAAGCTTAGACTGTCTACTAAGGAAAGATGTAATGTGGGACTTTCGTGTTCATTCTTTAGCCACTCGTTGATAATTTCGTTCGTTGTTTCTTTAATTTCTTCGCTAAGTGTATGATGAACAGTGGGCAACGCCCTCGTATCTATGGTTGTAACCTGTAAAAATCGATTCCACTTGAAATATTATAGAAAAATACATGGTCAGTATATTTAAATCTAACTGTTGTGTAACTCAATTCAAATTTGAAATGTACTGTTTGTTAAAATAGCAATGTATGTTAGTTCTACAAAATTTTCTAAGATATTTTTGATAGCTGGTTCAGACTTTTAACTTGGCTCTGACGTAGGCGTGAGCCGAATTAGCTATCAACTATATATTATAAAATTTTGTAAAACTAAAATACATTGCTATTTTTTCACAGTGTTTTAATGGATTTCTACAAAGTAAATGCCGATTCAATCAATGTATTGTTTTGTATCATTTACAATATCCGACAATGCGTGATGAAGTTTCAATATTAATTTTGAATTGTTAAAACTTTGTAGCGTTTCCACGAGTTTTGTCACTCACAACCCGCATAATTCTCCCTTACACGAGATTAGTCTTGCACTGTCTCATCATTTTTTATTGAGCGAAACCGGAACTGACGGTTCCGTTGCATCAGCGTGATAGAATGCCTGAAGATGCCGAAAGGCGAAACCTGGATCGCTAACGACAAAACATGTGGAGTCGTGCAGTTTGAACAATTCAGTCAACAGCTGTCAGTTCTGTTGCATGTGTCTGATAGAATGCCTGAAGATACCGAAAGGTGAAACCAGTGTCGCTAGTGACAAAACATGTGGAATCATACAAAGTTGCAACAATTCAAATTTTATAGTTATGTAATTTAAATTGTTACAACTTTGTACAATATTACATTTTTTGTCACTAGCGCCATGGTGAAAACCATGTGAACCAGATGAAAATCTTTCGACATCTTCAGGCATTTTATCACAAAAAAAAAAATATATATATATATAAATTGATTGACCAAATAACCCACAAAAGTTTTGATTGTAACTACCATACTTACCATAAACAAAACACTGAGAATTTTGCAAAATACATTATTTTGGTGCATTTTAATTTTTTTTCTTTGATCAATAATTCGAATAATGTTATGGCAACTTTCGCTGTGAATTAAAAAATATTTTTTAACGCAACACAGTAGATTGAAATTTACAGTATGTATTATAAAGGAACTGCGAAGCCTACTGTTGATTTTGGTTCAACACTTCCTTTTTTATCCGAACCCTAACAAAAGTCAAATGGTTAAATGGTAAACAATCGAATAATATTGGTACAAAAGTGTTATAGAACAATTGAACAAAAACAAACATGACTGTTAGTTCTTCCAATAAGGTCACAAATGAAATTGTGAATTAACAGGTGTATTTATTAAGGAATTGATGGAAATAAGCCACGTCTAATTTTCACAATCATGGATAAATATATTCTTCCGGTGCCCGAGTGAGAATCGATCTTGTCCTTCTCTTCTAACTGGATAGATCTAATGATGTTTGTCTATGAAATATGGCTATCGTAAAAGCGATTGAACAAACGAGTTTTGTTTTTAACCCTTTGCACTCGTAATTATTTTTGGGTGAGGGTAGCCTCAACTCCGATTCATAATCAAAACTTAAAATGAAAATAAATCGTATTTTCAACGGATTTTTGTTCAACAAAAAACTTACACAGCGTGCATAAGACTGTTTTTTTAGTATTTTAATAGAAATACAATCGTAAAAAGTTTTAAATTTCTATTTTACGAAAGTTTTAATCCGAGTATATGAATTTTAATCATGATATTTTAAAAAGTGTGTTATCACCGTTAACATAGTTATGCTTTAAAATCAATTATATTTAAATGATTTTTAATAAAAAAGAGAAATTTTCAGCTGAAAATGATAAAAATTCTAGCAATTTTTTATGTCGATGCAAGAAGATTGCAATTTTCTCTATCATATGAATTTTAATCATATGATAGAGAAAATATTATCTGCACAATATATATATTATGATAAACAGAAATAAAAATCAATAAAATGTGCTACATAGAAAATATTCAAGCTTAAAGTTTTGGTTCCCCAGTGGGGACATATGAGTAGAACGCTTTTCTTGTTTGGTTCCCCAGACGGGACATACGATGTGTATGTGTACACCGCAACTTCACAAACTTTGCAAGCATTATCAACCGGTGACATCCTGGTAATAATTAACTCAAATTTTTGTACACACAAAAACCTTTCGTGATAGTGTTCGTGTTGTATAGTTGTCAGCACGAGTTGACAACTATATATATAGATAAAAACGAGGAAACCGGTCCCGATCAATAATGATTATTACGTGGGTAGTACGTATTTGTTGTATCTTAATTCGTTGGGGTCTTACGATCACTTTCAAATAAATAAATCTGCTTTGAATTATTACAACTTGTTCGTCGTACTGTCGTCCGTTCTGTTGCATTTGTGCAATGTAATGCCTGAAGATGCCGAAAGACGAAACCCGTGCCGTCCGTAACAAAACATGTGGAATCGTAATAGTTCAAATTTGATATTGAAATTCCATCAAACACCTTCAGTCATATATGACTTTATTTTGTTTGCAAATTATTGAATAACATTTCATGTTTTAATTAATTTACTTTATTTGAATGTATATTGTTTGACTTCCTGTAAATTGTTTTCTCAGTTCTTGAACCCATGGTTTTGTATACCTGGCAACAACACAGCAGAAGCGATCAGTTGAACATTTTTTCAAATGCTTTCATCCAATTTTGGATGGAAATGAACCAAGCATATATTTAAAAAAAATATAGACGATAAATACCAATCCTTAATTTTAAACATAATTTATATCCGAAAAAAATATTAATCAGGTAGCACTTTTTGTATAATATATAATTTTTATTTATAAATGCTTCGAGGGCTGACACAAACAATTATATTGGCACAACCCTGTGACAGCTGTTTTACTTGAACGTAAGTAACATTCGAATGGTACAACGTTTAACAATTTTTGAATTCAGACAACATTCAATAAATGTCTCTAGTTTAAATTAAACAGGAAAAATCTATATGTCTTCATGTTGACGACGTTTTCGTCTCTAGTTAAAATAGCATTGTGTTAGAAGGTATTGTTTTGTCAATTAATTATACAAATATAAACCACCTGTTAATAATAATTATATTCTAATGTATTCAATATCAACAGGTGTGATTGTTAATTTCCTTTATTAAAGGAAATGAAAAAAACTTTTTTTAATTAGTTGTATGTTAATTAATTCATGATATATGCCAATATAGAAGCGATGAATGAAATTGTCTTGAATAAAACTTAAGCGATTATATTAAAAATGCAAAGCGGTTTTTGTACCGAGGCGCCAAATATTTTAAATTAAGAAATCGTTCGAGATCGACTCAAAAATATACATGGAACACGTGTGTCGATGTCCAAACTCACAAATTAAATCGAATTGACCGTGTTCGGAGTTGAAACTTGACCATGTGATCGATCACTATGGCCAAACGGTTACCGGTAAAAAATTGCTAAAACTTTGTACAATTCCACAAGTTTTGTCTTCAGCGAATCGGGTTTCGCCTTTCGGCATCTTCAGGCATTCTATCACAAAGACGCAACAAGAATTAATCGTGTAAAAAAATCCGGGCAAAATATTTGTCACCTCTTCAGGTGACTGGTAAGAATTTATGATATCGACTGAAGGTGCTCGATGTAATTTCAATATTAAATTTGATTTGTTAAAAACTCCCGACGATTCTGCACGTTCTGTCACTAGCGACCTGGGTTTCGCCTTTCGGCATCTTCAGGCATTCCATCTCACGGACGCAGAAGAACTAACTGACTTTGTTACAAAAAAACAGTATATATATGTGAAGGTTTTATAGAGCTTATATTTTTTTAATCTCATTCAAATTTGAATTGTTGAAACTTGAACATTGTTCGGATGCAACAAAACTGACAGTTCTGTTGTTGGATCGGTGTGATAGAATGCCTGAAGATGCCGAAAGGCGAAACCCGGGCCATAAGCAAGAAAACATGTAGAATCGTAGTTTTTAACAATTCAAGTTTGATGTTGAAATTCCATCAAGCTCCTCAGTCGATATCATAAATTATAAAATGTCTTTAAGTTTGCTAAAGCAAAAATGTTTTGTTGTAAGTTTTGTACCAAATAAAAAAATAAACAATTACCATCGGGGGATTATACTCACCGAATCTAAGGTATTCTAACATGTCATGAAGAAAGCAAAGCAGGTGGCAGGAGCCATATACTTCACATAGGGGGTATGATATGCTGCAATGACTGAACCAAAGCAGCCGTAGCATTAACTCTTTCTAAAGGTAATGTCGAAGGGTCTTGAGGTTTCAATCGTTGGTAATACAGGCTATCTTTTACATATAGGACTTATTTTGGTTTCAAAATATCGCCTAATTTGTCTTGCTACTGCCACCTCTGTACACTTGTCAAAAGTATTAGGTTTAAATGTTTAAAACATCGATTTTTCAAACCGTTTAAACTTATCGCGATCTCCGCCAGAGTCACAAATCAATTTTAAGCTTTGTGTCAATCCTCGCAATAATGACAAAACTCCGTGACACGTGACAGTAACAGCGCTTGTTCGTTTGAGTTCGATCGGTGGCTTCGTTACGACACAGTAATGGCGATTTACATATGAGTTATTCGTTAGGAATATATTTGTTAAAGCGATTGCGACAACATACGAGGACATTTCTTTGTGTTTTTTAATGTCTTCCATTAAAGTCGACCCAATTATTTTTTATTGCTCTATTTATGACTTTATATGGAAAGAAAGGACAAATTTAATTTGTATGAAAAACAGCGACATCAATTGGGTTAATCGGGTGTGTTACAATCACACATAATAAAACAAAATTTTGTACAAAATTCCTTATAATAACTGTCTTCGCTGAGGTAAATGGAACAAATTAAATTTAATCATATTTATTAACTAAAATTAATTGTAAATGGGTGCACATAACAATCGTATAATTCAGTTGGCTATTTCCATTGCAGACGTCTCTTTTGGCTCATCTGGAATAAAAAAAAAAATATTAACAAACGTAAACTTTGTCAAATTTGAATTGTTATAACTTTGTGTGATTCCACATGTTTTGTCACTAACCACCCGGGTTTCGCCTTACGAAATATTCAGGCATTTTCATTCAACCTATTGATTGAATTGGCATTCACTTGGTAGAACTCCGTTATAATTTTTTAGAA
The DNA here is from genome assembly GCA_028555115.1 of Himalopsyche japonica. Taxonomy (NCBI): domain Eukaryota; kingdom Metazoa; phylum Arthropoda; class Insecta; order Trichoptera; family Rhyacophilidae; genus Himalopsyche; species Himalopsyche japonica. The sequence continues at coordinate 378,310 of JAHFWJ010000034.1, forward strand.
CTAAAATACATTGCTAATTTTTCACCGAGTTAATTCAATCTTGTCATACTAGCAACATTGGTATGCTTTATGATATCGACTGAGGGTGCTTGATGGAGTTTAATATCTAATTTGAATCATCAGTGCGAACTGAACTGAACTGAAAGGAATGTTATTTCAACTAACTAAAAATAGCAAATTTTGAATTGTTACAACTTTTTACGATTCCACATGTTTCGTAACGGGTTTCGCCTTTCGGCATCTTCAGGGATTCCATTACATGGATGCAACAGAACTAAAATATAATTAACAGTTAGAATTGCCTACATACCAAAGGTATTGATTACAGGAAAACACAAACCCCAAGGCAAGAACTAAATGGCAGCTAAAACATATTGAATAATATTTATAATTTATAGCCTGAAGATGCTGAAAGGCAAAACTTGGGTCATTAGTGACAAAACACGTGGAATCGTACAAAGTTGTAACAATTCAAATTTCTTTAAAATATCTCGCCTTTCCACCAAGAAGTGACAGTTGACACTTTAAAAGCAATTAATATTAGACAAGACTGTTTACACCAGTTAACAACAAACACGTGTAACCCGTATGAAATATTCTCAAAATGTTGATTAAACGTCCCTCGGGCTCAAAAACATTATCGATTGGACTGATCAACGCGGAATCGAAACAGCTCAATAAAATTCTCACCCATATCGTTGAACATGAATTCGTCTTGGTATTCTTTGAGGAACTGCGAGGAGCGGTGCTCGTCCAGGAACAGCGAGTAGACCTTCTTCACGTCTTCCATGGCGACCTGAAATCGGACAACGGAACGTCGTTGAGTCGATATTCCAATTGAAGAGTATTCAAGACTTAAAACACTTGACTTTTTGGATTATTCCAGAGTCAAAACTAACCCTTGAGACTTGACTGATTTTTAGTATACTTTTAGCATTTTTAAATGTCGATTTCAACTAGATCACAATAACTTTTGCTTGTTAAAGAGTTTGAGCACATTAAATTATGTATATTTACCAAAGAAATGATTTAATGATGGAATATATAGTTCGCTCAAATGTCAAATAATATTTATTCAATATAATTTAAAAAAAACCCTCTCATATTTAATTTATAATATCGACTGAAGGTGCTTGATTTAATTTCAATATCAAATTTGAATTGTTAAAACTTTGTACGATTCCACATGTTTCGTCACTAACGAACTGGGTTTCGCCTATCGGCATTGATGCTCACGTGGATGCAACAGAACTGAGTCAGCTCTGTTGCATCCGTGTTATAGAATGCCTGAAGATGCCGAAGGGCGAATCCCGGGTCATTAGTGACAAAACATGTGAAATCATCCAAAATTGTGACAATTCAAATTTTCTATTAGTTTTGCTTATTACATGCATTTCCGGTGCAAAGATTTTAAAGAATACATACCTCGTTTGCCTTCCGTCTTCTAGCGACAAGAGACGCAGTGGTGATGAGTTGAATGGCGTATCGCAGAGAGGTTTCCGTTGCGATGCGGGTTAGCACTGTTAGGGCGTCGGACGACATCTGACAATCTTCTTCTTCGCATCTAAGTACCAAAAAAGAATCAATATAATATACACATATGCCTCTTCTTCTCTATATCTTGTTTAACGTGGATCAAAAAAGAATTTGAACCAGTTACATTGGGAAGAAAATTAGGTAATTATTTTCTACAAAATGACTCAAATGTTGAATGTTCGATTCCGATGTGATATTGATCAATGCTCGGCTCAATATGATGAGGTCCATAAAGCTCTAACAAGAAATCCGAAACAAATGTTAATTAACGGATTTTATTACCGAATATCTTCGAGGTGTAAATATTTTTACTTCAAACATCGAATTGGCACAAATAATTTCGAGTGACGAAAGTGACTTTGAACCAGTCACGAAGAAGACATTGATTAATCTCTTTATGAAGCTTTTGGATTTAATTTTTTTGTTCCTCTATATATGATTTATGTGTATTTAATTAATAAATGAATATATTGTATATGTTTATACCGTTTTTATTTACGTATTTTAGAAAACAACCAAATTACACATTTTTTATGTATATTAAAAAATATAGAAATTCGATTTACATGTTTTTCTAATGAATCTATCTACTGTGTAAATCGAGGAATAGATGTATTTTCAAATCGCAACTCAATTTCTAATTTTTAAATGCCGATTCAATAAATTGATCACCTATATATCACTTATGAACAGCTGAACCTTTCAATTCACACCAATGGAACATTACCTAATATTTAAAATTTCTTTCAGTTCGCTCTGGGAATAGGGAGATGTGGGTACGATGATCATTCTGTCAAGGAGATCGATCGGAATACCTGGAAAGAAAATTTATACATTAGTATTAGTGGCCAGCCATAATATAATCTAGACCATGGTTTGATTGATCCTGAACACTCATTAAATGTATGTTAATAAAAAGTGATTGTTGTTTGAACAAAATATGCAATATATAAAGAATCATATTCAGGCGTGTGTAACGGACACTCACCGTGAGGACTTTTGTAGTTGGTGCCCCTGATTCGTGTGATTCCCCGATTGGTGGCCATCATAACAACGGGGGCCATGTCGCTCTCCAGTGCTCTGTTGAGGAACGAGAAGCACTCGATGTCCAGCATGTGCGCCTGAAACAAGTCGTAACAAAAAATTAAACTGAAACTTGCTTTGTCTCAACCGAAGGTGCTTGATGGAATTTCAATATCAAATTTGAATTGTTACAATTTTCGTCCATTCAAAATTTTGTCTTGTTTCTAATATGCATTCCGTCAGTTGATAATGTTCGCAATCAGTGAAATCGGTCCTGAAGAAGTGACGGTTAACACATTAAAATTCATATAATCTGATCGGTTTGTCACTAATGGGTTTCGCTTTTCGGCATCTTCAGGCATTCTATCACACGGATGCAATTGAACTGACAAAACCGACAGTCAGTTCTGTCACATCCATGTGATAGAATACCTGACAATGCCGAAAGGTGAAACCCGGGTCGTTAGTGACACAGCATGTGGCATCGTACAAAGCTGTAAAAATTCAAATTTAAACTAAAACTATTGCACGGGTTTTATACTAGAAGTCCATGACAGCTGCCTTCATCAAATGCTAGACAAAGAATAGAGGACATATGTTACCTCATCAATGAAGAGAACTCCTGGGATGATCTCCGCCTTTCCTTCTTCTCTCCATTCACCGACTTTGCCGTTGATCTGCTCACGCACCTCCGACTTTATTTCCCCGGTGTCGCCTGTAAAATTAGTTTTTTTTTTTCGATATTAATAAAAATAAAGATCGGTCAACTGTTCGATTGCATACGACACTGGCATCATCTGCGAGCGGTCTACCTGAGAAAAGAGCGAGGAACCCGTGCGTCCTGGAGTTGATGACGTCCACCTCGTGCAAGGTGACGGTGTGCACAACTTCTTTGCGCTTCTGCAGCTCTCCCTCCGGGCACTGCACGAAGCGGGACTGGGCACCTACAATACAAGATTCGAATGAGACAACTTTCTATTGATGGAATTGGCATTTGCTTGGCAGAACTCCATTATACCACGGTGAAAAAACAGCAATGTATATTAGTTCCTCAAAATTAGCTGACAGCTATTTCGGCTCACGCTATCATCTGTAATGTTCGAGGCACTCGACAGTCAAGTGTAAAAAAAAAACGAATTAATAAGGCGAACAAAAATAATTGTAAAATTTGAATTGTTACAACTTTGTACTATTCCACATGTTTTGTCAGTAATGACACGGTTTTAGCCTTTCGGCATCTTCAGGCAATCTATCACACGGATGCAACAGAGCTGACCTAAAAATAGTACTGTTAAATCCATTCCACGTGGCTGTTTTTCATACAAATTAAATTTGTCCTTTCTTTCCATATAAAGTCATAAATAGAGCAATAAAAAATCATTGGGTTGACTTTAATGGAAGACAGATGCGTTAGGAATGTTTCGCAACATTAAAAAATACAAAGAAATGTCCTGGTATGTTGTCGCAATCGCTTTAACAAATATATCCCTAACGAATAACTCATATGTAAATCGCCATTACTGTGACGTAACGAACCCACCGATCGAACTCAAACGAAAAAGCGCTGTTACTGTCACGGAGTTTTGTCATTATTGCGAGGATTGACACAAAGCTTAAAATTGATTTGAAACTCTGGCGGAGATCGCGATAAATTTAAAGGGTTCGAAAAATCGATGTTTTAAACATTTAAACCTAATACTTTTGACAAGTGTACATAGGTGGACTAATTAGAAGATATATTAAAACCAAAATCAGTCCAGTATGCAAGATTGCCTGAAGGCCAGCGTCTCATACCTTGAGACGTTAGCGTGGAAAGGATTACATGAACATTAGGTGAGATATTGATGAGCAGAAACAATGCTCAGAGCCAACTATAGACAATTCAACAGACTAAAGTATTACCCGTGGCGTCGTAGTCTCTGGCTCTGGTGAAACTCCTGCCAAGCTTGGTGATCTTCCCGGTAGCTTTGTCTATGGTGATAACGTCACCGGATTGAACCTAAATACACATAAATGTTAAAAATCAACTTTATTTCCAGACAAATCGTATATATATATTATATACAATACAATTTCGAATCGCCAGTTGGCTTCTGTGATATATTTCACTATGTTTAACTCATTCCCTGCTGAGTTGTTTAGAGGATATTTCAACACCTAGACTTTCTAATCTTTTAGTCAGAACAAATCAAGCAATGCATTAATTCAATAATTCATATATTTTCGGGTATCAACTATCAAAAAAAAAAAAAATATCCACATTATACACATAGTACACTTTGATAAACGTATGATTCAAAATATTTAAGCTGTCATTATTGACAATACATTAAAAATACATAAATCAAAAAACGATCAATCTATAAAGCTCATTAGTTGACGTTGACCATTCAGTTCAAAAGTTCGGAGACACAATATTACATATATATTATTGATTGAATTGATCGCATTACTTGGTAGAACTCCATTATAAGACAGTGAAAAAAAAAGCAATGTATTTTAGTTATATGAATTTTTTTTATGAGATATAGTTGATAGTTATTTCGGTTCACGCCATCGTCAGGACTGTGTTTAAACGAACATTTTAATCTTGTCTATATATAGCTGTGTAGAAAAGATACACAATACATCTTCTCTCCTGTTTTAACGACCTAGCTTACTACACGGTGAAAAAAATAGCAATGTATTTTAGTTCTACAAAATTATTTTTTAAAAATAGTTGATAGCTATTTCGGCTCACGCCATCGTCAGAACTGTGCATAAACTAACATTTGCTTATCTATATATAGCTGTGTAGAAAAGGTACACGATACATATTCTCTCCTGTTTTAACAGCCTAGCTTGCTGCTTTCTCGCAATAAAACTAAATTTTTCAAAAATTGTAAATAAAACTAAAAAGGCGGCTATGACAATAAGTTTACATGTGGCACGGAAGTGGTCTATTACGGAAGCAAATCATAAAGTGGTGAGGTTTAATTAATGGGGAAGACAATATATTAGTTTGTTCGTCAAGAATCCTTTGTGATAGTTGATGTCTATTGATCTCCAGCTGTTCCAAAGCCGTCATCCTGAGACCCTTACTACAAAGATGCAAACACTTAGGCGATGAGTTTGAATTTATATTTTGTGATTCCTTTATAATGTGATTAGCGAATTACGAATCTCTGCTTGTTACGTTATTAAGTATATTAAATATAAGTTAGTTGTAATGTGTGCGGTGAAGACCTTTTCCTTGACGAAGCTGTCGATCATCTTCCCCCCCATGTCATAGTTGGTCTCCATGTCTGTCGTCTTCAGAGTTAACTTTCCGAGCTTGGCTCCGGCGCCGCCCGCCGGCCTCTCGACTTGCACTTCTACGACCTCGCCTTCGACCATTTCGGTTTCCTCTCTGGTAAACAAGACGATAATGATTAATAATAATGATTATGTTACAAATGACTCAAGAAAAAATTTCAATATCAAGTACAATATTACAACTTTGAGCGATTCCACATGTTTTGTCACTGATGTCCCGAGTTTCACCTTTCGGCATCTTCAGGCATTCTATTACATGGGCGCAACAGAACTGACACACAATAAACAATTGACATCGGTTATATACCGAATGAGTCAATCAAACGAAAAACACAGACCCTATGGTCACAATTGGACACAAGTAATCATAATCGTTGTAATTAATCAAATTGGATTTATTTATTGAATTGGCATTCATTTGGTAGTACTCCGTTATAACACAGTGAGCCGAAATAGCCATCAACTGTATTTAAAAAAAAAATATTTGTAGAACTAAAATACATTGCTATTTTTTTCACCGTGTTCAATCAAATTTGAACTTTCAGTTCTGTCGCATCCGTATGATGGACCGCCTGGAGATGTCGAAAGGCAAAACCCGGGCCGGTAATTAAAGAAAAAAAATGTGGAATCATACAAATTATAAAGAAATCACTCACTTGATTCTAACACCGATGGACTTTCTGATAGCTTGCGTCAGGGCCTCTGTTTTGCTCATCTCCAAAGAGTATATCTCGGAGCCTGGAAAAGGTGTAACAGAATCATTTAACCTTTTGAAAGCTCCTACATCTTGTCGTCGTAGACTCTGTGACCATAAGCGTACAAAGAGTTAACAAAATTCACAATACTGAATTAATTGTCGAAATGTTAAAATATTGTTTCCAGAGAACGGATTGAAAGTGAAGGGGTTAATTATGGTATGAGTGATCGATAACAAGATACAGATGGGGAAAATTTACCCGCCATGCTGGTGAAGGGGGTGTCGGGGCCTAGGGCCTGCGCCAAGGCCATGGCGATTGCGGTCTTGCCAGTGCCCGGCTGCCCGGCAAGCAGTATTGCCCTACCGGCTATTTTACCTGGAAAAAAAAAACATATACAACTTCTATAACTAATTCTATCTATCTATTTCCACCGATTAAGAAACTATGCTCGATTCCAGTGGTTTTCATGTGAGGCCACCAACAGTTTTATAGTAAATATTCATATTAAAAAAAATGTGTTTTTATGATTGAATTTGTAAAATTGTCCCATACGTTACTGCGTTAGAGAGGAAAGGATTAAATAGCAATAAACTAAGTCTTTGATTAATATATATACCGTCTTTGATCATCTCCAACACGATGCCGGCAGCCCTTCGAGCAGGCTTTTGGCCGACCATGCCCTGCGACACCGATCTTGGCTCGAGAGAATCATCTAAGCCGAGCCCTCGTATATGCGAATGGGCTCCGATCCTTTCAATCCGGGTGATCGATCGGACCTCTTGAACCTGGGAAGCAGCGAGGGACTGGAAAAAATAAAAGCGAATTTAATCTAACATGGCGAAAAAATAGCAACGTATTTAAGTTCTACAAAATTTTTCGTAAGATATAGTCGATAGCTATTTCGGCAAACGCCATCGTCAGAACTAGTTCTGATGCGTATTGTACTATTATGCTATTTTTTCACCGTGTTATAATGGAGTTCTACCAATTCAATCAATAAATTTAATCTACACGTTACAATTTATAATTTGATGTAAACGATGAAAATTTACAAGCTCGGGAAAAAAAACTTGACATATTATTTTACGATACCGACTGAAGGTGCTTGATGGAATTTCAATATCAAATTTGAATTGTTACAACTTTGTGCGATTCCACATGTTTTGTCACTAACCATCCGGGTTTCGCCTTTCGGCATCTTCAGGCATTCTATCACACGGATGCAACAGAACTGACTGTCAGTCAACGGAACTGTTTGTCAGTTCTGTTGCATCCGTGTGATAGAAAGTCGGTATCGTAAAATAATATGTTAAGTTTGTTTTTCCCGAGCTTGTAAATTTTCATCGTTTACATCAAAATATAAATTGTAACGTGTAGATTAAATTTATTGATTGAATTGGTAGAACTCCATTATAAAAAAAACATTTCATACTGTCATAGCAACCGAACATAAAAAAAAAACAATTGAAATGCGTAAATTTTTCACTGTGAATAATAAGGAAAACGCATTTAAATATTTTATAAAGGATTAGGTAATCTTTTAAAAAGTATAATAAATTGTTTTAGGTAATCCGCGGTCACTAATTTAACTAATTCAACATAATATGCGCAAAAACAAAATGTTTCGACGATTTTCGTTTCGACACATAACCTCACTTAGCGGCATGAATTTTCTATAATAACAACGTAGTATTCCAAATAACTAGTAAACACTAGACAATGTATTAATATAGAAAGACAAATAACTATATTTTTAACTAATTTAATGTACATATAAACATTAAAATCTTAGTTTTTTTCAACTTACCGCCATGTTCGTAGAAGAATATTATTTTGCTGTACCATCAACTAGAATAGAAACAGTGTCAAGATGTTTAATTATTGCTAGTATATAAAATTTCGAATAATTATTAACTAAATATTTTCAAATTGTTTTATATACTTGGTAGAAACTATTATAATATTGTAGAATATATAAATAAATCAAGTTAAAATTTCAACTGTGATTTAAGTTTTCTAGGTAGATAACTAGTTTTACTTTTAAAGTGCAAACTGTCACCTCTTGATATTTTAAATAACAAAAACACATTTTTAGTACTTATTTTCACCATGTATTTTACGATCAGGGCCGGTTTCGCTCATCGCGAGCGTTATCAACTGATATAATACATTTTACAAGCAAGTCTATTTATGTAAAAATTGGTTGTCTGTAAAGTCGGTTTACGGACGATAGTTTAACGTGACAACGTCATAAGAAAACATTGATGAAATGATTGCATACTTTTATGAATAAAATGGAATCATTTTTATTGAATTATCATTATTTTGTATGGATACGAAGAAGGAGTGAAATGAAATCTACAATTTTTTATTGATATATTTTATTCGCACTCAATAATTCAAATATGTTTATTACTTTGATGAACAGTTTATTTACAAGGAACAATGTGCTTTTAGCAATTTATTTACAACTTTTATACATGTGTGATATTTAACGTCTTCCAATCTGTGTTATTCTGTTAAAGATAGGTCGGTGATAGGAAAAGTAGGAAATGAATGGGAGTGTTTCAACTGTAATGTGTCTCGAAAAAGTCAAATCAATGGTTGTTCCTCTCAGCGTTGTTGAATTATTTACATCTGATGCGCAATCGAGATTGTACATATCTTTCATGAATTTGAGGAATGTTTCATCATTTTTCACGTTTTTGTTGAAGTCGCCACAAAGAAGAATTGGTACATCGGTATCAAATTGCATGATCGGATGTACATACTGGCTGTTGTGCACATACGGAAAAAGTGCTTGACGCAGCAATACACTAATGTTTGAGACACTTGCTCCAGGATGAATGTACACTGCGCCAAGTACAATTTTAAACGTTGAATCAGCAGTGAAGCATGTAATTTCAGCCAAGCACACGTCACAAGCACTAGATAGATGCGGCACAATCCGAACGGTAGGCCGATCGTGCATCTCTATCGCTTATTCGCACTTTCGCTCGCACGCTTGCCTTCGGCGTAACGCGATAAACGGGACAATGAGTCATGTTTTTTCGTGCGTGCAGCGGGCGTTCATCGATTTATAAGACGTTGTCACGTCAATATTTGAGTTAAAGGTAACAAGTATACAAAGCCATGAATCCAAAAATTAAGAAACAATTTACAAGAAATCCTACAATATTGATAAAAATAATGTAAATTAGTTTAAAAATTAAATGTTCACAATCGCTTATAAAAATTTTCAAACAAAATTAAAGTAAATCATTTTACCAACATTAAATGAATAATTTGCTTCTCGTTTTTGTTAGAAAGCATTTGAATATTTGCGTTTTATCAGTCAACAGACCGCTCTAGAACAGCCAAAAAGCCACAGGTTCCCCACACCTGGTGTAGATAATATATTTCTGTTAATATATATACGTAATTAGAGGGAATCGATTATTTATATGCAATAATTGTGAGCGGTTTCAATATTCTTCTTTTTTTAAAAAGTTTATTTTGTGAACTGGCAGCACCAAGCCTCGCTATGAGTCTCAATGCTTTTGTCAAACCGCTGGGTTTCATAGTTGGTATAGCGATATCGTTGCTGTTATTTATAATTGAATTAGTTAATTCGATAGGCAAAGCGACAGTTGATGTGATATTAAATCCACTTATCAGTGACATTCGCGCTGCAATGGCCGGCGAGCAATCGGCCGAGTTGCCTCGAAGGAGGAATAAACTAACTGCTACAACGATACTCGACCGAAACAACATAGGAGCGAATTGGCAGACTTTCATGGCAAACCAGACGGCGGTGGCTAAAAAACCGATACACGTGAATAAAAACGTCGCCGAAAACGAGAATTCGGATGCGTATTGGAAAGCAAAACGTCTAGAAAAAAAAGATAACCTCAAAAATCACAACAATAATAGTGGCTCGGCTAGTATTGCCAGTGGTGAAAATGTTAAAAGGAAACATTCGAAGCCTACGTTGACGAAGTTCGTTGGTATCGATTGTGAAATGGTCGGAATCGGAGAAGGCGGGAACGACAATATGCTGGCCCGAGTATCCCTTGTAAATAAATTCGGCGATTGTATTTACGATAAATTCGTAAAGGCCCGGGAGAAAGTTGTCGATTATAGGTGAGTGTAAAGTCATCGCCGTTTTTTTTTTGCCCGTTTGGCCGTCACCATTTATTATTAAATTTATTATTGACTGCCTGAAAAATACGTATTTTTCGAAACCATAAAAGTTTGATAAATCACACGGTGAAAAAATAGCAATGTATTTTAGTTCTACATTTTTTTTTTATAAGATAGCTATTTCGGCTCACGCCATCGTCAGAACTACACTTAAACGAACGCTTGCTTATCTATATATAACTGTGTAGAAAAGGTACACAATACATCTTCTCTCCTGTTTTAACGACCTAGCTTATTTCCTGCTAGCAATAAAACTAAAAAAATTTTAAAATTTTAAATGACTCCAAAAGGCGACTATATCAATAAGCTTACATATTGCACGGAAATGGTTTATTATGAAAACGAAACAGCCCCTTGTAATGGATTGAGCAGTGGCAACTGACTTATATTAGTTTGTTCGTTAAGAATTTCGTGTGATAATTGATATTTATTGATTTCCAGCTGTTCCAAAGCTGACATCTTGCGACCTTTATTACGAAGATGTAAACACGTAGGCGCTGAGCTTAAATTTATATTATGCGATTCTTTTATAACGTGATAAGCAATAAGTGAATGAGGGATTATAGAGAAATGTCCCGAAACGTAAAAAGCACCTTCGGTCGAAATAATAATTTATTTATCTATCGCGGTAAAAGTTTTACTAATTGACTTCGAACAGATTTGTCATTCATGTTATCGACTGAAGGTTAATTCAAAGAAGCAAACTTGAACTGCTGGAACTTTCTACGAACAGACCAGACAAAGCTGTAACAATTCAAATTTGCATTGATAAATGTCTTTGTAGTGGCGTTCAACTGGTAATATCATGTATATATCATTCAATCAATTTATCACCTGGATGCCAAAAACTGATATGTCTGCCGTCGAAGCAATCCCATATTAAACTTGTTGAGCAATACTTTGAGATATCTCAAATTGAGACAAACATCTCAAGAAGAGCGAGAAAGGAATACAATTTTCCATTAATGAAGATCTGAAGGTCCTTGATGGAATTTTAATATCAAATTTGAATCATTACAGCTTTGTACGACTCCACATACTTTTTCACTAACGACATGGGTCTCGCCTTTCAGGCATATCGTCAGGCATTCTATCACACGGATGCAACAGAACTGACTTTTGATGATGAACAAAACAAAGTTGGAGTCTACAAGGGTCGACAAGGTCAGTTCTGTTGCATCCGTGTGCTAGAATGCCTGAAGATACTGAAAGGCGAAACCCGGGCCGTTAGTGCCAGTACAATTCAAATTTGATACAATTTTCCCTCAATATTGCTCAATATCGATTGGATTCGATACTATACATGTGTACAGTACGAGTTGTATTGTCAGCCGGTCGTCCATTTAATGCATAGGCTCCCGACCTGGGCGTCGCGAAGGGTTTTTTTAGGGGGATCGCCAACTTATACGGTCAACTAAAAAAATATTTGTTTTTGTATTGTATGGAGAGTCGCGGGTCACATGGATGAACCCGAAAAATGTTGGGAAACTATGATTTAATGGCAGTAACGTGTGGTAAAAATTTGCCCAAGAACATTTTTGCTGACGTGATTCTTATTATGTTTCAGGACACCCGTGAGTGGAATCCGTAAAGAGGATATGCTGAATGGCGAGCCGTTTGAGGTGGTGCAGCGCGAGGTGGCCGAGCTGCTCAAGGATAAGACCCTAGTGGGGCACGCACTCAAGAATGATCTCGATGTCCTGTTTCTCAGTCATCCGAGGAGAAGAATAAGAGACACGGCTCGCTATAAACCGTTTAAAAAGGTAATCGCTTTTTCTGACGTGGTTAACAACATTATTGGAATTAGCCCTAGAGCAGTGAGTGGTTCTCACGTGAAATTTCACTGTAGCCGCATTATAAACATCGGCTGTCGTATGGAAATGTCTGGTGTCTGCACCAAATGTGATAAAAATATTTTTTATATAGCGCATTACACTGAATGATCCTTCATACTACCCGGTTGTAGGTAAAATAGACAAATTAAAATGGCAATTGACTTTTTGTATTGCACGTGAAATGCTTGTGTTTTTAGATCGTGTAAATCAATGCTTTAGTAATGTCAAAATATTAAAAAATCTATTGGAAATTAAAAAAATATACAATGGTGCCAAAAAGAAGGATAGCAAGGAAGTTAAACAAGCAAGCTCACGTAAAATCTACTTTAATTCATTGAAAAATAGTATTCGCCTGAACTCACTCTTGTCCACGTAGAATATGGAGCGCGGGGAACCTGTGGTCTTTTGACTAATGCCAATTTGAATGATTCCTGTGAATATATACATATGTAAAACATTTTTTAACAATATAATTAATTCGATTCGTAAATGTGTATTTTTTTTAAATTGCGTTTTGACTAATTCATATTGTGAATTAAGATATTTAGTTTATAAGGGGAGGGGTCGATGTTTTCTTTACCGCGGCCTCATGTTAAATCGGATAAGTGAATGTGGCCTTTTAAAATTGAAAAGGTTCCCCACCCCTGCTCTAACCGTTGGCATTCCGATACGCTGACTGGCTCGAAACCGGACTCGATCATAAATATATTGTGAAAAATTAATACTAAATAATGCAATTTGTGATATCGGCTGAAGGCGCTTTCTGGAATTTCAATATCAAATTTGAATTGTTACAACTTTGCACGATTCCACATGTTTTGTCACTAACGAACCCGGGTTTCGACCGGGCTGTTGCCAGTTCTGTGGCATCCGTGTGATGAAATGCCTGAAGATGCCGAAAGGCGAAACCCGGGTCGTTGGTGACAAAATATGTGGAATTGTGCAAAGCTGTAACAATTCAAACTAAAAAATGTGTATTGATTGAATTGGCATTCACTCGGTAGAACTCCATTATAACACGGTGAAAAAAATACATTGCTATTTTTTTCACCGTGTCAAAAAATGTGTTTTTATCACTTAAAATGACATGTTATTCCATCAAGAAGTGACAGTTAACAACTTACATGTACATCAGTAATTTATTGAATAAACAAACAAATATAAATCGGTTGCCGCTTCTCAGACCATTGCTAGGGGATATTGCCTTAATGTAATAAACCATAAAAACCATACCGTCCAATAGTTAATCTCGTTTAAATTGCCACACATTTAGTTTCATTTACATTTTCAAAATTTTTATTTTTATTGCTAGCAGACAATAAGCTAGGTTGTTAAAAAGGGAGACAAGATGTATTGTGCACCTTTTCTACACAGCTATATGTATAGATAAACAAATGTATGTTTAAACATAGTTCCGACGATAGCGTGAGCCGAAATAGCTGTCAACTATATCTTATAAAAAATGTTGTAGAACTAAAATACATTGCTATTTTTTCACCGTGTTACCTCAGTGATATACAATTGTTAATATGCTGTTTTAGATAACGAAAGGAAGCACTCCATCTCTCAAGCGGCTGTCCAAAGAGCTCCTCGGTGTTACCATCCAGGGCGGAGAGCACAGCTCGGTGGAAGACGCGAGGGCCGCCATGCAGTTGTACTGCCTTCACGCCAGAGAATGGGAAGCGTCGTTGCAGAGCAAAACTAACAAAAGGAACGCCAACTTCGTCTACTGATAATGATCACAATGTGTTGTTTAATTACATTTTAACGCCGAATATATCGTTTAGAGTTTGTCTGCGCTAAGCGCTTATGGAAAAATTGAAAATAATTATAACTAAGCTGTAGAATTACAGTCAACGGTTACGAACATTTTTGTAAACTTTTTATAAAAACAATGTAACATCGTTTTTCCATTTTTTTTTTACAAAACGATATCGAATTTGAATTGTTACAACTTTGTGCGATTCCACATGTTTTGTCACTAACCATCTGGGTTTCGCCTTTCGGCATCTTCAGGCATTCTATCACACGGATGCAACAGAACTGACAAACAGTTCCGTTGACTGACAGTCAGTTCTGTTGCATCCGTGTGATGGAATGCCTGAAGATGCCAAAATGCGAAACCTGGGTCATTAGTCACAAAAGATGCGAATCGTACAAAGTTGTAACAATTCAAAAAACTGTATTGATTTTTACAATTTATATGTCAATCATTTGAGCGGCATTTGTATATTTTGTTATAAATGAAAGGCTTTTTTATGGGTCAATCTGAACGGTCCGTAATTCATTTTTTTCACATCTTCAGGCATTCTATCACACATGCAGTAAACTGATCATTGAATAAAGGCAAAGAACTTAACTGGGCACTGTTTATTTTTAAAACTTCTGCGTGGTTTTATTTACGGTAAATATTTGACAAATGTCCATGTTTCTTTGTTTAATTAAATGCTGTTAAGTGTTTCGAACTCTCATTTCTTGATTATGTATGATTTTGCCCATGTAAAAATGATGACAGTTATCTTTAATTTATTTTATTTTAAACAATTACCTTGAAGTCCATATTTCTAATTCAATTCTGGATCTTTATCGCTTATACAGTTATTTAATTTTTTATCGGCATGTACTCTAGAACATAGTTTCTAAACCTTTTTATATCCGCAGACCATCAACATTGGAATAAAATAATATTTTTTTTTTTTTTTATATCGACTGAAGGCGCTTGATGGAACTTCAATATTAAATTTGAATTGTTGCAACTTTGTACGATTCCATATGTCTTATCACAAACGACCCGGGTTTCGCCCTTCGGCATCTTCAGGTATTCCTGAAATACCTGAAGATGCCGAAGGGCAAAACCCGGGTCGTTTTTGATAAGACATATGGAATCGTACAAAGTTGCAACTATTCGAATTTAATAAGTACTTATTTTATTGATTTCTTACTCAAAGCAATTAATTTTGCAACAATATTTAAGTATATTAAAATATTCAGTAATAAAAAAATCTCCACAGAATGGTCTTCAAAATCACCGTTTGAGAAACTATGTTCTAGAAAATGAACCGAACAAAACTAAATTTTTGTTCCTTCTTTTATATATATTTTGTAGAACTGATATACATTGTTATTTTTTCACTGTGCCAATTTTTAGAACAATTTCTTTTGGTCAAGACTTAATAAGCACCAAATGACATTTGCATCAAATATCAACACAAATCATTCATAGTGTTCTATTTCAGTACAAAAATAGTCAATAATTTAACCAATTAATGTTGATAGACTTTGTTTTTTTTCTGAAAGAAAATAACAAACACTGCCTTATAAAAAAACATATTTATGTCTTCGCCCCTTTGATTGGACATTCGAGGGACATTTATAACATAACAGTTATTGTGTCTTTAAAACCTATCGATCTAAAGGTTTCAATATACATAAAGTGCCCTAAAACCCAAACAGCGTCTGTTGGCGCAAAATTTCACAATGTTTCACATTAGGTATTGTAAAATTGTAAAACAATTTCAAGAACAACTCAATTCAATATAATTTTGAATTGTTGGAACTTTGTACGATTCTACATGTTTTGTCACCCACGACTTAGGCGTCGCCTTTCAGTATCATCAGGCATTCTATCACACGGATGCAATATAACCGACACATAATAGACAGTTAGCATCGGTTATATACTAACGAAATTAATTATAAAGGAAAAACACAGACCTTAACGCTAGGATCTAAGTAAATAACTAAAATAATTTTTAATAACTTTGATTTAATATTAGCAATGACAATCAACTGCCTGTGATAAATTTTCTTAACGTTAAATACTGTTAATGAGTCTTTCATGAAGGATTTTACAACAAATAATAATCAACATCATTAAAATGCAACTGGGTAATTTTAGACTTAGAAATACCTACGTATTTTAAATTGGTGGGTAGTGGTGGGAATTAAACATCAGGTGACATAATATAGGAATTTAATTTATGATCTGAAACGCGGGTTGTTGCTGACAAAACACGTGGAATCGTACAAAGTTTCAACTATACAAAAATAATTTAAGAATTGTTATTAGGTTTAATGCATTGTGTTAAGTGAATTTTTTTATGATTATCAAAAATAAAAACTATTGAAATGTTGTATTTTTAATATCCATTAATGCTATTTTTTTTTAAACTACACATCCTCTGAGAATTTTAAAACAGTGTTTATCAAACTTTTGAATTTTGAATTCAAGCGCTTACAGTTTTCGGTGCGAAGTGCTGCCTTCTTCATTGACCATAAACAAACACAGGGATAATGGCCACGAGTGTGTGGACTAGATTCGAATAATCGTTCTTCTCTCATGGACAACTTATGTGGCCAGCTCACGAGTCGAAAAACGTGATTTATTCATACACGTACCGGACGGGAAACAAAAAATGTCATGTATACAAAAGCACTCAAATGAACTAATACAATTAAAACGACACTAATGATAATTAAATTGTTTTTTATCATAAAGAGTATCCTAGAATTCCCTCTTCAAATGACAACGTTTTCGACAACGCGTTGATGGGTCAACTTATTTACCAACAAAACTCCTTTAATCAATTCAGAAATCTTTATTTCTTCAAAAAATACAAAAACTTAAAACTAGTTCAATAATTATTTGTATAAAAAATATCCACAGAAATAAATTACTTAGTAATGACGCCATACAATTAACTTGTATGTTTATTTATTTTTGAGGCCAGAAACTTTTATGTTTGTTTATTTTTGAGGCCAGAAACTTTTATGTTTATTTATTTTTGAGGCCAGAAACTTTTATGTTTATTTATTTTTGAGGCCAGAAACTTTTATGTTTGTTTATTTTTGAGGCCAGACACTTTTATGTTCGTTTATTGTCGAGGCCATCTGTAATGATAAATAAAAAAAAACATTAGTGAAATTATATATTATGCATAATTTTACTTCGCCCCTAATTGTGAACAATTTAACATGTTTAGTGCCTAGTTCCATAATGTATTTTATGATCAGGACCGGTTTCGCTCATCGCAATCATTATCAAAAGAAAGTCTATTTATAAAAAAAATGTTTTAAAGATAGCAGGTATACAAAACCATGGGTTTTTGATTATTTTGCAAACGACATTAAGGTAAATCAATAATCCATCGTTGAAATAAGTACTAAAAAATGTGTTTTTTATTATTTAAAATATTGCGTCTTTCCATCAAGAAGTGACAGTTGACAACTTAAAAGTGAAAAAACTAGCTTGTTGTGATATATTATATAATGAGTGCTTAACATGTTTTTCCCAATGTACAGCATGTCTAGTATTATATAATCATATCGATAGACTTGAACAGTGATTGCCAGCATTTAAAAGGTTAAAAGGATTCGGAAGGAAAAGTGTTAAAAATTGTATAATTGTGTAATTGAAAGGGACAATGAATAAAATAGGATAGAGGTAGGAAATCTTGGTGACCAAAATTAGGATACTACGCTAGGACAGTACTAAAGTTAGTGAAATCCTCTTGCTGTGATAAATATTTAGTTAAACATGTTGAAACATCACTAACGATACGGATTTTGCCTTTCGACATCTTCAGGCATTCTATCACACGGATGCAACAGAACTGACAAACTTAATAATTTATGATATCGACTGAAGGTGCTTGGTGGAATTTCAATATCAAATTTGAATGATTTCACATGTTTTGTCACTAACCAGATGATTTCAGTTGTATGATCGTTACTTGCCAGATTGAAATAAGTAGGTATCTCTAAATATAAAAGAAACCCATGTATATTTTAATGTTCGTTGACTTATATTCGTTGTAAAACCCTTTAAAGAAAGTCTCATTAACAAGATTAATCGTTAATGAAAATTATCATAATAGGCAATTGTGTGAATAATTATTAAATTTGTTTTAGCTGCAATTTACTGCTTGTGTGTGTGTTTTCCTGTAATTAATAACTTTGGTATATAGATGGTGCTAACTATTTTACGTCAGTTATGTTGCATCCGCGTGATAGAGTATCTGAAGATGCCGAAAGGCGAAACCCGAGTCGTTAGCGACAAAACATGTGGAATCGTAGAAAGTTGTAACAATTCAAAATGAAATAATTAGTAGTGGATCAATTGGAGGATTTTGAAGCATTTATATGTATATTTAATAAGAACAAACCGTTTCAATGAAGAGCTTTAATACATCTTCCCACCGCCGGAAGAGCTGGCAGCCGCTGCAGAACTGCTCCCTCCACCAGAACCGGCTGCCGCAGCAGCTGCCGAACTGCCACCTGCTGAAACAGCAACACTTACAGCACTGGAATCGGAACCAGCCGCGGCCGCTGCCGCCGCTGAACTACTTCCACCTGCTGCGCTGGCTGCTGCAGCACTGGACCCTCCACTACCAGAACTTGAACTAGAGCTTGAGCCTTTACCGGATGACGAGCTAGACGAGGGTCCGTTACTCGAAGAAGACTGGGAGCTTTTTCCAGAAGAGCTACTCGACGACGAAGAAGTTCCTCCATCATTGTTATTCGACGAATGCATGACCATCATATTGTCAGTTTTCATTACTGTTGAAGTTATTATCTTAGGTTTTGTCATTTTTGTTTTCATCGGCATATCGTCTTCCGGTTCGTTCACATTGTCACTGTGTTCCATCATTGCTCTTTTCATCGGCACGTCGTCTTTCATTGTCGGTTTTTTTATCGGGTTTGGCGCTGGACTATTGTGTGCCGGTTTTACGGGCATCGTCATCTTCATTCTTGGCGTCGGTTCATCGTCTGTCATTGATTTTTTCATTCCCCCGTCGCTCTGGGTCATTTTGCGTCTCACCGGCAGAGTAGTTTTCTTCATCGGAATATCATCGGTGTCGTACCAGTTACTTTCCACGGGCATCGTTGTTTTTGGATTTGATTTCTTCATTGGTAGTTCATCGTCGTCGTCCCAGTAACTTTTCGGTGGTAAAGTGCTTTTCGTAATCGGTTTTTTCATTGGAACATCGGCGTCATAATCATTTATCATCATCGTGTTTTTTGTCGCCATATTGTTCTTAACCATTGATTTCTTCGTAGGCAAGTCATAGTCATACCATTCGGATTCCGCCATGTTATTTTTCATTACTGGCCTTTTAACTAGCACATAATCATCATTCCATTCATTTGCCGTCATCGTCTGCTTTTTGTTCATTATCCCGGTATTTTTTACTGGCATATCATAGTCCTGCCAGTCATTTTCCATAGGCATATTGTTCATTGCTGTCTTTTTTATCGGCATACCGTAGTCGTTCCAGTCGCTTGTCATCATTGTGTTTTTCGCAGGTCTATTCATTGGCACGTAACCATTATTCCAATCATTTACCATCATAGTTTTTTGCATTGGCATATCAGGTTTCATCATCGGCATATAATTGTCGATTTTCATCATTGACATGTCATTCATCATCGGTTTATTCATGTAGACATTATTTTTATTCATCATAGTGACATCATCACAAATTTCCAATGGTTTCATCATTGGTTTGTTCATTGGCATATCGTTCATTGGCTTGTTCATGTAGATATCATTCATCATCGGTTTATTCATTGGCATATCATTCATCATCACCGGTTGCATTGGCATACCATCTTTCATCATCGGTTTACCCATTGACATATCGTTCATCATTGGTTTGCCCATTGACATATCATTCATCATTGGTTTGCCCATTGACATATCGTTCATCATTGGTTTGCCCATTGACATATCATTCATCATTGGTTTGCCCATTGACAAATCGTTCATCATTGGTTTATCCATTAGCATGCCATCTTTCATCATTGGTTTATCCATTGGCATACCGTCTTTCATCATTGATTTGTCCATTATCACATCTTTCACCATCGGTGGATGCATTGACATGTCATCTTTCATCATCGGTTTGTCCATCGTCATATCTTTCATCATCGTCGGGTGCATTGACATGTCACTATTCATCACGGGCTTGTTCATATATATGTCATTCTTCATTAACACCATACCGTCGTTCATCATTGGTTTATACATGGACATATCACTTGCCATTACGGGCTTTTTCATTGACATGTCGTTTATTGACATTGGAACACTAGCACCGCAAGTACCGTCCATCGGTTTCATTACCGGCTTGCCCATCGTCAAATCATTTTTTATCATTGAAACGTCATTTTTCATCATGTAAATGTCACTCCTCAGCATTGACATATCATTTTTTATCTTATACATATCATTGATCGTTGGCTTGTCCATACCCATGTCATCTTTCATCAATTTTTTATTCATTGACATGTCATTTTTCATCATGGGTTGATTCATAGCAATATAATTTGGAACTGGCTTATTATTTTTCATCATCGGCATATCGTCATCCCAATCGCCCATCGGCACTGGTGCTTTTCTCATGACCATGTCATTCTTCGTCATTGGTCTGTTCATTTGCTTGGTCATGGACATGTCATTCATTTTCCCCATTGACATGTTGGCGTCCCATTCTGGGTTCCTCTTCTTCATCATGGCTATCTCGTCTCTCCACGTTGGGTTCATAGTCTTTTTTGAGGGCATCTCTGGTGCCCAATTACTGTAGTCACCATCCAATTGTTTTGGAGCAGCTTCTACATGCATAATCTAAAATATAAAAAATCAAATTAACATTTACACATCAACTTTCATATAATATATAATTGAATGAATTACTGTCATTCTATGTATAATATCACACGACTGCAGTTGAACTGTCACCTTTTTTTTTGTATAATTCTTCATGTTATTTTAAATTTTAAACGGTATATTTTATGATCAAAATCGGTATCGCTAATCGCAAGCATTATCAAATAATATAATATATTATATATAACAAGCAAGTCTTTTATACAAATTTGAGTCGAAGTTTGCAGGTATACAAAACCATGGTTTCACAAACTAAGGAAACAATTTAAATGAATTCATACGAAATACAACATATATTCTATACTGCATGACTTCATATAAACTGTTTTATTTTTTGAACCTTTAGGTTTGTATACCTGCTAATTTTAAACTCAAAATTTTGGATGCGGATTGTAGTTTGCTTTTAGTTTGTATGCGATGAGTGAAACCGTTCTTAAACATAAAATATATTGTAGAAATAGTACTAAAAATGTGGTTTCATTATTTAAAATAACATGCCTTCTCACCAAGAAGTAGCAGTTAACAACAGTAAGCAACATCTTAAAAGTTATTCTTCTTGTATATAAGCGATGCAAGCTGTTTATTGTCCGTCAGCTCTATTGCATTCGTATAATATACTATCTAAAGATTCCAAAAGGCGAAACCTCGGACGTGAATAACAAAACATGTTATATATATTGTAAATAAACCAATTTTCGACGATCTAGAATATCGCAAATTAAATTATTTCAAAAGGTTGAAAATCGTAAAAAAATAATAATATGGTTGACGCTACCGTTCATCGTTTGGCAAGAGCTATTGTGTCAAATGGACAGACATATGTGTGTATTTTTGATTTTTAAATTGTCTACTGGGTTATAAATGAAGTAAAAATGAGACAAAACGTCACAATAATTCATGCTTTTGATAAATGGATGAATAAAAAAGAGAATACTCACCAAATGTATGAGAAAAAAAGCTCCAACCACGGAAAAACTTCTGTTCTTAACCATTTTTTAAAAAGCACTTTTTTAGGCAATAGTAAGCTTAGAAAATTGAAACCGTTGTTTTTAAAAAATCTATTAAAATGTATGATTAACGATCGTTTTCTCTATCGAGTTGTTTCGATTATGATATTCGAGAGTCGTTTCCGCATTTTATATCTAAAAAATGGTTTAATTCTATAAAAATACAACGAAAAACCAACAAATATTCATTGAAACATTTGTACGGCAATTATTTCATTAATTTTTATATAATAAGCCAAATGTGTTACATTTGTATGACAGAATAGGTAACAATCGGTCATTCAAATGACCAATTGTACCATTCAACATAATTATTATTGCTTAATCTATTGACGCGTGAAAAGGACAATTATTTCGGTTGTTTGAATTCTTGATCGACGATCTATAACAGTGCTTCTCAAAGCTATACGACGTGAACACTCAATAAATATTTAAAATAATAAAAAAAAATCATTATTCTTTCGAATGAGTCTTTGACAATTGTTCAAATTAATTAATGGAATATTGATTTACCATGGTAATTTTGATGATTTGGTCGGTTAACGAGCAGTTCGGATTGTGAACAAATCGGACATTGAATACTATCATAAAAGTTTTCGGAACAAAGTAAACGATCTTTCCAATCCATAATAACAATTTGTTGTAAATAGATGATTGGTTAACTAACAATTCGGGTAACGAGCAAATATTCGGATAACGAACCAAAACTATTTTTGTAACCCACTTACTATATCTCTGACATTAATTGACCTTTTACATTCGACAGACTTTAAAAACGACTTGTTTCGTGATCTATAATAAAAAATCTATCGTAAATATATGATCGGTTAACGAACAATTCCGACAGCGAACATAGTATTGGAACAAATAATGCTCGTAAACCGATCACCCACTGTAAATAAGAATGCTTGAATATGAATTTAAAAAAAAATGAATTGTTACAAATTTGTACGGTTCCACATATTTTGTCACTGGGTTTCGTATTTCGGCATCTTTAGGCACTCTATCACACGGATGCAACAGAACTTATGTACAGTAAGCAGTTAGCATCGCCTATATATCAAAGGTATTAATTAAAGGGAAACACAGACCCCAAAGCGAAAACTAAACGGCAGATAAAACAAATTTAATAATAATTAACACAATTGCCTCTAGTGATAATTTCGATTAACGATTTTTCGCTAATGAGTCATTCTTGAAAGGGTTTTACAACAAATAATAACCCGGGTCGTTAGTCACAAAACATTTGGAATCGTACAATCGGAAAGTTTGAGAAACGCTTACAACGTAATACGTATGTCAACAATATGGCAATTGAAATTGTATTATGTATTGAATTCGGTTACAATAAGTCAAATGTTACTTACTGTATACACAGTTGAATTGACATTAATCGCTCGATCTATTGACGTTTTGATTCACCACAATTGATTATATATCTAAAATAACAAAAATTCAAACAAATCAACGTCGATTTTATTAATTTTTGTTTGTTTTGTGGTAAAAAGTAAACGTTTTTTTTATATATTTGACTTTTGATATCGATGTATGCCTTTTTTGTATTTATTATATATATATATATAAAAATTTTAGGGAATTCATTCCATAACTGTATTTTGTGATGAACTGTAAAGATGGCAATGTGTTGCGAGCTGTCCACTTCTAAGATCATTAATACACTATAGAAAGCTGTCAGATTCGCGTGCATAACGGCCGGTGGAGGGTCAAATAAACACGCAGTCGAGTGTGTCTTGAGTATTTAAACAGTAGGTATATTAATTTATCAAATAATGCTATATTAACTCAGCTTCTACTGACACACAAAAAGAGTATTCCATCATTGAATCAAAAGTTGTATTTCTACCCAGATTTCGCCTTTCGACGTCTTCAGATATTTTATTTGCACGAATGAAATATATTTAACGGACAGTAAACAGCTTGCATTAATTATATACAATGAGAATAAGTTTTAAGGTGTTAACTGTCACTAATAGATGGAAATGCAATATTGTATTTGAAATAATAAAAACACATTTCTTATAGTACTTATTTCCATAAAATATGTTTTGTGATCGGTTCGCTTATCGTGAGTATTATCAACGTCGCTTGATAATTCTCGCGATAACTGAAACCGGTCCTGATCAATCAATAATCCATTAAGAGTTCAGAACAATCGTGAAAGACTCGTTAGGAAGAATAATGAATATTTTTTTATGTGTTCAATACGTTGACGGATATGCTCAGACCGTTCATGGAACCAAACATTTCTCTCTTCATTCGCATTATAATATATTTCGTTTATACTAGTTTCAAGATGATTGAATAAAACGTTTATTGCTTTTTGAAACGTAGAACCAATTAACAAAAGGTTATGCGTCATATATTAAAAAATGCTATTAGTCTAAACCCACTCTTGTCTACGTGAAGTTTGTTGACATCTGAAGCAAAGCTGTTGATATAATTTATGTTATTGACTGAAGGTGCTTGATGAAATTTAAATATCAAATTTGAATTGTTGAAACTTTAAACGGTTCCACACGTTTTGTCACTTACGAAATGGGTTTCGCATTTAGGCATCTTCAGGCATTCTATCACACGTATGCAACAAAACCGATACATAATAAGCATTGGTTATGTACAAAATAAATTAAAACAAAAAAACACAGACAAGTAGTGCAAATAAACAACAAAAATTAAATTAAAGAATATTGATTTGATAATAACGATTATCAATTGCCTCCGATAAGTTTTAATAACCCTAAATAATGTTAATGAGTCATTAATGAAACGATTTTACAATAAATAATAATCAACTATCATTATTCAAATGCAATTGGGTAAATTTAGACTAAGAAATACCTACTTATTTTAAATTGGTGGGTAGTGGTGGGAATCGAACATCAGCTGACGTAATACAGTAATTTAATTTATGTGGTTGTTGACACTTTGAACTGATCTAACGTAAAGGATATAACAAGGGGGAATTAGGAAGAACAAACTAGTCGTTTTTAGTATAATTTGAATTTCATAATTAGCCTCTGTTTTATTTTTTAAGCCATGTTATAAAATAATGTATTATCCTCCTCTTATGATGTAATAAATCAACACCTTCATCCAAGTTTAAATGTTGTTCGTCAAAAATGTTGATGTTCATACCAGTGGCATTCCCAATTGGCGGGCTGGGCCTTTGGAAGAATATAAAATTCATATGCACGACTTCTCAAAACAAAACCTGGGATATATAATATATTTTAACATTATTCAAGGATAGCAAAGTTCTCGTTTTGGCCGGTATAAGTCGAAAGAAATGTGTGGACAAGTTCATTTTTCTTCAAGATTAAGAATGCCTTAAAGAAAGTTAGTTGGATAAAGTCTTGGGTAGCCTCTTCCGAGCCTTACCCACCGTGAGGACTTATTCCAAATCCATATGGGCTTAAACAATAAAGGCACTCCTAAATCCATTTCGTACAAAGACATTGCACATTGATATGAAAATTTGGGGATCCGAAATGGCTTTAGTGGCATGGAGGGCAAATCATGCATTTGTAACCCTCCCCAATCTATGTGTCATATAAACTTTTATGTTGCATCCGTGTGGTAGAATGCCGAAAGGTGAAACCCGGGTCGTTAGAGGCAAAACATGTGGAATCGTACAAGTCGACTTGAGAGTGGGTCTATTGTTTGGGCCCCAGGAGATTTGAAATATGCCCTTATGGTGGAAAAGGTTCAGGAGAAATTTTTGAGACTTCTTTACTTGAGAGCATACGGATACTATCCGTGGCTTTATCCAACTGACTTTCTTTTGGGTATGCTCACTTTTAATAGTTTGAAAAATCGAAGAGAAATATATCTAGCCACATATTTCTTTCGGCTAATTCGAGGCCAAAATGAGAATTCTGCCATCCTTGATAATGTAAATTTGTATGTTCCGGATAGTTTTTTTAAGAAATCGTGTACATAATTTGTTTGTTCTTCCAAAGTGTAGAACCAGTCTGCCAATGGGGATGCCAATGGTAAGAGCATTAACAATGTTCAACGGTATTGCTTCGGATTTTGACATATTTCATGTGGACGAAAGTGAGCTCAGACGAATGCTATTTTTTCAGTTAAAGTAGACATTTCATGAGCTTACTTGGTTGACTTTCTTTTTGATTGTTTTATATTATTTGTTGAATTTTTATATTTTTATGTTTTATATTTATGTTAATATGTTACCGTGCAAAAGCATTGAATTAATAATTTGTAAGTTTTGTACCGTATAGTTGTAATAAATAAATAAAAATAAATAAAGTTGTAACAATTCAAATTTGATTTTGAAATTCCATCAAGCGCCTTGAGTCGATATCATAAATTATATGAACTGAAGTTAAAATTAAGATTTAATGCATATTATCATTTATTTTTCTAATTTAATCGTTCATCACAATTATAAATGTTATGAAGGCGTAAGCCGAAATAGCTATCAACTATATATCTTATAAATTTCGTAGAACTAAAATACATTGCAATTTTTTTACCGTGTTAAATAAATTTTAAATTCAAGTTCAAAATAATAACAAAAAAATTTATTGATTGAATTGGCATTCACTTGGTAGAACTCCATTATAACACATATAGTCTTATTGTCATAGACACCTATTGTTTCATTTAGAATTTTGAAAATTTAGTGCCAGTGTGTTAAAGCAACAAGCTAGACCGTTGGAACAGGAGAGAGGATGTGTTGTGTACCTTTTCTACACAGCTATATATAGATAAGCAAATGTTAGTTTAAGCATAGTTTTGACGATGGCGTGAGCCGAAATAGCTATCAACTAGATTTGTTAAAAATAATTTTGTAGAACTAAAATACATTGCTATTTTTTCACCGTGTAACAAAAAAATTCATTTTTTTCAGTAGAAAACAATTTATTCACAATATAAAATTTTTGCACAACAATCTTTTGACGTTTATAGAAAATAATTGTGAGCAATGTATTCGGCACCCAGTTTTACGGAAGGATATTGCGTTTTCTACGTCTGTAGCCGTGTGGTCAACGTCACGATATTCGGCTATTGTGTATTAACGGTTCGAATTCTACATTATTGCACATCGAAATTCTTACTGTAAGTATTTTACAATTATTCAAAAATTCAATCTCTCTTTGTCATATAGATTGAGGATTTATAGATTGAGTTGTGATAGAATCTGTGGTCAGCTAATCAATCTTATTTTAAGGAACAAATTGATAAGATGAAGGTTTTCACGGCTTAAAATACGAATCCACAATTAATTGAACTAGAATAAAGACAGGAATCTATTCTCTTTTGGTTAGGTGTCTTGATTATCTATCATTAAGTACCACTTGTAAAATGCATGTGTTATAAAAATGGCAGAAGTTGTAATTGATTTAAGTTTGTTTTAAACCATTTTTCAACGAATTGACAGCTATCTGTTGTGTAACTATCTTCTGGGAGGCTTTCAAATCTATTAATGCTGTCTGTCAACCAAATTAACCAACAACACAACTCTTATTTTTGTCAGGTTTTTTTCCTACCTTTCCTATTAATGTACATTAAATTAAAAATCAACCAAATAATCCAGTAAATTGTTCATTGAAACATTCTTCATAATGTTGTTTCTTCACTGATATGTAGGTGATGATACTAAACCAAGAATGAGCGATAAATAATGGATAGAACTATTCACACCGTTTTGGACAATGTAATCAAACATAAAATAAAGTTCATAATAAGTTATGTGTAACAAAATTGAACCATCAATCACTGTGCCAAGTGATTTGGATGAACAATTGAAATCGAAACAAAGCCCTTTGTGAACCAGATGTCAGTTGAACAAACAGAACCATTTCAATGCAAGAAAGACAAAAAAAAGTGACTCTTTTGGACAATAGGCCAGGTCTTATGTTTGCGATGGGCTTTGTTTGGTCAGCGGCATACGGTCTAATATGATGCACAGCGTATTTAAGGTAAAGGTGGTCTCGGAATCGGTACACTTGTCAATTCTTCATCATCACCGGAAGATCTTCCAAAGCTTCAGACACCGCAAGAAGTCAGGTCGCCAGCAGCACCAGAAAAATGGCCAGAATTTCATTCGCGTTTCTCCTTCTGGGGATGTTCGTCTTCGCAGTGACGGTAATTTCCTTTATTGGTCCCAATTCCAAATTCCCAAAGCTTAACTCAACTATTTCTATATAAATTGTTATAACTTTGTATAATTCCACATTTGTTTTGTCACTAACGGGTTTCGCCTTTTGGCATCTTCAGGCACTATAACAATGATTAATACTTTACAAATAAAGTTCATTCAATCTTGTCATACTATTGATATAATTTACGATTATCGACTGAGGGTGCTTGATGGAATTTCAATTAAATCAAGATGGAATTGTTGGAGCTTTGTACGATTTCACATATTTTGTCACTGCCGTACGTTTTGCCTTTCAGCATCTTCAAGTACTTTAAAAGATGCAACAGAAGTGACACTGAAAGTTTTCACTTTTGTGGTGCTAACTGTCACTTTCTGATGAAATGCCGTGATAATTTAATTAATTAATATTAAACTAAAACAATCAAATTTTTGGTCAGTTCTTTTGCATCCGTGCGATAAAATGCCGAAAGGCGAAACTCGGATCGTAATTGACAAAACATGTGGAGTTGCAAAAGAATTTTACAATTTAAATTTGATAGTGAAATTCCATCAAGCGTCAATCGATATCATAAATTATATATATATATATATACTATTCCTCATAAAAACGTCAAGAAAACGATATTAATTCCTATTTTATTGAAATTTTTTCAGTTTTAGTCTATTAAATACTTCTAAATATACAAATAAAAATGTCTAAGGGGTGACCAAATATGTGATTACGATCGAAGACAACAGATTTTCGTGAGCAATCGAAAGAAATGCACTTACAAATTAATTAGTTTCGAAGCAAAAAATACGTGTTATTGCCTCAGTCAAGACTTCGCCTGCAATAAATTAATTCAAAAAATGGTATTTTCAGGTTCAACAAGGACAGAGTGCTCCATGGGAAGAGAAGGAAGAAGAACATCATGAAGAGGAACGTCACGAAGAGGAGAAGCACGAAGAAATGCACCACGAGGAAGAGCATGATTCATGGAATGAAGGTGGTGGCAATTCAGCCAGTGCTGCTGCAAGCTCTGGAGGAATGGGCGGATCTAGTGCGACTGGTGCTGCAAGTTCAGGAGGCAAAGGAGGCAGTGCGGCTACTGGATCAGCAAGCTCTGGTGGAAAAGGAGGAAGTGCTGCCACTGGTGCAGCTAGCTCTGGTGGAAAAGGAGGAAGTGCTGCCACTGGTGCAGCTAGCTCCGGAGGTAAAGGAGGAAGTGCTGCTACTGGTGCAGCCAGCTCTGGTGGAAAAGGAGGAAGTGCTGCTACAGGTGCGGCCAGCTCTGGTGGAAAAGGAGGAAGTGCAGCAACTGGAGCAGCCAGCTCTGGAGGTAAAGGAGGTAGCGCTGCGTCTGGTGGAGCAAGTTCTGGTGGAAAGGGAGGAAGTGCGGCATCTGGTGGTGCAAGCTCTGGAGGTAAAGGAGGAAGTGCTGCTACTGGTGCAGCCAGCTCTGGTGGAAAAGGTGGTAGCGCTGCGTCGGGTGGAGCAAGTTCTGGTGGAAAGGGAGGAAGTGCTGCATCTGGTGGGGCAAGCTCTGGTGGAAAAGGTGGTAGCGCAGCTACTGGTGCAGCAAGCTCAGGAGGTAAAGGAGGCAGTGCAGCCACCGGTGCGGCAAGTTCTGGTGGAAAAGGAGGCAGTGCTGCCACTGGTGCAGCCAGTTCTGGTGGAAAAGGAGGAAGTGCAGCCACAGGTGCAGCCAGCTCTGGAGGTAAGGGAGGTAGCGCTGCGTCTGGAGGAGCAAGTTCTGGTGGAAAGGGAGGCAGTGCTGCTTCTGGCGGTGCAAGCTCTGGTGGAAAAGGTGGTAGTGCAGCAACCGGTGCAGCCAGCTCTGGAGGTAAGGGAGGAAGTGCTGCTTCCGGCGGCGCAAGCTCTGGCGGAAAAGGCGGCAGTGCGGCCACAGGCGCAGCTAGCTCTGGGGGTATGGGAGGAAGCGCCGCCTCCGCCGCTGCATCCAGTGGTGGTGATGGACACAAGTAAACACCAGCTCAAAAATGAGCTGAAGAGGACTTGGAAGGTACATCCAAATGTAAGAATACTTTCACATACTCATTTTCAATAACTTACCGTCAATTGCGCATTGAATATTTTCAAATATAATGTAGAACTTAAATTTCTCTACCACTGCTAACCACAATCGTTGACGGTTAAATAAAACTCATTAATTAGCTCTGCGAAGAGAACGCAGAATATTGTGTCATCACATGCCCATGGTTGGCCATTACACTCTTATTAAAACGTGCCAATCTACTATTAATCGCCAGAAAAACTAACAATTTTTATTTTGCCATTTCAGATGTTGTTGCCCGGCATATTAATTGACAACCTTCCACGACCTAACAAACAATTTGAATTGCTGTATTTAATACTTCTTTCAATACTGTTTCAATTTATGAATATTAATATATATATATATATATATAATTTATGTATTGTATTGCTTTATATCTATAACAACTTCGAAATTTTGAAGTTTTTAATCAGTGTTCAACAAGCAATTGTTGTTGAATTTACAATGGTTAATTTTTGTTTTTATAAACATTTTTTTGACCAATTGTGTCATAAATGTTTTATTTATTCCAAATCTAATTAGTTTTTTATTTAAATGTTTTAAATTGACGTTCCAAAATGTCCTATAACGTCCCTAAAGTAATTGTCATTAAAAACAAAAAGTCTAGGAAGGTATAATTAAAAAATAATAAAAAAAAAATTAGCAATTGAATTTTATATTGCAAAACAAATAATCTTGTTGTAAACAATATTCTAGAATCTTTACAATAATTTCGACATGGTTGTTCATCAAAAACTGTAAAATTTTGCAGAATATTTTACAAAAAATTACAAACCTGGATTATTCAAGTGTTTTATTATATATTTCAATAATCAACTTGTATTGTTCAATTGGTACTGTATTAAAACTTATTTCGAAGATGTTCATTTTATATTTATCAATGAAACCATACAAAAATATTTTATATTTATTATATGGTTTGGCACCACTTTCGTGGTGATGGTCAGCAAAATTGTTCTTTTTTGGATGTATAATATTATATAAATAAAAAAAATATATATTAAAAAAAAAATCTTTTTTAATTAACACTAACAAAATTTTCGTATCGCCTTTACTTGTGTAAAAAGACACGCATGTGTATAATGTGAACGTAAGACATGGAACCTAAGCATGCATTCTTAAAACTTTGTACGATTCCACATGTTTTGTCACTAACTACCCTACGTTTCGCTCTTCAGCATCTTGAGGTACTTTAATGGATACAATAGAGCTGACAACTGAACTATGAGTTGAGTCGCATCCTTGTGATAGAATGCCTGAAGATGCCGAAAGCAAAAACCCGGGTCGTTAGTGACATAACGTGTGGAATCGTACAAAGCTTTAACAATTCAAATAAACATTTAAAGTAATAAATGAATCAAAATGCGAGGAATGGAGACGTTTAAAAAGGTAAAAAAACACGACTCCGAAATAGACCAACAACGCGACTACTGAAGGCGCCTGATGAAATTTCAATTGCAAATTAAAATTGCTGAAACTTTGTACGATTCTACGTGTTTCGCCTTTAGTTTTCTATCATTACATCATACGGATGCGAAAGAACTGATGCAAAATGAACAGTTAGCATCGGTTATAACATATACCAAATGAGTTAATTAAGAAAAAAACACCATTAGGCTAGGATCCAAATAAACAACTGAAATAATTTCAATAATACTGATTTAATAATAATGACACTCGATTGCTTGTGGTAAGTTTAATCAACGCTAAATACTGTTAATGAACGTTTCATGAAAGGATTTTATAAAAAATAATAATTACAAAAATGCAATTGGATAATTTTAGACTTAGACATACCTACTTATATCAAATAAGCAGGTATTGCTAAGAATTAAACACCAAGTCCTTTGGGATGTAATATGTTGTGTTGTCCAAGGTTGTGGTTAAGGTTCCCCATATACACATTTTAGCCAAAGTGATTTTTTTGCAAAGGAATAATATTATTATTATAGCTCTGGGTTAAGTCTACAATTTTAGTCAAATTGTGTTCATAGGTATACATCCTCCACAACGTTTATTTGTCACAATTTATTAATAATAATTATTAAATTATTAACTGCTAATATGTCAACAATTAAAAACGGATGATTACAGTATATCAGTGGTAGTCAAACTTTTTTTCACTATAACCCACTTTTGTGTCTCTGTAAATAGTAACATATTCTAACCGCCCATTGGTTCCATATTGATTGTGATTTATATAGGATTTGTAAGGCTGCTATTTTTTATTGATACATGGCGACTCCTTTTGGTAATCCAAAAAAAGCTCTTTTTAAAATCAATATAACGTCAATAATAATAAACAGAGTATCATGTTTTAAGAATTCATTATGATTCAAACAGATGTCACTGTGCGTTCAAAATAAAAGATAATTTAAAATAGTTGAATAGGCAGCAACTCCTCGGAGGTAAGAAAATCACTTCACAGAAACCACGACAGCTTAGAAGCAATACCTCTAAAGTGACGAGTGACGAAGAAAGTCTTTTTAAAATCACAAAGCTACCTCTTGGCTTTACCATTTGGGAACTTCCACTCGATTTCATCATTTGAGATCCACCGCTGGGATTTCGCGTATTGGATTTACCACAGGGTGTTACCAGCCGGACTTCTCTCCTGGGTTCAGAAAGATAAAGTTTCATGCAGTCATGTTAGATTTTGAATGATGATTTAGATGAATTAAAAATATATACAGGATTGATGATATTGCAATTGTGAGTAGTGAAAGCAATGAGTAAAGAGAAAGTTTGAAAGCTAATTTTCCCAAACACTTTTAGCTTTTGACGGTAGCAGAGGACTCGATTGAAGTGTAAAACAGTCTGAGAACAAGACAAAAAACACAGAAAAATTAAAATAAAGGATTATTAATACTTGTTGGATTGGTCGTTGACTCGCGTTCATTTCCCTAAGATGATTTCAGCGAGTGTCCGGACACAAAACGTCGGCGGCAACACACACACACTCATTCAATAAATATTGTTGCACTTAACATCACAGCACTGGAGAAAGTTTAGAGTCGTATCGACTGTTTTCGGCACACGGAGTTGTTGCTCGTTAGAAAGTCAATTAGAGAACGAAACCGAAAGTGAACATGACGCATTGTAGGAGAGCCCTTATACAATAGCTTTTCGGCTTAATTATACATGTGTTCATTTCAATGGAGTGTACCGCTATCTATTTTGCATCGAATGAAGTTAATAAATGTTAAATAATAGTAATAGTGAAATATTGTTTGTATTATAAGTATATTATGTAGGAATATGGACGCTACTCAAGACGGTTAGTTTAATTTGTGGCCACTAGAGGATATAGCCACGTCCAAAAACATCATTAAAGAATATATTTTTATTAAAATAAAAAAAACGGTTAGTTCTGTTGCATCCGTGTGACGGAGTGCCCGTAGATGCCGATAGGTGAAACCCAAGTGACAAAGCATGTGGGATCGTACAAAGCTTTAACGATTCAAATTTGATATTGTCATAACATCAAACACCTTCAGTACAGTACGACTGTCAAATTACGTTTTAGTTCATCTTTTTAAATTTTTTTGGTGTAAATAAGGGTTTTTCGCAGCCGATTTTGTTTTAATGTTTCTCAAATGTGTGATTTCTGATGTATAATATTTAAAAGTAGAGCTATAATCACATACACACACATCACATAACCAATTTCAAGTGACATAATTCACATTTGAAAGGCTTTTTGTCGCGACCTCGCGCTTTTTATGCGACCTAAAGTGAATCGTCAAAGAACAAGCTTCAACTAATTTATAATAACAGTGATCACATTTAAAAGGCTTTTCGCCAGTTTGTGACTTTACGTGAAATTTTAAATCACAAAATCTGGCCAATTTATAATCACAGTAATCGCGTTTTATTCTCTTTTGTATGTTAACAAATATTGAACCTTAAATCAATAGATATAATTGATTTATAATCACAAAAATCATATTTAATCTCTTCCACGCTAACGCCCCGACGTATGGGACGGCAATGTGCAAGGCGTGTGCGCGAGCGCCCCAGACGTTGGGACGCGAACATTCAAACATCGATAATACAGGCAATCTTTTGCATATAGGACTGATTTTGGTTTTAAAATATCGCCTAATTCGTCCTGATACTACCACCTCCATAAAATTGACAAAAGTATTAGGTTTAAATGCTTAAAACATCGATTTATCGAACCTTTAAAATGTATTCCGATCCCGCCAAATCAGTTTGGAACTGCGTGGTAAACTCGCGTTTAACTTCGCACTGAACTTTGGACCAATCGCGCGGCATTGCAATATGACACTCCATGACACGTGACAGTAATGGCCTTGTTCATTTGAATTTGATTGGTTGCCTCGTTACGTCACGGTAATGGCTATTTACGAGCTAGTTATTTGTTAGGGATATATTTGTTAAGGTGATTGTGACAAGATAGGACATTTTTTTGTGTTTTATAATGTTGTGAAACATTCCTAATGCATCTAGCTTCCATAAAAGCCAACACAATTATTTTTTATTGGTGTATCGATAGCTCTATGTGAAAAGAGAACATTTTGAAAAATAGCAACGCGGACAGATTTTGTTTGTATCAAAAACTGTCGCGCCGATCGGGTTAAAACGCTTTTCACGTTTGTTATATTTATGGACTTAAGACCTAAAATTTAAACCCCAAAAAGAGCAAATGAAATGATCGATATTTAAAAGTTTTTCAGTAAAAATATTGACTTAATTAAATGACGAAATTGTTATTTGAATCTAAAAACGTACAAATGTTCATTTAATTCACCGGTGGAGCCCAGTTTGACTTTTAAATACCCGCCACTGGCTTAATGTAACGATAAAAAATCAGGACTTTGGAGTTAGAGTCGTGAAGAAAGAGTGACTAAGAAATTTTTCGATTAGATCATTTTGAATAATATCTCAATGAACAATTTGTCGGATTGGTTGGTTGATTTTTAATTTAATGCACATAGATAGGAAAGGTAGGAAAAAAGCTGTTTTTTTTTTTAATTTTTGGAATCGTATTGTTGATCAATGTCGGAGTAGACGTCGTGTTTTTTTTGACCTGATAAAAACACTATAAACAATCCTGCTGTTTTAGCAAATGAAGTGTTCCTAGTATAGACACCATTGTGAAACATTTATTCATTCAATTATTGCTTTGTTGAAATGAATCAGATATGAACAAATAAATATTAATTTTTATTATGTTAAAAACAAATACACAAAAAAGAGTAACATTGCTTGTAATGGCCACGTGAAAAAATAGTTTTACACAATACTAAAGATAATTAATTTATACAATGCAAATTTTTTTTGTCAAAATTTTCATAAATTTGATTAACTCAAATTGTTAAAATACAGTATACATGAAATAGTACTAATTTAAAAGTTTTATTATGTCCATTTTAAAGAATGCCTGATGATGCCAAAAGTGTTTGAGCGGCATTTTTTTATTTTATTGTGACATCGTTACAGCTGATGACTATTTCGGCATAACGTCATCATCAAAATTATACTTAAAGAATACCTGAAGATGCTAAAAGACCATACCTGGGCTGTGAATGGCATGTTTATTTTATTGTAGCATCATTATGATTGACAGCTTTTCGCAACAACGTCATCATCATAACTATTTATAAATGGTTTCTCATCGATTAAAAAAAACAGATCAATGCTGTCCATTTAAAAAAATGTATGACGATGCCATAAAACGAAACCCATACGGTGAGCAGCATTTGGTTATTTTGTTTAAACGAAATTACAGTTGATATCCATTTCGGCATAACGCCATCATCATAAATAAACTTGACTATCATGATCAATTTAATATTTGTACTGTTATAGAGATATTCAGTGTCTTCCACGTACACAATTATCTGTCCATTTGTCATAAGATAAATTTAGAAATACCCCAATAAAGTTATACTCATATGTCCGTTATACACTAGATATGTTGTTGTCATTTTTTGTGACCAATATATGTGCCCGTCACCGTTTGTATAAAGGAACACATTTTGCTAGCACAAAAAATAGCACGCATTATTTTTCGTCAATATTATAATGCGCCCGCCATTCATTCAATAGCGTACAAAAGCTAAAATTAAGCCAGAACACTTGTTTTTATTGTAGTATGTAAAAAAAGGAAAAGTTTCCACAAAAACCATAAACAAAATTGCGTGAATTGATTGACAGTGATGACTTTTTTCGCCACGTATAAATTGGATAAATCTCGTGGCAATTGTTACACTCTGAGTATTGCCTACGACGGGTAACCATCTGACCCGACAGAGAAAAGGTACAACAAAATGGGAGCCGTGTTTCCAGCGCTGCCACTTTCTGGAATTTTTTTGCTCACCAGCATGGTAAAAATTTAATGGTTATTTGGTTCACAAAACTGAAAGGATAAAATATTTCAAGTATGTCAAAAATTGATTGATAATTGAGTGTATTTTTACTTAAAGTACTACTTTTTTTATTTGCATAGGTTTCTCTTGTCTTGAGTCTACCTGGTGGTGGTTGGAATTACGACTACGGTTGGAACAACGCACCTATGAAAAAAGTAGTTCCTGCTGCTCCTGTTCTTCCTGTTGCTCCGGACATATGCATAGATCCTGTAGCCTCACCGGCTCCTGTAGCTCCCCCTGCTCCACCTGGTCCTGTTAGCCATCCATCTTATGTTGCTCCACCTGCTCCTGTTGGTCATCCATCTTATGTTGCTCCACCTGCTCCTGTTAGCCATCCGTCTTATGTCGCGCCACCCGCTCCACCAGCTCCCCCTGCGCCTGTCGGCTATCCAGCTTCACCTGTTCCCCCTGCACCTGTCGGCTATCCAGCTTCACCTGTTCCCCCTGCGCCTGTCGGCTATCCAGCTTCACCTGTTCCCCCTGCTCCCCCTGCTCCCCCTGCTCCACCTGCTCCACCTGCTCCCCTTGCTCCTCCTGCACCTGTCGCCCACCCAGCTCCTGTAGCACCACCTGCTCCTGTGGCCCCTGTTGCACCGGTCAATCACCCAGCTCCCGTTCCCCCAGCTCCTCCAGTTGCACCTGCAGCCCCAGTCGTCTACCCTGCTCCTGTAAAAGCCCCTGCTCCAGTGAGCCCCACTTACTTTCGCAACTCACCACGGTGGTGGTCACAAAAATGATTGTCTTAACAACGGGAACAATTAATTGCTGGCAGAACTACTTCACATATTCGACAATATAATGACTGATGTGGCAAAAGAACTTGTAGTTAATTACATTCAAACTGTTTTATAACCAACTGTCAATTAACTGTCCAACATGCGACGCAATACTTATTCCAAATTCTACAATATGCTCAAACAACATTGAATTTTAAAACTGTATCAAGGAAATAAATAAAGGAAAAAAAAAAGATTGCTAAACAAAACTTTTTATTGTTTTCAGTTCTTACTTAAATAAAGGAAATTTTAGTATGTGCTGGGCCAGCCTCTAATGTTTACTATTTTAGTGTAAAGGCATTTCTGGCTAATCAAGGAGAATCATATTAGTAAAAATATATATCAATTAATAAATTCAAAGAGTAATTTCTTCTCATTTAAAAAAATTAATAAATAAGTCTGCAGTATTAATTTTTTTTAATACGCATTTAAAAACTGAACGAATTTAAAAACAGATGTCACCTACAGAGCGAAACATTGATAGAGTTTCTGAGTTGTATCAACAGATGGTGCTTGTCGTTTATTTTGTTGAATAAAATATTTACGTAGCGAGAAATATATGGCTACAGTCAAAAATTTATACTTTTCAGGAAAATCAAAGCAAAATTAGAATATACTAGAAAATTAACAAAAAAAAAGATATTTTAATGCGAAAATTCTTAGTTTAAGAGTATGTGTACATTTAAATGCTAATCAAACGTTTCTAGCATGTATTGTTCATTTCATATGGCTCAGTCATGTCCAGATGCCACTTTCGATCGTTTATATTGAACACTACTGAGTTCCCGGCATGCTTTGCAATGCCACTCAAACAAAGAAAGCGTTTGTTATAATGGCATAATTCTGTTCATCGAAGTGATTTTGGCAACACAATATTTTTAATCCATCCGTCCGTCGCATACTTAAATAAATCGGAAGGTTTTACGACGCGTGAGCAGGCCATATAAAGCTGTCCATTTGAGAAGCATAACCACATAGTTTAGTGTATAAGTTGATAATGCTCGCAATACGCGAAACCGGTACTGATATAATATTTGTACGAATTCAATAACCTTTGTAGGCACGTGGACAATAGCCGACTAAATTTTGATCACAATCGGATCAACGTAATAGAAAGGTATATGGAACATTGAAACCGTATTCATTAATAGTGACAAAGATGTGATATATAATGTCATTTAATTGAGGCATTTGTTAACCTTTAAACGTCCAGTGGTTTCGTACGGATCCAGTGATTACGGTGCACTTTGCTGTAGGGTTTTACTGGTTTATGATAATAGCATTGAAAATATTAACATAACACGGTGAAAAACTAGCAATGTATTTTAGTTCTACAAAATTATTTTTAACTAATATGGTTGATAGCTATTTCGGCTCACGCCATCGTCAGAACTATGCTTAAACCAACATTTGCTCATCTATATACAGCTGTGCAGAAAAGACAGATTTTACTCCTGGATCTGATTTACTTCCAGAAGGATCACTTCCGTCCCACATATAATCTTATTGTCATAGACACCTATTGTTTCATTTAGAATTTTGAAAATTTAGTGTCATTGTGTTACGTAACAAGCTAAGCCGTTGGAACAGGAGAGAGGATGTGTTGTGTGCCTTTTCTGCACAGCTGTATATAGATGAGGAAATGTTGGTTTAAGCATAGTTCTGACGATGGCGTGAGCCGAAATAGCTATCAACTATATTTGTTAAAAATAATTTTGTAGAACTAAAATACATTGCTATTTTTTCACCGTGTTATAATGGAGTTCTACCAAGTGAATACCAATTCAATCAATATATTAACATAACCTTACAAAAATGATATTTTTGAGATACCGATCGAAAATTTTATTTTCGGCTTGTTTAGATATTTTTGTCATCTTGAGGAATATTATTATAAACTACGTTACAAGGATATGCGTTGTGTTGTATTAAGCAGACCGTAATAAATCAGATTCATCAATACAGTACGATATATTTTAATACTGAAACATAGTTTTCCCATACAAATAAATGTATTTTTTAAACAGCAAAAAAAATAATAATAAAATGTAAAAAAATACAAAAAAAGATTTTCTTAATTTTACGCATTTTTTATCATGATAATATATTTTATTTTACCCAAATAAAGTATGATAATTAGTTTTTGAGATACAATTATTTTTAAAACAGCTAAGTCGCACGAATATATCAGAAAAAATATTTGGACAGTGGGTAACTTTAATCGCCCACGACGCATGGGCGATTAAAGGTTAATAATAAATATCATTGAAAGGCTTTTTTTATTCAATTGTTATACGAAGTATCAACTGTAATGTAACAAAAAGTTAAAAATTGTTCAAACAAAAAGGTATTTTTCTAAACAATTTTTTGTTAAAATTTACATTTAATATACAACAAAAACAATTGTTCATTAATGATATTTGTACAAGTATAGTTTTGTTAAAATTATGTATAAATTCAGAGCCGATTTTAAGTAACAATATACTCAAAATCAAGTTTTCCTTGATAACACTTGTTAAATACATTTTTTTCCTACAATTAAACATAAAATACAATTTAAAAATGTCGAATATAAATTTTTTGATCGTTCTTTTTGGTCTATTCGTTTTTGCCACAATGGTGAGTCTAATTTTTATTTAAATATCTTTTTTATCATATTATATTTTAATACTACTGCCTTCTGTAGTGAAGTCTTAAAATTAACTGCGTTTTTTTGTGACAACTCTCTTATGTATATTTTCTTTGTAAAAAGAGAGATTGAGGAACTAAGCGACAAGTAGTTTTTTATGAAATTTCTACTGTTAAAGTGTCTCCATACTAGCAGTAGATATTGATTAAAACAGTATAAATGATTAGCTAATCACTGTTGCTTTGCCTCACTGGTAAATTTTAATGGGTGGAAAATAATTAAAAATATCCATGTTTTTAAATAAACTCAACGTTTATCAACGATTTATTTTAAAAGATGTAGTTATGTGAAAAGAGAGCTCTTTGAGAATTCTGTTTAGTATTATATTGAGATTAACGGTTTGTAATCAATAGCCAACGCGCCAGATATAAATATGTATTATGTTTGCTTAAATTTGGTTCAAGTCGAAGATTCCAATACTTTAAATTTATTATCGTCCTTGCTGGGACGTGAATCTAGACCGACGTGATTACTAAGGTACGAATTTTACCAGTTGACCAAAGAGTCAAACGTCTTTTCATCTCATCAAATTAATGTTAATATTCCTGGCGTTGATATTATCAGAAAAAGTTTGTAATGTCATGTATTTTTGTTGTATTTTAAATAATAATTGTCATTTGTATCAGTTCCAGAGTGCCTTGGCTAAAAAGCAGGACATTTGGAACAAAGGCTACGGTCACCACAGCAACAGTCACGGCACGGATTGGAACAGAGGCTACGGTCACCACAGTAACAGTCACGGTGTGGATTGGAGCAAAGGCCACAGCAAATGGGACGGCGGCCACAGCGATTGGAAAAACGGAGGGTGGGGGCGTCATTGATAATAAATTTTTTATTTTACTTATTAAATCTACAATTTTTACAAATATTTTTCATACTTTGAAATAAAACCCAAAAAAACAGTTTGTTTTTTTATTTTTGTAACATAAAAAAATGTATTTTTAGCTATATGGAGTGCATGTCGTAACAATGGAAAGGTAATAAAAGAAAAAAGGGGGGGGGAGGTATAGAAATTTTTTACTAACTGAATATAAAAACTAATAAAAACTAAATAATAAAAATGGTGACGCGAAAGTTCATACGAAACCGGTCCTGATCATAAAATATATTGTGGAAACAAATACTTAAAAAATGTCTTTTAATTATTTAAAATATCATGTCTTTCTATCAAGAGGTGACAGTTAACAACTTAAAAAAATATTTATCTATATATAGCTGTGTAGAAAAGGTAAAAAAAAAAAATTGATTTTTTTTTGTGTAGTCGAAAAGTCATTAACAATTAAGATAGCAGTATTGTGGATGTGGGGTTCGATCTTCAGTTGGACCGGATGCCTATACTTATTATGCATATTAACCTTTTGTGATCGACAAATTATAACACATATATACCTGACTGGTATTTCCTATTGAAAGGCAAGGCTAGTTAGTGGCCAGCAGTGTTACCTTGTTGGGGAGTGGATCTGTGTACGGTAAATTTTATAGCTAGCAGACCAAGGCAACAAATGTGTGACAACAGAATTTAAATTTGACAAAAAGTAAAATTAAAAATACAATGCATTTTATTGAAAGAAATGTATTTTATTTTGTATTGTTGTTTAAATTTCATAAATTTTCAAAGTAAATTTTGTTGTTTCTATCCAGTTGTTTGTAGTGTATTTTTTTTATTTTCTGTTTTTTTTTTGTTATTATTTTATTTCCAGCCATGATGATCATGATG
This sequence comes from Himalopsyche japonica, assembly GCA_028555115.1. NCBI lineage: Eukaryota > Metazoa > Arthropoda > Insecta > Trichoptera > Rhyacophilidae > Himalopsyche > Himalopsyche japonica. The sequence goes on from JAHFWJ010000034.1 coordinate 420,335, forward strand.
ATCATGATGGTCGTGATGGTCATCGTGGTGATCGTGGTGGTCATCGTGGTGATCGTGGTGATCGTCGTGGTGGTCGTGATGGCCACCGTGTCCACTCACCATCACAGCGCCAAACTAAAAATAAAAGAATTTTATTAGCAATCAAACGTTTTCATTAATAAATAACATTCTCATTAAATACAGTTGCTAGAAGTTAGTTTAACTGTCATGTAACCGAGTCATGTATTGAATTTAAGACATGAATGATTTCTAAATGATCAAAATTAATAATAACTTAAAAACTTAAGAAAAATAGAAGTATATAACAGTGGAAATAAAGATATAATTCAGGGCTCTGAAGTCGGTGTCGGAATTGTGAAAAACAAGTGATTTCGACTTTTTTTTGTCAACTTCACACAACGTATATCCCTTCCCTCAGCATTGATTAGAACTACACGATAGCGTAAGCCAAAATAGCTATCAACTAGGTACTATGTTTATTTTGCAGAACTAAAATACATTGCTATTTTTCCACCGTGTTACAATGGAGTTCTACCAAGTAAATGCCGATACAATCAACAATATATTCAATATTTTTTTATGATGAAACCATATAAAATCCAAATGTTTTGCCATTTATTATTAATAATTAAACGAGTCTGATATTTTTAATGAATTTTGAAATTTGGAAATTGTTTGATAGTTTCAAAAAAATCTGCAGCACGATTTGATTATAAAAATCATTTATTAAATAATTAAATTATTTAAACAAAATAAAGTAGAAATAGACAATATATAGAAATAAATTTATAATTTAAAATTGTCTTTTAAATGTCTAACAAAATATTTACTGGTTGAAATTAGTTATTTTTATGCGTAGATTAGAAAGCATACAAAAAACAAATGTAACAAAAAAAATTCAACGAAAATATGTATGTTAAAAACATTTTTTTTTACCATGGCAACGAAGACAAAGAAACTCCACAATAGTACCATAAAATTCATTTTGAGGTAAATTTTTGCTATTCGTTTGAATACTGACTAGATGAGCATGATAAATGAAGGAATATGTCCATCATTTATACATTAAAAATCCAATTGTGGCGAACCGAATTCAAATATTTGAATATGGGTGGTTTTTTAAGCACATTGTCCCACAAAACAATGTCCCATTGAATTTTTTGATTGTTGTATACAATACAACTAGAATTGTATTGTTTTTGAATACATTTGTGTCCAAGGACATTGTTTTAAGTCACAAGACAAGAATATTAACACACGGAGTCTGGAATTCTGTAATCAACGTCATCGTTGACTAGATCATTTCGTTAATTGTTTTTTCGGTCGTTTTATGGATTAATTAATGTTTCTGGATATCAAATTCAATCTTTGTCAATCGGTCATGATATAAAACTTAATATAGAGTTAAAAATTATTCACCAATTATTTCATGCTCTATCTGTCTATTTTCTATTCTCTCCGAAAATGAGAGATTGAGAATGTAATTTACCAACAGTTTATCTAACACGTTCCATATTGATATCACAGATTTTTTAAAATGCAATTTACAATTTAAATGTGTAGCATTTGAAAACATTTCCGTGAAAACTTTGAGTTACTTAGTTTTTAAGGTAGTGCCAGAATACAAGAATTGGTTAGCTTATCGGTTTTGTTAATATTTTGTCTACTACCACGAGAGTGTTTATCCTTTTAAGGTGTCAACTGTCACTTCTTGGTGAAATGCATGATGTTTTTAATAATAAAAACACATTTTTAGTACTTTTTTAAGAATGTATACTTTTTTTTGATCAGGATCGATTTCGATCGTAGCGAGTATTATCAACTAATACTTAACCTGACGATGGCGTAGAGCGCAAACCACTATCAACAATGTCAAATCATAGATAGTGTCCTAATATTTATTACTACTTTGTTAACCTTTGCATTCGGATGCCGTCATTGAGACGAAATTAATTTTTTCACTATAACTCGAGCGTCAGCATACCAAGTCATTCGAAATATACTTAATGACATATTTCTTATCAATATCAATAATAATCGAATGTAAATTTTTAACCTTTCTTCATCCATCATCAGAGTGAAAAATTTGTTTGGCATTGAGTTCATTTTTGTCGAATACAAATGGTTAATATAGCCGATAATAACCTATTAAACAGCTCTTTCCATACGTACAAACAAAACCATCAATTTGAGTGCCTTACAACCATTCCTCGTTAGGTATTTTACGTTTAAATACTTCATTAGTGTTTTACATTCGATCCTCTTACAAAGCGAATAATCGTGTATTTTATGTAGTCTTTCAGCATAATTCTAGCTACTAGTTAACTAAAAATAACAATTAATATCAAAATGCTTCTAATTTGCATCACATGGAATTATAATGTAGCTTATTTCAACAGGAGTTTTTTTATGAGAACTGTTTATATATCAATCGATCTATATTTAACCCTTTGACTGCTCACGTCTCTTGAACTGTAAATATCTAACATTTGAGAAAAATATTATTATGTTAATAGTTGACACTCAAGAATATAAGAATGTTAAGTGTTAAAAATTTGATGTTTTGTTCTACTGATTTCCACATGTTTGTTAAATACCTTAACCCTTTGGTTGCCGACAGCCAATTTATCAGCTTTCGCCAAATATCTGAAAAATGACGGAGCCGTCGGCTCATTATCCTTACATAAATAATGCCTCTAACATATTTTAAGCAGTCTGTAGTATATTGTGTCAGGGGTAAACAACATGTCACAGCGCTACAGTTTTCGGGTTCAAAAGGTTCGGCAACCAAAAGGTTAACACGGAATGTATACGTTTTATTTTAAAAGTGCTCTTCGATAGTATATATTTTTATTTAAAAATTTTGCCAATAGAAAAAACTAAAATAACTGCTTTTAATTATCCAAAAATAGGTCTTCTATTTAAAATTCTTAACTATAATTTATTAAGAAGTTTTACAAATGTGTACCTCACACTTATTATCAGCTAAAACAATATTTAAAAATGACATCTGCTAAAGTTGTTTGTTTTTTGTTTAAAATTAAACATTAAAACAAAGGCAGGTGTAAATTTTGTATGAAATTCAGGCCATTGCATGTTTTTGCTTCGTAAATTGCAAGCAAGCAATAACTGGTTCTGTCAAGAACAATTTGTTTGAACAAATGTTCAATATTTGTTAACGTTTTGCAACCTTTAGATAAAGAAGGTTACAAAAAGAGTTTTGTTAATTTGAACATATCTGTCACCAATGTATTCTATACTCAAAATCGCTTTTTTCCCGCCGTTTTATTTATAAATGGAAATAATAGATAACGTCAATTTTTTAAATATTATTAAAAGCGATAAACTTTTTGAAAATCAAATTGATGGGACGTTAAGATCTATAACGCGTCAGCAACAGAAATATTCAAGTCTACTTCATTTCTTATGTTTAGAATTAATTGTTGTATAATTGCATTGTAAGTCGTTGCAGAGCTGAGTAATTCACGGTGAATCCGATTCATATCGATACCACACACAGTATAATAATATTACATCCCCAAAAATACGCATAAATACAACATTATCAGTCTTTTTAAGGTGCAAATTGTCACTTATTGATGGAAAAGCATTATAAATAGCAAAAATGTCCCCACAGTATATTTATGATCAGGACCGGTTTCGTTCATAAAATATATTGTAGAAATTAGGTACAAAAAATGTTTTTTATTATTTTATTTTTTTTAAGAAATCATATCTCTTGCCAATGTATAGCATATGACCTTCTTATGATAGTATTTAAATGATTTTTTTCAAAAAGAACTGTTTGTTATTCAGTTGCTCAACCTTCCATTTGTTTTTGAAGTGAGTTAACAGTTACACAAGCGTTTTTTTTTTCTTTTTAAACTCTAACACCTCTGTAGAAATTATTTCACATGTGCCGTTTTGTCTATCATATACAAAAAAAAAAAAAACGCGAAAAACCGAACCTTACAAACGCCCTTTTGTTTTTTTGGTACGTGAACGTACAATGTACGTTCTTTTTTACAGAAGCTTTTTACAAACTTTTGTTATTTTAATGTAACTTGCTGTTTGGTGTTTGATTTGTAGCACAAAAAAGCAGCGAATTTGAAATAATATTGTTTTAAACAAAAAAGGAATTGTTTTGTTGATTTTTATTTATAAATGATGTTTTTTTAAAAAAAAACAACATTACTTCCTGTGTAACGGTGTAAAGTACTTCGTTTTTTGAACTCTGAAAAACTCAATACATACTCAAAATGAAAGTCTCAATTGCTGTTTTTTGGATGGCGTTCATCGTATTTGTCTCAATGGTAAATATTGTATATAAAAAATATACTGTGGGCTTTAAGCCGTCTTTAGGTTTAGTGAAAAACGTTTATTTCAGTTTATCTGTTCCGATTCACCTAGTTCACATATTAACTGTCAACAGGCACAGCAAAATGACAAACGTCAACAGTTTTGGAATGAAAAAATAGCAGTGCTGATGAGGGCGTAAGCTATCAACTAAATAGCTATCAACTATATATATTATGAATATTGTAGAACTAAAATGCATTGCTAATTAATGTCTTGCCACCAATTAGTGACAGTTGACACATTAAAAGTTATATTTTTGATTGAGAAAGTACAAATTTGTACGACTCCACATGTTTTGTCACCAAAGTCCCAGGTTTCGCCTTTCGGCGTCTTCGGGCATTCTATCACATGGATGCAACAGAACTGACGGGTCTCGGGTTAGTGATAAAACGTGTGGAATCGTACCAACTTGTAACAATTCGAATTAGATATTGAAATTCCATCAAGCACCTTCAGTTGATAAAATAAATTAGGAATTACATTTATGTGGGTTAGTATTCAATGGGAATTCATGTTTCCAGTGCAAAAATTTAAGTTCCTATAAAATTGAATCAAAATTAAAATATTCAGTATTTTTTAAATGTTTTTAATAAAATTGGTTTTATTTTTTTGTTTCAGTTCGGTGAGGGATTAGCGCAAAGATTCAGCGAATCTCTGAGTGCATCAAATAGCAACGAAAGTGACAGCAGAGAGAATTGATTGTTATCAAATTGTAAAGAACACAATTCGTCAAAACAATGACATTAATTTGGCACATATCAATTTGTTCTATTGAAAATTTTATCAGTTGTGCAATTGTTACATCAGTTTTTTTTACTTTTTAAATTTAAAAACCTGGCAATTTATTCCTGTGAGAACATTTCTTTTTCTTGATTAACTTACGGACTATTGTCGTCTCATCTCTCGAGACGAGTGCAGTGTGTCGATTGAAAACACTCATTTTTGTTTCGATCAGTTCTAAATCATTTCTTTGAAACATACCATATTAGAATGTCCCTTATACAGTTCATTAAATATCAAGTCAATAATTTAACAAATTGCTTCTGTCAAAAAACTGTCACTTCTTAATGGAAAGATATGACAGTACATTTTCAGTACTGGTTTCCAAAATATATTTTATAATCAGGTCCAGTTTCGCTCATCGATAGTATTATCATCTGATCAAAAAATATAACTTGAAATATTCTTAAAGAACACCCCTTAAGAATAGTGACTGGCAAAATTACAGTAGAGAAGGTTACATGTCAGTATATAGATTTTTTATTTAAAGAATTGTGGCCTAATTGTATCTTTATCGGTGTCTTATGAAGCTATATAAAACAAAAGGATCAAAATTCAAGATAGAATTGGCGTATTCCAGAATATACAATACATTATGATCTGTTAATGTTATCTGATTTTGTGTTTAATGTTATCAAGAGTTAACTGAGACAGTAAAATTAATTAACCATACAAAAATTGTTTTTTTTCTTCTATACAAATTGATTGTGCCTTTTATATATAATATTACATGTTTGGTATAGCCACTTTGGCACTGATATACATATATTTATATATATTTTTTCATTTAATAAAAAAAAGATGTTAAATATATGTTTATTTTTTATTAATCTCCTTTCTTTCACCACAATAAAGAAATTTTGAAGGTCTGATATGAGTTTTCCAGAGAAAAATTCAATAATACTCATTTCCAGGGATATTAACTTGAAGTCGGAGTGTTGAAAAACGAGTGATTCCAGCTAATTTTCGATTATTTTATGATATCGACTGAAGGTGCTTGATGGAATTACAATATAAAATTTGAGCTGTTGTAATTTTGTACGATTCCACATGTATTGTCACAAACGACCCGGGTTTTTCGCCCTTCGGCATCTTCAGGTATTCCATGACACGGATGCAACAGAACTGACAATTTTCGATTAGATGATTTTGAAAAATATCTCAACGAACAATTTGACGGATTGTTCGGTTGATTTTAATTTAATGCACATAGATTGCAAACGTTGGACAAAAACCTGATAAATTAACCTTTTTTCAACCGGAGTCGTATTTTTTTAACGACTCGACTGATGAGGTGCCGAAAGGCGAATCCTATGTCTTTAGAGATATCATGTCATGTGGAATCGTTAAAAGTTTGGTGAATGAATCGTTTATGCATCGAAAAATTTTATTTTATATTTATTAATCATAAAATTAAGCATACAAATAATAAAGAGACTTAATTAAAAATAAAAAATGCAGAACACTCAAAAATTCATTTTAAGTGAAATTTTTATGTTGGATTCTAGATATAATTTTTTTTTTGTCGTGTTCATTGTTGGTAGCTTTTAATTGAACACAAGAAGTTTTAATATTGTCTGTTAGCCTAATTTTTTTCTTATTTAATTAATTTCATTGTTATTTTTAAGGACAATATTTTTTTTTTTTATAAAATAACATTCGCTTGCCATACGTTTACTATTCCTGGTGTAAGGCGATTCGTGTAATTAAATTAATTAATTCGTTTAATTGTCCGGTTAATATTTTGTTTTTGTCTTTGTTTGGATATAAAATGTTTTAAATGAAACCTTGGGCGATTGTTCCTGAAATAATCTGAGCACCTAAATAATTTGAACGTTTAACGCCAAACTGCCACGTTGGTGGCGGTGGGAATGCAAAGCGTGGCCAATAACCACAAGACTCGCCCTTTAACAGATTAACACAAGCAGAAACATCGAATTGTATCCACTAGAAGGTAAAACAACGTTTCGCTTTTCGCCATCTTCAGGAATTCTTTTGTGCGTCTGTTCACAGGAACAAGCTTAAAACACTATTCAATTAATTTATGATAACGACTGAAGGTTCTTGATGGAATTTTAATAACAAATTTGAATTGTCAAAACTCAGTACGATTCCACGTGTTTTTTCACTAACGACGCGTGTGATAGAACGCCTGAAGATACCTAAAGGCGAAACCCGGATCGTAAGTGACAAAAAATTTGTAATCGTACAAAGTTTTAACAATTCAAATTTTATACTTTGCATGTATTCTATTGTACAATAAAAGGACTATTTAAAATATAACAAAGCTCTCTAATTAGTTAAATTCAAAAGCCGTTAAATGCAAGGGAATATTCAAAAGAAGCAAATTGTGTGTTTTCGTTGATTCATGTATTTTTTATCTGTCCTTTGTTTGTTGTTTTATATAAATCAGTCATATTTTTGTTAAAAATTACTTCCTGGATAAAATTCTAAGAGAACGGAGCTATTATTGTTCTAATTTACTAAAGATTTGTTTTTTATATTAAAAATGTACAATTCCCTTGCTGTACTCTGGATGACGCTTGTTATTTTCATCGGCATGGTAATTTTTTAAGTAACTGTTTCCCTAATAAACCCCTTTAAAAGATACCCCATCATTGAATATTTCAAAACATAAATCATTAATATTAGTGTTAAAAAAATAATCAGACAATATTAAACACAAAATATAGACGATAATTTTGATTCTGTTAACAATTTATGGAGATTGCTAGATTCAAATTTTTGAAACTTTGTACGATTCCACATGTTTGTTTTGTCACTTTACCCGGGTTTTGCTTTCTATGTCTTCAGGAATTTAATCATACGAATACAACAGAACTGACAAACAACCAACAACAAGTAATATATTATTGATTTATTAATAATCGTAACTAATTGCCTGTGATAAGTTTTATTAACGCTAAATAATATTAATGAGTTTTTCATAAAAGGATTCTACAGCAAATAATAATCAACTATCATTAAAATAATAATTATAATAAATTATAATATATCACGTAAAATTCAAACGCAAAACACGATTATTATACCAATTAATTATAAATTCTCACAAATATTTAATTGCTTATAACTGTTTTTGTTTTTCAGTTGGGCACAGCGTTGCAATACAAACACATTAGGTCTTTTGGCGGAATCAATAACGAATGCCTCAATGATAACTGTTTGGTATGAATTTAATTGGACAACAAGCAAATTGTAATGAATTGAGACTTTAAAAATTGTAAAATTGTCTTTTACAATAAGTTTTTAATGATTTTAACTTGTTATTATGTTTTTATGTTTTAAAAAATATTGTTTTCTATCTAGAATTTTTTCGATTAACAAAATACAGTGTGTTTAGAAAGAATAGTGTTTTTATTAACAAAACATGATGAAGAATTTGGAAAATTTTGTAAAATATTTAGATGATAATATGGGAGTAAATTGGTTATTTACTATTCTGGAAGGGTTGTTATTGGAGGGAATGTGAAGTTATCACATTGTTGTTTCCATATCAAATACAGTGGGTGATCCAGTAACGGTTAACAGTTCGGATTGCGAGCAAATCGGACATTATTACTAAAGATTTCGCTGTTCGCACAACGAATACAAGTTCGGATAACAGACTAAAACGATCTGTATTCATTTATTATATCTGTAATATAATAAAGATCGGTTAGCAAATAGTTCGAACTGCGAGAAAATCGGAAAATGGACACTATCACGAAAGATTTTTGTGTTTGAACCACGAACATATATTCGGATTACGAACTAAAACGATATTTCTAACTCGCTTGTACTATTTTTAATACAATTATGATCGGTTAACGAACAATTCGTATTACGAACAAATCGGACAACTATCACTTCACGAAAGGTTTTTGAAATCGTACAACGAGAATATATTCGGATAACGACTTTAAACGATATTCTAACTCACTTATTCTATCAGTAATAAATACAATTATGCCCGGATAACGAAAAGGTCAGTTTGCGAACAAATTGGACAACGAGCACTATCACGAAAGCTTTTTGTGCTCGGACAACGAACACATATTCGAATAACGAACCATAACCATATTTCAAGCAAACTTCTTTCTGTTTTATAAAAATGATCGGGTAACAAACAATTCGGATAGCGATCTCAGTCTAGGAACATAAAACGTTCGTTAACCAATAACTCACTCTATTGTACAATATACAAAATCTAACTCGTGAAATTTTGTATTTGTTCAAATGATTTCAAACGACTAAATTAATTTCATTAATCTGTTTTTTTGTAAAAAATGAGTTTTTTTTATGAATTTATTTTTTCAGGCCTGCCACAAAAAAATATTGATTATGTAATTTTTGAATAAATGTTTTTTTTTTTGTTTTTTGAAATTATTTTATTTGAATATATATTTTATACAATCAAATTAACAATTGATTTATTCATAAATATATAGATCTTCCGTTACATTAACATTATATATAGCAAGAATTTGTTATCTCAAAAGTATATATATATATATTCCTTGTCATGAGTAAATGAGACCAAAACTATCATGACGCACTCAAGGATTCAATCTCATTTTTTCCAGTGTTTTCCACCACCATGTCCAGAGTGCCATGGATTGTAAGGTTTCTTGTATGGATAGTGCGATCCACCATTGTAAGATTTATGTTTGCAGAGCACGGAGCTTACACCAAACTGTGGAAAAAAATGAGAAAGATAAAATTATCATTTTGTTGTGCAACGTCTCAATTGTAAGGATGGCGGGTTATGTGTGTTCATAGTGTAAAAAAAATGACTAAATAATTTTTAATAGAAAAAAATAACAATAACAACTTGTATGTATAACACCGAAAATGTTCAATATTTTTGTGTAACTTTCGGTGTTGGGATATATTTAATTTGTCTCTGAAAGAAATGGGTTAACCCTTTGGCTGCTATGATCTTTTTTTAAACTTCAGTGAGAAAAGCTATCAATAATTTTTACCAAAAGTATTCGTTGTCCGATTTGTTCGCAGTCCGAATTGCTCGTTAATCGATCATTATTATATTACACACTGAATAAGTAGGTTACAAAGATCATTTTAGCTCGCTATCCGAATATATTCTCGTTATCGAAAATAAAAATCTTTCGTGATAGTGTTCCTTGTCAAACACTTTCGCAGTCCGAGTTGTTTGTTAAATGATCTTTTTTTTTATAACAGATAAAATTAGTGGATTATAAAGATCGTTTTAGTTCGTTATTCGAATATATAATCGTTGTTCGAATGCAAAAATATTTCGTGACAGTGTTTGTTGTATCATTTATGATTGATTGAAACATTGTATGATACAAGATTAACGCAAGACCAAAAAAGTACGTGTCGAATTTATTGATTTAAAATTGCGACGTTTTTACAGAAAAAGGATTCAAAAGCAAATTTAAAATGTTGAAACATTGTATGAAAGCTTCTGCAGGGTTTTTTCACTCACGAATTTCGTTTCATCGTTAGGCTTTATCAGGCGTTTTATCACTCGCATGCGTAGTCAACGGGTATATTATACAAGTATAGATTGGTGTATATTTATATGTAAGAATAACTTAAAAATAAACGTCGGTTTTTGGCACGGTTTTTAAATCCGGCATCATTTTATATTTATACTTACCAAACACCCCAATAAAAGAAGCCAAAATTTCACCAGCATTTTAAAAGCAGTGCTTATTTTGTAAAATTATAAGCAGTAAACATTAATTGTTACTGTCTGCTACTGTGAAATTATATAATTTATATACTGGATAATGTTTTAACTGCCTAAATTCCAGTGAATGTAATTTTTTTGTAATTTTCCCTTTTCGTTTTCCATATGATGACATTACGAAGACCGGACTGGAAATGCCGAAAGGCGAAACCCGGGTCGTTAGTGACAAAACACGTGAAATCGTACAAAGTTGTAACAGTTCAAATTTGATTTTAAATTTTTAAGATTTTCGCGGTTTTGTATACCTTTAACTCAAAATTTTTAGATTAGATGAATAGACTTGCTTGTGAATTGTATTCATTCAGTTGATAATGCTCGCAATGAGCGAAATCGGTCATGATCAAAAAATATACTGTGGAAATAAGTACTTAATGATTATTGAATTTTAAATTGTATTACAAGTTTATATTGAAAGTGGATATAGTTGATAAAAAAATTTGAGAACCTTTGCGTTTATAGATAAAACGTATTTATAGTCCACGAAAAGTGTAAAGTTTGATTTAAGTACTTAGATAAATTTGTCACGACGACAATAATTTTGCATTACATTATCAATATTTGAGTGATTATGTAGTCCTTGAATGTTTCAGCTATATTGTATTTTTTCAGTAAAAATATATTTTTCTATACAGTGAAGACTCGAATCCTCGTTTTTTGGGATACGAGAAATGCGGGATAGCTTAAAATAATAATAAAAAAAAAATGTTTCTTACACTTAAATTTTCAAAAAAAAGGTTTTAAAAAATTTATAAATATGATTGGGTTTGGTAAAGTTATATAAATTAAATCGTTTATAATTTTTTGAATTGTTACAACTTCAAGCGACTCCACATGTTTTGTCACTAACGACACCGGTTTCGCCTTTCGGCATCTTCAGGCATTCCATCACACGGACGCAACAGAACAGTTAGCATATATCATACTAATATATGTTTTAATTGAAACACGTGGAATCGTACAAAGCCGTAACAGTTCGAATTTTATATTGAAATTCCACCAAGCATCTACAGTAGATATCATAAATTAAATCGTATTTGTTGAAATAGTCGAACTGCAAGTGCGTCCGACACGGCTCCCGTGTCTATCCAGATATTGCGGCCACGTTTTGGTTAGGTATGCCAGCAACGCTTTTTTGTTTTGAGAAAGTGAAATAAAAAACAAGCCTTAGGTAATTGATTTCATGAAATACAATATCCTAAAATGGTTGAATACCGCGAATTTTAAAACTCTCCCTATTATAGAATATATTATGACGCAGTGAATGTAATCTTTGTACGAACCCTGGTTTCGCCTTTCGGCATCTTCAGGCATTCTATCACGTGCGTCGCTAGTGACAAAACATGTGGAAACGTAAAAGTTTTAACGGTTAAAATTTGATATTAAAATTTCACCAGGCACTTTCAGTCTATGTCATTAATCAATCGAATGGTGTTTTAAGCTTCTTCTTGTGAAATTGTTTATTAAAGAAAATCTCATCTGAGTGAACTATATATTCCATCATTAATTTCTTTGGTTCATATGTAACATTTAATGTGCTCAAACTTACATATTGTATTGGATAGAAAGAATTATCTAACAAAACCGGTTAATCGGGATAATATTTGAGAAGGGACTATAATATTTAGACGATGGTCAAGGAAATCGGTAAATCGGTAAACTGATTCTCAACCACTGTCTTAAATGACATTAACTCTATGAAAAAATGACGTTGTTTTTTAAGTATTCAATTTAAATGTAATTAAAAAAAATGCATTTTTTGTTTAAATGTAATAAATAATGATTTAATATTTGAATTAAATGAATAATGCTTCAATGTTCAGCTGTGTTCACATATTTGGCTCACCAATTTCGTATTTGACTTGCCAATTTTACGTTTGAACAGATGTTTTCTGTGTTAGCCTCTAACATAGTGAGAGTTGTTTTTTGTTTCATACCGTCGATTCGATAATACCAGACAAGGTGTATTTAAATATCCAGGGATCGTCAACTAGATCGTCACCGTTAAATGTTTTCAATTTTAACCTATTGCTCTCGACTGCCGATGTCGCCGTGGCATTCGCTGTTATCTCGCATACACTAGTGCAAAATTATAGTTTGTTTTTTCCTCACTTTTACAAACGTAACAAATTGGTATGGTGCCAACAAACCAAACCTTGTCGATCATTAACGACAGTAGTTTAATGAAGTTGTACGTTTTTCTGGGCGGAATTTTGAAACAAAAAAAAAAATAGTTTTACACTCTCAATACGTCGTCAGCCGCTTAAATGTTGGCAATCACTGCCTAACCCCTTTAATATGATCATATAATAAAAAACATGCTCCGCACTGTGAAGGACATGTAAAGCACTCATAGTATTCCAGTGCAACTCTAGTTTGTTCACATCTAAGGACATCTAAGTAACTGTCGGCTAACTTTTCGGTTGAAAGGCGTGATATTTTAAATAATAAAAACACATTTTATAGTACTTGTTTTCAGAATATATTTCATGATCAGGACCGGTTACGCTCATCGCGAGGATTATCATCATCATCGTAGGTATTATCAGCGCGTTGATAATGCTCGCGACGAGCGAAACCGGTCCTGATCACAAATATGTTATGGAAACAAGTACTTAAAAGTGTGTTTTTTTTTTTTTTTTAACATTTAATATATATCATGATTGTGTTTAATTTTACAACTTTTGGTGTTTTAGGGTTAAACTTTTAAATTTATTATTGACGTAACAAAATGGATTATGTTTTAAGGAATCCAGAATTAACACATTGAAACCACCACACCTGTCATATCTTATGATATACCAATTTTTTTATTTGTTGGATGTCTGCATTCTACCAGTGCTACTTTACGATAGCGAGTCATGAACCCTGACATATGGGCTTATAATGAGCTTTGTGAATAGTTGATTGTATTTGATTTTGCGGTTGAGATAGAAATATTAATAACACGGTGAAAGAATAGCAATATATAATATTTTAGTTCTACAAAATTTATAAGATATATCTGATATATATACAATAGTTGATAGCTATTTCGGCTTACGCCTTCGTCAGAACTGGTTTTTAATCTTAGAAGTAAGTTCTGATGTTAGATGCTAGTCACCGCGTTAAATGAATGTTTTCCTGACAGTAAATGGTTGGCAAATATATAGGCATATTTACTCAATCTAAAAACAGCAAAGTGTACTGCAATTATAATGTTCAAAGTACGCGTGGTTTTACCCACGTACACATGTTGTCATTCATGTCATTACAGTTTATAAATGTCAGACTTATCCCGTAAAATAAAAGAATCTCTTCCAGAAATACATTTTTTTAATGCGTCTATTTGGGAGGTGTTGTAAACCTATGGAAATCCCATAGTCACGCGTATAAACTTAGAGTTGTCTTTTTGTATTCAGATCTCCGAAGAGCCCAGTCAATATATGAACATCAACAACTAAAATTAAAGAACAATTCAAATATTATATATTCATTAGAAGTCGTGGTATATTATTGCATCATCATGACGACTGCGAAAAGTTGTTCTGATGATAGCATGATACAGAAACAACTTTATCTAATCAATTTAAATTCACATTCCTACCAATCAATGATATTGTTACATCCCCTTTTCCTGAATAGAACAAAATATAAATTCATAATATAATCACATAATATAAATTCAAACTCAGCGCCTAAGTGTTTGCATCTGTGTAGTAAGGGTCGCAGAATGACGGTTTTGGCACAGTTGGAAATCAATAGACATCAACTATCACAAAGGATTCTTAACGAACAAACTAAGATATGTCTATCGCCATTGCTGATCCCTCTGCAGGGTGCTTCTTTGTTTCTGTAATAAGTCATTTCTGTGCCATATGTAAACTTATTGTCACAGCCGCCTTTTTAGTTTCATTTACAATTTTTAGTTTTATTGCGAGCAAGAAACAAGCTAGGTCGTTAAAACAAGAGAGAATATGTATTGTGTATCTTTTCTACACATCTATATATAGATAAGTAAACGTTAGTTTGAGCATAGTTCTGACGATGGTGTGAACCGAAATAGCTATCAACTATATATATAAGAATGAATTTGTAGAACTAAAATACATTGCTATTTTTTTCACTGTGTTGAATAGAACAAAGAACCCCGGAAAAATAAAATAATTAAAACAATTTATTGAAAAAAAAAAATTTATTGACGTATTGGTATGTTTTCAAAATATAATTTAAAAATCACTAGTTAAGGTTTTTCATACAATTTGTTTTTATTTTTACTTTAATTGAAAGAAAACAACATTTAATTTTGATAATGGAGAATGTTGTGTTATATATTTCCCACAGACCCTAATGCCTGTGATGATGGTGCTCGTGGCTATGTGAGCCATGTCCATGTTCGTGGCTGTGCGAACCGTGCCCGTGTTCGTGGCTGTGAGAGTCGTGGTGACGAGAGAAGCCAACACCAAACTGAAAAAAATAAATAAACACGTGGTCAAAGTTTTGAATCGTCTCAACACAAAACGTTCAGGATATATTCTATGAGAATTGAATTTTACCCTTTCAAAAAACACTAATTGGGCAATACTCTCGTTAAATCCAGTATTTTTAGCAACAATATTGACCAAATAGTACTCAAATAATTTGGTTGAACTATGGCTCAAAAAAATCTAGAAATTGATTGATGGGGGCTTACAGTGAGTGATCGGTTAACGACCAGTTCGGACAACGAACTCATATTCGGATAACAAACTAAAACGACCTTTCTAATCCATTTATTCTATCAATGGTAATTCGATGATGGGTTATGGATCAGTTCGAACAACGAATACTATTACGAAATATTTTTGTGTTCGGATAACGAACACATATTCGGATGACGAACAAAAACAAAATTAATTAATTTAATTTAATAATTAAATTTCTTATTTAATTATTCTATCAATGATCGGTTAATGAACAGTTTGAACTACGACAACGAACATTGTCATGTTCGGATAACGAGCATATATTCGGATAAAGAATACAAACGATCTTTTAATCCACTTATTCTATCTGTTATTTATTAATGATTGGATAACGAACAATTCGGTTTGCGAATATAGTCTTGGAACAGATTATATTCGTTAACCGATCACACATTGTAATATTTTTAACGTTATATTTTTAACGATAAAATGCGATCACACTGTAGTTGTCTTTATTCAATTGTGAATATGTCGAAACACGGTGAAAAAAACAATGTGTTTTAGATCTACAAAAATTAACTGTCTAACTGTCCAATTCTGGCGAGGGTATAAGCCGAAATAGTTATTAATTATCTACCTTAAAATTTTCGTAGAACTAAAATATATAAATATAGTATATATATATACTAAAATATAGCTATTTTTTACCGCGTTACAATGGTGATCTAATAAATATTTGCCAATTGTTTTGAACAATAAGAAATAATGGAAAATTATATATTCACCATGCTAACGAAGACTAACAACACCATAAAGAAAGTAGACAGAGACACATTCATTTTGAAAGTATTTTTTCAGATTGAAAAATCAAGTCGCAAATAATTGAATTGCTCGTGCAACGAAACTATACCAACCTTAAATTTGTACGAGAATTTATATGTTTCAAAACAATGGTCATTTTGTCCACATAATGAAAATTTACGTACAAAAAGTGTTTGCGAAAATCTGTCAAAATTATTTTTTTCAGAGGTTTTAAACGCGGTTCGCTATCAATATGATATATTGTCTGGATGATGGGCGAACTTTCTACGCCCTTATGGTGTCATTAAAACCTTTCAGCGGTGGGTTGATGAAGAAGGAACATCACGTTATCATTAAACTTCTGACCTAACCTAACTAAGATAATCTGATCGCTTACGATATTTCAGCAATTGATTTGAATGAATACATTTTGAATTTAACGCTTGTCATTTTACTGGAAATGGGACTGTCCTAGCAATGCCTTATTGAATTGTTGAAATTGTCAAATTTCAACTTTGAATTTGATACATTAATGTGTATTGTTTATATTTTTCAATTGAATTTCTTTATGTAAAAAACCAGAAGTAATTAAAATTATTTCAGATATATATTTTAGGAAATATTTAGTAAGGATATCGGTTAACGAATAATTTGATTCGGATAACGAACTAAAACGATCTTTCCGATTCACTTATTCTATTAATGATAAATCGATGATCGGTTACCGAAAAGTTTGGACTGCGAAAAAGAATGACAAAAATATTATCACGAAAGATATTTGGTTTCGGACAACGAAAAAATATTCGCATAACGAGCTAAAACGATCTTTTTGATTCACTTATACTATCAATGATCGGTTACTGAGCAGTTCGGGCTACGAAAAATCAGATAACGAAAACTACCACGAAAGATTTCCGTGTTCGGATAACGAACACATATTTGTATAACTAACTAAAACCATCTTTTTCATTTTATTATTTTATCTGTAAAACTAACTGACGTCCATATGATCGCTCTAAGAACGGAAGTCGGACTGCGAAAAAATTAGGCAACGAATACTTTAATGATAGATGTTATTGTACGTAAACCGAACACATATTCGGATAACAAGCTAAATTATCTTTCTAATCCACTTATTTTATTACTTAACGAACAATATGGATAACGAATATAGTTTTTAGATCTATAAAACTTATCAACGTCGTACATTCGGCCGGCTTTTGAAAAGGGTGCGTTTTTGCCTCGGTCTGTGATGTCATTTCCAGGACGAAAAATCTACGATAAATCAATGAACGGTTGACGAAAAATTCAGATAGCGAACAAAACATTGAAACGGATTTTATTCTTTAACTGATTACTCATTGTATTTTAAATATCATAGAGAGAATGTATTGTATATCTTGATATTTGATTGCATAGTACTATAATATAATAAGCAACAGTCTTGAAACTAAAATTTTGAAAGCTTCTGATCCGAAAAAATAATACAATATAATAATGAAGTATTAAACAAAATGTGGCAAGTGGTTCAAAAGGAAAACATATTTTTAACTCCTGTTGACTTTTTAAAAATCTTTTCAAAAAAATTGTAAAAAGTTCTTTGTCAATCACATTGACGACCAGCTTTCTTTTGCTGTATAAAGTCATTGAAATGTATGTATCAATATGTTTTATGTAATTTTCGTCTATCTGTCAATAGATTGTCAACGCGCAGCTGTAACATCGTCAAAACGATTGCAAAACAACTATGACTGCAAATTTGTAGTTTGAACTAAATTACGTTTTAAAATTAAGTTTTTTTTATCTTTCAATTACACTAAATTTGAATTGTTGAAACACTGTACGATTTCACATGCTTTGCGACTAACGACTTGGGTTTCGCCTTTCAAAATCTATCAGTTCATGATAATTCTGTTGCATCCGTGTGATAGAATGCCTGAAGATACTGAAAGTCGTAACTCGGTCGTTAGTGATGAAACAAAAAGTGAATTACTACATCATTCATTACCACTTTCCCCCAATCTCTTCCCCCAAATTATTTTATACATTGAAATTTTCTTAACTACACTTCAGTGAAGTTTTCTGGCATACCGACCCCCAAAAAAAAATCGATTTATTGTCTAATATTTTTATATATTATCTAAATATAAAAAAACAATGTATGTGTGTCTGTTTGTCGTTTATGTATTACTACATCATTCTTTCAATCGATATGAAACTTTACGAATTTATTTAATACACTCTCGCAAATGTTTCCAGTATACCACTCTCTCCCCAAATAGTAAATAAATTTAATTAAAACGGAACTCTTAATAATTAAATTGTTCATTATCATAACGAGTTAAAATTATTTATTGTACTCTAAGATCGCAGCAATGCGCGACGGATCAGCTAGTTTTAATATTGTATAATATATTTTAAGTGCAGGTTTTTTATCATAAAAATTTCCACACGGTGAATACATTGCTATTTTTTTCACCGTGTTATAATGTAGTTTTGCCAAGTGAATGCCAATTCAATCAATAAAATAAAAATTTCCTTCTCGTTATTCTTGTCAATGAGTCTTCCACGATTGTTCTTAACTCGTTAATGGATTATTGGTTTGTCTTTATTTTGTTTACAAATTATTAATAAATGATTGTTAATAAACTTATTAATTAATAAGTTACATATACCTGTTTACTATCAATTATTTTTATATAAATAGGCTTATCAGATGATAATGCTTACAATGAGCTATGACAATGATAATAAAATATCATGTCATTATGACATGTCTGGGTATGGAGCAGTTAATACCTTTACTTGACACTAGAGCTATAAGCGAATAATGTCAACGATATCTCAATTACATTGAATTCGAGTCCCCGGCCTATATACAAAAATACCAAGAATAAAAAGCCACCGTTCTCTCGTTCGTGTAAACGAGTTAGTATGAAATAAAAAAATATATGTTAATTGATGTATTCATTTGGTATTGCAGTCCCTAATCAGCAAATGTCTAGTGATAGCCACAAATAGACATTAAATATTAATTGCGAATGAAAGAAAAAAGCTAGTATGTGACCATTTTATAAGATTCTGTCCGTTATCAGATCTGGATCAATGTTTACTTCGTGGCAAATAATGCGAATGATGAAATGTTTTAAACATATCTGATATCGTGAAAGCATTCTGATACCCTTGAAGTTTTAATTTTCCTCGCACTTGAGTAAAGTGTGTGTCACCGAGTTGTTTATTATTAAAGAAGATAACTGTAGATAAAAGAGCTTTGGATTTGGATTCGGGGTCGTGAAAGAAAGCGACTCCGAAAATTTTTTCGATGAGAAGATTTTGGAGAATATCTCAATGCACAATTCGCCGGATTGGTTGGTCTATCTTTAATTAAATGCTCATTAATTAATAGGAATGGTAGGGAAAAAAAAACATGACAAAAATTAACTTTCTTTTTAGCCAAAGTTGTGTTTTGTTCTCCTGGTAAATATTTTAAACGTTTTTTATGCTTCTAGAAGTATAGAATTTTTAGAATCATTTGGGCATTTGAAAGGGTTCATCCGACACTGTAATGATGTCAATTTTACATTCAGTGACAGGCATGAAAACACACCTGAGGCTATTTTCCACCAAAGTCATTGAACAGCTATTTTTTAAGCACACACAAACACATCCCAACAATTGGAACAAACAAAAACTGCCACAAACAATTGAATCTTCGAACACGCTTCTACGAATTTGCAAACAGAAATTATAATGAAATTCGTTTTAACAATGAACCAATCACTGGATTTGTCTCCATAAATCATTATGACACTTCGATGACAGAATTAAAACGACTCTAACGATGTTATAACAGCAAACTAAAAACGCCTTAAAGTCAATTTTAATTTGAAACTAAACAAAACCAATTTATGATAATTATTAAACCTTTTTTTGCGTAAACGTGGAAATTGCAAGAGATATTTTTTGTTTAGATTTAACATAACAATTGTTTACATGGAATTTTAAATACGTAACAATAAGTTTGTTGTGTTAACTGTCTTAAAGAATGAATGTAATACCAAAGTCCAATTATTAACATTGTGAAAAAACAGCAACGTATTTTAAATTTGCAGAATTTGTAAGGTACATATAAAAGTTGATAGCTATTTCGGCTTACCCCTAATCAGAACTATATTTAAACTAACATTACCTTGTATGTATAAATCTGTTTAGAAAAGGTACACAATACACATTTTCTTCTGTTTTAACACCCTAGTTTCATATTGCGCTAAAAAAATCTTGAATGTGGCTACAAATGTGACACACGGCTGCTAGAATTTTGAGTTAATAATTACCAGGTGTACAAAACAAATGGTCCAAGAGCTAAAAAGAGATTTTTTTAAATAATAAAAACACTTTTTATGATCAGCACCGGTTTCTTAGGGATCCGTTCCTGTTCAGTAAATAATGCTTGCGATGAGCGAAAGCGGTTCTAATCATTAAATATATACTGCAAAAATAATTACTTGAAAAACGTGTTTTTATTATTTAAAATATTATGCATTTTTCCATCAAGAAGATAGCCCAAGTTTCGCCTTTAGACGTTTACCAGCATTTTATCATATGCAAAACATAGAATTGAAATAAAACGACGTGAAAATGTACAGAGTTTCAACAATTCAAATTAGATGTTGAAAATCCATCAAGCACCCTCAGTTGATATTGTTAATTAAAATTTCTTAAGATATAGAGAATGAATGATATTAACATTCGTCTGAAAGAGCCGTCACAGGGCTGTGCCAATATTGTAATTTTTAATTTTTATTTACTTTTTTGGTAGCCCTGGAATTTTTTTTTATTTTTATGTAGCAGCGCTTAAAAAATATACTTGAGTCATTGCTATTTTTTTAATATACTAAATGATTTTCCATGTTGCAATTTCATAAAATTGAATTGAGCGTTTGTGTTATACAATATAAAAATCTCACCACCCCCAATCTATCTTTTTTTATCTCTTCCACCTCAAAAACAGAAAGAGAGAGATTGAGAATTCAAGTAACGTGTAATGTTATTGTAAACATGATCTGATTTTCAAACGTGGACTGTTAGCAGTTTCAAACGTGAGCAGTAAAATACTTTCACTGTGTGATAATTTTTCTGAACTTTTAAACGAAATTTTGGACTTGCCAGTTTTTTACGTACAACACTAAACATTTGTCCAGAATGAAATGCAGAGGGCGATTCTATTGTCCTAAAATAATATCTCATGATTTTTTTTGACTAATTTTAGTACTATAAAAACCCTTGGGTCTATTCAAGAAACAGAACACTTTCCTCAGTTTGGAAACCATCTACATTGTCAATATGGCACGAGTAATCATTATTCTTGCCTTTGTGGGGATTGTAATCCTTTCGGTAAATATAAAAAAATCGGTTTAATGTTTTTGGTGACTGTGGGAATTGTTATTTAATATAAATCCAACCAGGAAACTTAAAACATTATTAATTAAAAAAATGCAACTTGAAATGTTGATTAACATAAAGGCGTCAGATTTGCTGTGAATTTTGTTAACTGAAACAAATATTGCGCATTTTATCCTTTTAAACATCTCAATTGTTAGGACGACAGATTGCATTTAAGTGTTAAAAGTCACTCAAATTTTTTAAAGTGTTAATTGTTTTTTCTTGTAATGTTAATTGTTAATTGCTCTTTCATTACTAAATTATGTTTTTAATCACAGTGAGAAACAGCAATGTATTTTAGTCTACAAAAATTTAAATTTGTATAATTGATAGCTATTTCGGCTTATGCCCTCGTCAGAACTATAGCTAGAGCGTGTAGCCCGAAATGGCCATAACTTTATACTTCTTAAATAATAAAAACACTTTGTTTTAGTACTTATTTCCGTAATATATTTTATGATCAGGACATCATTATCAACCGACGTCAATGCTCGCGATGAGCGAAACTGGTCCTGAAAGTATGTTTTAATTATTTAAAATACCATTCATTTCCATCGAAAAGTGACATAAAAATAACTATTTTATATATGCCATAGAGTTTTTGTAGAACTAAAACACAATACTATTTTTCACCGTGTAATAATGGAGTTCTACCAAAAAAAACAAATAGTTTAGAATGGTGGCATCAGAAGGGTTAAGTATATTTGACGATGGGAGTTCACAATATTTTTGGTTGCAATTAACATATTTGTTCTTAATGTTAAGATCTAATCGATAATTTCGCTGCTTGTTTGAGCATTGAGATTATTGTCCCCGCAGCAAGTTTGTGCAAGAGCTATCATAAAAATCAATTAGTTTGTGAAATTTCCTTAAAAACCATGGATGTCTGCTATCTTTCATGTTCATTTTTAACGCCCACAGTTGAATCAAGGATATGCCAAGAACGTTGATAGAAAATCGGACTGGAAACCCAAAGTAGAACCCAAGAAGGTTGAAGTAAAGAAACCAGAACCCAAGCCGGAACCCGTACCACCACCAGTATGGGTACCAGTGCCGATTCCAGAGCCTAAACCAGAACCTAAGCCTGAACCTAAGCCAGAACCTAAGCCGGAACCAAAGCCAGAGCCTAAGCCGGAACCCAAACCAGAACCAGTTCCGGTACCAATATGGGTACCAGTACCCATACCGGAGCCAAAGCCGGAACCAAAACCAGAGCCTAAACCAGAACCTAAGCCTGAGCCTAAGCCGGAACCAAAGCCGGAACCTAAGCCAGAACCTAAGCCGGAACCTAAACCAGAGCCTAAGCCGGAACCCAAACCAGAACCAGTTCCGGTACCAACATGGGTACCAGTACCCATACCGGAGCCAAAGCCGGAACCAAAACCAGAGCCTAAACCAGAACCTAAGCCCGAGCCTAAGCCGGAACCAAAGCCGGAACCAAAACCGGAACCAAAACCAGAGCCTAAACCGGAACCCAAGCCAGAACCTAAGCCAGAACCTAAACCAGAGCCTAAGCCGGAACCTAAACCAGAACCTATTCCGGCACCAACATGGGTACCACAACCGGAACACATACCAGAGCCTAAACCACAACCCCCTCCACCAGAACCAAAATCGGTTCCTAAGCCTGTACATAAACCACCACCTCCACCGGAGCCAAAGAAGGGTTCCCGCAAAATGTGGTAATTCCAGTTGGAAGCTAGATTTTTCTTAAGTCTTGACGATAAGGGTTGGAAATATTTTATCTAATTGATTGCATTTACAAACATTGAAACTTGATATATAAGGATCTCTTTACAAGATTGTTTTAGAAGATCTCCGGATAAATACACTATAAATTTGATATTTTGTTTAATTTTTTGATGTCAAATAAATTGAGTGTAAAGATTTATGGCCCGTTAGGATCATAGATCTTCATCTATTATGTATAAAATTATTTGTTGTATAATTTTTGTATCGTTAATGGCAGACGTGTCGCTGCAGAGCTGAGCAATCCACAGTGACGGAATGAATGTCATACGTGTATATATTATACAATGTAGGTCCCAGAACTTTCGATATTTTATAGCGTGTATTTTCTTTCAAAGAAAATTACTCACATATATTCACTTGCAGAACCCGATAAATCTTCAAAGAAAAAAATGTTTATTATCATGCTTAATGAGCAAAATCATATAATCTATACCTAAATTCATTTATGTCTATTTTGTAGCGTATATTTGTGGAAATTTCGGCGTTTGACTGTGTTTGATTGGCAATACAGTAACTATGAAAAATATTACCTTTTTCTTAAAAAACGTATGAAGACAACAAAATCTTATTATAAAAAAAAATTATTTTAAAGTTTGTTTTTGGTTGCAGACTATTGGTTTATTTATATAAGCAACAAAATATAAAAATAGATCAATTGTTTAAAGGAAAGGTTGTCAAAGTATGCAAAAAAGAGATAATGTCTAGTTTCTGAGCAACCATGGATGGCTAGACACATTTAATTGGTCACACTTAATGGCATAAATTGATGTTTTAGACCAATGTTACCTGATCTTTTTACATCTGAAAACCGGTGCTGAAATAAATTTGGTTTTTTATGTAACATTTTAATATAATATATATCATATTTTGTGACAGATGGACATAATTATAACAAACAAATATGCGTATATCAGTCTACTACAGTTAAAATTTAATAATAACAATGGTTTTTTTACAAACTAATGCGAAACATGCTGTTGCATCTTTGCTTATATATTGAACATTCATACAGTCGGAGTATGAGTTAAAATCATGAAAAACGACCGACATCGACTTCTTTTTCGTTTAAACGATTTTGAAGAATATCTCAATGAAAAATTGGCCGTATTGTTTGGTTGATCTTTAATTTAATGCTCATAAATAGAGAAGATAGAAAGAAAACCGACTTTTTAGTTGGAGTAGTGTTTTTATTTAACGATTCCAAGGCCCTGGCTTAAATTCAGATTGCGTAAACTGAATGCTTTTAAACGACAGCTCAATTAAATGCCAGTACTTTAAATACAATTTTTAGGCACACAAACCTTTTAAATACACATGAAAACAGTTTTTACTGTTTGTTAATATATAGACATCTGATACTTTTTATACAAAGCTTTTAGCAAAAAAAAATGGTTGGTTTCATTGCTAATATATTTATTTTTACAAATTATCCCTAATAAAATAATATATCAAATAAGTTTTTAGTTTCGAAAATGAATCATAGATGCTCGTCAATATTGTTGGACGGTGAATTATTTCTTTGTTTATTTAGTAATGTTGTATGAAATTCTTTACAAGAATACAACAGATGTTTTTATTCAAACAAAAAAATAATGTGGCTAAAGATAAACAATGTTTTGTTAAAAATTAAAAATATCAGGCAATAATTTAATCGAGCAAATATTTATTCAGGCCATATGTCACTAAAAGCGTATGGTCCCTGGTTTCATATCAGTCACCCGACAATTCCAGCTCATCCTGTCGCATAACAATCCCACGGGAATCGTGACTATGTTGCACGTGAAGTATGCTCACTTTTAATAGCTTAAAAGCTTGAAGAAAAATGTATAACATCACATATTTCTTTCGGCTAATACAAGGCCAAAATAAGAATTCTGCTAATATTGATAATGTAAGCTCTCCAGGTTTGTTCTTTTAAAGCAACTTCATGGTAATGCGACAAGTAAGAGCGTTAACAGTTTTCAACAATACTGCTTCAGACGTTAACGTGGACGAGAATGAGTTAAAAAAAATACTTTTTTCAATTGCAAAATTGTCTTCCTGTAGTATACCCAACGTTACCGTCTATAAACTGTTTTCTTTTGCAAATTGTTTGTAAGTTGTTTTGCATCTGTGTGATAAAATGCCTGAATACGCCGAAAGGCGAAACCTGGGAAAAAATGACAAAACACGTGGAAATGTACAAAAATTCAACAATTAAAATTTTATATTGAAATTTCATCGCAATTAGCACCTTCGGTTGATATTGTAAAATAAATTCATAATAACGTATTTTTTGTAACACACGTTCGTCAAATAATTAAATATCTTCAAAGAGATCTGTGTTTATTGTGAACACAGACACACAGATGGCAGTCGCAAGCTGACAGTATTATTTTGTTGACCGAGAGCTGTGACAGATGACTCTGCTGTGCAAACAAAACTGTCAAACAGGAGAAAAACATTATGTTGACGTTTGTTATTGGAATTCTTCTTTGTATAATCTTCATTTCCCGCCTTTTTGTATTTCAAGTCACGATAATGATGGGTTGAAGAAAAGATATAATTTATGGATTTTAACACAGTGAAGCGTATAGACACACCATAGAGAGTATCATAATTGAACTGGGTCTAAATTAATCTCCTGTCTTCTGTCATATTAGAGAGACAATTAAAAGATAGATTGAGTTACGCATGTTTTAATGGCTTACGAATCACTCTCTCTCTACATATTATTTTAGACGGGATAGATGGGAAGGAATTTCGAAATTACACACATACAAAAATTTCTTAAATAAATTTTATAAATGGACTAACGCCAGCCGCGATGTTTTTTTGTTATATCACCAAAAAACGAATAATGCGGGAAACGTGGAATGTAAAAATTAAATAGTTTTTGAAACTTTTTATTGTGAAATAATTTATTAAAAAAAATTAATGTGACATTTGAACGTACCAAATATTCCATAATTAATTTCTTTGGTTAATATGTAGTATTAAATGCACTCAAACCCACAAATTGTATTTGATAGAAAGATTTATCTAACAAAACCAGTCAATCGGGATAATATTTGAGACGGGACCGTAGCATTTAGACGATAGATCGAGGAAAACGATAAATCGGGAACGGTTAATGCGGGACAATAAAATATTAACAATCCATCCGGGAGAACGAATGTATTATGCGTGAACTTTTGACTGGAGTTCCACTGTATTAAAATTGCTCATAACCGAAAGGTGACTTAATTGTCATATAATGTTTTTGGGTTAGTAGGGTGAATTAATAAAAAGGAATTGATTCTGATTATGCCAATAGGCCATCATCAAAAGTGAGCTAGTTATTTTATCTTGATTGTAGAGCCTTTTTCTAAATATTTTTTTTTTATTATGGCAATTCAATCATATTTATTCAGCCTTTTATTTTGTTGTAAAGTATTGAAAAAAAAATGCAAAGCATTACACAGTTTTCATTATTAAACAAAATTTAAATAAACACAGACAAAAAGCTAAAAAGAATCAAAAAACTTAATCATGTTCATACAACAGAAAACAATTGGCGCACAATTTCTGGACAAAAGAAAACAGTACTATTGTAAGAACAATGCCAGAATTTTTCATTGTACAATTGAGGAGTTGGGTGTCGTATAAAAGGGATATTTTCCCCTTCATCAGTACATTCAGTGTCCACTGCTGTGAACCATCAATCCAGCTTTCTCCACCAGCTACCAGAACCTCGAAGACAAAGACAGTTATATCCTCAGCCAAGTCATGGCGAAACTGTCATTTTGCTTTCTTTTTCTTGGACTTTTTGTCCTTGTTGCCAAGGTGATTATTAAATATTCTTACATACTAGACGATTGGGAGTCAAATGGTGGCCATCATTAACTGGAACGACGCGGTCATAAATTTTACAGAAGTAATCTTTCCAGGCTGTTTGTTAAGCACTCAAATTGAAAATTTTTATGATAAGGACAATAATACATATCAGTTTATGGGAACTTTAAAAAAGACAAAAATTATTTAAAATATTTTCAAACTTAAAATAATACAATTGTATTATTTGTAAACCAATAAAACTAGAAAATTTTGTTATCCTGTAATGTTTCCGATTCTCATTTTTGGAATATTTTACTTTATTAAATGTATTATGAATTTTAAAATAGGTACAGCAAGGAGTAGGAGTCCCCTTAGACTTTCTGGAAGAAACTCACAGTGAACCACCAAAAGCGGAGCCTCCAAAGGTAGAACCACCGAAAGAAGAACCTCCGAAGGTAGATCCACCAAAAAAAGACCCCCCTAAGGAAGAGCCGCCAAAGGAGGAACCGCATAAGGAAGACCCACCAAAACAGGAACCTCACGTAGAAGAACCACACAAAGAGGACCCACCGAAAGAGGAACCGCATAAAGAGGAGCCACCAAAAGAGGAACCACATAAAGAGGAGCCTCCGAAAGAGGAACCGCATAAAGAGGAACCACCGAAAGAGGAACCACCGAAAGAGGAACCACCGAAAGAGGAACCACCGAAAGAGGAACCACTGAAAGAGGAACCACACAAAGAAGAAGTGTTGGAAGAACCTCGTAAAGAAGAATACCGTAATGAAGAGCACCACGAAGAACACCATCAAGAAAAATATCACAAAGAAGAGCAATACAAAGATGAGCAATATAAGGAGGAGAAATACAAGGAAGAGCAATACAAAGAAGAGCAATATAAAAAAGAGCAATATAAAGAAGATCAATATAAAGAAGACCGATACAAGGAGGAGCAATACAAAGAAGAGCAATATAAAAAAGACCAATATAAGGAAGATGATCACAAAGAGGAACAATATAAGGAAGAGAAACATAAAGAAGAGGAGCGCCGTGAAGAATATCATAGTGGAGAGCATAAAAAGAAAAACTATGGAGGAGGTGGTGGCTCAAGTGCTGCAGGTGCGGCTTCTTCGGGTGGAAGTTCTGCAGCCGGCGCTGCTGCGTCTGGAGGAAAAGGCGGTGGAAGCGCAGCGGGAGCTGCCGCCGCTGGTGGAAAGGGTGGCGGTAGTGCTGCCGGTGCAGCATCTTCTGGAGGTAAAGGAGGCGGTTCCGCTACTGGAGCGGCAAGTTCCGGGGGCAAAGGAGGTGGAAGTGCTACCGGTGCTGCTTCTTCTGGAGGCAAAGGAGGCGGTTCTGCTACGGGTGCTGCTAGTTCTGGTGGCAAAGGAGGTGGCTCTGCTACGGGTGCTGCTAGTTCTGGTGGCAAAGGAGGTGGCTCTGCCACAGGTGCTGCTAGTTCTGGTGGAAAGGGAGGCAGTAGCGCTACTGGAGCAGCGAGTTCTGGTGGAAAGGGAGGCGGTAGTGCCACAGGAGCTGCCAGTTCTGGCGGTAAGGGTGGGTCAAGCGCGACAGGAGCTGCGTCTTCTGGTGGTAAAGGTGGTGGTAGTGCAACAGGAGCGGCTTCTTCCGGAGGTAAAGGAGGTGGAAGTGCTACTGGCGCGGCTAGTTCTGGTGGCAAAGGAGGCGGCAGTGCTACTGGAGCTGCCAGTTCTGGTGGTAAGGGTGGTTCAAGTGCAACAGGGGCTGCTTCTTCTGGTGGTAAAGGTGGTGGTAGTGCTACAGGAGCGGCTTCTTCTGGAGGTAAAGGTGGTGGAAGTGCTACTGGTGCAGCTAGCTCTGGTGGTAAAGGAGGGGGAGCCGCTTCCAGTTCTGCAAGTGGTGGAAACGCAGCCGTCTCAGTCAGCGTTGGAGGCAGTGCAGCAGCCGCCGCTGCTGCTAGTGGTGGAAAAGGTGGTGGTAGTGCAGCCGGTGCCGCAGCAGCTGGAGGAAAAGGAGGCGGTAGCGCTGCAGGAGCTGCCAGCTCCGGTGGTAAAGGTGGATCAAGTGCTACAGGTGCCGCTGCTTCCGGTGGTAAAGGAGGTGGTAGCGCAACTGGAGCGGCTTCTTCAGGAGGAAAGGGAGGATCTAGCGCTACGGGTGCGGCCAGCTCCGGTGGTAAAGGTGGCGGCTCCGCTACTGGCGCTGCTTCCTCAGGAGGCAAAGGAGGGTCCAGCGCAACAGGAGCAGCCAGCTCTGGTGGTAAAGGAGGCGGCTCTGCAACAGGTGCTGCTAGTTCTGGTGGCAAAGGCGGCGGCAGTGCTGTTGGTGCTGCATCTTCTGGTGGAAGCGCAGCTAGTGGCGGAGGTGGACACAAATAAACTACACCAATTTTATCACATTATTGACTTAGGTCTATTTTTGTAGACTGCTTTTTTCCAAATAAATATACGTTTGGTACCTTAAGAAAATTGATTTATTTTTCTTTCGCATACAGTTGGTAACTTGCATATTAAAAACAACGTTTAATGTCCAAGGCTTTAAGGTGTAATTTTAAATCCTTAAGTTCAAGTTTTGGCTCAAATTTGTTATTGTTATTGGTCATTTCATTTCTTTGAACAAAAATTAATCTCAAGGACATTAGAACATTGTCAGATTAAGATCGATTTGGTCATTTGAAAAAATGTCAAATTAAAAACCAACGAATCGTTAAATTGTAGCTATACCAGTTTCAGTTTTTTTGTGGTACGAAAATGGTTCAAACCCTCCAAAAACAAAGGTACAGTGGTGCTAAAATTAAGTTTTGAGATAAACAAATTTTCAGTAACGTAATTTTTTTTTTTGAGTATAAGAAATGTATAGAACTATTTTGATCTATCAATTTTTCTGTTCAATAAATTATCGATTCACAAATAAAGCTTTCTATCTTGACTTAATGTTTTGTTACGTAAATGGTATTTCAACATTGAATATTTCAAAAATTGATTCACTTGCGATTTATACAATATTTGATATTAAGGTAAACGTACCAGTAGTTGACCGGCTAAAGGATTTTTTCAACTTTGACAACAATCCAAGGCTTACTTTATTATTAAATAACAAAAGTGGATACACCAAGATAATCTTTAAGCATTGTAGATTATTTATGCGAAGACAGATTTGAAAAAGTTGCATTGCAAAAAAAATACAAGCCATTTCAAATAATTCGGAGAATGTTTCAGTAGTTGACCACCCTCAAAAATGAATGAGCCAGCAAATGACCATGTGTTCTGAAAGGTGATTTAATTAAAATACATGAACAATTTTTACAATATTGCTAAATTTATTAATTATTATAAAAAAAAATACTTTTCAATACATGTTTTATTATTATTGAAATAATGAAAGCATAAGAAAAGTTCACAAATAATCAAATTCAGGAACTGCATAAACACTTTGAGTTTTGCACACTTTTGTAGGAAGTTTTATATGGAAAACTGTTGCCTTCAAGTTGTAATCTAGCATATCAGGCCTCTCTGGCTACTTCCACAATCGTCCACACTTCGGCACGGAGGAAATAGTTGCTGAAGCTTTTACAACGTAAAGAATTTTCCCTGGGAAATATTCTCCTTCATACAAAAATATGACATGCTCGTTGATGTGTTTCTCAACAGGCATCCAATTGGAATGCTTCAGTTCAACGCTTTCTTCTCCGGACTCTTCATTCCAGTTATCTTTTGAAGAGTCAGTAATTACTATGTTTGATTCTGAACCTTCCGATGAAAATTGCAATTTTTTCTTCAATGATCTTTCTTTTTTCAATTCAAATTTCTGGAGCATATTTTCTTTAGATTTCTCATTTTCATCTTTCTTCCTTTGCCTTTCTGCAGCTTGTTTTATCCTTGATTGATCCATCACCTCTTTTTTCTTTGAAATTACTCTTGACATAGTTTTCCTGAAACAATAGAAGGCATTTTTCTTTAATCATTCACTGTTTCTTCGTTTTGTCATTCCCGACATCCAGATAATAAAAATGCCTCTTAAAAGGGCTTGGGATTTCACCCGATGACAAGCCAAAGGTTGAGGACAGGAATTAAACTGGTGAACTGAAATTTGTGTCATAATTTGAAGGTTTCTTTGCTGGAGAGTCGTTCAGCATATCTTCTGGAATACCGGTGTCGTTCGAAAGTTGATTATTAGGAGTGTTATGAAAAAAAATTGCTGGACTGCAAATAATGACACCATTATTTGTGCTTTGGAATAGTACTGCTGCGGCAATATCATCGATTGGAATTTAATACCATCGATTAAAATTTCTTCAGCGGGAATCGAGTATGTAGCTAACTCTAGTTGAGTCTTCTTCCATAAGATAAATAAAGATGTATCATACGAATTCCCCCAATTTAAGGCAATTCTTTAATCTAGTAGAAGGTCCCATCTTCTTCTCTATAAGAGATTTGCTCTCTATTTAATAGTTTAGGATTATACTCTCTAACCTAATTTTTTTTGCAGCTGTCCGTATTTGTGTATGTTGCACCCAAACATCGTCAACAGCTTGTCTCATTGTCTCATTAGTATAGGTTCTGAACAAATACTTGATAGAAGGCATCTCTATTTCAATTATTCAAAGAAATCTGTAAAATATGTTATATACAAGCTGAGTCAGTAGTTAACCATCAACGGAACCAGTAGTTGACCGTTGGTCAAATACTGAAACACAGTATAATACAATACCTAAGCTTAGAATGTGTACTTATTGTGACGATGCTTAATTCAAAATAGATACATTATTAATCGTGAATAAATATTTTTGAATAATTCAGTAGTTGACCACCCCGGTCAACTACTAAAAAGCGTTTAATTTTGAGATCCAGTATTTGACCACCCGACTAACTCATCTTATTGCGGTTATGACACAAAAACCTAATGTTTATTACATTATATAATAAGCTCTGTGTACATTTGAAAAATGAAAAATCAGTTAAAAAGACTTAGTTACCTTATTGTTCTATTCGTTTAACTAAACACATTTCCTTAACAAAAACCTTAAGAAAATAGCAAAAAATGGAAAATCGCTCAGCTGAACCTAAAACATTTTCCACTGTGCAATTATGAATCCCTTTAAACTTTTGGATTCTTCACAGTCGTGTTGGTAAATTTTGTTGGTACGGCTGATTAAAAAAATTATTTTCCCAATGTTTTCACTTCTAGAAACTTTATCAAAAACATTTTTTGACAAACGGTCAACTACTGGTACATGGTCAATTACTGTTACGTTTACCTTAATGTTCAATGCCTTTGTATGAAATAGATACTAAAATACATTGTTATTTTTTTCACCGTGCTATAATGGAGTTCTACCAAGTGAATGCCAATTCAATCAATAAACTATAAATTATGATTGTATTTTTTAAGTTTTTCAAGCTATTTATAATTCAAAAATCAAAATGTCAATCAACTCCCCCATTCTAAAGATAAAAAAACATGCTTCAATTTTCAGTCCAATAATATTTATCGGAAAATAATATTGAAAATTAATATGAAGACAATTGAATTATTCTCTTTCAAAGGTTGGCGACCAATTAACTTCGCGTCTCTCTTTTGTCAAATTTCGCCAGTCGCGTTAGACGGCCATTGCCTTTGCATTGAATTATTCATGTATATTTTACATTTTAGTGTACGTTTATATATTTATGTATTTTATTTTTCTTTCAAATGATAGTTCAATTAAAAGTGTTGAGTGCTACCAAGTTTACCATTAAATAAAACATTAATTAAAAAAATGTTTATTCGAGTTTTGGTGGTTTTGAGTTAGTGATGCGTTGAGTAATCGGTGCTGTCTTTACTGTCAAAAGTGTGTGGGTAGTGATGATCACTTCAATACTCAATTTCAATATGGACAATCAAGATATGTGCCCGGCCAATTATTGAACTAATCTTATTATTTTTAGTGTAAATTTAAAGTGTTATAACTGTGGAAATATTGAATGAAACTTTCTGAGGTGATTGACAACACATAAATAATTAACCCTAATGGGACAGAACTACCAAAATTATTCCCTGTGATGAAACACTCGACAATGTTTACACATGTACTGAAATTCATTTATACTTGGTGTACTTGAAATTCATTTATACACACTCTGCATGTCCAACAGGAGTTATTTTTATTTCAGGCGAGGGTATAGGAATCAAATTAGGCTTTGTTATATCCTCTTAGATGGGCCTTGCAATTATCTTAATTCGAGTAGACACAGTGCCACTGTCATGTCGTCTCCAGAATGAGGGGTGTTATAATACATCGCTAAGTCTGGCCTATCACGTCAAAACACGGCTCCGGGACGCAGGCGTTTGATTTTATATCACATGAAAACACGGATCAAGTATTCAAAGTGTTAAAAAGCTCAGTCAATAATGCTTGACTTTTATACGCCAAACCTATTTTTCACCGTATGCATGTTTGTTAAGTTGGTGCTAAATAAAGCCGATTTCTTAATACAGGAAAGTCAGTGAAAACAATATTCTAACGAAATTCAATATATTTCTTCTGACCCAATAAATTGTCTACTGGTTAGAAAATACAAAATATATATATATATATTCATTAAAAATGTGTTATGTATTCTACTCTCATATACAGGTAGTCCTCAATTTACGACGGTCCGACTTACGACCAAAAAAATTGTATTGCGGTGCGCCTTTGTCAACCCTGTCGTTTGTTTTTCACTCCTTCCCTTCGTTGTTTTTAAATTATGTATACATAATTCAGTTAACACAGTGTCATATAAACAATACATTTAGGTAATCAATTTCTGAAGTGAATATTCAATAAATCGCGCCCCAAATAACTGGCAAACGGAGAAGATTAGATGATGACAATTAGAAAGAAAAACTTAAAATAATTAAACAATATGAGAGTGGTAAAATATTGAAGGACGTATCTGACGTACGCTTGTCACATTCAACGATACTAAGTATCAGTGAAGCTGTTAAAAGAGCAATATCCATAAAATATAAATCAAAGGGTTGAAGAAGAGACTAAAAAGATTCGACGTACGACCAAAGTCTAGGATCGTATCTCGGTCGTAAGTCCAGGACAACTTGTATATATTATACAACCTCCTCAGTTATATTGTACTCTCATCAAAAAAACATCAGCCGTATGTATTGTTTCAAAATTACAATATGAAAAATTGTCAAAAACGTCATTATAATCCAATAGTTTTCAAGTGGTTTTAGACATATATTTGGCTCCTAGCCTTAGGTTATATACTTCCTGTATCATTCCGCTTGTTATGTAATCAATGAAAACCGAGTGTCATGTTCTATTGCGTCCATGCGATGGGATGTCCGAAGATGCCGAAAGGCGAGCCTCGGATCGTCAGTGATAAATCATGGATAAATATGCACAAGTCTCAACGATTTAAATATGTTATTTTAGATAGTAGAAACACGCTTTTATGTACAATTTTCACGATAAATATTATGATCAGGACCGGTTTCGCTAACATCCAGCCTGTCGATCTTCAGTTGATAATGCTTGCGATGAACGAAACCGGTCCCGATCATCAAATATACTGTGGAAACAATATTTAAAAAATGTGATTTTTCTTTCCGTCAAGAAGTGACAGTTAACATATTGAAAAATAGAAAAACAATTTTTTTCAACAAATATTCTTGAACATTCTGATTCTGTAAAAAGGGGCTACTACGATCCATATAGTAAAAAAAAAAACACAAGTGTATATTTTTATATTTTTTTTATAAATTATTAAATATTTCTTATATATATTCTTTTCACTTACAAAAATATTTTGCGATTTTAAAAATGGCAGCACTAAATCTATTTAAAATTTGTGACAGAACACATTCTTACCAACCATTAAAATAATAATTTAAGAAGCCAATAAATAGTTTTCCAAGCAAAAAAACAAAAATAAAAGACAATCGGATGATAAAAACGCACATACAATTTTGTTTACCTTATTTAAAAATACAGACAAATCAAATAATAGACAACGAACAATGTTTGTCTTTCGACAGGTGGTTTTTGGCTATGGTCTATAAATACATACATAATACATTATAAATTGATATTTTTTTATTTTAATGACATAAAACAGTGTTTTTGTTGTTTTATTTGATTAAAATAAAATAAACCCGTACAATACTTTCGTAATTATTTTACAATTAACAGTCTTAATTGGCTAATTATTTAAAAATTTAAATAAAATATACTTAACAGCAAGCAATGACCATAAACAATTTTTATCAGATACTTAAAGCGGCTT
This sequence comes from Himalopsyche japonica, assembly GCA_028555115.1. NCBI lineage: Eukaryota > Metazoa > Arthropoda > Insecta > Trichoptera > Rhyacophilidae > Himalopsyche > Himalopsyche japonica. Next base: position 455,905 of record JAHFWJ010000034.1, read on the forward strand.
AAATGTGTGAGGTTTGATAAATGAGCGATTTTTTGTGCTACAGTGCAATAATATTGTTTTTTTGATTCTCTGGTCGCTAACGTCTCAAATGATGAAACAGTTGATAACAGCATGCTAAAATAATGATGGAATTATAGAAACTTTAGTTTTATGATTAAAGAATCGGGTTGCGAATTCCGGCATCATGCGGATGCAACAGATCAGTTATCCGTTTGATAGCTTGTGTAGTAGAATGACTGAAAATACCGAAAGTCGAAACCAGTGTCGTCGGTGACGAAACGTCTGGAATCCTTCAAATTTTCAATCATTTTAATTAAACTTAAAAACATTATTTAACTGTTTACGGCCTGTAAAAAATTTGGAAAATGAATAAATTGGCCTTTCTTAGATTGTGTACCAAAAACAATACGACATTCAATTCTCTGGTAATTTTGTTTTTTCGTTAATTTCCACGATAATAATGCTATTTTTAGCGGCGAGAAGTTAATTCAACAAGAGAAAAATCGTAACATGCTATTATTTAATCATGTTTACTGTCATTTGAAATAAAATCTCCTGCGGCACTGACGTGTTTACACGGGCATCAAGAAAAACGTGCTGGAAAAAAGTGGCAAGTTTGTGATACATGTTAATAATTTTGTTTTGTTACGTTCCGCAAATGTTACAATTAATTAGCTGATATCATCTTGTAAATTATTGCACTGTCTATAAAAAAATGCATTTAATTTATATGAATAACGTCAACATTACCTAAATACGAAACATTTATTTTAAAAATTGAGGTTATGTTAAAAAAAACCATTCTGACAGCCATTTGTTCGAATGTGGAGCTATCATTAAAAAAATGTTGCCACTCATAAAAAAATTTATTAATTAATTACATTTGATCTTTATGACATATTCGTATGGCGGTTTTTAAGAAACAAAGCATATTAATACTATAATACTAAGTATAAAAAGGGTATCTGCGGTTTTTAACTAAACATTTACCCCTTTTTAGTTTAGAAGTTCTAAACCTTTTATATATGCTACACAAAAAGTGGCATAAGTCCAAAAAATATCATGTTATAACCTAAAAATTTATTGGGTAATATATCAAAGAAAATATTACCTTATTTTAAAAATTGATAATGATTTATTTAAAACTGCGGATTTTAGTATCGCCACTGAATACTGTGGGTTTTTATCGCTTACAACGTACGTTTTGCATACCTCTCGATCTAATGCTAATTATCTATGAGAGAAAAAATCTCAAAATTTCTTAAATATTACATATTTATTTGTGACACATGTTTTGATTTTGTGACCATAAAAGTACTGTTTTTTTCTACTGGGCACTAGAATAATAAATAATAATGTTTTATGATCGTATCCAAGAATTCCTGTTGTGATGACGTGTATCTTTTCTATAATATTCGTTGATTCGAGAATCGCTCGTCGAAAAAGAACCATTCTGCAGGGGGTACACGTAACATTGGGAATATAGTCGAAATGTTTTGCGTTTGTAGCACCTTACGCTGATTGCAATTTGCTGGTTCGATTTTGCGAAAATTGTATCGATAATGAAACATCATCAAAACGTAAATTCTAAATTAATTAATTAATTCTAAGGATTATGACTGACTTTCTGTTTTCGAAATCTTGTCACCGAATCTGACATTCCCCCTGGACTCGTCACCATATTGCTGTGCATTCTTGCTGGGCTCGTCATCCGACGCGCTTATGGACGTCTCCACGGAAATTTCCGTGATAGTCTCCGTGGCATCTTCCTCGGATATTATTTCATCGTCGTCCGAATTAGGATGCCTTGGATCCACGTCGGTATCGTCGTTATAATCGGAGTTGACGTCGTTTTTATTATTGTTGAAATAAACGGCGATTTCATTGTCGTCGATGATGTTCAAAGGAGTGACAATTTCTGGACCTTTTTCTCCAGACTTATTGCTAGTGATTGGTTTATACCTGTATTTATCCTTTTGTTCAGGGGCAACTATTATAACAGGATTTCTTATTGACGCTTGAGAATTTGAATCGTCGTTTTCATCGTCTGCGTTTTGGTCACCACGTTGTTTTTTCATTGCATTAAATTTCTTTAGTTCTTTTTCAATATCGAAATTTGAATTGCTAGACTGTGGTACAACTTCATAACCATCTGGTAGAGTTAACCCTGAAGGCGCTTGGCTTAAATCAAATAAACCAGTAGGTCCTGCGTTAGAAGTTTGATGTTGAGGAATGAGCTGGGTTTGTTGTGGTTGTTCGATAGCTTGTAATATTGATTGTAAAAGACCTTCTGATAGGACTTGATCGTGAGGTACGGCTTCTGAAGGTCCAGTTTGTCCTAAACCATCAGCCGACTGTATTTGCAATGTGTACGCTCCCAATTGTCCTTGGACGGGGATATTGTGAATTCCGTTTGAACTGTCATACACTTGAGTCAAAGTTTGACCGTCTCTAAAGAAATTCTGTTTGTTTAATCCTGCCTCAATTGCTAAGTTTTTAAATGATTCAAAGTTTTGATGGCCTTCCGATGGGCTTTGGAACTGTTGCTTGTTATTTTGTTGGTTCAATTGTTGAGCACTGAAAGACTTTCCGTTTTGGAACGATTCTTCAACCTTTTCGTTATGTTGTGACAACGAGTTCAATTCATTTGTGTGTATATTCGATGCAACCAAAGTATTTGATGCGCTTGATAAGTCTGAACTATGGTAGTTCACTGAATTACTTCCTGGAGCTGGTAAGTTGAAGCTGTTTGAACTCGAAGAAGACGATGACGACGACGACGATGAAGACGATTGAGATGAAGCAACATTGGCATCAAGAGAGCTTAGACTTGCGACGTAACTAGAAGCTAGCGCTGATGGGTTGTTTTGTTCTACATTCTTAGCTGCTTCGTACAGAGCTTTATGATACGGACAATTCTTCAAAATAGCAGCTGCCAGACTTGCGGCGTCAGTTCCAATTGAAGTTCCACTTGATATAGAATTAGAACCGTCTAGTGTGGTTGTAACCGATGATTCGATACTATGAGATCCATATGAATCTGCTACGCTAGAAATCGGCGCGTTATAACTGTCAAAATTCGAAGAATAGCTATTTCCACCGCTTTCATGTCCTTGTACAAAATTAACTGGATTATTAATGGAAGGTAAACTGTATAAATGCGTCGGTTCTATCGATGCTTGGATACTGAAAGACCCTCCGGAATTTTGAGCGAATCCGTCCGAGAACGAAGAAGAATGCGAGTTTCCTGAACTACCATGGAACGACTGCTGGCTGACCGGTGGTGGTAAATATGCCTGTGCGCCGCTGAATCCACTGTCGTCGATTCCAAGTGCATCTTTTTGCGCTACACTGTGTCCAATATTCTCAATTAAGCCTTGAGGAACGGGCTCTCTGAAACTAATTGGGTTTTTCGGTGGGAAAGCGGCAGACGGACCACCGTACGACAGCGATGGTGGTTTGAAGTTGTTGTGTGGCGGTGGAGGAGGTGGTATGCCGTATTTACCTCCTGGGGGAACGCCATAAATACCACTTGGTGGTTTCAAACCTATTGTGTTTGATGAAAACGAATGGGAAGAACCTCCCAACTGTCTAGGACCTGGGTACGGTCCAATTCCCGATGATCCACTGTGGCCAGAGGTTCCGAAATCTGATAGTGTATGTGACGCTGAAGAAAGCGACGAGTGCCCTCCGCCTCCTGCTCCTCCTCCGTTGATATCAAAGCCTAAACTTTGTACAACAGAAAGCGAAGAGTCTCCACCACCCGACGGCGCTCCGTAGCTTCCACTGGGTATAAGATTAGTAGATTGTAAGGATCCGTGCCCGTTTCCACCTTCTGTATAATGTGCTTCAAAAACTGTCTTCGATCCTTGGAGACCTATTCCTGATCCACTTTGTGAAGAGCCAAGAATAGAATTGAGATCAATACCTTGTAAGCCTTCATTTCCGGATACACTCGAGTAGCCTCCAGTGATAAACGATCCTGTGGAATGTGATGCTTGATCTGAATTACTTGCTCCGGAAGATATTCCTCCGCTTGAACTAAGACCGAAGCCTGGAGTACCATATGTAGCAGCAGGAATACCATAAGATCCAAATGATCCCGAGGAACTTGAACCATATGAAAGTCCGCCACCAAACCCTGAGGCACCGAATGAAACAGAAGGCGCACCGTAAGATCCGGAGATTCCAGACGAAATTGAACCGGAAGAAAGTCCACCGCTGAAACCAGATGCCCCAAAGGATGCAGCCGGTACGCCGTATGATCCAGAAATGCCTGATGAAATCGAACCATGGTCATGACCAGATCCCCCAGAATGCAGAGAAGATAAGAAGCTTCCTTGCGACGATGGATGCGGTGGAGGGCCATAATTATCTTGACCACCTCCTAAAAATCCAAGTTGAATACTTCCGCCACCTGGAGGCTTAGAAATCAGACCAGGAATCGGAGTCCATCCATCGTAAAGGATATGCGGTGGAGTAGGTGGTGCCGGTATTCCAGGGTGTGCTGGCTTCGGATTAGGATCAGGCTGAGGAGGTCCATGGTGAATTCCTATCGGTGGGCCATACGCTTGGTCAGGTAAAATTAGTTGATGCGAAGAGAATATGTCATCGGGGCCAACAGGTTTTCCTGGAGGGCCGTAACTATCGTCTGGTACGGGGAACGATGGTTTCAGAAATTGTACTGATGACGATGCAATTGGAGACCCGATATGGGCAATCGGAGGTCCGTAAACTGGGTGTTGTTTGTTAAAGAATGGTGGAGGCTTTTGCTGGTTGTTGAAATTTAGCTTCGGTGGTACATATTCGGGGCGTGCTGGTGTAAATAAAGGCTTCTGTGGAATAAACTTTGGCGGACCGTAGTTCAATTTGGGTGGACCAAAATATTGCTTTGGTGGTCCAAAGTTAAACTTGGGTGGTCCATACTGCGGTTTCGGCGGTCCAAAGTGCTGCTTCGGTGGCCCAAACGCGTGCTTGGGGGGTAAGTGCTGAAATTTGGGTACTCCAAACTGAGGCTTTGGTGGCCTGTTGAAGTTTGGTGGCGGAGGTGGTCCGTGGTACTGGCCGTGGTGTTTCTGCGGGAAGTTCGGGAAGTTTGGTCCACCGTGCTGTGCTTGGGCGAACGGACCGGTTTTTGGTGGTCCGTATGTCTCGTGAGGAATGCCCCCGCCGAATCCACCTCCTCCGTGTGACTGGAACGGAGGTCCTCCGAGTGGCAAAAGTGGTGGTGGAATATCAGGAGGTGGCGCTGGGTATTTGATGTGGTTTGATAAATCATCTGGAACTCCGTAGACTGGCACTGGTAAGCCTAAAAATATTAATTATTGATTAGATATTAATCATATGTTTTTTTTACGTTTAAGAGGGCTATATTTTAGACTTAGAAGTCGTGGCATAAAAATATTTGAAAAACACTGTTTCAAATATACCATCTACAATGGCAACAACCAGTCTCAGTTATGTAAAAGTCACAGCAATTACTTAATTAATTAAAATGTACAATTTAAAAATTGAGCAGGCTGTCAACGTTAAGAATCATGTGAGTCACTTTTATATAAATTAATTAAATTATTTCAAATAAACATTTAGCTTTTTAAGACTTAGATGTGTGATAATTTTTGTTGTACATAGGTGACGAAAAACATTTAAATATAACGCATAAAAATACCGAAAGGTGAAACTCAGATCGTGATTGACAAAACGTGTTAAAACGTACACGGTTTTAACCGATATTGAAATCTCTTAGTGAGATCTATGATTACATGAGTAAAACATTTTTTTCCGATTTGAGAGACACTACTTTAAAATTGAAAAAGATTTATTGTATATTAATACCATTTGGGCCTTTATTTAGTTGAAATTCAACACCTATATGTTCTGAATAGTTTTATAACCAAGTATTGAGTAATTCGAGACGTTCCCACGACTGCAAGAAAGGCATAAATGCGATTTTCCATGGGAAATATGTCAGTCGAGGTTAACTGGCCAATTTTAAATGGCTTCGTTTTTAATGATTATTATTCATATATATTCGCTGTAGCTTCCGTTTGATGTGACCTAGTGTCACCGAGGGGATTCAATCCCCGCTGGACATTTCATAAGATTTACAATATGGAAACAGTATGTAGATATTTTTATTGACCAACTTTTTTGGTGACCATTCAGAACATGACAATTCAGAACACTAAAATTCAGAACATGAAAATTCAAAACATAAAAAATTCAGTACATAAATTTTCAGAACATGGATTTTCAGAACATAAAAATTCAGAACATGAAAATTCAGAACATGAAAATCAAAAAATAACAATTAAAAACCATAATAAATCTCATTAATCATTTTAAGCCAGTTACAATTCAACGTAATAAAACATAAAAATGTACAATTTTTCACTTTTTAAGTGTAGGAATGATTCATTAAATGTAACGTTGGAAACCAAAAATAAGTCAACTGAGCGATTTCAAGTAAAATCCATATCAATATATAAAAAAAATGTATTATTTTGAATCAAATGTCGTCCTAGAGATATCCCCATTGACAGGGTGGTTATACACTTCAAAAACAAACAATTTACGTCTACGAAATTTCAAAAAAATATCAGGAACATACGATCTATCACTATTGAGGTGTTAACTGTCACTTCTTGGTGGAAAGGCATGCTATTTTAAAAAGACATTTATTAATACTTATTTTCCCAGTGTATAATATACAATAATTTGATGATCAGGACCAGTTTCGGTCATCGCGAGCATTATCAACGGATTATGAAATAATTTTTTTTTAAATATCATGCCATTCCACCAAGAAGTGACAGTTAATATCGTATAAGTGATTAATGAAATATGTGCTGTTAAACTTACCGTCTAATTTAATAAATTGATAATGTTCGCGATGAAAAAAAACCGGTCCTGATCATAGTATCAAAATGTGCGAAATTCTCATTTTGGCCTCGTATAAGTCGAAAGAAATAATAAGTGTGAATATACTTATTTCTCTTCGCTAGTCGATGGAAATAATACTGGAGTACTTTTATAGTCGTTTGGTGGCGTATCAGAAATCGACAATTCAGAACAGTGCTATTCAACACACAATGCTTTTATTGTATATTAAGAAATTAAATGCATTTTTTCGAAAACAGCTATTTTTCACCGTGTTTTAATGGAGTTTGTCCAAATAAATGCGAAATCAATCAATAAATAAATAAATCGTTTTTTAGCCACCCCTAAAAAAAGGGTGCCAATGTGTGCCGCATATTTGTGTGACAAAATGCAATCGCCCTTGTGACAACTCGTCGAAACAATTGTCAGTGACAAGTGGCACTCTCCAACTTCAGACGGTTAAGTCGAAAATTTCGCACGTACAATATTCGAGTTTATTTCGTATCGGCCGATACAATATATTATTTTCGAGTTTCTTTTTAAAGTGTATAAACAGTCATAAATTTGCTAATTCGTTTTTATTCCGGTTTACTTGCTTAATCAAAACAATGGGCTATTGTTTTGATATCGGATATAAAACGGCAGTGCGTCTTGCGGAAGACGTTTTTGGTTCATTCGACTGAATGAATACTTTCCCACGGAGTCACAGTGAGTTAAATGTCATGTTACATTTCACATTACGTAACAATCTCTTCCAAAAAATAACCTTCATCAATTTAACCATTCTTTCTTAACCAACCGTTTCGTTTATTTGTTTATTTTTAATATATATACTGGAGATCGACCGTTCTCGCATTATACGTTTTCCCGTGTGGATAGTCCATTATTTACACTCCCATCAAACACCCATAAGAACAATGTTAAATAATCCCGCATTAACCGTTCCCCGATTTATCGATTTCCTCGGTCTATCTTCTAAATAACACGGTCCCGTCTCAAATACTATCCTGTTTTGGTAGATAAATCTTTCTATCCAATACAATTTGTAAGTTTGAGCACATGAAATGTCATATATTATTGACCAAAGAAATTAATGATGGAATATATAGCTCACTCAAATGTCTTGATAAGATTTTCTTTAATTAAAAATTTCACAAGAAGAAGCTTAAAACAATTATCGGTTTTTTTAATAAATATATTTTATTAATTTAATCCAAGTGCAATAAAAAAATATTTTAGTATAATTTTTTTTTTCAACAATTCTGAAATTTTCGAAAAATAGATAGACAAATAAAAATATTGCTCGTTGATGAACGTTAATTCGGTTCACGAGCTAAAACGATCTTTCTAATCCCCTTTTCTTTTTGTAAAACTCGTTTGTTATGTTAACGAAAAGTTTGGACTGCGAACAAAACGATATTTATAGTTCACTTATTCTATCTGTGAAACTCGGTTATTCGGTTAACGAGCGATTTGGATAGCGAACATTGTTTTGGAACTGATTATATTCGTTGACCGACCATCCACTGCATATTAAAATTTTAGTTTTACTAACCGTCATTTTATTTTTTTTAAAACCGGTTTTTCGGTACTATCAAAATAGCCAATGCGATAAAAACCATTTTTCAATCAGTTTACCTTGTTGGAGAAAAAACTGATCTATTTAAAATTTGTTTTTATCTTACCATTATCTTGGTGCGGGGGCGGTCCGTAGCCATCAGAGATAGGAATCGGTATTGGTCCCAGTTGGGGTCCACCATGGTTCTGCTGTCCACCATGATCCTGGCCAAGGTTCGGAGGTCCATACGAGTCCGCCGGTATCGGCTCTCCGTAACTGTTGCTCAGTCCACCGGAAGGTATTTCCCGTTTTTGTGTATCGGCTAGAAAAAAGCAAATTAGAATCAGGACAATGCTCCGGTAGCGCAAACAATTATTCTAACACCGATAAACGTGCTCAACACCTATACCTACTAATACCTTGTTCCAATACTTTTTTTTTGCATAACAATTAACTGAGCGGTATGTGTAGCTCGTAAGGCGAAAGTGTAGTGTGCGCAGTTTGATAAATTGAGTCGTCTAGAATCAAAGCCAACATTTTTCCCTATATTTATTTTATTTTTTTTAATAATAAAAACACATTTTATATTACTTATTTCCACAATATATTTTTTTATTAGGACTGGTTTTGCTCATCGCGAGCATTATCAACTGATTAACCGGTCAAGATCATGAAATATATTGTGGAAATAGGAACTGAAAAATGTGTATTTATTATTTAAAATATCACGCTTTTCCATCAAGATGTGACAGTTAACACCTTAAAAGTGATTTTACTCTTTTGTGTAACAATAAATACACTACATCGATACAAATTTGAATTGCTAAAGCTTCGTATGATTCTACATATTCGATTCACTAACGACCCAGGTTTCACCTTTCGGCACGCAAAAGAACTGACAAAGATTGAATGTCTGAAGATGCCGAAAGGTGAAATCCGGGTCGTTAGAGAAAAAACATGTGGAATCATACAAAGTTTAAACAATTCACATTTGATATTAAAATTCTATCAAGCACCTTCAGTCGATATCATAAATTGCATTAATACGTGTATGTAATAATACTATATATGACACGTGTTTCGCTTATTTCATAACCATCTTCATAGTAATTGTATCGTTAGGTTATTCATTGTTCAGGTTAGCACTAAATCTAATTCATAACATTGAAATGACGATTGATTTGATGGACCTCTTTAAAGGACTTTTAATGTGTCTTTATTTTTATTTTCAAATTATGAATTTATCTACATTTTGTTTTATTACGTGTAAATTATTTTACTAGCTCTCGAACCTTCAGCGTTGAACACCTGATAATCAATAACTCACTGGTTTTGGTTTTAATATGGTAAATTTGTATAAAACAGTAATAAACGTTATTTTAATATGCAATTAACGTTTTAAAACATACCCGTATTTGAGGCTTCGGCGACTAAATCTTCAACATGTTTGATTTCCACGAGACCTGGTGGAATTTCCCCATCATTTTCCGCTTTTGTCCCACTGGTCACCACGCTGTCCACTCGCGTGATGCTGCCATATAGTGCAGCCAAAAACACCACCAACAGTGGGAGATTCCACAAATTTCTGTTGACTGAAAGGTTCATCTGTGGAAAGCAAAACGAACACATTCATTAGATACCATTTTGTATGCCGTGGATTTATAAATGATACAATTCGACAAGAATTAAAGAAAAAAAAGGTATAGTAACAACGTAATGATATATTCTATAATTTATGATATTGACTGAAGGTGCTTGATGAAATTTCAATATCAAACTCGAATTGTTAAAACTTTGTACGATTCCCCATGTTTTGTCACCAACGAAACGGGTTTCGCCTTTCGGACTGACAGTCAGTTCTGTTGCATCTGTGTGATAGAATGCCTGAAGATACCGAAGTGCGAAACCCGGGTCGTTAGTGACAAAATATGTAGAATCACACAAAGTTGTAACAATTCATCAAATTTAGTTTTTTTTGCTAGCACGATATTAGCTAGGTTATTAAAACAGAAGAGAAGATGTATTGTGTACCTTGTCTACACAGTTATACATAGTTCTGATGATGGCGTGAGCCGAAATGGCTATCAACTATATCTTATAAAAAAAATGTAGAACTAAAATGCAATGCTATTTTTTCACCGTGTTATAATAGAGTTCTACGAAGTAAATGCCAATTCAATCAATAAATTCAAAATAGATATATTTAATTATTTCACTCCTGTTGGTTTTAATAAAACTAATGAAGATTAACATAACAAATCGAGTAACATTTCCATAAAAAATAAGGTATTTAAATAAAGCATTTATTAATTGCAATGCCATAAATGACAGCATTTTTACGTGGGTAAAACCACGCGTACTTTAAATATTAGAATAGCAGAAATCTCTACATTTGTTAGTCATTTACTGTCAGAAAAACATTTATTTAACACAGATGAAGGTGTTGAATCATTGCATTATTTTATCAGGATATTTTAAAAATAAACAAAGGTTTATTAATGATTCAAGTTATATTCGAAACGGCCAGATTAATCATCTTAATTTCCCATTTGTTATATCCTTTACGTGAGATCAGTTCAATGAATAAATAAACTTATTAATTAATCAAAAACTTATAAGCTTAATCTCGTTCTGTAGGGTATGCAAACTAGCAGAAAGCTGTTTATTTCTATTTGTTTGCTAAGTCGGTGTTGCCTATTGGTCCGGCAGCTGTTCAAACCGACTTGAGCATAAGAACAAGCAGCACTCTGAAATTCTTTCCTTCGGCCACAGTTACATTATTTGTGGGGCGAACGGTCATCCCGCAACATCTCTACGATTTCCTATCGCCATGACATACCGGTTCTGTGGACGGTATCACATAGATGGCATCCAGAAACCTAACAACCGGAAGATAAAGAAAGCTCGGTTGACATCAACAGGAGTTGGTAAGATAATATAATTAATAAATTCAAAATTTTGTTTTTGAGCTTAGGTTAAAATTGTGAAAAAACTGTCAAAAACAGCCAATTTTGTGACAGCCCTAAATTTTGTTTTCAGGGCTGTCACAAAAAATATTGTTTTATATTTGCGGTATATGTAAATGCTTCAATGTTAACACAGAAAACAGTTATCGCAACCCCGTGACAGCTGTTTTGCTTGAAAATTAATAACGTGAGAATAGTTGACGATATCGGCTGTGGGTGCTTGATGGAATTTTGATATTTAAAATTTAACCGTTGAATAGGACGTAGCGAGAGTGGTTTTTGAAAAAATTTAAAGCACAATTCGATTATTTCAATAAATAAGATTTAATTCATAAATCTTTTACGAATCCCTCTCAAATTTTTAATTTTTTGCTTAACCCATTGTTATTTTAAAATTTCCCGAATTTTTCTTTTTTAAAGTGCCTTGAAAAACGTAGAATCGAGGTTTCACTATACTTTGTTGCTAGTGCTTAAATTTAGTTAGCTAGAAATTTTTTCTAGCCATGGAATGTTGAAACTCTTTCCCATCCATCTCGTATAAAAAAGGCGTAATGAGAGAGTGATTCATCAACCCTTAAAACATCCGTAACTCAATCTATCTTTTCATTCTCTCTCTAATATGACAAGACAGGAGACTAATTTGCACAGAGTTCAATTATGATACTCTCTACGGAGTGTCTATACGCTTCACTATATTAAAATCCATACATTATATCTTTACTTGAACCCATCATTATCGTGACTTGAAATACAAAAAGGCGGGAAATGAAGATTATACAAAGAAGAATTCCAATAACAAACATCAATAGAATGTTTTTTTTGTTTGCACAGCAGAGTCATCTATCACAGTTCTCGCTCAATAAATTTAATACTGTCAACTTGCGACTGCCATCTGTACGTCTGTGTTCACAGTAAAAAACAGATCTAATTGAAGATATTTGTTTATTTGACGAACATGTGTTACAATAATTGCAAACTAAAAATTTATTTTACAATATCAACTGAAGGTGTTTGATAAAATTTCAATATGAAATTTTAATTGTTGAATTGCTGTACATTTCCAAGTGTTTTGTCATTTTTTCCCAGGTTTCGCCTTTCAGCATCTTCAGGTATTTTATCACGCATAACTCACGAATAATTTTATTGCCTTAGTAAAGGAAAACGTTTAATATGAAGTGAAATTGGAAAATTGTAAGGAAGTCATCCGAGTAATTGAAAAATAGTATTTGTCTGAACTCACTCTCGTTCACATTCCCATTAGATTACTTTAGAATAACAAACAATTTTTGTCAATGACTATTCAAGAAAATATGACAAACATACAAGTTGATAATAATCAATATTGGCAAAAACCTCATTTTGTAACTTACTATCCGGGTTCCATCTTTCGGCGTCTTCAAGCATTTCAACAATTTAAATTTGACATGAGAATGGTTTGAGCTATGAAAATTAAGTTATATTCTTTTAGTGTATCAACATGATCAATAATAAAAAAAAAACTTTAAATTCACTCGTGGTAGCGTATGCGTGCCTGCATTTAATTTTAGCACCAAGACGTTGCTAAAATAATTTACAGCTCCCAAATGTTCAATTAAATCAACTGTCTGGTTGACAAATAATGATACCTGTCAATTTGTAAAATAAGTATCAATTGTAACATTTCTAGCATAACATTAGAGGTTAAAGAATTAGTTTTATTGACATGATTTCAAATCCATTGCGTCGTTAGTACTCAGTAAACGTTAGGCGTCCTTCAGTAGAAAGAAATTTTAACACGTGGAATCCCGGAACCGCATTTTGACGTGATAGACCAGCTCTTCAAAAACAGTCATATTGGTGATGTATGTGAAGCCTCGAAATATTTCATAATAGTCACACAATCAGTTTTATTGCCTGCAAATGTATTGATTCGAATGAATTAAAACTCAATTGTTACGCGCGAAATACATGATACTAACATTCTTCTTTCTGGAAACGACATAATAGTGCACCAAGTCACTCCAAGCAAGAGTTTTTCAAGGCCCATCCAGAATGATTTAGCAAAACCTGTTTTAATCCCTAAACCAACAACAGAAACTAAAATAATCCCTGTAGGACTTGCAAAGTATGTATGAAAAGCAAAAATTAAGTGAGACTCGGTACATGTTTAAAGATTGTCGTGTAGTTCTTCACTACGTAAAATTTCGCAACCTTATTACACTTGAGTTAATTATTATAATGTTCTAAACTATATTAAAAAGTTTCATTTAATTTTATCAAAAATGAATACAGCTACAACACTTTTAGTAGACACTTAAGAAGAATGCTATATGGTCAAAAATGGGCCGGGCATAAAGATTGATTCGCCGAATTTTGACCAGAGTTGATAGTGTTAATATCACAATAATTAACTGAATTTTTTTAACAAATCTTTTGTTAACTTAGAGTATTTTATATTTTGTACACAAAGCAACTTAACAGGATTATTTTGACGTAATCTCAAGCAATGGATAATATAACGGTATGAAATTTTCGAAATCTCTTATTAATTTGCGTTATTGTAACAGTAATTGATATAACCACTACATTACGTAACGTTTCGGTATCAATTCAAAAGCGAAATGCCAACCCGAGCGAATCTTATGCCATATTAGACCAGACACCGTGACGACAATGTGCGCTTACTGAAGTTATTATATCAATTGACTCGAAGATGGTAATCGGTAAAAAACACGGACAACTTTTTGCAAACTAATAACCCCTAAAAAGGACGTTTGAATATTAAAGACCTTAAAAGAGAAAAATTGTATCAATTTTTCACATCCAATAAATGCTTTAACCTTTAGTACACCAGTGACGCACTGGTGCGTTGCAAGTTTATTCAATTCATACGCTAGTGACACGCAAGTGCGTCACGTGTTTACCTCACTTTCTGACAAATTTTTGAAATTGTTTCCAAATAATTACGGTGATACATTTGGTAGAATTAAATCCACGTTTTAAAATTCCAAATCATCGGCACATAACACCAGATTAAAACTAGTGACTGTGTTTTTCCTTTCTAATTGACTCCTTTGATATATAACCGATGTTAATAGTTTATAATTTATGATATCGACTGAAGGTGCTTGATGAAATTTCAATATGAAATTTGAATTGTTACAACTTTGTAAAATTCCACATGTTTTGTCACTACCGACTCGAATTTCGCCTTTCGACATCTTCATGCACTCCATCACAGAACCCATCCGTCCATCCATCATCATGCACAGTCAGCTCTGTTGCATCCGTGTGATAGAATGCCTGAAGATGCCGAAAGGCGAAACCTGGGTCGTTAGTGAAAAAACATGTGGAATCGTACAAAGTTTTAACAATTCAAATTTAATGGTTTGATTTGTGTCAATTCTGTTGCACACGTGTGATAGAATGCACGAAGATGCCGAAAGGTGAAACCCGGTATAATAGTTGCAAAACATGTATATTTGTACAAAGCATCACTGATTCAAATTCAATTGTGAAATTCCATCGAGCACCTACTTGAATTAAATAAAATAATTTGTAGGAAATTTACATACGCCGCTCTATTGTTCATATTACATACATACTTTGGAATTGAAAATTGACATACTTTCTTTGAGCGCAATCTCTCAAATTGGATGCCAAAAGAATGACCTTTCAAAACGCCGTAAATGCCATTTTATTCATTAACGAAACCGCGATAATATTAAGACAACAGTCTCTTTATTACAATATTATTTTAACGATAATCCAGAGACATCGGAATTTTGTCGTCAGTACATATGTAAAATTCGGATATTAAGCAAGCCGATAAGGATACGTCGAAATAGCTATCGACTATATATTTCCCATAATTTTTGTAGAACTAAAATACGTTGCTATTTTTTCACCGTGTTAAATATAGTATAATTTATGATATAGCCTGAAGGTACTTGATGGAATTTCAATATCAAATTTGAATTGTTACAAATTTTTACGATTCCACAAGTTTTGTCACAAACGACCCGGGTTTCTTCACACGGATGCAACAGAACTGACATAAAATAAACAGTTATAATTGTCTATGACTGTTTTCAAGATTAACTCATTAACAAGATCGTTAATGAAAATTATCACAATAGGCAGTTGTGTTAATTATTATTAGATTTATTTTAGCTGCAATTTACCGCTTGCCTTGGGGTAAGTGTATTCCTGTAATAAATATCTTTGGTATATAGACGATGCTAACTATTTATTTTATGACAGTTCTGTTGCGCCCGAATAGAATTCCTGAAGATGCCTAAAGGCAAAACCCGGGTCGTTAGTGACAAAACATATGGAATCGTACAAAGTTGTAACAATTCAAATGTAATTTAGTGCGTTTCCACCACGGCGTGACGAGTAAAGTGCCTTTTAACTGGGCAATCATCGCGTCTGTTACCAATATATTAATTATAAAATGTGACATACGGCGTTTTTTCTCGATAGCGATGTACTGGAACGAAAATCAAATATGCCCGTCATATATGTTAACAGCTGTATAACAAACTCTCTCGCTTCTGTGAATAAGAATTTTTGTATGAATTGCTAATTTTGTTCAAGAGGAGTGTATTATAAATTAACAGTAAATACATTCATTCATGGATAGCCAACATTTGTGCTCCGATCATGTACAGCAGGGTATCATAAACTTTTCGTTTTAATAGCGCATTAATATTTAAATATAAATTAGGGCTGTGAAGTCGATCGAAAAAAAAATACATATAAATAAAGAGTCTAAAAAAAATTTATTTTTGTCACGAGGTTTTATTACGTGCTATTTACGTGCATTAAATTAAATAACAACTGATCAATCCGGCAAATTGTTTATTGAGGTACTTTAAATATATATACATGCTTTAAATATAGCAAAAAAAAACATTTTGTGGGATATCTGTATATATATGTATTACATCCATGCCCGATCACAATGTGTAGCATATGAATATATATTGTTTTCCACAAAACGTTTGCAGTGCAATAATTTTACAACGCTCAAATTTCACTTGGAACAATATTTTACAACTGATATAAAAAAGGTGTTGGTGTTCACCCATACGATCCTAAAAAAATGGTGCACAGCAAGAGCGATTAGCATTTTTTTTTTTATATTTCTTACTCTAGCCTAAACTGATTAATTCGAAGCAGTTTTATTCTAAAATGTTATATCAGAACGCCATATGCTCTACACGAGAAGCAGGCGGATATGCATACAAAAATATAGTATTAATATATTAAGGGATCGTATTCGCCTGAACTCTCTCTCGTCTAAATAGAATACATCGACATCTGAAGCCGATAAACATTGTTAAAGCTCTCACCAGTGGCATCCTTATTGTCAGGCGGTTCTTTACGTCAGCAGAACAAACAATTTATGTGTATGGCGTCTCAAAAAAAATAATCAGAAACATAATATTTGATACTACAAAAGGTGGAAGAATTCTAATTTTGGCCTTGTATAAGTCGTAAGAAATATTGCCTTGGTACATGTCTCTTCAAAATTTTAAACTAACGTGCCTAATAAAAAGTCGTTTGGACAAAACTGTGGCTCGTATCCATACGCCTTCAAATGTGGTGCTAAAAAATTCTCCTAAGCTTTTTTCACCATGATGGTATATCACCATTAAGGTGTCAACTGTCACTTCTTGGTGGAAAGGTATGATATTTAAATAATAAAAACACATTTTTATGTACATATTTTCACAATATATATTATGATGCAGAACCGGTTTTGCTGACGGATGATAATGCTCACGACGAGCGAAACAGGTCCTGATCATAAAATATACTATCGAAATAAGTACCAAAAAAATTATTTTTTAGTACTTATTTCTACAATATATTTTGTACTTAAACATTGTTGAATATTTTTTAAGTTCTTGACGTTGACATTACCATTGGTCGGCTGGTTCACACTTGATGTGGTTCTGCAGGGGACAGGTTGTGAATCAATATGATTCAAGAAAATTAAAAGGTTGAGCATATATGTTTTAGTCCATTTAGTTGACAAACGCTGTCAATATTTGAAATTTTCCTGTGTGAAATTGTATCGTTAACGTTTGATTACCATTTATTATTACAGTGTTTTTAAAAGAAAGTGTTAAAAAGATAAATAATTAACGAGTAATTAACAAAAAAAAATATGCTAGCGATGTTCATTTCGGTCACGTTAATTATGTTTAGAAATGGAATTTTGGTGAAAATATAAACAGTGTTCAACGTTTGGTTAAACATTTTATCGAGCAAACAGTTTATAATGACAGGGAAACAAAAAAAAAGTATATTTTGTTATAGAAGTCCTATCAATTGTTTTATGGGGTAGTGATCAAGGTTTAAGTATCCAAAATGCCTTCTAAAATTAATCGAATTTCATTCTGTGGTCTATGAGTCGTGTTGGATTTATTATTTTTCAATACATTTGATGACGTTTTTTGTCTCAGGTGCATTTTAAACCGTCAATTGTCACTTGCCTAGCACAAAATACAATCCAATAGCTCTTAATTAATAATAAACACACATTTTAAGTACTTGTTTCCATAGTATATTTTACGTTCAGTATCGGTTTCGTTCCTATAATATTGTATATTGTGGAAATAAGTACTGAAAAATGTGTTTATGACGTGACAGTTAACATCTTAAAAGTGTTACATTTAAAATGTTTTTAGTTGAATGATTTATATCCAAGTTTTGCTTACCATTCTAATGATCATGCTGGTCCTTTTTCAGGACGACTGTGACGGCTGAAATCGCTCCAAATTCCTCATGAAGGACTATTCCCGATAGTCTTCAAGACGATCAGGTAATCTTCAACAATCACTGCCTGTAAATTAAAAAAGATATTGTTATTTTTTAATATAAGCATTTAATTTTTTAATATAAACTGTTTTCTTACATACATTGCATACCTATTCACGTCTGCCCTTTAAAGTTTTCGGGGTGAAATTCTTGTGATGCAATATGTATGGCATTTGTTGACAGACGAATTGTTCCAATACTCATTTTGTTTAAAACAATATAAAATATTCAAAAATATATTTAACTCTCTGGGAGTTGTGTCGTTTTAATGTAAATGTGCTAGAAATGCATTGATTGAACAAAAACAACACTGAATTATTCATCAACAATAAGGCACATATTATTCTCAATTTTAAACTATTCAAATTGGAATTGGTTTCGCTTATCGTTAGCATTATCAACCTGGATCAACTGGTCATATTTTCGATACAATAAAGTTGTGGCAATAATACTGTTCATTGTGTTTTGTTATTAATATATTAATATAATGAATAAAATTTGAATTGTTACATCTCTGTACGATTCCACATGTTTTGTCACCAACGAACCGGTTTTCGCGTTTCGACATCGTCAGTTCTGTTTCATCCATGTGATAGAGTGCCAAAGGTTACCGAAAGGCGAAACCCGGATCGTTAGTGACAAAACATGTGGAATCGTACAATCTTCAAATCAAATTTGATATTGAAATTCCATCAAGCACCTTCAGTCGATACCATAAATTATATTAATATGATGATTGGATCCGGTTTCGCTCATGGGAAGCATTATCAGCTAATATGTAAGTTTACTTGTTTCTGCGCATATGCGTAACCCTAGAGTTGATCTTATATACAGAAACGGCCACTAGGCTCAGGTCAAAAATTTTAAGTTAGGTCATTGATTGAGCAAATTTTTGCCAATAAACAAACGGTTCCAACATGTTTTCATGATGTCATACGGCATGCAGCATCGCTGGTATCAGGTTGAGCACGTTTTTGGAATTTTAATTTGGTCGCCAAGATAATAAATTCTTGAAGAATAAAAATGGTTGGCGATCTCTTATATTATGTTTGTATTGTATAGCCAAACAGAAATTTGTTAAGTGTTACATTTGAATTTTTTATTTTAGAAAATAAAAACTTGATCAAAAAAAAATTAAGTGTTAATTTTGTGAGTTTATGGGGAGCGTCAGCATGCCGACAGTTAAACAAATATATGAAAAAATTGTTTTTTTGAGACTTTTTTACGATTCTACATGTTTTGCCACTAACAAGTCGGGTTTCGCCTTTCGGAATCTTTACGCATTCTATCACAAAGATGGAAAAAAAGTTTGTTGTCTGCGGTTACTAATTAAATCATTGATGCGGTCACTTCAAAAAACTCATGATAATTTATAATATCTACTGAAGATCTTTGATTGAATTTGAATATGAAATTTTAATTGTTGAAACTTTGTACGATTCCAGATGTTTTGCAACTATTAATGCGAGTTTCGCCTTTCAGCATCTTCAGGCATCCAGTCACACGGATACAACAGAACTGACACACTATAAACAGTTGGCATCGGTTAAATACAAGAGGAATTAATTCACAAAAGAAAAACACAAACCCTAAGGCTAGGATCCAAACAAACAACTGAAATAGTTTTCAAAATTATTGATTTGATGAACACTGTTCTGCTGAATCCTTATGATAGGTTGCCTGATGATGCCGATAGACAAAACCCGACTCACTAGTGACAGAACATGTGGAAATATACAAAGTTTGATATCTAAATGCCATCAGGCACTCTCAGTCGACATCGTAAATTATATATATTGTAAAGCGATCTTAGAGATTGCTGCATCTGTGTGATAGAATGCCTGTAGATTCCGAAAAGTAAAACCCGACTCGCGAGTTACGAAATATATGTAAATATACAATGCTTAAGTTTGATATCGAAATTCCATCAAGCACCTTCAGTCGATATCGTAGATTATTTATATTGTAGAGTGAAGTTAGAGATTGTCGCATCTGTGTGATGGAATGCCTGAAGATTCCGAAAAGTAAAACCCGACTCGCTATTGACAAAACATTTGGAAGTTTAAGCTATTCAAGTTTGTTGATTGAATTGGCATTCACTTGGTAGAACTCCATAATAACACGGTGAAAAAATAGCAATGTATTTTAGTTCTACAAAATTATTAAAAAAAAAAAATTAGTTAGAAAATAGTTCTGACGATGGCGTGAGCCGAAATAGCTATCAACTATATTTTTTAAAAATAATTTTGTAGAACTAAAATACATTGCTATTTTTTTCACCGTGTTATTCAAGTTTGGTATCGAAATTCCATCAGGCACTTTCAGTCGATGTCCTAAATTTATATTGTAAAGCGAAATAAGAGATTGCTGCATCTGTGTGATAGAATGCATGAAGACTTCGAAAGGCAAAACCCGACGAGAGTGACAAAACATGTGGAAATGTATAAAGCTTAAACTATTCAAGTTTGATATCGAAATTACATCAGGCACTTTCAGTCAGAAAAGAGATTGTTGCATCTGTGTGATAGAATGCCAAGCAAAACCCGACTCGTGAGTGACAAAACATGTGTAAATATACAATTTTCAGTCGATATATTAAATTATTTATATTGTACGGTAGACTTATCTGTTTTTGCTTTCGAGCGCTTCAGATCGTTTCGCATTTGGCGTGAAATTGTTATTCTCTCATCTAGAATCATAAAATTCTCTTCGGTCGTTTTCGATAACATGTGGGCACATTAAAAATATGTTTGTTCGTCATACATTAAACATTTGCACGGTAAAATAGACTTTCTCTCTGCCGGAACGGCAAATACTATAAAACTTCTGTTAAAATCGAGGCTTGACTACAGTCAGTTCAATTCTCATTATCTCACAGTTGCGCGACGAGAGTTTTGAAATAAGAGGGTCCAAAAAAAAAGAAAATCACTTATATTATGAAACTGTGAGGGGTTTAACCCTCTGATTGTTAACGTCTCAACTGGGAGTAGAGTAATGTTAGTGTATTGTATGCTTGATTTAATCAATTTAAAGTTGTTAGCCGTCACTTCTTGATGTAAAGGCATTAAAGGCATAAGGACCGGTTTCGCTCATCGCGAGCATTATCGACTGATTTTATCAACACTGGATTAACATTTGAAATATCCTTCAAGTGGAACATTATCCTTAGCAAGGAACAGGCTTACTATCCCGTCTTGATGGAAAGTTATTATGTAAAAGCAATATAACGCTATTTTTAATATTATTTATACAATTTGAATCAATTAATACCAAGATTGGTTTAAGGGAAACCGGTCTTAATCTCAAATTAAATAAAATCGGAACGGTACTAAAAAAATATTGCGTTTTAATGTTTTAATATTTCGTGTGTATATTATATCGCCTGTAAGTGTGATAGAATTTCAATATCATATTTATATATTCAATCAGTTCTGTTGCATTCGTGTTATAAACTGCGTGAAGATGCCGAAAGGTGAAACCACCTAAAACATGTGGAATATCCATCAATATATATATGTACTTAAAAACGCCAAGGTTCAGTTTTTAACGTCATTAATTTCGATTGAAGCGCTCTCAGGTTTAAATCCCAATATGGACATATGTATGTATTTATTAATGTTTAGATTTATTTTGGAATAAAAATATTTTTGTGAATTTATCTCACATTTATCCAATTCTGAAAGCGTATGTGAGTAACTAGTTACTCACATCATTTAGATAAATACTAGTTTATCTATCTTTATCTTCAAAAAAAAAAAATAGAGAGATTGACTTACTTAGTATTGAGCAGTTCTCGCATACATACTTCGCATGGGCTCCACATTGGAGAAGAAATGTGAAGAGAAATTTTATTTTGAAAATGCCAAAAACTGACACCAACTTAATGGACTGCTGACAATCAAAGTCAAACGGAACATTGAAAGAGTTTCACCGCTTAACATCTTCAGGTGTTGTCGTTAACAATTGCACCCGCACACACTCAAATGCAACCGTGTGAAAGAAAATGTATACTTATATATGAACACTTAGTTGCTTGTAGGTTGAATAAAGATAGAAAGAAGAATCACTCGTTAAACGCAGATAAATATGAAAGATCATTTAAATATTATGCTATGGAACTTTAGATAACGGCAGAGCACAAATTAACTGTCAGATAGTTTTGAATGAACAATCAAATCTCTAGAACTCTTCCATGCTATATTAATTAAGTGATATTACTTTAAACAGTCAATAATTTTGACATATTTTTTACTTATTTCACATATACATTATAGAAATAGATATTATTTATTATATAATGTATATACGATAGAAACTGTTTATTAACGAACAGTTCGAGTGCGTTCGTGATCAACAAATTCAGTTTAAAGGGTTATAGATTCTTGTCTGACTTAGGAGACAAATACAGACGTCTAGATATGAAGATATTCTATAATGACGTAAGGCAGCTAGATATTTAATTTTATAATTGATTTATCAAGGGGATTTTAGATAAATGATATCGTCTCTATATAAACTAGTATAATTTACAACTAAATACACTAAAAAAACATTCGGTTAAATAGTTTATTCGAAAATTGAATTTAACCATAGAACAATTGATGGTTTGCAAAATGTCATTAAAAATTCATAATATCAATGTGTGACAGTTTTGGAAAGACGGTACCTACTTAAGAATATGTTTGCCATAGTTCTTCTTAAGTGTACGGAAGACTTCACAAAGATTTTCGTAAGAAGATCTGAGACAATAATATAATAACATAATATTGTATGCGGTTATATCTTTTAGCTGTTGCACCAAGTATACAATGACGTGTTTGTATATTAACTAACAAATAAATAATTTGATTAAATTAAAAGAACGTATTTGAAACAACACGAGGCAACAAGCGTCAAAATACATCGATAGTGATCGTTAGAAAAAATCAAGCTCACTCTGAATATACAGCATATGGCTTTAAAGCTACATATCGCAGCAGAATTTTTAAGGTATCAACTGTCACTTCATAGTGAAAATGAATTATTTTTAAATAGTAAAATCAAAATTTTAAGTAAATTTCTACAATTTTGTATTAATTAGATCAGAATCGGTTTCGCTCATCTCGAGAATATAAATATATGACAACAGTAAAAATGACACTTGACGTTTTACCCACTGCCATCCGATACGGCATATTATCTTTTTTATTGTGTATTCCGCAGCGTAACAAAACTATGTATCCTGAATGATCCTTTCCTTTTATGAAAAAATCCTAAAGACTTGGTTTAATTCATTGATTGAATTGGCATTCACTTGGTAAAACTCCATTATAACACGGTGAAAAAATAGCAGTTTTTTAAAACTAAAATACATTGCTATTTTTTCACCGTGTTTGTAAAATTCATTGTAATGTGCAATAAATTAATCAGAAATATATTTTATGATAACGACTGAGGGTGGGTGCTTGATGGAATTTCAATATCAAATTAGAATTGTTGCAACTTTGTACGATTCCACGTGCTTTGTCACTAACGACACGAATTTTGCCTTTCGGCATCTTCAGGCATTCCATCACACGGATGCAACAGAACTGACGTAAAACGACGTAAAATGATGTAAACGACGTTTTTTATGTCGGTTCTGTTGCGTCCGTGTGATAGAATGCGCGAAGATGCCGAAAGGCGAAACCAAAGTCGTTAGTGACAAAATATGTGGAATCGGACAAAGTTTCAACAATTCATTTTAAAAAAATAAATGCTTAACGGTTATGAAATTCGAGTTAAATGGAAGGTAGTAAAGAAAGCGATGAAATTAGATCGGAATTATGTGGTTAACGTAAAAGGCCCGGCGATTATGAGCCCAGTCTTGAATTGACACTCGGTCCGTGGCCGCAGAGGCTCGGGTCATTGCACCCCCATATCTCACGGCACGCCACTGGGTCTAGCACTGAGAAAAGTTTGCGTCGGATGTGTTTGTAAGTAAGAGGGTCGCGAAACCGGGTCAGCGGGTCGACGCAACGCATCTATGCCGCTAAGCCAAGTGATCACATTTCATATACCATAAAATGCAGTTTTTAATATAATCGAAGCACACTTCTCGCGTGATTAGATAAGTATGAAATAACTACAGTTGCTTACGTCCATGAGTTCCCATAAAAAACACATTTTTAGCACTCGCATCCACCGTGTACTTTATGATCAGGACCGGTTTCGCTAATCGCAAGCCTCTATACACTGACGGGAAGTTCAGTCCGTTTGTCGCCAAGGATAAAGTTCCACTTGAAGGATATTTCAAATGTTAATCCAGTATTGATTGAATCACTCGATAATGCTCTCGATGGGCGAAACCGTTCCTGATCGTGGAATACATTGTGAAAATAAGTAATAAAAGTGTGTTTTTATTCTTTAAAATATCATGCATTCCCATCGAGAAGTGACGGTTAACACCTTAAAAGTGAACAAAAAACAAGTGTTATAATGGAGCTCTACCAAGTAAATGGCAATTCAATAAATAATTGTTTTATAGCATTCAGCGTCAAATATAATATAATGTCTTCAGCAGTTACAATTTGTTGGAAAGCGTTAGCTATGTTGAATCTGAGGGCGTTAATTATTTGCAGTTTATTTGCGAAGATTTCCATTGTAATATATAATAGGTCAAAAGGAACAAATACATAACCTAACAAATTTTGAGCGTCTATCGGATAGGAAATCGGATTTAAATCACTCGTTATTTATTTGACATCCTAATTGGAAAATATGTTGAATACCGATACGGCTAAGTAAATTTGATGACGGTCTGTGTCAACGTTGACATGCTAAGGACATTTCATTCGGTCCGGTAGTCGAGATGTTCTTTCATTATAATATCACAATGGTAAACGTGTTTGCAGAATAGCTAACTTTCTCTCTCTCGAGCGGCGAGTCGTGACCCTGTTTGAGGTAATTTTACGTACGTATTACATCGCAGGTGATCCGGTATTCGTCCAGCACTATAATCGCAAACTATTTCGAAGATAATTTATTGAATTGTTGTTTTTCAATGAAATTATTTTTTTTCTATTTTGAAATCGATAATTATACTTTCGGTTATACATCAACGTCCGATTAAAAAACGTAATTAGCGGGGAAATGTCTTTGCGGGGGTTTAAAACGCACAATTAAATCGATGATATATTATGACATGACACGGTGAAAAAATAGCAATGTATTTTAGTTCTACAAAGTTTGTAGAACTAAAATACATTGCTATTTTTTCACCGTGTTATAATGGAGTTCTACCAAGTGAATGCCAATTCAATCAATACATTATGACATGCACTGGAACCCCGCTTAACGGTTTTTTATGAGTCTGATTAAAAAACGTAATTGGTGGGAAAACGTATTTTTGGGGCTTAAAAAATGCGTGTGTTACGCACAATCAAATCAATAATTATATTCTCGATGATACTCTAAGACGTGCATTGAAACCTCGTTTATACATTTTCTTTGAGTCCGAATAAAAAATGTACTTGGCGGTAAAAACGTCGTTTCGGGGCTTCTTTGAACAGAATTGATAAATCGATTGAAAAAAGCCCTGTTCGTTGTGAAATTTGAGCTCGTATGCTATGGAACTGACAAAAAGCTTCTAACGACACTCAGCGACATTGTAACAATCAAATGCCAATATATCCAGATTTATTTCACAATATCTAACAAATAAAATTAAAACATAGTACATTACCATATATTTCGTTAAAGACACAAAAAAGTCGTTTGGTACGAATATTTCAAAATGGATATATCGGTATTTGCTTTAAAAGCTGTGTACATCGATAATGGTAGGGTAAAACGTACAGCTATTGACCAGCTAAGAATTTTTTGTTTGCCTTGACTGGGTAAAGCTTTATTGCTATTAAACATTTTTTAAGTCTCAACATAAAACAAGGTATATACATGCATTACGTTTTCATTTTGTTTAATATAAACCTCATCTTTGAAAAGGTTTTTTGGTTATAAGCATTTATTTAGACGAATTGTAAAAATACAGTGATTGGCCAGTTTTTAGTCTCCAATTAAAATTCATAATAATCCAATAAATTTGTGCTTGATTACAGAGCATTTGAAAATAATTCCGATGAAGACGTAAGCCGAAATAGCTATCAACTATATATCTTACAAATTTTTGTAGAACTGAAATACATTGCTATCTTCACCGTATTATAGTGAAATTTTATCAATAAATAAGCAGGTTTCAAGGGAATAAGACGTCAACATATTTTGATTGTGACATATGCTATATATATATATTAATTAAGAAAAGCTGGTTAAATCACAATCAATGTGGAACAAATGGGCGGTTAGAAAATATTACTTCTTACAGAGACACAAAAGTGGGCGGTAATAGTAAAAAGGTTGACTACTACTGTGTTATATGATATGCTGAAAACGGGACGGTAAAGCCATAAATGGTAGATAATGTAGCATAAGATTGGTTGACACTTTATTTTATCAGATATAAGTTGAAATGCTCAATAAATATTCAATTCATCCTACTCAATTAATTGATACGATTATCTTTTATTCGAATCCATATGTATACTCCATATTGGGAGTAAATAAAAATTTGTAGTCGTCGTGTGGATTTGAGTTCCATTCTTAAAATTGTACTCAATTTGATAAATGTTTTTCATTTGGAAATCGATGACTTTCTTATATAGATAACCTTGAGCGATTGATAATAATAAAAAAATATACGTTAACAATAATTCAAAAATAAAAACTTTCTCTTTTTTGATGTTGCTCGCATTGGACTTGAAATGTTGCTTGTGTATGAATGGAATTCGTTTTAAACCAGTTTTCAATACTAAAAATGAATACTGTTTGTATACATATCAAATTAATCGATATTGTATTGAGTCAATCAATTAACAATTAAAGTAATTGATTCCTGTAATCGATAGGTCCAAGTTTAAGAACCTCTGTACATTTTTACGTTAAAAATTCTATTTAAAACTCTACTTGAGTAGCATAGATTCTTGCGAACACCTCTCATGGTTAATTCCAGGGCTTTTAAGCGGAAGTCAATGAGTCTCGGTTATTTGAATATTTTTATTAACTGCTCTTTAGATAAGACGATTTTGAAGAATATCTCAATGAACGATTTGCTGGCAATATACGATTTACCCACCCATATCTTTCATAATATATTTGTGAACAACTAACTGACTAACAATCTATTCTAGTGAAAAAAAATCATTACATTAGTAAAGAAACTTTTTTCTCCATAAATTGATTGAATTAGCATTTACTATATAGACCTCATTATAACAGTGTGTTTTAGTTCTACAAAAATTGTATGGTTTATCAAATTTAAATTGTTGCAATTTTTATTTATTTTATTTATTACAACTATACGGTACAAAACTTACAAATTATTAATTCAATGCTTTTGCACGGTAACATATTAACATAAATATAAAACATAAAAATATAAAAATTCAACAAATAATATAAAACAATCAAAAAGAAAGTCAACCAAGTAAGCTCATGAAATGTCTACTTTAACTGAAAAAATAGCATTCGTCTGAGCTCACTTTCGTCCACATGAAATATGTCAGCATCCGAAGCAATACCGTTGAACATTGTTAATACTCTTACCATTGGCATCCCCATTGGCAGACTGTTTCTACACTTTGGAAGAACAAACAAATTATGTACACGATTTCTTAAAAAACTATCCGGAACATACAAATTTACATTATTAAGGATGGCAGAATTCTCATTTTGGCCTCGAATTAGTCGAAAGAAATATGTGGCTAGATATATTTCTCTTCGATTTTTCAAACTATTAAAAGTGAGCATACCCAAAAGAAAGTCAGTTGGATAAAGCCACGGATAGTATCCGTATGCTCTCAAGTAAAGAAGTCTCAAAAATTTCTCCTGAACCTTTTCCACCATAAGGGCATATTTCAAATCTCCTGGGGCCCAAACAATAGACCCACTCTCAAGTCTGCTTCGTACTAAGGTATTGCACAATAATATTAAAATTTTAACACCTGAAAAGGCTCTCGTAGTACGTAGGATAAAGCCCAACCTTTGCAATGCTTTGTTGCAGGTAGTCCTAATGTGACTATTGAAGGTTAGTTTACTTTCGAATTGTACTCCAAGATCTTTTACTGATGAAATTCGCGAGAGAGTTCGGCCACTCATTGAATAGCGGAAAAATAACACCTGCGACCGTCTAGTAAACGATAAAAGATTGCATTTGTCTATATTAAAATCGAGTTTATTACTCCTTCCCCATTCTACTATATTGACTATATCAGACTGGAGACGGAGACAATCATCAATTGCGGCAATTTGTAAAAGCAGTTTCAAATCATCAGCAAATAATAATAATTTAGCATTTTTTATGACGTTTACTATGTCATTTACAAATATAGTAAACAGCAATGGCCCCAAGTTCGAGCCTTGTGGAACACCAGAATACATGCAGAACGGTTTGGATTCAAAGAGCCCATACGATACGTATTGTTTTCGGTTCCCAAAATAACTTCCAAACAATCTAATAAAGCTATCTGACAAACCCATCATTTGGAGTTTTTCCAAAAGTATGTCATGATTGACTAAATGCCTTCGAAAAATCATTGTAGGAACAGTCAACTTGCAGGCCTTTTTCCAATGCCGTCGACACGTAACTCGTGAACACCATCAAGTTTGTATCGGTTGATCTTCCGGTTCTAAATCCATGCTGTTCATTTATTATAAATGGCTCAAATTTTCTTAAAATCATTCCATGCATAACCATCTCGAGAACTTTGACTGGCGCTGAGAGAACAGCTACTGGTCTATAATTTTCTACTGATGATTCTGCACCACATTTAAAAATTGGAGTTATCTTTGATATTTTCCATATATCCGGAAAAATTTCTGTTTTCATTATCAGATTAAATATGTAACATAAAGGACTCTTAATTAAATCAATACATCCCTTCAAAAAAGATGTTGGTACCCTGTCGGGTCCAAGCGAGCGGGAATTCTTTAGTTTTTTTATAAAAAATGCCACATCTCCTTCAGAGATTTGCATTGTGTCAATGAATTGAGCACATTTTGTTGGATTTTTTAAAACAGAATTTTTGTCAAGGTGTGGTTTGTCAATTGAGTACACAGATTTGAAATGACCAGCAAACGCTTCTGCCACTCCAAGACCAGTCACTGCATGACCCTTCCAATTCATTGACTCTTCCATCGTACCCAAATATGTTCGGTAGGCTAATCGAACATTTTGTCTCAGCTTCGTTCGAAGTTTACTAAAAATTTCATAGTCTCGAGAACTTTTTGAAGTTTTACAGGATCTATGATATATATGTTTTCTTTGCATGTCCCTGACAATTTCTACAGAAAACCACCTCGGATATCGCCTTCCATCACGACATGGTAGCCTTCTTGCAAAACATACATCAAAAATATTATAAATTATAGCATAATATTGAGTAACCGCCTCATTCACATCGCAATGCTCGTAAACCTCACTCCAGTCAATTTCACTCAATAACGAATGAAGTTTTCCAAAGTCTCCGCTTTTAAAATTCCATCCTCGCCATAAATTAGTATTATGGGGTGGAAGACTAGAGTTGGATTCTCGAGAGCCACGGACATTGTATAGAAAAACTAAAGAAGGGTGATATATATCCTCACGCACAAGCGGGGACAACACCGTGTAACTAATAATTAACTGTTACTAAAAACCTTGTCAAGTAATCTATTTCTCGTGTTCAAAACATCATTGTACTGAGAAAATCCGAAAACCGAACACAGAAATTCCAAGTCACTCCTGACACTGTTATTGCTGCGAGCAGAGTCCAAATTAAAATCACCCATAACAATGATCTTCCGACCACTAAGCGAGCTAAATCTAGACAGTAAGCTATCAAAAAATGTTTTCAAAAAAATTTTGTACGATTCCACATGTTTTGTCACAAACGACCCGGGTTTCGCCCTTCGGCATCTTCAGGTATTCCATCACACGGATGCAACAGAACTGTCAGTTCTTCAGTATGTGACAAAACATGAGGAATCGTACAAAAGTGCATCAATTCAAATTTGATATTGAAATTCCATCAAGCACCTTCAGTCGATATCATAAATTGTAAGGTTTATATTCGATAGTTATTTCAGATTACGCCCTCATAACAACTAAATAGAACTAACAAATGATTTCGACCCATACGAGGCCAAAATGGGAATACTGTTATCCTTGATAATTTGTATCTGTTTCAGATATTTTTTTAAGAAATCGTGGACATTAATTGTTTGTTCTTCCAAAGTGTAGAACCATTAGTTAATAATAATGTATTATATTTATTAAAGTAGACTTTACATGATCTTGCTCGGTTGAACCTATGGTTTTGTATACCTGCTAACTTTAACTTGCTTGTAGTTTATATTCTATCCGTTGATAATGCTCGCAATGAGTGAAATCAGTTCTTATGGTAAATTAATTAAAAATCTATGAATGGATCAATTGATAGCGCTCGTAGCAAGCGAAACCGGTCCCGATAAATCCACTTAAAAATTATTGAAATTAAATATTTAAATTAAGTAAAACCAAAATGGTGGTGACGTAACGACATTATAATAGACGTACAAAACCAAAAACCGATATGTTAATATTGCAATTTTAAAAGCAAACGACGTAGCAAATAATTTATGTGAAAATATTCATACACACCTGCTTTTGCCTAGAACGTTATTAAATATGTAAAATCTACGTTTTGTATTATAGCCCGGGATTTTCACAGCTGACCCGAGATTATTCCGCGAAAATCGGTACTACTGGCAACCCTGCACTAAGGAAACCTGTCGAGTCCATTGACATACCATCTATTGCACTGTGGCGTGTTTGAGAAATTTCACTGTATGACCTCCAAACTGGTTTTTTTTATCCATATTTTTAAGTGTATACAACTAACCACACTGAAAACGCCTCGAAGATGTTTAAATTAACGACTACAGTGTGTTCCGAAAGCGACGTATAATAATAATACAAATAAATAATATTTTTTTATGTTTGATTTCGAATTTGCGTTGACATTGACTTTAATAAAATTTTACAAATTAAATATACATTATTCTATTGGCAATCAATTATTCAATCTCTCTTTTACAAATAAAATAGAGATAGAAAAAAATAGGGCTACGGGAGAAATTTTCGTACAAAATAAATTGTTTAAAAATTTTTCTTCTTATATCGAAAATATAACGCGGTGAAAAAATATTATTTGAATTTTGGTCCAACAAAATAAATAAGGTATATATAATACTTGATAGCTATTTCGGCTTACGCCCTCATCAGAATTATTCTTTGTTAGTTGTGTTAGTTTTGATGAGGGCGTAAAATGAAAAAGCTATCAACTAACAGTCCCGAGTTTCGCCTTTCGGCATCTTCTGACATTCTATCGTTAGTGACGAAACACGTGGAATCGTTCAAAGTTGTAACAATTCAAATATGATATTGAAATTCTATCGAGCACTTTCAATCGAAATCATAAATTACGTTAATGTACGTGTTGTTTTTGACTGTGGTTTTTGCATTTATACGATGAATAGAGTAATGTATTAATGGGTTCATTAAATTCACACGTGACTTTCGAAACACTGTGCCGGTGGAGATCGTTGAAGATCGCTCAAGACAAAATAAACAAAATGATAACACGAAATGAAAAAGAAGTCGCGAAGTAGGTCGAACGAACTTACTTTCCCTCTAAATATAATTATGACGGTCGAGAAGGAAACGACTAGTTATATACTAGTTACATTACCGAGGCCGTCTCGCCTTGGGGACCACTTGACTAGTTTTGGGCCCGGTCAAAACCGCCCCTCTTTCTAGGATCCGGAGAAGGGCGTGGCCGATCCGCTCTTAATGACACAGGACGACGAAATCCGTTTTTTTTAATCAATTATTGCAAACTACTTTCAAATTTCAGCAGTTTTTGATTATTTTTAATATTTATTTATTATTTTAATTATTAGAAAAAAAACATCGAGAAAGGACAGGTAGCTCCATAAAATAAAGTTTCAATTGTCAAACCAGGTTTCGCCTTTCGGCATCATCAGGCATTCTATCGTTTCGTATGAGACAGAACTTGCAAGGTTTTTAACAATTCAAATTTGACATTAATATTGAAATTCCATCAAGCACGATCAGTTGATATCGCAATTTAAAAATGAGCGTTTGTTTATTAAAATATGTATAATTTTTAGTTTTATCACTCACGACGCGGGTCTCGTCTTTCGGCATCTTGGGGCTTACAACTTGGTTTTAAGAAAACATTGCTGCTTGTTTAGTTTATTGTATTAATAAAAAAAAAACAAACATAATCACACACCACGATATATAAAAGAATATTGAGAAAAAAAAGAATACTGTACTCAATGCGACAAGCTGTGTTCATATTAATGGTGATAATTGATGTATTATTGGGTACCTAAGAGAATGTGGGACATTGTATTAAATTCAAAACGTAAAATTAATGAAAGTCCGTCATCAAAAAATATGTACACACACATAAAAAAAGCCAAACCACTTTCTTCTCATATCTGCGGTGGAGACTCTCGCCCCAAATATTTGTGCTCTTGGACCGGTTCCACGAAATGGCCGCGGGGTGAACGCATTGTAAGATGGACGCCGGAACCTACTTCAAAAGCGACACATCCGGCCGGATCTCCCGCCTTTAATTGCGACCTGACGTTTCGTGCGTTTTAAATTCATGTGTTATTTAGAACTTATCCGGAGCGAGTTTGCGGCCAAATTGTTGAGACGAATTTGTCACGGCAATTATTGTTAGAGATAGAAATCGACCGTGTGTTTTTGAATCGACGGTGTTGCGCGGCTCTACACATTTTATTGATTGAATTGGTATTTACTTGGTAGAACTCCATTATAACACGGTGAAAAAAATAGCAGTGTATTTTTGTTCTACAAAATATATAAGAAATAGTTGAAAGCTATTTCGGCTTACCCTTCGTCAGAACTACACTTACAGTGTCTAATCTACAAATTTTCAATAGTTTTTTTTATATATGATAACTAATCACTACTTTGTGGAAAGGTATGATATTTTAAATAAATAATACTGCTGTTGTCCGGTTTGTTAGCAGTACGAACAGTTTGTTAACGGAACACCACAGAACAACAACCATATTTAAAAAAATGAGTCAATACCAGGTCAATCACCAGGTATCAAATTTTTGAGTGTTAACTGTCACTTCTTGATGGAAATCCATGATATTTCAAATAATAAAAACACTTTTCGTAGCACTTATTTCCACAGTATTTTTTTTGATCAGAACCGATTTCGCTCATCGCAAGCATTATCAACTGATCGCGATGAATGAAACCGGTCCCGACCAATAAAGATATTGTGGAAATAAGTACTAGAAAATGTTTTTTTATAATTTAAAAAAGGTAAACAATTGTCTTCTTAGCTCTTTGGTTTAATATATCTGCCAATTGTTAGCTCTCGAGTTTTTCCCTTTGACATCGTAACATAAAATAATAATAAAAACACATTTTTTAGAAATTATTTTCGCAATATATTTTATGATCAGGTCCTGTTTCGGTCATCGCGAGCACTGTTAACTGAATGCAGTAGGTGATCGGTTAGCGAACATAATCTTTCAAGACTATGCTCGTTAACCAATCATTATTTTATTGATTGAATTGGCATTCACTTGGTAGAACTCCATTATAACACGGTGAAAAACTAGCAATGTATTTTAGTTCTACAAAATTATTTTTAACAAATATAGTTGACAGCTATTTCGGCTCACGCCATCGTCAGAACTAGTAGTTCTGTAGTAGTAGTTCTGTAGTAGTAGTTCTAGTAGTAACATAGTTCTGACGATGGCGTGAGCCGAAATAGCTATCAACTATATTTGTTAACAATCATTATTATATAATATTACAAATAGAATAAGTGGATTAGAAAAATCGTTTTAGTTCGTTATCCGAACACAAAAATCTTCCGTGATAGTGTCATTATCCAAATTGTGAATAGTTACCCAAGTATACAAGGGTGTAATTAGTTTTTGAATTTCGGTTTTATAAATAAAGCTATATATGATAGTTGATAGCTATTTCGGCGTACTTTGTCTTATCTATTTATAGCTGTGTACAGTACACAATACACCATCTTCTGTGCAGTACACAATACACCATCTTCCCTGTTTGAAAATCCTAGTTTCATATTGTGCTATTAAATTCAAAAATGTGGCACAGTGGTTTTATACATTTCTCAAAGTGACAGTTAATCTGTTTATAAGTATTGTACTAAGATGTTTTATTAAAAAAATGTATTAACCTTCCGTAATGGTCTGAGAAGCGGTGATGGATTAATAGTTAATAGTTTGCTTATTAAGAATATCATTAAATTGCTGATATATATTAATTTTTATTTGTTCCAATGCACTTAGCGAAGGGTTTTTATTACAAAGATATAAACATATTTATTTTTATAATTAAATGATCTTATACGTGCTTCAGCCCGAGTCGATATACTCCTGCCTGTCTGTCCGATGTAAATCGACTCGCACGAGCCGCAAGAGATATAATAGTTATTTATTAATAAAATAAATGTTTGCCCATCCGTGAAGGATTAAACAAACTGAAATAAATGAACATATCACCAAATGTTTGAGATTTCCTACTACTAGACTACTTATAGATTGATCACGTTTAAAATAGTGATTGTATTGTTTTACTGTGGTCACTGAAGATTATTTTTAATATAGCAACATTAAATGGCTAAAAAAACAAACAGATTGTTTTAATGACCTCATTTTTCGGTGTCTACGGAAAGTGAAATTGAAAAACAAATGCTCAACTGAATGGAAGTGATATTTTGATTTTGTGGTTAAAATGTAGAACGTAGCGAGGTGGTAATTTTCGCAAATTAATAAATGACAAAACACACAATTAGTCAAAGATAAAATAACATCGTGTTTGTAGACAGTTTATAAATATTAAAAAAATGCGAATCTGAAAAACAGAAATACTTGTTGTTAAATGTTTTATCCATAAAGTAAAAAACACTCGGGGGTTCAAAGGAAACAATTTGAACCCATAAATTAAAAAAAAAAAACATGTTTTACTACATTTTTTCACTGGCTTATCGATATGAATAAAAAGAAAATTAACAAGATGGCTTCGTTGATAATTTGTCAATATAAACAATTAAAAAACAACAAAATGGCGACTTGTAATAAACTGAAATGGCGTCTCTGACAGAAAAGTTTCGTGGCCCGCGGGCCGTATGTTCAGTTTGACTGCTGTAATCTAATTCAAAAACAAAATTTATGATGTAGACTAAAGATGCTTGATAGAATTTCAGTATCAAATTCGAATTGTTGATGTTTTATACGATTTTACGTGTTTTGACACTAACGATCCGGATTTCGTCTTTTGGCATCTTCACTCATTCCATCACGCGGATGCAACGGAACTGACACACAAATATCGGCCATAAGGCTGTGATTCAAACACACAACCGAAATAACTTTCAATACTATTGATTTAAAATTAACTTTACTTTGCTTTTTCGGCCACCAAGTCGGAATGACCCGTGGGTCCAACTGTTGGTCGAACCGGCCTGAGCAGCTAGCTCTTCATACTATGGAGACATAATAGGACAACAAAGCATTCCTCGTTGTTCAATGCTTCGGATAAGCCACAAAATACCACATTATTTATACGGCTTTACTTCATAATTGCAGGATTGCAAATGATAAATAAATACGTGCATCATTATTGCATGTGGTGCGAGCAATAAGTGCCTCAAAGTAAAATTAATTATGAGGGATTAATGTCAACAATATCAAATGACGTGTAATTGGTGTTCCTCGGTGTTAACGTGTTAGATAAGTTCAGAAATACATTTTGTTTTAGGAGATACATGATGAGCTTAAAATCAAATATACGATAAAGAATTTCGCGTTTCTGTCTTCACAACTCGTTGACATTTCTTTTTGAGTTATCATTTTGATTGCTTATGTCTCAATTGTTGTTGAGACGTAAGATTGTTGTGAGTTGATAGCTGACATTCAAAAATATACGAGAGTAATTTTTTTGTCAATTTGTTTATTTTTGATAATCACTATAACTTTAGACCACTCCAACGTTGCTGAATTAATTATATATTCGATGTCAGATTATCGTTTATGTGGGTATGATCTGGATTCTTAACTTTCCTATTTATGTGCATTACATTGAAGATCGATCAACCAATCCGGCAAATTGTTCATTGCGATATTCTTTCAAATCGTCCAATCAAAAAGTTTTCGGAGTCACTCGTTTTTTATAACTCCCACTCCGACTTCAAAGCTCTGCTATTGAACAATTACAGTTATGAATGTGTCAAATCATCATAATGTCAATGTGCCATTAAAGTTTTCTAGCGGTCTCTCGAATTTATTAACAATTTATTTTGGAACACAACATATCCTAAACTTAAGTGATTTCGTTGTTTTTCTGCGACTGCTGGCTTACACTATCGATGAGAACATTATATTAATATAATATTTTTTTTAACGTTTTTTTCACAGCAATAAAACAATAGTAAAGAATTGTTTTATAGTACGAACTGATAGTAATAAGCCATAGCAAATGTTGGCCTTTATCCTACGTCCCACCAGAGTCTTATTAGGTGTTAAAATTTTTAATATTAATGTGAACTGCCTTAGAACGAAGTAGGCTTGAGAGTGGGTCTAATGTTTGGACCCGAATAAGTTTGAAAAAGCCCCTCATGGTGGAAAAGGTCCTGAAGAAATTTTTGAGACTTCTTTACTTGAGGGCGTATGGACACTATTCACGACTTTATCCAACTGACTTTCTTTTAGAAACACTCACATTTAATAGCTTAAAAACTCAAAGTATCTCATAAATGCATCAAATTGCCACATATTGCTATCGACTTATACGAGGCCAACATGAGAATTCTGCAGTCTTTGGTAATACCGAATTATATCACTATTAAAGTGTTAACTGTCAGTTCTTGATTTCCATCAAGCATGAAATTTTAAATAATAATTAAAACACATTTTTCAGTACTTATTTCCACAATACATTTTATGATCGAGTCCGGTTTCGCTCATCGTGAGCATTATAAACTGATTAGTGTATAATGCTCGCGATGAGCGAAACCGGTCCTGATCATAAAACACAGAGAGAGAGTGAGAATATTACTTGTAAAATATTTAAAATATCATACCTTTCCATCAAGAAGAGACAGTTAATATCTTTAAAATGAACAGTCTATAAATATTCTGCTAATGGGGATGCCAAGAATGCTTAACAGTATTGCTTTGCGTGTCGACGAATTCCATGTGGAAAAGACTGAGTTCAGACGAATACTATTTTTCAATGTATCAAAGTAGATTTTACATGATCTTGCTTGCTGTACTATTTACGACATTAAAAAAGCAATCAACTTGCAATTCGCAATTTTTGTAACGTGTATGAACGAAATTAATAAATAAATTTGGTCGTTAATTTTTTTCGCACCGTTTTTCTGGTTTGATCGTAGAGAGGCAGCGACTGTAGTGAAGTGAACTGCGGATGAGTGAATTGCTTGTTTTTGTGCGGAAGCGACCGGGATGCTGTGATCGTAGACAGATGTGCGAAACTCTTTACCTTGTCGACACACTGACCCCGATGAGCGAAAGATTCTCATAAAACAAAAGATTCGTTCGTTCTCAAATAAAAACAACAAAATCTGACTTTATTAACAAAATTAACAAATAGCAAATGTTAATTGTTAATTAACCAGTAGATAATACTCGGGACTAGCGAAACCTGTTCTGATAATAATAATATGAAACTGTGGAAAAATTACTTAACTACTGACGACCCGTGTGACATCTAACACATAATGACATTCAATTACCTTTTTATTGCGTGTCAGTACTGTAGCATCCGTGTGATAGAACGTCTGAAGATGACGAAAGGCGAAACTCTGTTCATTAGCGACAAAACATGTGTAACCGTACAAAGTTTTAAGAATTCGAATTCAATGCTTACTGCTTATTGTGCGATGATAGAATGCCTGATGATACTGAAATGTGAACCCAGGATCATTAGTGAAAAAAGCTTGTGGAGTCGTAAAAAGTTTCAACAATTCAAATTATATAGAATACATGGCCGATTTCGCTCGTCGTGAGCATTATCAACTTCTGCTCGCAACTAACGAAAACGGTAGTACTATTAAAGTATAACGCATTTCTACCAAGAAGTGACAGTTAACTTTTTATATTACATATATTGTCCTTGTTAATCAGTAATGAAACACACGTAACACCTCACTGTTTGCGAATGTAGAGAGGGTGTGTGTGTATTACCGACAATCCGCAGACAAAGACGAAAGTGAAGACTGTATGTACGGTGAGTTTTAAAGTTCACTCGAAACTTACAGCAATACACACACTCTCTCTCTGCGTTTGAAAATATTGAGTCGGTACGTGTGTTTTGTTTCTGATGTTTATAAGGAAAATATATTTTACGATGTCAACTATCACTTCTTGGTTGAAAAACGTTATTATAAAATAGTAAAAATTATAATTGAATAATCTTCGAACAAAACAGGTTTCGTTAATTGAGAGCTTCAGTTGATAATGTTGGCGATGAGCGAAATCAGTCTTGATCTAAAACAAATATTACTAAAAGTTTAAACTTTGTACGATTCTACGTGTATTGTCACTACCGAGCCGTGTTTCGCCATTCGGCATCATCAGGAATCAGGCGTTTTATCACACGGATTCTACAGAACTGACCAACAGATCGTCAGTTATGTTGTATCCATGTAAAAGTATACCTGATGATGCCGAAAGACGAAGCTCGGATTGTTTGTGACAAAACTTGAAGAATTGTTATAAATTTCAAGAAAGCACCTTCAGTCGATATCATAAATTATTCATAAAAAAAAAATGGTAAAATAAGTATTTTGGGGTCAAAGAGTATGTGCTTATAAAAAAATAATAATTATTGTACAAACAAAAATATTCATTATTAATTAGTGAATTAAGAATTTAATTGAAAATAATTTAGAAATAAGCACATTATTTCAATTGTAAATGTATGCGATTTTTTTTTTAATAAGTGTCCATTTAAAATCGAGAAACAAAAGTTAATTTCTAAAATTTTTAAAATCTGTTGATCGAATTTCAATTGAAATCAATTTTTTAATCGTACCAAAGCAAATTTTACTTTCGTGTGTGCATATTTAAATATTCTAAGCAATTTTGCATTATTTATAATAATTGATTTAACTTTCTTTTAATTTATACGTTTAAATCTATTCCGTGGCAATTTTTTTCTTTTTCATTTCGCTCAAATTAATACAAATTTCATTTTATAGCTGTCAAATTTATTCATCATAAGTGCTTTTAAACGCCAAAAGTGAGATTCATTCGCTCAAAAATAATTGTATAATTGCAGAGCAAAATAAACTCATTCGTAGCGCTTAAATTTGAATTTTTAAAGGCTATTGGACTTCCATTTAAGTTCAATATGACACTATGATAAATGTTAAAATTATTTTATTCTTATTCTTAAAATAATTTTAAAATTTCGTATCTTTTAGCATATTTTTTATCATAGATTTAAAAAAGGAGGGCGACATAAAATTGATTTGATATTTGACCCTGTTTTTTATGAAATCTACCCATTAATTTTTAAATAATACTTGATACAGGCGGATGCTATTTTGAGGTACTTGTCAAAAAATTGATTCATATTTTACTTTCATATTCATTCTTGGAAAAAGTGTCACCAAAAATCGATGACGTATATCATCGTGTTAATTAATGTCTAAACAATAATCGAACTTTTTTCGCTCTTTCAAAGATATATGACGTAAGGTCGTCCTTTTTTCTAACATAAGTCTCCCTGAAAGGAAAATATAGAAAATAATAACAATCAATCCTCGATATATAACAAATAATGTTTTAAATTTGCTTTTTTGAAGAACATCAATCATATATATATATATACGTGATTATTAGTGTATTGGCAAAAATATTCGACAAATTCACAATGAAAGAAGTTTTTTTGGAACATATTATTTTGTTGGTAGTTCTTTTTTTAGATTTTGGTATTAATTGTAGATATGGTCTATACTGTTGTTAGATGATCTGTCAAACTGAAACGGTGCCCACTTAACCTTTTGAATGCGACCGTTTCAAGTCTTAAAACGAAAATTTAATTTAATTAATTAAAAAACATACGAAAAAAAGAAATCACTCAAGCAAGGTTATGTAAAATCTACTTCAATACATTAAAAAATATTATTTGTCTGAACTCATTCTCGTCCACATGGAATATTTCGACATCCGAAGCAATACTGTTGAACATTGTTCTGAAGAACTCCATGATAATACGGTGAAAAAACAGCAATGTATTTTAGTTTTACAAATTTTTATCGTATCTATCATGAATATATTGTATTATTCGAACATTTTGAGCTGCATGAAGGATATTCGAACATTATTCTTTTTAAAATAAATTCGTAGAGTTGATATCACCTAAACATTTAGAGATTAACATTAAATGACAAGAGACATATTTATTTTATATACTGTTATCACTTTTGAATTTTATTTATCACGAAGTATCATTTTGCACTCTAAAATCAGCCGTCTCAAAGTTTGAGACACTCTTAACGTCGGGTTAAATTTGGGTTAGATTTTCTATTCCGGAAGATGGTATCATCATAATTATCTCTTTAGTTCATTTACTTGATGAGAAGAAAACGTTCTCAAAACAGTATTTTCGTAAATATGATTCAATTTTATTCAACTATTCCTAAATTTTAAAAAAACGTACATTTAAATATTTACTATAAAAAAAAAAAAAACTGTAATTTCAGTTTTCAAGTATAATTAATTAAATATATATTTTTTTGATTGAAATTCATAAAAATTAATTATATTTTAATATTTATATGTTGTATTTGAAAGTGAAAGTTTGACGAATACATTATATGTATACAACCAGTATTTACTGCATAAATTCGTACAGTGGTTCTTATTGTGGGCTCCTATAGACGATTTTTATTTATTAATTCAATAAATAAAAAAGAAAGTCAACCGATTTTTTTTTATACATTTTGAATTTGAATACTTTTAAACTCACTCTTGTCTACGTGTAACATGTCGATATACTGTTGATGTCTGAACAGTGCCATCCTTAATGGCAGGCTATTCTTTGAGTATAGAAAAATAGGCAATTCATGTCCACTTATATAATAAATACTAGGAATATAAAATTTTACATTTTCAATAATACTATTTTGGCCTTGCTTAAGTCGAAAGAAAAACGTGGAAAAAGAGATTTAAGAGCCTTTAGAAATCGATATGCTTTAAAAAATATTTTTACATTTTTTACAAACAATTACGCATTTTTTTAAGAAAAAATCGTTGAAATATTGTATGGTAATGTTTTTTCGTTAAATTTTTTAAATTATAATGTATTTTAGTTAAAATATGCCAAAAACACTTTTTAATTCAATATAATTCTTTTTATATACAAAAAGTACCCCCTGCAAATACTGACAGTCGAAATTACAATAAACAAAATATACCTTTGTATTCTAAATTTAAATAAAAGAATAAATTTAAAAACTCACCAATAGTCGATTCTGGGTTCCAAAAAGAGTTCCTATTTTGATCAATAAAAAAACAATATATCACTTTAAGTTTTTTAAAAATTACGTGGCAAGATTTTCTGAAATAATATTAACAAAAAATAAAATCACTTCACTGATTTTAATTAATTAAAAAAAAAAAAACGTTAAGAATTTTTTTAACCTTATTTTAATTGAGTGAATAGTTTTCTATAGTATTTATTTATAAATCGATAATTTTAGAAAATATAAATAAATTTTTTTATAATACTTATCGTGAAAGATTGTCACATTTGATAAAAAAAAAAGTGGTTGTTAAATAGACTGTGTATATTTTTTCCACAGTTAAAAACTATGATCGTTGACGAGCTAGTAATTTTCGACTATTCGGCAAAGTTGCTATGATAAACTTCATTTTTATATTAGAATAATATTTTTTAGAATTATGACAAAAAAAATGATATAAATTATTTTTTTTCCAGTTATCATAGAAAAAAAAAAACTAAAATATTTATGAATTCATTCGTGGCTTACGCGACCACTAGTTACGCCACAACTTTTTGGGAATTTAATATGCATAGCAAATTGTACTGTCGCTAATTTTTTCTTCAATTAAAAATTTAATTTAATTCTGTGGTTTGAATTATTTGAAAAAAAAATTAAGTTTTGTTTTAATGTAATAATTTACGTATAATTCGTTGTTGGATAAAATTAAAATGGATTTTAAATCCTTTTTTTTCACTCAATTTGATCAATGGCTAGTAAAATTGTTAACTTTTGTTAAGTTTATCTAAATGTACAATTGTAAAAAAAATACCGGAAATTGTTTATTGCAATTAAACGAGGAACTCGCGGCGTTCTATTTTCGAATTGTTTAACACACTGGGTAGGTATATTATTGGCGTTGGTCGACGTAACCGGTACTGTTGTTGCCGGCACCGTGTACTTTTACGGAGTGACTTCAAAAAGGCCTGACAATCGGTTTTATCCGAGTATGACCCATTCGCTGACCCCTCTTCGTATGGCGTTGTCTCTATCGGCGGGTCGCGTAGGAAATGCATGTCGCATCTCTTTTGCACTCTCATCCAAGACTTTGCCTTTCACATGACGAGCGGCGATCTGCACAACTGACTATCGAATATTTTTCTTAATAATAATTATTTGCACAAAAGGCAAAATCGTTAAAGAAAATATTCGCTTTTAATGTGTTAATTGTCACTTTTTAGTGGGAAGGAATTTTATTTTAAATAATAAAAAAAGCAATAGAACTGGCTCGTAATAAATAGTTAGGATTTATTAAATACAAAAGGAATGGTTAGGATTTTAATAACTACTGACTTAATTATAGTCTATAGTATAACAGCATAATGGTATTTTCAATATGATACTTTCACAAAAACTAACTAGCATTAAAATATAATTGATTGATTTAAAAATTAAAGATAAAATAAATTAACTTTAAAAGTAAGAATTGAGTTTATACCTAAAATACTTTTAACAACTGTACATTTAGTTAGTATTTGAGTTTTTGATGAAAGGTTTATACATTGAAAAATATCAACTATAATTATAATGCAATTAGATAATTTGGAACTTAGTGATACCTGATGACAGAAGGTGCTTGATGGAATTTCAATGTCAAATTTGAACTGTTGGAATTTTTCACGACTCGATGTTCACTCTTCGATATCTTCGGGCACTTCAACACAATATTGATATCGACTGAAGGTGTTTGATGGGCTTTCAGTGTCAAATTAGAATTGTTGGAACTTTGTACGATTTCACATAATTTGTCACTAACGACTCTTAATTTCTGTTGCATTCGTGTGATAGAAAGCCCGAAGATGCCGAAAGGCGAAATACAGGCCGTAAGTGACAAAACAAGTGCAATCGTACAAAATTCCAACAATTCTAATAAGATGTATCTGTTTTTTTAAACTGGTGGTTTACAATGAAATTGAATGTTAGATAACATAGTGTATTGAGATACAATAATTTCACATAAGAGATTCATTAAATAATAGTTTAAAATGTTTGGTTGATCGTTCAATATAAACACACTGTTAATCCTAATAATTTCTTAATAAAACAGTTTATGATCCCCGTGTTTTCATGCAACGATTTATCACCACCATCCGAGTTAAATCGTTTGTCCATTATTTACAGTCCTGTCAAACACCCATAAAAACAATGTTAAATAATTCCGCATTAGCCGTTCCCCTATGAATCCATTTTCCGATCTATCGTCTAAATATTACGGTCCCGTCACAAATATTATTCCGATCAACCATTTTCCGTAGATAAATCATTCTATCTAATACGATTTGTGCGTGTGAGCACATAACATGTTATATATAAACCAAAGAAATTAATTATTAAATATATAGTTCGTTCAAAATTTTTGAGATTTTCTTTAGTAAATAATTTCAAAAGAATAAGGTTTTCAACACTTTTCGGTTCTATACATTGAATAGATTTAATTAAAACAACTTTTTTATATTATTACAATAATTTTGTTAATTTTTGTTCTAGAATTAACATTGTTTTTTT
This sequence comes from Himalopsyche japonica, assembly GCA_028555115.1. Classification (NCBI taxonomy): domain Eukaryota; kingdom Metazoa; phylum Arthropoda; class Insecta; order Trichoptera; family Rhyacophilidae; genus Himalopsyche; species Himalopsyche japonica. The sequence continues at coordinate 500,301 of JAHFWJ010000034.1, forward strand.
ACCATATAACCACGTGACAACTGTCGAAACTTGAGACCAGTTCTAATTGTAATATCGTGTAGATTATACAAGTCACAGGTGTACGGAGAATATAAAACCTCGCTAAGCGATTGCATTGTTTATAATTTCCGTATATCCGGTAATAACATAAAAAAATATACTGGTAAACCCATCTTTTAATATTCATGAATACGATATTAAGTGTTGTTCATGATTTGACCATTTCGATCGTTTTTTGACACTCGTGTCTCGAGACATGTTCGTTAATTCTAAAATTCACAATAACAAAACTATATTTAAATAATAAAACGCAGTTTTTAGTACTATTTCCAAAATATTTTAATGCCTAACATCATTAAAATCATTACCGGTTTCGCTACGCGAGAAATGCCAACTGAATAATACAAATTAATTAATTATTTTGAATTAATTCCAGCGTTTTAATTTCGTATCACGTATCGACAAATATTGCTGTTTCTTTAAATATTTCAGCGTATTTTGATTGTAAAAATTTTCGTATTTTTTCGAGTATTTCGTTGTTTGTTTTGAACTATTATATTAATGGATTCTTAATTTGTTTTTTTTATTACTAATTAATACAGTGGGTGATCGGTCAACGAGCATATTTTCGCTATCCGAATTGTACCATAACCGATAGATTAGTTAACAGGTAGAAAAAGTGGATTAGTAAGAAAGTTTTATTTCGTTATCCGAATACTAGTTCGTTGTCCGATTTGTTCGCAGCCCTAACTGTGCTTTAATCTATATTATTATTATATAACAGGAAAGAATAAGCGTGTTATTATGAACATTTTAGCTCGTTATCTGAAAATGTGTTCGTTATCCGAATTGTTTGCAGTTCGATTTTTTCACAGTCTTAACTGTTTTTTAACCCATCATTATTATATTAAAGAAAAAATAAGCGGATAAGAAAGAGCATTTTAGCTCGTTATCCGAATATGTGTTCGTTACCAGAAAACACAATTTTCATAATAGTGTTCGTTGTCCGAATCATTCGTAGTCCGAAAGGCTTGTTAAAAAATCACTGTACTTAGAACAGTTATTGTAGCTTAATTAGATATTTTTTATGATTACCTGATTTTTGTTTTCTAAGCTCTTGAACCTTTGGTTGTTATAACTGGAAATATACAAGCAGGAAACATATAAGCAGGCTTGAGGGTGGGTCTACTGTTTAGGCCCCAATAAATTTGAAATGTTCCCTTATTGCGGAAAAGGTCCTGAAGAAATTTTTAAGACTTCTTTACTTGAGGGTGTATGGATACTATTCACGACTTTATCCAACTGACTTTCTTTTAGAAACACTCACTTTTAATACCTTAAAAACTCAAAGAAAAATTTAACCTATTATCAATCGCCTTCGTGTTATATCATAAATTATTTAAGCTTATCAAAGTGAGCCAATATTTCATTATTGTTTCATTTTTTGTATCAATTATTCACACTTCAATTCGCAGTCTCAACGATCGAGACGTACGCAGTCAGAGTGTTGAACCTTAACCAAAAAACTAGCATTTTTGTGATGTTTAATGCTTTTCCGTTGTAAAATTAAATTAGTTAATTTAGAACTCGGGTATTCTGTTTTAAAACAATTTATATGTTTACATTGTGCATAGATAAATTGTTCTGTGACCTCAATTGTGAGAATCATTTGGGTTATATAACAAAACGTTTTTCGCTTTAAGTACACGAATGAACAACTATTGGTGCACGGCAGAACAAAATGTTGGTCGGAGTATAGCATTGCAAATGGCGAAAAAAATCATATATTTGTTTATATATATAATCTCTAATTATATTTTCAGGAACTTTTTGTTAACAAACTTCGCAATAATGATACACACGCCCTTTCTATTACAACATGCATTCCAGAAAGTGACATATACAAAAATCTCTTTTTTTATACATAATTTGATAAATTGCTTCGAAAAATCTTTCTTTTGTCGTTTCAGCTTTAAATTTAACTCGCTTTTAACTGAAGCACTTTCTATCAAGTCTTCGTCGTTTAGCATTTGTAAAATAGCGCGTAATAACGTGTAGATTGTGTACAAAACTGACGGTACCGTCTAAAAGGCGTCACATCGAAATCGCGTCAAAAGAGGACCGGGTTAATTTATTTATTCATGGCTGACAATAAATAATGAAAAAAGTCATTTAATTAATGATACATGGCTTGTTCCAAGCACTGAATGATTTTAAAACAAATCACATTGGTACGGGAAACAGTCAAGACGTTAATACGTTGGTTGGGTGTTCGATTAACGAGCATAATTCACTTCAATACTATGTTCGCTATCCGAATTGTTCGTTAATCGATCATTATTATATTACGGATAAATAAACGGATTAGAAAGAACGCTTTAGTTCGTTATCCGAATATGTTTTAGTTATCTGAACAAAAAGATTTTTAGTGATAATGTTCGTTTTTCGATTTGTTCACAGTTGAAACTGTTCGTTAGCCGATCATCATAACAAAACAGATACAATAAGTGGATTGGAAATATCGATTAAGTTCGTTAATCGAATATGTTTAAGTTATCTGAACAAAAAAAAATCTTTCATGATAGTGTTCGTTGTCAGAATTATTCACAGTAAAAAGTGCTCGTTAACCGAGCAGTTACTGTATTTTTAGGTGATTGTTTTATATTCACGATAGATAAATAACTTTCTACAAATATTTCCCATTACAGAAAAAAATATGATGTTTTTTGTACGACTTTACAATTTTATCAATTTACAATTTATCCATTCTTTGGTCACGCTCATTCCGCCGTAAATGTGTCAATAAATATGGATATATAGTCCCGTTGAAAATATTTGACAGATATCGCTCATTCACCAATTGTTGCCGACATGCGCATCGGCCAACGTACAGAAGTCAATGCAATTCGCCGTGAGTTCATTATCATTTTTCGTTTATTTCCCAACATGAATTAGCGGCCGCCATTTTACAATTCGGTGTTGCCATACTTGTTGTTTTTTTTATTATTTTATTAGAATCTTTTATTATTTCACACTTGCAACGAGTATTGCATTACCAGTGGCGTTCAAAATAATTTAAATATACGGAAAGGGTCACCAACAGCCTAATAAGGAAGAAAATTTCTGTGAATCGTTCCTGACATTGTTTAAATGACTTTATATATATCTATATACCACGTTTAAGGGGTTAACTGTTACTTATAACAAATTAATAATAAAAACACAACGCTTCATAAATTCTTTTTTAGTGTTTGAGCCCTTGACTTTGTATACCTACTAAATTTTGGTTCAAATTTTGGTCAGTCCTTTTGCATTCGTGTGATAGAATGCATGATGATGCCGAAAGGCGAAACCTAGGTCGTTAGTGACGAAACATTTGGAATAGGATATTCCATGAAACAACTTCAGTCGATATCATAAATTATTTTTTTTTCAAAAAAAGACTTGTTTGTTATTTGTATCTTATCAGTTGAAAATACTCGCGACGAGCGGAACCGTCCGAATCATAAAATATATTGTAGAAATAAGTTCATAAAAACGTGTTTTTATTATTTAAAATAACATGCCTTTTCCAAGTGACAGTTAATACCTTTAAAGTGAACACATTTTGTAATTTTTTCACAATTTAATATTTTTAGGACCTGTCTAACTCATGATCGGTTGATGATTCTCGCGAAGAGCGAAACCAGCCCATGATATAACAAATTCAATAGAAGAAACGGCTCACAAGTGAGTAACGCTAAGATCAGACTTACACTGCGTCACTCGTTATGCGAAGTGACGCTCGTTAAGAGAAAAAGTTCCAAAGAAGTATTTTGCTAGGTATGCGAATTACTCGTTACTATAGATGCTCGTTATCAGAGGTTAAATTGTGTTGACCACCAATAATTGATATTTTTTCATTTAAGGTTAATTTAAAAAAAAAATTGAATTAATGTAAGTTTGTAAATGAATTTTAATTGATGTATTTGTGTATTTTTTCTAATTAAATTGTAGAGTTAGAAAAAAAATGTGGCGTCTTAGCGGGTAAAATTTCGAGGGGGGTGAGTTTTTGTTTACCGTACGTTTCACGCCACTGGTATTTAGACAGTTAATAAAAATTATTGTTGAAAAAACACGATACTTAGTGATTTTACTGCCCATTGTTCTATGTACCGAATGTTGAAAAAAATGCTGCATTCTTTATGATTCATTTGCGAAATAAGTCTTCGAACTAAATCCAAGTCAATTAGTGGGAACGTTAAGAGGTATCCGGTCCTTGAATTTCTTTTTCATTACGTGAAGGCCTTTTTTTCCTTTCTAATTTTTTAAAAACCATATGAGGCCGATCGTTTTGAATTAATTTTAAGCCAATTAAAAAATTAAAAAAATGTATTTACTGGGTATTAAACATCTGCATGTAATTATCTTAGAGTTTACAAGCGATTAAAAAAAAACCGATAAACTATTGAACTAATCGGCCTTGAGTAATATCAAGTAGAAGTGGGATGTACCTTTTGAATGCGTTTGTCAACATTTGTTATATTTTTATTAATATCTTGTCTACTTTAAATAATTTAAAAACATTTTTTTAGTACTTATTTCGACAATATAACTATTGCGAGCATTTTCATCAGTAGATAATGCTCAAGATGAGCGAAACCAGCCCTGATCAAAAAATACATTGATGAAATAAGTTATAAAAAATGTGTTATTATAATTTAAAATATCATGCCTTTCCATCAAGAAGTGACAGTAAACACCGTAAAAGTGAAATATCTTGGTTTGACGTTAGGCAAAGTTAGAACATTTGGCAAATTTATGTTGAAAGGTATAGTAATGGCGTCGGGAAACGTTAAGGCGATAGGCAAAGTAATGTAAATAAACATAGATTTGGAGATAGAAAAATTTACAATAATAGGCAAAATTAAAGCGTTAGGCAATGTATGTGTGCTTTTGTAAGTTATAGAGATGAATTAATTTATGGTTATATGCAAATGTATGACGTTAGGAAGTATTAGATTGTAGGCAAAGTTATGGCGTTAGGTAAAGTTTTGACACTAAACAAAGTTATGGAGAAAAAAAAAGTACAGTGGTAAGCAAAGTAATGGTAATAGGCAATGTTAGTGCGATAAAGAAAGTAATAGCGATAGGCAATGTTATGGCGATAAACAAAGCTATGTAGATGGTCAAATTTGCAGTAATTGGCACAGTTATGACAATAGGTATAGTTATGAAGATTGCCAAAGCTATGACAATAGGCAAATTTAAGGCAGTCCACTGTGCATAAGTTTGATCGAAGAATCTAGCCAAAATGCCAAGCAGATCTTAAATAGTATAGATTTTTTTTAATAATAAAAACACATTTTTTAGTACTGTATGTACACAAAATATTTTTTGATCAGGGCAGGTTTCGCTACAGTAGAATACAATTTACAAACAAGCCTATTTATAAAAAAAAATGAGTGAAAGGAAGCAGGTATACAAAACCATGGGCTCAAGAACTAAGGAACAATTTATAGGAAATCATACAATATTGATTACAAATAATGTAAATTAGTATAAAAAAGAAATGTTCACAATCACTTATTAAATTTTTTAAAAATTAGGTGTAATCAATAACCTATAACAATCATAACAAACTCATTAAGAAAGTAAGGAGTGGGAAAATTTTAATGAACCCCTGCTACCCTAAACTCAAAAATTTTGTATAAATGGACTTTTTTGTTAATTGTATTCTACTGAAGCGAAACCTGCCCAGATCAAAAAATATATTGTTGACAGAAGTACTAAAAAATATGTTATTATAATTTAAAATATCATGCCTTTCCATCAAGAAGTGACAGTACATTAAAAGTGAGTATAGATTTTTTGGTAACTTTTGCTTAAATCTATTAATGTTACAAATATAAACAAAATAAATCATTTATGAACACTCATAAAGGATATAGCCCCAGCAGGTGGTCGTTAATTTAATCAATGATTAACAATAACAAGGTAATAACATATGATTTTGTCCACTTTCTCAGTTTGGTCGCGCCTCTAGCGACCTACAAAAGGAACGCTGAACTCGTGAATAACAAAATTAATTATTTATTAAATTTAAATTGTTGTAACATTGTAAGATTCCACATGTTTTGTCACAAACGATACGGGTTTTGTATTTCGGCATTTTCAGGCATTTTATCATACGCATGCAACAGAACTGACACACAATAAACAGTGAGTTATATACCAAAGGAGTTAATTTCAAAGGAAAAACACAGACCCTACGGAGAGGATCCAAATAAACAACTAAAATAACTTTCAAAAATATTGATTTAATAATAATGACAATCGATTGTCTGAGTTGTATCGAGTTAATCTCTGTTCAATATATAAATTATAATTGTTGAAACTTTGAATGATTTTATGTGTTTTGTTACTAACGACACGGGTTTCGTCTTTTGGTATATTTAGGCATTCTATCACACGGATGTGACTGAATTTTCACACTACAAACAGTGTACATCGGTCATATACAAGAGGAATTAATTATTAATTCAAAATACAGACCCTTAGGCTAGGATCCAAATAAACAATCAAAATAAATTTTATTAAATTGATTTAATAATAATGACACTCAATTGGCTGTGATAAGTTTTATTAACACTAAATACTGTTAATGAGTCTTTGATGAAAGAATTCTACAACAAACAATTATCAACATTAAAACGCAATTGGTTAATTGTAGACTTAGAAATACGAAATAAAATAAAGGAAAAGACGATTTCTCAACACATTGCATTGTTTTTGAACGCAGATCTTCAAAACGATCATAAAGTTTTAGAAAATAACAACAACGATTTAAAGAAAGCATTGACCAGTTGGCTACAGAACAATAATATATGTGCACAAAATATCCTAAGATATACCCTTTCTATTGAAAATATATGGGGGAAAAATATTCTTTTAATTTGGTTGTTATATTTGCGAGTGAAAGTGAAACTGTATTTTCGCTAATAAAAAAACGGTAAAGCAATTAATATTGTGAATGAAATATACTGTAAATGGTAAAATGTCAATTAAATTTTAAAACTGTCTTATTTCAGACAGTTAATTATATGAAACTAACTTAGAATGTAATTAAAAAAACATTTCATTTTGAATTATAACATTCTTCCGCACACCCTCGACTGAAAACTATTTCAATATTTCGTGTACATATCGAAACTTACATTTTTTAGTTGTGACACTCTTCTAGTGAAAGTGTGATAAATCCATAAACGCTATACTAATGATAATAAAACTGTCATTATAACAATAATCCCTTTTAAAATTTGTGACTTGTTTTCTCGCAAAATGATTTACACTGTCATATTTTGAAACACGACAGTTTATCATGAACTAATTATATAAAATTGATAACAAAAGTAATTAAGAAACCATTTATTTTTGTATTGTGGCTATATTTTTTTGTACGCCGTACAAAACAAACGATTTAACTGAATGATTGACTTGTCGAAACAGACATTTTTCAGTTTTGACACTTTTCTCGTGGGGTTGCTATGCATTCAAAATCGCTTATAATAGTAAAACTGACATTGTAACAATAAATCTACGTCCTTGATAATGACCTTAATATAAATATTTTAGACTTGTTTTATCGCACACTATCAAACATCAATAATTTCTACTCGTTTATATTGTATTCAAATAAAACACACCCACACAGTCTCATTGTGTGTGAATCAATGTGCTTTATAAATGTGCACACAAATTAATCGCACCAATACTTGTAACCTAGTAACGAATATACAACAGGACCGGATCGAGATAAAAAAAACTCTACCCATCTGAAAATACGATTAATTAGTCGAGCAGAATTTAAACGTAATAAATCACTTGTAAGATGTAAAATATTACTTTTTAATAGTTGATTTAAAAAAATACACTGATTTATTTGGCATTTACTTGTTAGAACAAAAAAATGACAACGAATTTTAGTTCTACAAAATTTATAAAGTAAATCGGATTTGAATTTTCGACGACCTAGATTTTGTCTTTTGGTGTCTTCATACTTATTTGTCTCGAGGATGCGAGAGTTTTAACCTACAATAAACAGTTACCATTGGTTATATACAAGAGTAATTAATTGCAAAGGAAAAACACAGATCCTAAGGTTAGTATCCAAATGGCAACTTAAATAAATTTTAATGTGTTTTTCCTTTAATTAACTCTTTTGGTAAGTAACGATGGCAACTGTTTATTGTGTGTGTCAAGTTGACAATTCTTTTGAGTCCGTGTCAAGCATTCTATCATGCTTGAAGATGCCCAAAGGCGAAACCCGGATCGTTAGTGAACAAGCACGTGGAATCGTTCAAAGTTTTAACACTTTAAAATTTATACTGAAATTCCATCAAGCACCTTCCATTGATGTCATAAAATATAAAATATTGCATAGTCAGTTCCGCTACATCGGTGTGATAGAATACATGAAGATGCCGAAAGGCGAAACCAGAATCGTTAGTGACACAGCATGTGGAATTGTATCAAGTTTCAACAATTCATATAAATTGTATTTTAGTTTAGTTTTACAAAATTATTAATACCTTGCTATTTTTTCACCCTGTAGTAATGGACGTCTACCAATTAAATGCCAATTCAATCTATATTTCTAATAAAATAATAATTAAAATAAAATTCTGAAATAATGTGCCTAATACGATCCTGTATCAACGAATCTCAATGTATGAGATCCAAATATCCGCTTCATGTCGTCCACATGATTACTTCGAGAAGAAAGTGACTTGCAGGTGTTTTTAAACGAAGAGCCGCAGATATAAGTCGCCGCATTTCTTCCAACCGACTAAAGGCCAAAATGAGACTCAAAATTGCCATACTCAAAAAATGACAAATTTTAGGTCTCGGACATTTTTGTACAGTTTGAATTGTTGAATCTTTGTACGATCCCACATGCTTTCTCAATAACGACCCGGGTTTCGTCTTTCGGTATTTTCAGGCATTCTATCACACGAATTGAAGTATAATATATAACAAGCCTGCTAATAGAAATACCAGTGATATATACAATGGAACTCCGGTCAACACCCATAAGAACAATGTTTAATTATCCCGCATTGACCGTTCCTCAATTTACCGATTTCCTTGATATATCCCGTCAAAAACCCCGTCTGAAATATTATCCCGATTGACCGGTTTTTGTTAAATAAATCTTTCTAACCATTACAGTATGTGAGTTTGAGCACAATTAATGTTATATATTTACCAAAGAAGTTAATGATGGAATATATAGTTCGTTCAAATGTCTTGAGATTTTCTTTAATAAACAATTTGACAAGAATAAGTTAAAACTTTATTCGATTATTTCAATAAATTGTATTTAATTAAAATAACTTTTACAAACCCTCTCATATTTATATGTTTTTATTTATGGTCCCTTTGAACAACGTAGAATCGAGGTTTCGCTGTATTCGATGTCTTGTTTGACCTCCCCTGAACATCATTGAAGAGGAACGTTCACCACATTTATGCCTCATTATGAAGCAAGCCCGTCATGATTTTGTTTGGTACACATTTGGAAGAACCTGTTTTTCTCTTACAAGAGTCTATACTATGTACTTACTTACCACCAACATTCCACCGAAGAAAGTTACCGCCATACACACAAACGAATCCCACCAATACAACGCAGCGATTTTTGTATTCTACCACGTGATACGGCGCTAATAGTATAAGTCATTTAGCTAAAAAGCTGTCAATATTTGCACACCAAATTTCATATAAACGTTCATTCTAAAATAACAAAATGGACCCAAATCCTGATTAGGCACTTATGAGACCCGGGAGTAGATTTGTGACACTATTTTTTATCAATTTCCACCTCAACGCGAAGAATATAACCCCTAAATTAGCGGCTGTTAACCAGGGGTGCGGGAAAAGCCCCTAACAATATAAATTATTTTTGAGATATCAAATTGATGGAACGTTAAGATCTATAATGCGATAGTGTCACAACCCTTCAGGTCTCCTTCCTCTCAAGTATATTTATTATGTCGTTGTTGATAGACATTATTCGCTGCAGAGCTGAGCAATCCACAGTTAATCCAATACAACAACAGCCAAGCCATTATTAAAAATATTATTGTTTTATAATATTCCCTCGTGGTGGAAAAGGTTCAGAAGGAATTTTTGAGACTTCTTTACTTAAGGACGAATGGTTACTATCCAATTGACTTTCTTTTAGGTATGATCACTTATAACAGCTAAAAAATATTTCTTTCGACTCATTCGAGGTCAAAATGAGATTTCTGCAATCCTTACTAATATCAAATTGTATGTTCCTGATATTTTTTTAAGACATCGTGGACATGATTTGTTTGATCTTCCAAAGTGTAGAACTAGTCTGCCAATGGGGATGCTTATGGAAAGAGCATTAATAATCTTCAACAGTGTTGCTTCGGGATGTCGACATATTCCACGTTGAAAGTGAGTTCATACGAATACTTACTCGGTTGATTCCCTTTTAAAATTTCAATGTTACCATTTACAAAACGTTCTTTTTTAGCTTGAAAAAAACAATAAACCAAAAGTTTTTTTATAATTTATGATATCGACTGATGGTGTTTGATGGAATTTCAATATCAAATTTGAATTGTTACAATTTTGTACGATTCCACATGCTTTGTCATATTTTGTCAGTTCTGTTGCATCCGTGTGATGGAATGCCTGAAGATGCAGAAGGGCGACTCCCGGGTCGTTAATGACAAAACATGGAAACGTGGAATCGTACAAAATTGTAACAGTTCAAATTTAATCGTTTTTTAATATTAATACAAAATTGATATAAAAAACCTGTTTTTAAGCTTTGTGATTGTGATAATAAAATTATCCAATAGTTTTTTTCCTATAAGAACAGTTTGTTTCTCATTACCTTTGTTTCATATTTCGACGCTAACTGTTTATTGTACGTCAGTTCTGTTGCATCCGTGAGATGGAATGCCTGAAGATTCCAAAAGGTGAAACCCGAGTCGTTGGTGACAAAAAATATGGAATCGTACAGCGTTGTAAAAATTCGAACTGGATAATTTTAGACTTAGAAGTACTTACTTATTTCAAATTGGTGGGTAACGGTGGGAATTAAACATCATGTGACATAATATGGGGATTCAATTTATGAGGTTGTCGACTCATTAAACTCATCTCACGTAATGGATACAATAAGTGGGAACTGGGAAGATTAAGCTGGTTGTTAAGAATATAACTTGAATTTAATAGACATTTGGTTATTTCTAAAATATTTTATGCAATAATTAAACAATTTCGTCCAAGTAAAATGAAGGGTGTTTTGAATATATTTTTTACTTTGTGATATTCAAATAAATTGTTTTTAAAAACCATTTGCATTTTTAGGTCGATGTATACAATAAATGACTAATGTTTATGAATACCAACGTAAAAAAAACAAAATATTGCGTTTCTCCTATTCGAAATAACGTCGCTCAAAAATTCACTTTCTCTCAACAAATCATCAACTCATTCATGAACAATCGGCGATAAAATATTTTCGCCAATTATTTTCAGCGCGCGATGTTCTTTGACATTCAGTTCCTGGTGACGAGCTGACGAAAGATTGGTTACGACTTGCTTGTACCAACAGTGCAGTCATCGCGAAGGAATGGCCAAGTCCGGGTGGATCCGTGTCGGACGGGTGACGCAACTAGTAGCTGCAATATCGATGTCAGTGACATCCACGTCACATCTTTCTTTTGATGTTTTCCTAGTGAATTTAAGAGCATTATCATTACAATGTTAAATTAGTTTAGCTCGAATCGTTGCTAGATATAAAAGGATTGTGCACTGTGACTAACTAGTCGGGTTTCAACTTTCGTCATCTTTAGTCTATCAAAATTTTAAGTTTTTTTTTAAATATCAATTTATCTTAATGCATTTAAATAATAGTTAATTGTCTTAGCAACATTAGAAACTCATTGATTCCGAAAGTGATTTCCGTTGAAATTATTTCTAATACATTTAGCTGCTAGCTCTATGGTCTTCATTTTTTTCTTTGTGAATCTTCTTGTATTCACATGCGATGTAAACTGTTTACTGTCTGTCAGTTGTATAGAATCTGCGTGATAGAATGTCTGATAAAACCTTAAAGGTGAAACCCACGTCGTGAATGACAAAACGACTCTATAGCTATAGAATAAATAACTCTACAAATTCAAGCCCCAGATTGCAAAGCGAAAGTAAAATGCATTGCCGCTATACAACGATGTTTGTCAATTTGTGTTTATATCCATGTATTATGAATTAAATTCGTATCATTATTGTCTATCGATGAGACATTCTCTATAATCAAACATAGACTATTCCAGAAGATCTCTCATCCATCGACAATAAAATAAAATTTCTCTTATAAATTGTATGGGTACATCGTACGAACGTAATCTTATGTAAATTGTCTATTGTAAATGGAAAATGTAAGCAGTGCAGTGGCGACAAAATATACACTAAAAATGACACTTTAAATTTTCGATGTATTTTTCGAGCTACAAAGTGATTTGGTCTTTATTAATTAGCTTTACACAAAAAAATAGCGTAAGCTATCGGCTGATAGTATTTGATGGAAGTTCTATATCAATGTTAAATTACTGAAACATATTTCAATTTTAACATATATACACAAAGTTAACAATACTCGCAGTGAGCAAAATCAGTCCAGTCATTCCAGCATCAGTCCATAAAATAGACTGTAGAAATAAGTAGTAATAAAATTGTGTGTCTTTATTATTTAAAAAAAAATTTATGTAAAATACGTTGCTATTTTTTATCGCGTTATATTTATATGTATATAAACGGACCCGTCGCGCGTTGTGGCGATCTCAGAAGAAAGGTAATTCAAAGAGACTTGTTATGATACCAAACAATATAATTGTTAATAGTTTCGTTTTTATTCTATTTATTTACTATTCGAGGAGGAAGTGGTATGCTGGAAACATTTGCGGGAGTGTATTCAATAAATTTATAATGTTTCATATCGATCGGATGAATGGTGTAGTAATTCATATAGGACAAACAAACACACACATATTGATTTTTATATATGCAGTGAAACCTCGATTCCACGTTTTTTCAAGGGACGTTAAAAAAAAATTAAATGCGGGAAAGCTTAAAATAACTATGAAAATAAAATTATAACGCCGCCCCCCCCCTTTAATTTACAACAATTGGTAAATATGAGAGGGTTTTGTAAAAGTTGTATTAATTAAATCATATTTATTGAAATAGTCGAAGAGTGTTTTAAACGTCCTCTTGTGAAATTTTTTGATTAAGTAACTCTCGAGACATTTACAGTAATTACTTTCTTTGGTTAATATATAAGATTGAATTTATGATATTGACTGAAGGTGCTTAGTGGCATTTCAATATGAATTTTGAATTGTTACAACTTTGTACGATTCCATATGTTTTGTCAACGACCCGGGTTTCGCCTATCGGCATCTTCAGGCATTCATGTGGAATCGTGCAAAGTTGTATTAATTGAAATTTGATATAGATTTAATGAGCCAAAACTCACAAATTGTAACACGGTGAAAAAAATAGCAATGTATTTTAGTTCTACAAAATTACTTTTTTAAGATATAGTTGATAGCTATTTCGGCTCATGCCATCGTCAGAACTATGCTTAAACGAGCATTTGCTTATCTATATATAGCTGTGTAGAAAAGGTACACGATACGTCTTCTCTCCTGTTTTAACGACCTACCTTGTTTCTCGCTCGCAATAAAACTAAAAATTGTAAATGAAACTAAAAAGACGGCTATATCAATAAGTTATATATGGCACGGAAATGGTCTATTACAGAAACAAATAAGCACTACTTAACCCTCTAATAACCCTTAATAAGCATTACTTAACCCTAATGAAATATGTTCAAATATATATTTACAGCGGCAACGCTATACATAATCTTTCGTAGGACTTAGGTGTTACCTTGTATAACATATTAATCAATATGCCTGTAACAATAATGCATTCGGTTCACCAGAATACTGAACGTTTCTGCCTTCCGTGAGTTGAATCAATTTCTCCTGATTAGACGTATGTGTCACGTACTGCTGACCGTCTGCGTAACTCCCAAATGGGGCGTGTATCATTTCTTCGTAAAAATACCAAACAAAACACTTTGTTCGGTCTCTCTTGACCATTACAGCACGGATTATCGCCGTATTTCGCCAATTATAAAACAAAAACTTTCCCCTTTATGCATCTTTGAATTTTAAGCACACCTCAATGACAGATTATGTATTTTGAATGCTTTTCTACCACTGATTCTCATATACGACCGCCAACACCTTCAATTTTTCATATCGACTGATTATGCTTGATGGAATTTCAATATCAAATTTGAATTGTTAAAAAGGGGTCGAAAATTCTAAAATAAATCTACCACGACATTTCCCAACCGCCTGTTATCGAAAAATCAAGTTTTTTTCCATAATTTATGATATCGACTGAAGGTGCTTGATGGAATTTCAATATCTGATTTGAATTTGTAATTCTTTGTAATGATTCCACATGTTTTGTCAGGCATCAAATGCCTGAAGATGCCGAAAGGCGAAAACCGGGTCGTTATTGACGAAACGTGTTGAATCATACAAATTCGCCTTGGAATAGAAATGGATTAATCGATTGAAAAAAGATGCTGTTTTTTTTTTATACAAAAAGTGTTCCTCACATAAAATTGTTCTGTGGCCGCATTATAAACATCAGTGGTAGTATCGGGATGTCTCGTGGCCGCACCAAATTTTTTTTGCGATGTGATGAAAATAACGGTCATTTGGGAGGTAAACGCTGGTGTACATAAGAAGTTTTAATATATTAATCACATCTAAAAACACATTTTGTTTAAATGCAAATTGTCGAAATTTTGTATGATTCAACACGTTTTGTCACTAACGACCCGGTTTTCGACTTTCGGCATCTTCGGGCATACTATCACATTGGTGCAACACAACTGACACACAACACCTTAAGTACATCGGCTTTACATAAGAGATTAATTACAAATGAAAAACTTTTATTTGAATTGTTAAAACTTTGTACGATTCCACGTGTTTTGTCACTGACGAGCCAGGTCAGTTCAGTTCAGCTGACCCGGGTCGTTGGTGATTAAACATGTCACACAACAAATTTTAATACATATTCATTTAAACATTTTTTAAGTTTTCCGTTTAAAAAGAAATTTACTCTGGCAATCCTGTTGACAATGGTAGCGTACAAATGGTTACAATGAATCATTCGTCGATATTCTTACAGTCACCGTATTATACCGTCCAAGGTAAAAAGGCCCAAAATATGCAAATACTTTATGTACACCCGACTTTTAAGTACTTATTAATAGAATAATATCATATTTTAACAATAAACACACGTGCAAGGTCGAATAAACAAAAACGAAAACACTTACGTAACGTAGATCGCACTCTGTCCACGGAATGCGATACGATATAAAGTAGATCGCAATCGGTACAAGAATGAAGGTATTATTTATTTTTTTTGACTCATAATGCTATAAACCTTTTAAGGTGTTGACTGTCACTTCTTGGTAGAAAGGCATGATATTTTAGTACTTATTTCCACTATATATTCTATGATCGGTTTCGCTAATCGCGAGCATTATAAAATGAAAAAATACAATTTTCAAGTCTATTTAAACTAAGTATTTAAGTTAATTGTAACAGGTATACAAAACCGTGGGCTCAAGAACTAAGAAACAGGCCAATAGATTTTACGGACTCAAGTCCCAATGAAAACAGTGTTTCCTTCCTTCTCTCTCTACCTGCTTGTGAAAAGATAGGTTGAGTAACTAGGTGACAAACAGTTCTCGTGTATAAAGCTTTTTATTTGAATTGTTGAAACGTTCAACGATTCCGCATATTTTATAATTTATGATATCGACTGAAGGTGCTTGATGGAATTTCAATATCAAATTTGAATCGTTACAACTTTGTACGATTCCACATGTTTTGTCACCAATGACCCGGGTTTCGCCTTTCGGCATCTTCAGGCATTCTATCTCACGGATGCAACAGAATTGTCAACTTGTCAGTTCGGTTGCATCCGTGTGACAGAATGCGTGAAGATGCCGAAAGGCTAAACCCGGGTCGCTAGTGACAAAACATGTGGAATCGTACAAAGTTGTAACAATTCAAATATATTATATATGAATTCTCCACCATTTCCCCAGGTTTAATTGTCAATTTTGTTTCTTACAAGAAAAACGTTTAATGGTATACAAAAGAAATTCGATCGCATTTTTGTTGAATACTTAATTTGATTGTTATAAAAAAAGAAAATTGTAAGTGATTGTGTATTCGACAGATCGAATTAAAACTGAATATATTTCATTTATTTATTTTTAAAACAATTCCAATTTAAAATGCTTAATAAAACCATTTAAATATTTAAATAAAATACATATAGAATAGAGAAATTGTTTTTACAATATGTGGAGGCTTAGCAGTTCTCTATTGAACAGATAAAAATAATTAAGAAGTAACACGGGTAAAAAAACAGCAATGTATTTTAGTTATACCAAATTAGATACATAATTGATAGCTATTTCAGCTTAGCCTTCATCAGAACTATGTGTAAACGTACATTTACGTATCTATATATAGCTGTGTAGAAAAAGTACGTAATACATCTTCTCTTCTGTTCTAACATATTTTTTTTTTCTAGTTTTATTTTTTCAAAAGTAAAGGTACGTTAAAACATAATTCTGATGAAGGTGTAAGCCGAAATAACTTTAAACTATATATATATATACATATATACCTCATAAATTTTGTAGAACAAAAATACATTGCTATTTTTCATCGTATTATAATGGAGTTATACCAAGTAAATGCCGATTCAGTCAATTTAATTCAGAAGTGGCTATATATGAACACATTACGCATTTTAGACTGTCCACTAACAACACACTGGAATACGGCATGTCAACAATTGCGACATCAGCACTCAGGGGTTAACACACCAAAATGACATTTATTTGGTAGAACTCCATAACAGTACAGTATAATGCCAAAGAATATAAGTAAGATAAATTGGCCAATCACTTTAAAAGTGTAAACTGTCATTTCTCTTGATAGAAAGGCATGATATTTTAAATAATAAAAACACATTTTTTAATGCTGATTTCCACAATATATTTTGTGACCGGTTTCGCTCATCGCAAGCATTATCACCCGATAGAATACAATTTACAAGCGAGTCTATTTATACAACATTTTTGAGTTAAAGGTAGCAGGTATACAAAGCCATGGATTCAAGAACTAAGAAAAAATTTACAGGAAATCGTAAATCCCGTATTAATAATTTTCAAACAAAATTAGTATATCCTTGAACTCACTCTTGTTCATAAGGAATATATCGCTATCCGAATCAATACTGTTGAATAGTTTATGCTCTAACCATTGCTAGACTGGCTCTACACGTTGGAATAACAAATAATTCATGCCCACGATTTTTCAAAAAAATATCCAGAACAATTTGATATCATCCAAGATAGCGCAGAATTCCCATTTTGGCTTCGTATGAGTCGAAAGAATTATGTGGAGAGAAATGTTTTTCTTTGAGTTTTTATACTATTTAAAACAAGTATTTCAATAAGATATTTTACATTTGTATCGAAATTTCAACACCTGAAAAAGTTCCCGTTGTACGTGTAGGAC
Source organism: Himalopsyche japonica (assembly GCA_028555115.1). NCBI lineage: Eukaryota > Metazoa > Arthropoda > Insecta > Trichoptera > Rhyacophilidae > Himalopsyche > Himalopsyche japonica. The sequence goes on from JAHFWJ010000034.1 coordinate 518,024, forward strand.
AAGGCCAACGTTCGCAATACTTTGTTGTAGGTAATCCTAATGTGAGTATTAAATATTGGTTTGGCCTCGAATTGTACTCCAAGATCCTCAACTGATGAAATAAAGAAACGACTTGTCCTGTCCTTCGAGCACATCTTACTGAATCTCCAGTTATTTTATTTAATAACTAATTTCGCTCAAAATATAATCAGTTAAAAGAACTTTCTTTTAAAAGAATTATTATCAAGTTTTTTCTTCCGCAATTTGTTGATCTTCTTCTTGAATGTTCTTGGTTACGTTTTTCACGTTATCGTTCCGATGAACGTACATATGCAATTTAAGTTGCGATTCCAATCGACATCTATATTCACACAGTTCACAACACAACGTTTTCCCTTTTGTATGAATGACCTTATGCGCTTTCAAATAACTAGGTATTTTACATTTATAATGACACTGGTCACAAGCGTATACTTTATCAACGTTATGCGTCAACTTGTGCGTGACAAGATTCCGTGCGTATCTCGTTTCATAGACGCACTGATCGCACTTAAACGGCTTGTCACCCGAATGTCCTAAAGCGTGGTCCTTAAGCGTGTCCGCTCTGTTAGTTTTATAATCGCAAATCTTACACGCGTAGTTTTTTTCGTTTTCATGTACGATCCTATGCATAGTTAAATGTGTGTAGCGATCGGTGACATACGTACACGACTCACACGCGAAATTGTCGCATTCCGTGTGGCTGGACACGTGTAGCGATAATCCTTTTACGGTACTGCATTTGAAAACGCATTTTGGACATTTGAAACGTAGCGTGCCGTGTGTTAGTTTGTGAAACGTTAATAGACTCTTACGTTTATTGGTATAATCGCATTGATCGCAAGAAAATGCCTTTTCTTCCGAGTGTACAATCTTGTGTTGTTTCAAGATGTCCATACGTTTAGTAGTGTAGCTGCATTGATTGCACGCGTATGGTCGAAAATCGGTATGGACCAGTTTATGTGATTGAAGGTTCCTCGCGAGGCGGCCTCGATAGCTGCACTGATCGCAAGCGAAGGGTTTGTGTTCCGAGTGCAGGAGTTTATGGTCTTTCAATGTTGAAGGTCGTTTGAAGGTTTTCTCGCATTGGTTGCACGGGTAAGGGTTCGTTTTAGTCGATATGGCAGACTTGGTTTCTTCCGTTTTAACTACACCCTCGCATTCTTCATTCTTTTCGTCCGTTACTTCTCTTTTTACATCACGCATCGGGTGTGCCTGCAATATTATTATACAATAAGTATTTTAAAATTATTTATGATCTCGACTTGATGGAATTTCAATATAAAATTTGAATTCTTAAAACTTTCCACATGTTTTGTCACTAACGACCCGGGTTTCGCCTTTCGGCATCTTCAGGCATTCTTTCACACGGATAGAATATGTGGGCATGCGTGTGACAGAATCGTCTGTTCTTCCAAAGTGTGCAATCAATCTGCCTATGGTAATTTTATAGTTTACAATATTGACTAAGAAATTTGACGGAAATGCAATACAAAATTGGAGATATCAAAATCGGGTTTCGCCTTTCGGCGTCTTCATGCATTCCACCACGCGGCTGCAATATGCGGACATGCGTGTGTTAGAATGCCTGAAGATACCGAAATGCGAAACCCCCGTCGTGAGAGACAAAACGTGTGGAATCGTACAAAGTTTTGACAATACAAAATTTGTTTTTACTTTATTCTCAATAATCGAATGTTACGTGAGATTTCTTTGAAAAAATTTTTGTACTGATCTTAAGAAAGTAATATATTTTTGCGTTAATCACTCAAGACCGCCTACTGAAGTCTCGAGCCTATTGTTTGTGGTGCCCGACAACCAAATGTCAAGTATTATTCATTTAATAAGTAACTATCTACGATAATTTAGCATTTCTTTAGGCATAATTAAAGTTGTCAGGAATTAGTATAGCTAATTTTCAAAACAGACAGTTTAGAATATTCTCAACTATATTTACCAAAAAAACTTCGTGACAAAAGGGCAATTTACCTTTTCTATTAATTTTTGTTCAACTTTCCAATCTGTAGAGCATACTTTCTCAAACTTGTTAACGTTGCTCTGTACATCGAGATCATTTTCCAATTTTATTTGTACGTCACATATTTCAATCTCATGTTTAAAATCCTGCAAAAATAAAACAAGAATAAATTCAACAAACTGCCGCAATATATTTTACAATCAGGACTGGTTTCGCTCATCGCGAGCATTATCAAATGAAAATAACAGATGTTTTTATATAATTTATGATATCGACCGAAGGTGCTTGATGGAACCTCAATATCAAATATTAATTGTTACAACTTTGTAAAATTCCACATGTTTCGTCAGTAATGACCCGGGTTTTGTCTTTTGGCATCTTCAGGCATTCTATCACATGGATGCAACAGAACTGATGAAGAACTGAAGAATGACCGAAGATACTGAAAGGTGAAACCCGGGTCGTTAGTGACAAAACATGTGGAATCGTACAAAGCTTGTAACGATTCAAAGAATTTTAAAAAGTGTTTTATCATTTAAAATATCGTGCCTTTCCATCAGGAAGTGACAGTTGACACCTTGAAAGTGGTTTGTTAATTGTTATCGATTTAATTGGCATATATTTGGCCCGAAGCTAAATGCATTGGAACAATTAGAAATTAACAGATATCAACAATCCAATGACGTTCTTAATGAACAACCAAATATTAATCCATTACCGCGTGTGTCAACATTTGACGTTAAAAATTATTAAAAAAAAATTTAATAGACTACGGAAGTTCAATGGTAATTAAACGGTAAGGGGTCCACCGGGTAAAAATGTTTGGAAAGCTATGCACTACCGTCACCGTAATACACAGTTTCGAAACGTCTAAAATAAATGTTCTTTATTTGAAATCCTGTTAGAATCAAAATGGCAATTGTTTGAATTTTTATATACTCTCTTTCGATTCATATTAAAGCCTAAAAAAATTGCTGTCACACAGTGTTAATGGTGGACTACCGTTTCTTCTTCTTTCTGGGACAATACTGTCATATCATCTGGTTCTTTTTTGATGTCCATTTCGTTTAATTCAACGAATATACTCGAAGCCAATTTGACGTTTGATAGACGTCAAATCAAGCGACGAGTAAAATATTGCCAGAACACAAAAATATTTATGAATTGTTCAGTACAAATTATATGGCTATAAAATGTATTGTGTTATATTTGATTTTTTTATTTTAATTAAATAATTAATTTAATTTATGACATCGACTGAAGGTGCATGATGGAACTTCAATATTAAATTTGAATTGTTGCAACTTTGTACGATTCCATAAATGGAATACCTGAAGATGCCGAAGGACGAAACCCGGGTCGTTTGTGATAAGACATAATTTAATTTGGATTAATAAAATCTGCCTTTAAATGATCGAAACAATATTTAAATTTTTAAAAGCCGTTTAATTGAGTAAATATAATAATTTTGGAAACAAATGACAATGAAATGTCGCTAATTACTGTAGTTTTTTTTTATTTGGGCGGTAAAGGTTTTTAAAAGCATTAAGAAATTCTGCTTCCCAACAATATAAATCAAAATTAATGTGGAACCAATGAGCGGTTAGAAAATATTACTTCTTACAGGGACACAGAGATAGGCGGTAGTAATAAAAGGGTTGACTACCACTGATCTAGATAAATAAGTATCATTCAATTTGAGATATGATAATTTAACAAGCGATTTGCAAATTTTAGATGAAAAGTCTTTACAATAAAAAAAAATCAACTATCATTAAATTACAATTGGATAATTTTAAACATATAGGTACTTTTTTATTTTAAATTTGAATTGTCGAAACTTTTCGGATTTCGCCTTTCGGCATCTCCAGGCTTTCTATTCGTAATGAACTTCATTCTAATTGTAATTAACTCCTTTAGTATGTAACCGAGGCTGACTGTTTATTGCGTGTCAGTTTTGTTGCATCTGTGTGATAGAATGCCTGATGATGCCGAAAGGCGAAACCCGGGTCGTTAGCGACGAAACATATGGAGACGTATAAAGTTTGAACAATTAAAATTTGATATTAAAATTTCATCAAGCACCTTCAGCCCATATCATAAATTATGTCATATCTGAAATTGACGGTTTGCGGTGGGATTCCGAAACCTTTAAGTTACTTTAATTACCTAAAGATGCCGAAGGGCGGAACCCGGGTCGTTTGTGACAAGACATATGGTATTAACAACATACTGATTGAATTGGCATTCACTTGGTAGAACTCCATTATAACACGGTGAAAAAAATAGCAATGTATTTTAGTTCTACAAAATTATTTTTAAGATTAACAATACACTGCCTTGAATGTCGACATAATCCATATGGACGAGAGTGAGTTCAGGCGAATACTATTATTATATTTTTTAATGTATTAAAGTAGATTTTACATGAGCTTGCTTGGATGACTTCCTTGGTTTTTTTTCTATTCTTTAATTTTTAACCCAAATTTTTTTAATATTTTTGACGTAACGAAAGCAATTGGCTTATAATATAATTAAATATACCTTAATTGTGACAGATGCATATAGAGAAAAATTATTATTTTAAGCGTCGATTGAAAGGTTACCCCAAAAAAAGATATTAAATAAGATAAAATATGCTTGGCAATTCATGTAATTTCGGAAAAAAAATACTTGGGGCTTTTTGTGCCTATAGATATAATAAAATAGGCTGAGTCTAAAGGAACCAAATAAGGAATTCCTTGCTCAAAAAGTGCCCTGAACAACTTGTAACTTTTGGTTAAGCAAAAAATAGCACTTGTTAACACACGAGCTAATTAATTTATTGAAAATATCTTCGTTTTAAAACGGTACACATTATAGAACTAAAAAAATGATTCGGAAACAATATGGTATAATATTAAAACTAAGATAACGTTTTCAAAATAAGTAACTTCTTGGTAGTGATTTAAACATGTAATTAGAAAATTGTTGTTTTTGTTTTTTCGTTTAAATTTCCATAAAATTAGAATAGATAAAACGTAGTTTTTAAAATTATTGCTAAATTTGATATTATAAACGTGGGATTTCTCGAAATTTTGTGTGTAATTTTATAAGTAACGCATTTTGTATTTTTTAAACTTTCAATTCCTGCTAATTTCGTTTCGCAATCTCGTGTCACGTCTTGACCCCGAGCCTCTTCGGTAATAAAACTGTTTCGATACGTTTGTCCATTTGTGGCCAATAAAAACGATGTACGCGCCAAATTGATTGATAATGGATATAAACGGATGGATTGTATGAACATTCATGTAAGTCGTGACGACGAAATTTTCGGGATGATGTTTTTTCCAGTCGAATTGCATTTTTTATACCAATTTTAACACGAATTTAACTATGTTAACGCCAAATGGATCACAGAGCATTACAAAAAACAAAAAAAATGTCTGACTTATGTAATCTTTCCCATTGTATTAGAAGATAATAGTTGTGTGAATTTGTATATATTATATCTATTCAAAACAAACGTCAAATGAGTCATATAACATTATATGTGGTTATTCTTCTTGTATTTAAGAAACATTAAATTGTTTCCCTGTGAAAAATAGCAATGTATTTTAGTTCTATATAGTTCATAACTATTTCGGTTTATGTCCTCATCAGAATTATACAGTAGAGGGCGTACGCCGAAATATCTATCAACAATTTAAGTACCTTATAAATTTTATAGAACTAAAATACATTCCTACTTTTTCATCGTGTTATAATGGAGTTTTACCAAGGAAATGCCAATTCAATCAATGATTTTTTTTCATAAAAGTAAATGTACGTTGTAACGGAGTTTTGATGAGGGCGTATGCCGAAATAGCTATCAACTGTATACCTTATAAATTTTATAAAACTAAAATATGTTACTGTTTTTCCACCGTGTTATAATGGAGTTTTACCAAGTAAATGCAAATTCAATCGATTGGTTTGTGAGTTTATGAATTAGTTTAAAAACAGAAACTTCAAATAAGTAAAATTTCGTTGCCAAAAGCAGATTTCTTTTATCTGTATTTTATAGCAAACAAAAAATAAATCGAAAAAAACTTGCTTTTTAATTAATTAAAAATATATGTTTATGAATTTAAAAATGGGCATGTACGTAGTTTCGCGGAATTGCCGCAAGTGACACAACAAATGTAAACCTTCTATCGGTTTGTTTGATATTAAAATTTAAACAAAAATACAGATAGTTAATAATATTGGAAATTGACTTCTTGGACGTAAATATTCATAACAAATCAAGATATTTCGGTTCTAGAGAACACAGATTGTAAATTTCATTTTTTGCTATCACGAATGGCTATTTGGCCAGGGGTATTCAATCTTTCAGCCAACTAAGCATTAATCTTTGGTCTCATAACGAACAATAACAGAGCAACGATAATACAAGAAGAAAAAACCATTGAAAAACAGTAAAACCCCATTTACACCAAATTCAGGACCGTGTAATTTGGAGTAGTGTAATTGGGGGAATTATATAGATTATATAATCTTTAATATCCTACAGAATTTAGTATTTTGATTTTTTTTTTTTGAAACAAACTATGAAAAACTAAAATGATTTTTGTCTTTACTTTTAACTATTATTTCTTGATGGAAAGGCATGATATTTTAAATAATAAAAAAAAAAAAAAATTGTATCTGTTTTTACAGTATATTTTATGATCAGAACCGGTTTTGCTCATCGCGAGCATTATCAACTTATCAGTTGGAACGAAATAGACTTTATAATGGGTCTGTCGTTAGGGCCCGTGTAATTTTGAGTAGTGTAATTGGGGGCATGAATCCTATACAAAATCAGGTACTTTATGATATAATAATAGATTAGAATATGCATATTTGTTATCTAGTCCCTTTTTTATTTTGTTCCTGTTTTTGTTTCATTTTATCAGACGTCTGAATTATTTTAAAAATCAATATTTGGTGTTGTTTATGATAACCCAAATAATCAGGCAACTTGGATAAACGGTTTATTAATATAGGGGAATCTATTGATGTTAATTAAAAAAAAAAAACTCAAAAAGAAATCGCAGACGATGGATTGATTTCCACTGATTGAAGATAATTATGGAGTAACGTATTTATATGTCGTAAGAGCGCGTCGAAGAACAAACAGGTTATTGTGGCAAGTTCAGTGCAAGTCTACCGACGTCTCCTCTAACAAAACTGTTAGAAAAATTGTTCTTCAAGAACAATAAACAACAAACAATTGCAAAATAATGTGAGTATTCTTATAATTTACGATAGCGAATGATATTGCTTGGTGGAATTTAAATATAAAATAAAAACTGTTGAAATTGTGTATATTTTCATATACTATGTCACTTATGACTTGAGTTTTGCATATTGACATCGACAGACTTGCAGTGCAATGATTGTCAGTACGTATACGAGGGTAAAATCACGTCAAACGTAGCATTTAACTGTTTTAAGATTAACCTGTCAAGTGGCACGCATTTTTAACTATTTTTTTTATATGGATAGCGAGGTTTTTTCATATATTGTGAATAGTATCACTTTCAAAAATGAATCAGAAGATGGCGAAAGGCCATGACAAATGTGTTAATTGTTATGGCCTCTTAGACCTTTATTTAGAGGCCATATTTTTAATTGTCGCCGTTTGTGATTTACTGGTACAGGCCTTTTAACGTATGCAATTTATTTTGGGCCTGGTCAATTGAAACGTTAATCGATTTCAATAGCAAAATAGTTAAACAACATTAAAGTAGAAAAAATGGTCAAACCTTTTTAAGGACACATCTGAAAATTTATATGTATCAAATAAAACGTTAATGACCTCTCGGCACAAATATTTAACACATGACATTCCCTAAAATATTTAATTGCATTTAATTTGATTGTAAATATTTCCCACTCGTTAATCTTGCTAGTGTGTTTTTCAGGATTGTTTCTGAATTGTTAATAGAATTTTGAATTGAGTGTTTTTTTGATTACAAATTATAAACAAGAGGTTTTTAACATTTTATTTATAAACTAATTTACTTCATTTAAATGTGTACTGTATGATTATTTTTATCTCAAAAGTTGGTAATGCTCGCGAAGAACGAAATTGGTCCTGATCATGAATATATTTAGGAGTGGAAATAAATATAGTTAAATGTGTTTATATTATTTAAAATATCATGCCTTTCCATCAAGAAATGACAGTTAATTCATTAAAAGTGAATAATTGCTTAAACAATTCCACTTTACGTTAAGTCAATTATTGTTAATTGACAATATAAGAAAACATTTTGAAATTCATTATGCAGTGCAACCAAAATCAGCCGTTCTTGTTTAGTAAATTTTGTTTATTTTTTATAGTCCTGTCAAGCAATCAAAACAACAATCTTAAATAATCCCGCATTAACCGTTCCCCGATTTATCGATTTCCTCGATCTATCGTCTAAATATTATCCTCATTAACCGGTTTTGATAAATAAACCTGTCTATCCGATACAATTCGAGAATTCGAGCACATTAAATGTTATATACTAACCAAAGAAATTAATTATTAAAAATATAGTTCGCTTAAATATCTTGAGATTTTCTTTAATAAACAATTTCACAACAAGAAGTTTAAAACACTATTCGACTTTTTCAATAAATAACATTTAATTAATATAACTTTTACGAAACCCTTTTGTAAACATATGGAATCAAGGTTTCATTGTTATTAATTAATTCACTCAACGCGAATTATTACGTCGATAATACTCGCGATGAGCGAAACCGGCCCTAATTGCTGTTCTTTATAATCAATATACTAGCAGAAATTTTTGTACATTTGTTTTAAATTGCTTGACATAAAATGCGTAGCTAATTTTCCTTATTAGGTGCAGTTAGCTGATTCTATACTGAGAAATCCGTTTTTTTATACTTGAATGGTACAAAATAACATTCATTACCACACCGGTATTACGTGTTTAAATGAATCATCGAAGAATAAAAACTGTTTCCTTGTTTATTTAACTTTAACATTTTATTCATAAAAGAGACTGATGTCATCTGTCATTCGATCAGGGCTGCCAACCGTCCCGGTTTTGTCGGGATAATCCCGGAATTATAATCTCGTATCCAGGACAAATGCTAAATTGTCCTAAAAATTATGAAAAAAAGCCATTCCATGTATTTTTATTTGTTATTGAAATTGATATCGTGTCAATCTGTTAAACGTTATTTTACATTATACCTTTTCTCTGCCTTCCCCACTACTATTTAGAGCATAGGTTTTCAATCTTTTTCAAGTGGCGAATCCTTTTTAGCCTTGTGACCCGTGATCTCATGCAATTGAAGAAGCCATTCATAACAAGCTGGATGTAAAAGTAGACGACCCCTCAATAATCCACTTGCGACCCTCTTGGGTGTCGCGATTAACAGGCTAGAAACCCGGGATGTAGACAATACAACTAATAGTGAATTATGTGCAGAGTTTACCAACCTTTTTCATACGGACTCTTTGCAAAAAAAATGATGTTTGAAGCAAAAAGTTAGAAAAAATATGAATTGTAAAAAATATAGATTATATATATATGTTATATAATTTTTTTTTATTATTTATAATTTTAGGTAATATTTCTTTAAACGTATATTTTCATAATTAAGGTTCTATAATATTTAAAATAAAAAAATGAGTTTTGAGCTATTTATCCCGGAATTGTTACAGAAAGAATTAACAACCCTACACCAGATAGAATGTTGTCACTTTGTTCTTGAAATAAGGAATGATTGAATAGGCAATAAATTTAAATTAATCCATGTTCAATGACAATTTGTTTTATTTACAATAATCTTATTAAATTAATAAATATACATCTAATAGGATGCCACATGTTTTAAGTGTGAATTAAAACTCTCGATTGTGCTAGAAGTAGGCTAGAATATTGCTATTCGATAGAAAATTGCTTTAGTTATCATTTACATCAGCTAGAGTAGAACTAAACCCATAAAAACTTTTTGATTTTCTAAATGGATTGATTTTTCACACACGTTAATTGCATGCCACAAATTCTTAGACAGTTATTCAAAAGATAAAAACAAAAATAATTAGCATATATGAAAGCATTCGCAGGCGGACGAAGACAAAGAGTGTCTATTATTTTGTATTGAAGTCTGTTTTTTGGAAGAGAAAATGCGCGGGCACTAGTTTCGACACTGTTGATAGCATAATTGTTTTCTTTCTAAGCGGTATGACCTTTTCAATTGCATAGTTGTTGCGCTCGAATCGTAAAGATATCTTCATTTGCGTAATCAATTTGTTATTCTTAAGAACGTTCGATTAGTGTACAGTCAACATCAATAATTAACACTTTAAGAATTACGGACGTATCGGTACGTCTTGTGTTATATACTATAAAGAAAATCTTCTTAAAATTATTTAGAAGTTATAGTGGATTATTTTAATATCATTTTTTAACATGAATCTTTAGGAATTCTTTTTCATGGAAGCATTTAAATTAAATTGAGCTGTATATATATATTCAACAGAATTGAGCCACTAAAATTTGATTTTTTTCTTTTATTTAGCTCGCTTGGAAAATATGAAATTTAAAATAATTTAATAATTTATAATAACAAACTTTTTCCGGCATCCGGTGGCGATCCTGCGGCAAAAAATCAAGTTTTTTTCAAGATAAAAAGGTTTAGTACCCATGGTCTGGGCACATACAACTGAATGCAGACGATTTCGCTCACAATTAACTCTCATACTGTTAATGTCTGAACAGTCGAGGCATCTGTTTATTTATATATATATATATATCTTGCACAACTGTACATTGCTTCGAACGAACTCATCCGAATGACAGTATATGTTTGTTTGTAAAATACAGTAATTAGAATTCACGTACTGTCATCTTGTCATGTCACATGACACCTTGACCTCGTAAGAAAATGATAACACGGAATAGGTCAAAAACGACACCCTACGCTGTCAATTGCAGGGTTGCCAAAAATACTAGCTGAATATTATTTTAACCCTTTGAATCTTTTGTAACGATTTTATCGTACGTCTCGAACAATAAACATTTTGTCTGTTTTAATGTGTTAACTGTCACTTTATGATGGAACGGCATAATATTTTAAATAGTAAAGACACATTTTTTAGCACTTATTCTTACAATATATTTCATGATCTTGACCGGTTTCGCATATTGCGGGTATTATCAACTGATAGAATACAATTTACAAGTACGTTTATTTATACAAAAAATTTAGTTATCCGGTTTTCAAAACAATCGGTTCATTAACTAAGAATACAATTAACAGGAAGTTATACATATTAATAAAAACAGTTTAAATTAATCTTCTCTATCTAATTCTCACAAAAATCTACGGAAAATCGATAATCGGTTAACGAGCAATTCGGATAGAAAAAAATAGTCTTGCAACAGATTGTGTTAGTTAACCGTCACCGATTGCACTCGGTTTTGGAATATTATTTACCCGTCTCGGCGTATAACGGGTTAAAAATACTAGCACATTTAGCATGTCATTGAAATACTTTGTAATATATTTTGCAAGCAAGATGAATTAATTATTTAGTGTTTTTGGGTTTAATTTTTGTCCGAACTGAAATGTGACGAGCGTTGATAACATGAAGGTTAAAAGCCAAGGTGATTTTCCAATACGAGATGTCTAGATTTAATGCACGTGTGTCGTGAAGAAGAAGTGACCCGACTGTTTCTAAAAATACTTCAACGAATGAATTTTCGGGTTTGGTTGGTTGGTTTATTTAATTTAATGCACATCAATAGCAAAGGTAGCTTAAAAATTTGACAATACTTCAGTCAAAAAAATATTTTTTTAACGACGATAAAAGAAATATTAAGTAACGATAAGCAATACCAATTAAATCTGTCCCGTATTTAAATTTTTTTTTCTATTTAATAATAATTTTGTAATAAAATATTTCTTATATATATATATCGGATATACACACAACTAAAATCAAATTAGCATTGAGCTCAGCCTTTTAAAAAAACATGACAAAATAAAATGTAAAACATTTTAATGCGATAATAAAATTATTTCAATAAAAAATATAATTTAAATCTGTTTCTAATTGTAAGTTTTTTACATAATTTCATAATAATTTCGTAGTAAAATAAAATATTACTTGTATACATCTAGCGGATTTACGTGCAACTAAAATCATATTAGCATTGAATTTATTCTCTTTAAAAACAGCTAGCAGTATAAAATATAATATATCTTATTGCGATTGTAAAATTATTTCAACGAAAAACTTTTATTTGAATCTGTCCATCATTTATAGATTTTTTAAATTATTTAATAATAATTTCGTAGAAAAGTTAAATATTAACTATCGACATCTAACAGATTTAAGTGAAACTAAAATCAAATTACTAGTAAACTTTTTTACTTTGAAAACAGATGGCATTATAAAAAATAATATATTTAATTTCGTTTGAAAAATTATTTCAATATAAAAATAAAAATGAATCTGTACCTCATCTTAATAATTTATAATAAATCACAAGTAATAATTTTCATCATGAATGTTTGCAAAAATTCATTCATTAATATAATTATGGGATATATTTTTATTGTGATTATCAACAGCATAAGGTTTTTTATCTTCAGATGTTACTTAAATTAATTGCATTGATGGAAATAATTTTATAAAGTGAAAATAAAAGAAAAAATTAAATCCGTCTGGTTTTTTTTTTTAATTATATAATAATAGTTTCGTTGTAAATAAAATATTTTTTACAAAAATTTAAGTTTTTAATAAAGATTTTTTTTTTTGACAAGTGATCCCGATACTAAGCGTGCTCGAAAGTTTCAAAATGAATTAAGACTGTATGATGAACAACACCGAACTTTATAAAGAATTACAATCGAATAAATCAAGAATTGACTCATATCAAGAATCTACGAGCAAAATTTAGATTCATGCAAAATTCAATACATTCGCAAAAAATCGCAAACGATTACATTTCGCAACCGACAGTGACAGCAGCGAATAATAACAAATTATACTTTCGGAACCAATTTATCAAATTGTATGAAAGTTGTGATTTTTCTTACGCGCCATTTTCTGGAACCAATGTATCACGTAAAAAATGGACTGGGTGTATATTAGTTTCGTAGTAAAATAAAATATTTTTATATCGATATCTAGCAGTAGTACCTAAAACTAAAATCTAATTAGCATTATAAATTTGTGTATGAAAAAAATGATAACAGCATATTACATTTTATTGCGGTCATAAAATTTAATTCAATTTAAGAGTAAAGCTGAATGTTTGCATTAAATTATTTAAACCCTTCATGATAATAATGATGGTATTTTTTTAATGGGATTATACTATTATAAAGTAATTAAATAAAAATAATTTATAATATTATAAAGTGATTAAAAAAAAAAACCGTCATGCATTTTAATTTTTTATTAAACTATAAAAATTTCGTAGAAAAAAAACATACCGACATCTAGCGAAAGTAGCAAAAACTAAAATCAAATTAGCGGTATAACTTTGTGTATGACAAAATAGATGACACTATAAAACATATTTTTGCGGTTATAAAATTTAATTCAATTATATAGAAAAGCTGTTTTGAATGAATGTTGCATTGAATTATTTGAACCATTTATGATAATAATGATCGTATCTTTTAAATTGGATATCACAACATATTTTTTTTTTGTTGTTTCTTAAATTAATTTTACTAATGAAAATAATATGATGCAGTGATTAAAAAAAATTAAATCCGTCCCGCATTTTAATTTTTTTATTATACTATAATAATTTCATAGAAAAATAAAAATAAAACACCCGGCATCTAGCGGACGTAGCTCAAACTAAAATCAAATTAGCGGTATAACTTTGTGTATGACAAACTAGATGGCAGTATATTACATTTTTTTGTGGTTATAAAATTTAATTCAATTATACAGAAAAGCTTTCTTGAATGAATGTTTCCATTGGATTATTTGAACCCTTCATGATATTAATGATGGTAACCTTTTAATTGGATATTAATATACATTTTTTTTTAATTGTTGCTTAAATTAATTTTATTAATTTTTCTTATGAAAATAATATTATAGAGTGATTAAAAAAAATTAAATCCGTACCGCATTTTATTTTTTTTATTAAACTATAATAATTTCATAGAAAAAAAAAAAAAAAATTACCGATATCTAGCGGAAGTAAAGCAAACTAAAATCAAATTAGCGGTATAACTTTGTGAATGAAAAATTAGATGGCAGTGTATTACATTTTTTTGTGGTTATAAAATTTAATTCAATTATATAGAAAAGCTGTTTTGAATGAATGTTTGCATTGAATTATTTGAACCCTTCATGATATTAATGATGGTAACCTTTTAATTGGATATTCATATACATTTTTTTTTAGTTGTTGCTTAAATTAATTTTATTAATTTTTCTTATGAAAATAATATTATAGAGTGATTGAAAAAAATTTAATCCGTACCACATTTTATTTTTTTTATTAAACTATAATAATTTCATAGAAAAAAAAAAAAAAATTACCGACATCTAGCGGAAGTAGCGCAAACTAAAATCAAATTAGCGGTATAACTTTGTGTATGAAAAGTTAGATGGCAGTGTATTACATTTTTTTGTGGTTATAAAATTTAATTCAATTATATAGAAAAGCTGTTTTGAATGAATGTTTGAATTGAATTATTTGAACCCTTTATGATAATAATGATCGTATCTTTTAAATTGGATATCACAACATATTTTTTTTTTGTTGTTTCTTAAATTAATTTTACTAATGAAAATAATATGATGCAGTGATTAAAAAAAATTAAAACCGTCCCGCATTTTAATTTTTTTATTATACTATTATAATTTCATAGAAAAAAGAAAAAAAAACCCGACATATAGCGGAAGTAGCGCAAACTGAAATAAAATTAGCGGTATAACTTTGTGTATGAAAAATTAGATGGCAGTGTATTACATTTTTTTGTGGTTATAAAATTTAATTCAATTATATAGAAAAGCTGTTTTGAATGAATGTTTGCATTGAATTATTTGAACTCTTCATGATATTAATGATGGTAACCTTTTAATTGGATATTAATATACATTTTTTTTTAGTTGTTGCTTAAATTTATTTTATTAATTTTTCTTATGAAAATAATATTATAGAGTGATTAAAAAAAATTTAATCCGTACCACATTTTATTTTTTTTATTAAACTATAATAATTTCATAGAAAAAAAAAAATTACTGACATCTAGCGAAAGTAGTGCAAACTAAAATAAAATTAGCGGTATAACTTTGTGTATGAAAAAATAGATAACAGTGTATTACATTTTTTTGCGGTTATAAAATTTAATTCTATTATATAGAAAAGCTGTTTTGAATGAATGTTTCCATTGAATTATTTAAACCCTTAATGATAATAATGATGGTAACTTTTTAATTGGATATTACTACACATTTTGTTTTAGTTGTTGCTTAAATTAATTTTACTCATTTCACTAATGAATATAATATTATAAAGTGAATAAAAAAAATGAAAATCGTCCGGCATTTTTATTTTTTTATTAAACTATAATAATTTCATAGAAAAATAAAATATTTCTAAGCCCTTCATGATAATAATGACTGTATTTTTGAATTGGATTAAACTAGACATTTTTTTTTAGTTGTTGTTTAAATAAATTTTACTAAATTAATTCTACTTATTTAACAATTATAAAGAAAAGCTGTTTTGAATGAATGTTTGCATTGAATTATTTGAACCCTTCATGATAATTTTGATGGTATTTGTTTCATTGGAATTTACGTTACATTTTTTTTTTGATGTTGTTGCTTAAATTAATTTTACTAATTTCACTAATGAAAATATTATTATAAAGTGATTAAAAAAAATGAAAACCGTACCGCATTTTAATTTTTTTTTGTTCTATAATAATTTCATAATAAAATAAAATATGTCTAGCGGCATCTATTGAAAATAGCTCAGACTAAAATAAAATTAGCGGAAAATTATTTTTTATAGAAAAATAGATGGCAGTATATTTTATATTTTTGCGTTTATAAAATTTAATTCAATTAAAAAGAAAAGCTGTTTGGAATGAATGTTTGCATTGACTTTTTGTACCCTTCACGATTATTATCTATATGACATCTTTTTTTGCAATTACAAAATAAAATTCATTTTTTAGGATAATATTTTATAATTGTTTTTTTATTATAAGATGTTGCTTAGATTTATTTTAGTAATGCAAATTATTTTATAAAATGAATGAAAATAAAACCGTCCCACATTTTATTTTTTATTTTTATAACTTTTATTTATTTTATAATTTTTTCGTTTTAAAATAAAATTATTTTTATAGACTTCTAGTGATATTACTCATAACTACAATCAAATTAGATTTCTACTTAGCATATTTTTCAATAGATGGCAGCATAAGTCATTTTATCGCGACGAAAAAATTTATTTATAAAGTTGAGCTGTTTTTTTTCATCTGTGTACATTTTTTACATGTTTTATTTCGAAATATTGCATTAATAATTTTTTTTTGGTGTTAATAATTTTATCAAGTGATAATTAAAAATAAATTTTATCTATCCCGCATGTTTTTTGTTATACAATTTTTTTTATTTTATAATAATAGTTCTGTAGTAAAAATAAATATTTCTACAAAATTATTGTTAAATTATAATATTAACCGTGAGCCGAAATAGCTGTCAACTCTATTTGTTAAAAATAATTTTGTAGAACTAAAATACATTGCTATTTTTTCACCGTGTTATAATGGAGTTCTACCAAGTGAATGCCAATTCAATCAATAAATATTTCTTATTGTCGTCTTGCGGTAGTATCTACAACTAATATCATATTAGCATTTAGCTTATTCTATTGAAAAACAGATGGTAGTATAGTACATTTTATTGCATCTATAAATTTTATTCAATCAATATTTGATACTGTTCATACTACTCTTGTTTATAATGATGGATTTTTTTTATTTGTATTGGTCTATACTATACAATTACAATTAATAGTTATAAAAGACACTGGCTTGGAATATATTTGCAATTAATAGCGAATGCCGAAGTAATTTTATATATGGTCAATATTAAACATCTGTGTCAATAACAATCGCATTCAGTGACTTAATTGTAAATACTTTTTAATCTCTTTATGATGCATTATATTGATCATAATTAACTTTGATTTCGTTCTTTTCTGCGCCATTTGAACATACGGCTAGAACACGAGAAGAATATGCTAATCGTTTTCACTAAACCCCGATATTTAGGAATATAAAAGTGGAAGGTCAGTATAAGACATTTGAATACCTTCAATCAGAAATCGATAAATCGATTGAAAAAATACTGTTTTTCTGGGAACTGAATTCGTTAAGGAACCAAACGTAATGCACACCGAACAATTTCAGGCCACTCATAAAAACTCATTAGGCGCCAGGTTGAGTACCGCTTGTATAAGTAAACGGACACCTAAGAGTCGATTTTTATTTTCATTACGAGCATATTATAAATCACTTTTAAGGTGTTAACTGTCATTTATTGATGGAAAGACGTGATATTTTAAATAATAAAAACATTTTTTTTAGTACTTATTTTCGCAATTTATGTTATAATCATGACCGGTTTCGCTCATTGATATTATGAGACGAATTCTGCACCTTTTCTATATCGCTATATATAGACAAGTAAATATTCGTTCAAACAAAGTTCTGATTAGGGCATAAGCCGAAATATCTATAAACTATATTTTCAATAAATTTTGCAGAGCTTAAATACGTTGCTATTTTGTCACTGTGTTATAACGGAGTTCTACCAAGTAAATGCCAAATTAATAAATAACTGACATTAAGACTGAATGTGCTTGATGGAATTTCAATATCAAATTTGAATAGTTACTAAATAACTTTGTTAATAGATAACTTCGGTATATAGACGATGATAACTGTTTATTGTGCGTCAGTTCTGTTGCATCCGTGTGATAGAATGCCTGGAAATGCCGAAAGACGAAACCCGGGTTGCAAAGTTGCAACAAATCAAATTTGATATAGAAATTCCATCAAGCAATTTCAGTCGATATCATAAACTATGAAAGTAATTCGACTTATTGGGTTGTTGGAATTGTGTAAAAATACGTCAAATGTATAATGCTTTGTGTTATAGACGTTCTGATCGAATTTTCCCGCCGTTTTTTGACAGTTCCGCGCCTGTGTCAGCTGACAGCGATCAATTCGGTAACCAAGGAGACGTGACGTCATCAGAGGCAGTTATGGCGACGAGCCGTGTATCATTCTCCGGGCGTCTCATTGCCGCCGCGGTGTTCCTCGCGGTAGTGTCCAGCGGTAGTGCGAGGTTAGCATCCACCAACAACCGACAGCCGTCCAGACCTGTGACGATACAGGACACGCCGCAGCCGCCGGCACCCAAGGTGACAATTCGACATTACTATCGCGTTGCATTAATGGCACTTTTAAATTTCACTCTGGCGATACAAAACACTTCGAAATTTTATGTAAGGTCAGCCTGACTTGTAAAATTAACGAACAAAACAATAATTTCCCACGTACCTATATGTGATTTGCCGTCTAAACGGAACTGTGAAAGATAAACGCGTATTTGATTTTAAAATGTTTTAAATTTTTTCCAGAAGTCTTGCTTATTTCTTTCCATTAATTTTATTTTTTTTCAATACATTAAAATTAATAAGTTCACGATTGAATTGGCATATTTTATTTCTACCATAATATAGAACTGAAATACATTGCTATTTTTTCACCTTGTTAATAGGTTCTAATTAAAATTTATTATATCGGCTGAAGGTGCTTGATGGAAGTTCATCAATCAAATTTGAACTGTAACAACTTTGTGCGACTCCACATGTTTTGTCACTAACAACTAGGGTTTCGCCTTTCGCTATCTTCAGGCATTCTATCATCACACGAATGATACAGAACTCGCGCATAATAAACTGTTAGCGTCGTGTATATACCAAAGGTATTAATTAGAGGAAACACAGACATCAACGGCAAGAACAAAATGGCAGCTAAAACAAATTTAATAATATTAATCTAATGTGAAAGGGTGCCTGAAGATGCCGAAATGCGAAACCAGGGTCGTTAGTGATAAAATATGTGTAATCGTACAAAGTTGTAACAATTCAAATTCTAAAATGTGTTTTTATTATTTAATATATCATGGACTTCTAATTATAATATAGAATTATACAGTTTGATTGTTTTATTTCAAAAAAATATTGTCAATAATGAACTAGATTTCGCCATTCGGTATTGTCAGGCGCTAAAGCATGTATTTTTTTTATACTCGGCTCTTTTAACTTGTGTCTTTCCGGAATAATCAAGTAAAAAAAGGCACATTTTATTGATTATTGCTTTATCTGATCATGTAACAATAGCATGGAAGATTGGTGTATGATATGAAACGCTGCTCGCAGAGATAAGATTATCGCTACTATAGATTGCGAACCAATTAAGGTAACTTTAACATGATAAAACAGTGTATTTATTCGATATTGTTGGTTGTTAGCACCTCAGGAAACTAACAAAGTTTATCTACAGTTTTTAAATATTATTTTTAAATTTAACAGGACGCCAAACGAAGAGGCATGGATCATCCAGCATTCGCAAATGCGGGACACGAAAAAGGGATAGAAGTATGGAGAATTGAGGTTAGTTCTTTTGTATTATTTCAATGTATATAAAATATCTTTTTTGCAGTATGTTATAATTTATGTTTGAAGATGTTTAACTATATGGACACTGTTTAGTGTCTACACCAGTGGCACTCATGTGTTGCCACCAGCAGTTTTGTAGTAAATATTCATATTGAAACAAAAATGTGTTTTTACAAATGAATTTGTAAATTCATTAAAAAATAAAATAAAATAAAAAACACCAGTGACAAAACATATGGAATCGTACAAAGTTTCAACAAGAATAATTTTTATTTTGATATTAAAATTCTATTAGGCACTTTGAGTTCATTTCATAAATTAAAAATATGGTTTTTAATTTATAAAAAAATGGCTAATAAATGAATGATGACGATACGCGAAACCGTTCTAGATATTATTTATGAAAAATTGTTAAAATATTAAAAATAGTTGTTTTTTTACTATTTCATAACGTACAATTAAAAGGATAAATTTCGTTTTACGAATTAAGTAAGCCTGAAATATTGTCATATTCATTTTGGCCTACATAAAATTTGACAATGCGGTCGAAACAGTTCTCCCACAAAAGAGCATCTTGTTAAAAGCATCACGCGGAACGCTTTCGGCGACGAAAGGTCATGGCCGATCGACTACGAACAATATAATAAAGGAAACACGATAGTTCTAAGAAATTTGGACTGTCAGTGGAACATTCTACAATCATATTAATATCGTAGCCGAAAATAAAAAGGGAGTCTTGTTTCATCGTGTATTGTTTTATTGAAGTATGTAATGTAAGTTTTTTAAGTCTTAACCGTT
Organism: Himalopsyche japonica; assembly: GCA_028555115.1. Classification (NCBI taxonomy): domain Eukaryota; kingdom Metazoa; phylum Arthropoda; class Insecta; order Trichoptera; family Rhyacophilidae; genus Himalopsyche; species Himalopsyche japonica. The sequence continues at coordinate 538,538 of JAHFWJ010000034.1, forward strand.
TGTGCCCGACGGGGGCAATGATCGGCCGCAACTCGTGTAAGCAGATTTTTCAGCACTCATTTCCACAGTATATTTTTTGACCGGTTTCGTTTATCGCGAGCATTATCGACTGCTTAATCAGTCTGCCAATGGTAAGAGCATTAACAATATTCAAAAGTGTTGATTCGGATGTCGACATATTCCGTGTGGACGAGAGTGAGTTCAGGGGAATACTAACTTTATTTGAAAATTACTTATAAGTGATTATTTACACGGTGAAAAAATAGCGATGCATTTTAGTTCTACATTTTTTTTCAGAACTATGAATTCTATAATAATAAAGATGCCACGAATTGCCACAACCAATAATGTAGTGAATATGAATATATGTCTCGGGTTGAAAATAAATTGGATGTATTGGAAGATTTTGCTAATACTGCAATTTCTGAGCTAGAACTTTTACTCTCTATCCGGACTTTTGAGGAAGAAATTTTTCCAAGAAGAAGAAGAGTTATGAGGCTTATTAGTCACTATTAGTACAAAAAACAGAAAAAGTCATTAACTTTCTTGACTATCTCAATAGAAAATTTATGGAGCAATATATACCTCAGGAAAATTTATCTGTAGATGAAAATAAATTTTGTGGGACTTTTGTTGAATTTCGAATTACATATAATTTTAAAAAATGCGGGAAAACATTTCGAAACATAAAAAACAAATTCGAAAAAATGGCGGAAAATAAGTTCGAAATTCAATTTTCTTTTTAAAAAGGCGGGACAATTGTTCGAAACCTAAAAAACAAATTCGAAAAAATGGCGGAAAATAAGTTCGAAATTTAAAAAAAAATTGTGGGACTTTTTTTTGAATTTCGAATTAACCCTTTGGCTGCCATTTTTTATGTACAGTATTATTTTTCTTATCGTTCCTGTTGTGTACTCAGTATCCAGTGGGTTAAATATAATAAAAAAAAAGTGGGAAAATATTTCCAAATTTCAATTTTATTTTTGATAAATTGGCGGGATAAAAATTTGAAATTCAAAAATAATTAAAAAAAAAAAATTGGGAGCCAAATCTGCTTGTTCAGTTAACTTTCATTACACTAAAACAGTAGTAGACTAAATAAAACAAAATTCATAGTTAATAAATATTTATTGATGCGAACAATGTGCTTGCACCTCTTTGGAAAGTTTGAGTAAGTCAGGTTTTTTACTTTGCCGACCACTGCCCTGGGTGAAGGCTTCGTTTCCTCTCACAAGTTTCTGTACAGTACGTACAGCGACAAGTCTTAGAATCATGTTTAAAAAATTGCGACGTGACATATTTTTAAGATTTGTCCACCAAAAAAGATGTGTTCATTAATTTATGATATCGACTGAAGGTGCTTGCTGGAATTTCAATATCAAATTTGAATTCTTACAACATTGTACGATTCCACATGTTTTGTCTCTAACAACCCTTGTTTAGTCAGATATGTTGCATCCGTATGACAGAATGCCTAGAAACCCGGGTCGTTAGTGTTTGTGTTTGTCGTAAAATCCATTCATGAATGACTCACTAACAAGATCGTTAATCAAAATCATCACAGGCAATTGTGTTAATTATTATCAGATTTATATTAATACATTTGTTCAGCTGCCATTTAGTTCTTGCCTTGGGGCCTGTGTTTCCTGTAATTAATACTTCGGGTATATAGACATTGCTAACCGTTTATTGTACGTCAGTTATGTTGCATCCTTGTGATGGAATGACTGAAGATGCCGAAAGGCGACACCCGGGTCGTTAGTGACAAAACATGTGGACTCGTAAAAAATTCCAATATGTATTTATTAGTTTAAGTAATTCAATTTAATTGTCAAACCTCCGTGTCCTGTCATATAAATGTGTGCCGGCATTTAAAACGTTAAAACTACTGACTAGCCTGTTTATCTCTTTGAGTTTTTTGGGCACCTGTATTAATTTTTGATGTATTCGGTCTCGGAATATCCGCCGCGACACTCGGTAGGTAACAGGTTAATTAGAATAACCAATTAGCAGCAGTTAGCATAAACGACTTATTGATAATTGTAAGTGGACTTTTGACACTAATTTGACTAATTGATGTTTTGTTAGACGTGCTGTCAAATATAACACATTTGTTTGTAATATTCATATTAAATTAAAATTATTTGGATCTGTGTTATCCTGTAATTAATACCTTTGGCATATAGACAATGCTAACTGTTTGTTGTGCGTCAGTTCGGTTGCATCCGTGTGATAGAATGCCTGAAGATGCCGAAAGGCGAACCCGGGCCGTTATTGGCAAAACATGTGGATTCGTACAAAGTTGTAACGATTCAAATTTGACATTGAAATTCCATCAAGCGCCTTCAGTCAATATCGTAAAACAGAATTAAATTTTTTAAATGACAGAACGATCAAGAAAATTTTGACAATCAAACTGTTCGAAGAATCGATCGTACAATTGCCGGACGTAATAATTGTTGCCGTTCTGCGGGCGATGGTTTTTCCGGTGTCCTTAACATGCTTTTTCGTTGTGTTAATTATCTCAATTGCTTTGCTGTCTCAAAAGCAGGTGAGTTGTATACATTTTTTTTGCCTCAATGCCAAATGCCATTAGCAGGTGAATAATGCAATTTTATTTCGCAGTATTACGTTGTATGAATCATTTTTAGAGATAAATATTATATTTTTCACTGTGCCCCTATGTTTAATTTTTCTGATATCTAATCTTTTTGTTTATATTATATTACACATTCTAGCGGTAGTATATTTTAAGTGAGAACAAACTTTCACTGGTGTTTCAGTGAAAGCATTTCGTAGAAGATCTCGTCATATCTAATACAATATCATCATTCGCTTTCAAGGTATAATTAATGATTTCGACTGAAGGTGTTTGATGAAATTTCAATATCAGATTTGAATTGTTGAAAATGTTAATGATTCCACATGTTTTGTCACGAACAGTTCGAGTTTCTTTTTCCGAAAAGACGAAACCCGGGTCGTTAGAGACAAAATATGTGGAATCGCACAATGATTCAACAATTCAAATTTCACTTTCAAGGTGTTAACTGTCACTTCTTGGTCATGAAAAACATGTTTTTTTTAAATAGTAGCAACAAATATTTTTTTTATTTATAATATCGACTGCAAGTGCTGGATAGAATTTCAATATCGATTCTGTTGCATCTGTATGATAGAATGCCTGAAGATGTCGAAAGACGAAACACGGATCGAAAGTGATAAAACATGAGGAATCGTACAAAGTTTCAACAATTCAAATTCGACATTGAAATTCCATCTAGCACCTGTAGTCGATAACTTACATCCGTGTGAAAGACTTCTTGAAGATGCTGAAAGGCAAAACCCGAAAAAAACATGTGAAATCGTACAAAGTCTTAACAATTCAAATTTGACATTAAAATTCCACCAAGCACCTTCAGTCGATTTCGTGAACAACAAAAACTTTTTAAAGTAGTAGAAATGATTTTGAAGATATATGCTATTAACTATTGTTAATATGCATACGGAAAAACGAAGAATGCGGGAATGTTAAGACCTGGGTTATAAATCATTAAATTGCGACGAAATTTAATTCGTAGTATTATTTTTTTTTTATTTCAACTTCTTATCTTGTATTATATTAATGGAATAATGTTTCATTTTTAATCTAATCTTACTCTGTTAAAACAAATAAAGATAATTTTTTACTACGTGGCCGCGATAAAATCCATTTTATCGTAGAGTTAAAGCAGTAAAAAATTAAAATTAAAATTAAACATTTTACTGTTCATTTGTATCGAGAATTAGACAAACAAACATTTGTATAATATTTTTTTGTATTGTTTATGTGTTGAATTTAATTAAACACATACGAAATCTTTACTTCAGAATTTCTTTCCTCGGAATGGATTTTCAAATCAATTTTTTTTAAATAATAAAAACACATTGTTTTTTAGTACTTATTTCCACATAAATATTTTATGATCAGGACCGGTTTTGCTAATCGCGAGCATTATCAACAGATAGAATACAATTTAGAAGCAAATTTATTTATTTGTACAAAATTTTGAGTTAAAGCTAACAGGAGTTGCTTAAAATACCATGCCTTTCCATCAAAAAGTGACAGTTAAATATCAAAATTAATCAAATATTTAAATCGAATAATCTTGCATAACACGGAATTTCAATTGGTAATTGAAATAGAAGAAAAAGTATACACAGTAAAACCCCCGTTTACATTTAAGTCGAGACCGTGTAATATGGAGTAGTGTAATTGGGGGTATGAATCTCGAATAATGAAAAATACAAAACTACTATTATTTTTAGTTTAACATTTAAGGTGTTAACTGTCACTTCTTGATGGAAAGGCATGATAATTTATATAATAAAAACACAATTTTTTGCATTTATTTTCACAATATATTTTATAATCAAGACCGGTTTCGTTCATCGCGAGCATTATCAATTAATCGGTTGGAACGAAATAGACGAGAGGGATCTATCGTTTGGATCCTTATTAATTTGCAATTTTGACCAGTTATACAAAACCAACGGTCCAAGAACTGAGAGAATAGTTTACAGGTATTGCAGTAAAAAAACATCCATTAGAATCATCAAATTAAAATTATCATGCTCGTCTTTAGCGAAACCGGTACTGATTTTGATTAAATGAAATTGTGAGAATAGTATTTAAAATTGTGTTTTGTTATTATCATCATCTGGTAAGTGACAGTTGGCACTTTAAATATAATGCATTGATTCGATTAAATATTTTATTTATGATAAAAAACCATGTCACGCTTCGAGAGTTAACCGTAACACTGTCCATTAACATTTTATCGAGTACGGTATAACGCAAATGCAAATTTAAACGTTGCTTTGATCAATTTAACCGTCAATCTACACTGTATGAGAATGTTTCACTTTAGTATTTCCAGAATATCATCTTTTGATTCGAAGCACATGTGTTTTAATGTTTTCTTGGAAACATTCAAAGCGTATTTATTGAGAGCCACGTTCAGGGCCGGACTTAATTGAGGAGACGCCCAATTCCAACCATTCTAAACCTTTTTTACATCCTAAATCAACATGCAAATCATAATTACGATGTACCCAATTTCATATGGATATCGAATTATTTCAAAATATTATCTTCTTTACACGACCGCTTTTTTACGAGCTTATTGCAAAACCGTTTTTTACAAAAATATTATAGACAGTAAAGAACGGCTATAATGGCATTGGTGTCAAGTTGTAGACCAGTGGCTCTCATTTGCGGCCACCAGACTATTTTGCTGCGGCCACCAAGAGTTTTATAGTAAATATTGATATTAAAAAAATGTGTTTTTAGAAATGAATTTGTACAATTATTATTATTTTAAAATTGATTGAATAAACCTGACTTATGCAGCATTTAGTCGAGTTTAAATAAAGGACCGTTTTAATAATAAAACTGTGTTTGGTGCGGCCACGAGACATTTCCATTGGACAGCTGATGTTTATAACGTGGCCACAGTGAAATTTCACGTGAGAATCACTATTCAAAACCGGTTAATCGCGAGTCAAAATTTGGACAATACCAAAACGCTTCAAGAAAAAAAAAATAGATTTTTTAAAAATCTAATAATAAAAATGGACCTCGAAAGTCAAACCAGTTGACTCGACTTGTTTGATGATTATTTGCAATTATACGAAATTAACGAATGTTAAAAATAAAAGAGACCGATATGCAGTCTCTGTAGAGCAAAGATCCCCAACCTTTTGATCACTGGGAGTTACTTATCTATTTTAAATTTAACGATTTTAATAGTATTTTATGTCATTCTGAGAACCGTACTTAAACAAGTGTTAAAATTTAAGTACGGTTCTCAGAATGACATAAAATACAATTAAAATCGTTCAATTTAAAATAGATAAGTAACTCCCAGTGATCAAAGGTTGGGGGTCTTTGCTTTAGACGCTCTCGTTCCGTCAAGTTATTAGTTAATATTTTATACATAACAATTAATTTGCGACCAAAGATTCGGGTCTACTTGAGGTTAAAAAAATGTGCGAGAATATAATTTTTCGTGGAAACATATGGTCATGATTTTAGTTTTAAATTAACTACAATAACCGCAACTATTTTTTCGACACGTTTATTAACACAAATAACATTTTTAGATCGTATTTTCTTTATAATTTAATTATTGGCAGATTTCCAAAATGCCAGTTCATTATTTTTGACTAGATGACGTTTTCGGAATTGCGTCGGTTTTGATTGACGTCAGCAATTTATTTATTCACTTAAACTGTTGTTTCGAATGCAAAAATGAATAGTGACACAACTCAAAAAATATCGCTATTTGAAGCTCAACGTATAATTTACTAATGTATTTTTTTAAATTACCCACTTAAGTGACATTATACGAAATGAAAAATTGTAACGAACGGATTATATACATTATATAAAATCGTCATTTTTGTATTTGATTATTTGTCATGCTAACGTTACAAAGAAGCTCTCCGTTGACGTCTCAAATGTTGACACTGCTAATTACATTGTGTTGACGTTGACAGTCAACAATATAATACAATACATTCATCTAAGAGCTGGGTTACATTGACATCATTGAACTATTTTAAATAATAAAAATACATTTTTTAGTACTTATTTCCACAATATATTTTTTGATCAGGACCGGTTTTGCTAATATATATTATAAAGTAATGACAGAATAAGAATAATAAAGAAGCGACAGTTAAAACCTTAAAAGTGATTATTAAGCTACTTGAAATGAAATATTCGGTACTGGAATATCATTTAGGTTACTCGGTGACAACGTAAATCGTCATTAAAATTAAAAATTAAAAATCAAACCGACCATTCCAGCAAACCGTTCTTAGAGATACAATATTAAACCACTTGAATGTAATAAATTATAAAATTGATATATTCCGTGATTTGGACGTCAAATTAAGTGTGTAAAATTTAGAACTTATTGAATATTTAATAACTTAATCCAGTGTTAACTTTATCTTATAAATTCCAACTATAAGCTCAAGATTTTGGGTTATGTTATCATTGTTGTAATCTATAGTTGATAAGAATATCACTTACGTATTGTAGTTATAAAAACTGTCGCTTAATAATCGACTACGAGCTAATTTAATTATAAGTCAATAATTTTAATTCGTTCCTAGCTCTTATGAATGAAGAAAGACTTCATTAATTTTGCTGTTAACCGAACCTAATGAGTTTAACACTGAAAAATAGCAATGTATTTTAGTTCTTTAGATATTTTTTCTATGTCTCGTCCAGTTTACTTTCTTCAGTACTGTGTATATATCATAGACAACTTCGCTCAAGTATAGTCTATGGTATTTTGTTTTTTACTGCTTTTTTTCCTTATGTATTTCCGAATGTATTTTTTAATTTGTTTGTTGCAGAACTTTGAACCCGTTCCAGTAGCCAAGGCCGAAGTAGGAAAGTTCTACTCCGGTGACTCGTACATCGTTCTCAACGTGAGTAACATTGCTTATTAGATATAATATAATCAAGAATTATGACGGATATTTTTGGCAATAAGCACATTATGCCAGACTCAAACTTATTTAAGATGATCGATATCTGGGAAGGTTCAATTGAAGTCACTTTTAAAGTGTCTTTAACTGTCGCTAAAAATTCAATTAATATGTTAATGTAAGTTTCTCGTTAAACACTCTTTTGTGGCATAGGTGGTGAACTTTTTTGAGTATGATTGCCAAAAAAAAAAAAAAACTTTTTTTCTTCAATATAATAATATAATATTATATATTGCATATGCAAAATATTTTATAAGATTCCACATGTTTTGTCGGCAACGACCCGGGTTTCACCTTTCTGTTGCATCCGTGTGATAGATTGCCCGAAGATGCCGAAAGGTGAAACCCGGGTCGCTAGCAACAAAACATGTGGAATCGTATAAAGATTCAATTATTCAAATTTTAATAATAAAATACAAGAGATGGTAATATTACAGCAATAATATAATATCTTTCCACTTAGAAGTGACAGTTGACACCTCAAAAGTCATTTAATATTGCATTCAAATTGATATATTGACTGAGGGTGCTTGATGAAGTTTCAATATCAAACTTTTTATTGCGCATTTCCACATGTTTTGTTGCCCATGTCAGTTCCGTTACATCCGTATGATAGAGTGCCTGATGATGCCGAAAGGCGAACCCTGAGTCGTGGGTGACAAAATGTGGAAATTTAGTGTTGACGACTGTTACTGTTGACAGACCAAAGAAGACTCCAAGAAACGTCTGTCGTACGACCTTCACTTCTGGCTGGGCAGCAAGACCTCGCAAGACGAGAGCGGAGCAGCCGCCATCTTGACGGTCGCGTTGGACGACAAACTTGGCGGAGGACCCGTACAGCACCGCGAGGTTCAGGGTCACGAATCCCCACTCTTCCTGGGATATTACAAACCTGGTTAGTATATCAATCTGTCTGTCTGTCACAAGAATCCTTCCCAAATTTGAATTGTTACATCTTCAGGCATTCCAGCGCACGGATGCAACAGAACTGATGTAATGTTGCTTGCGTCACACATCCGTGTAGTAGAATGCATGAAGATGACGAAAAGAGAAACCTGTGGCAAGCCTTGTGTAATCGTAAAAAGCTTAAGTTTGAAGCTAAATTGAGTTTCAATATAGTTGTGATGATGGCGTATACTCTTGGGTACCGTTGCGTTGATTTTCCCATCCCGCATCATCATGTTATTTCTAGTTCTATAGTCATTTTTCTCTCAAGTAGAGCGACCTTTTTAGGAGACAATGTAAAACCATATTGTTTTTTTATGGAATTTTTGTTTTAATGGAATATTTTATTCAGTGGCTCGTTGACATTTTGTAGAAACAATCATATTAACATGTTGATTAATTTTATTATCAATAAAGCAATCAGATATTTGGACGGAGGGCACCAGAGCGGCTTCAACCATGTCACCACCAACGCTGGATCCGAGAGACGTATGTTCCAGGTCAAAGGCAAGAAGAATATCCGCGTCAGACAGGTAAACCAACGAAAAATATCCATTCTTGTCTATTTGGATTCCGCGTGGAACACAGATTTCTGGATCAAAAGTAAGACACCAAACCCAAACGCAAAGAAACCAAACACTCGAAGAATATTGGATATATTGAATCAAAATGTATTTTTTTAATATTGAAATCGTGTGTTTATTAGGTTAAAATAATTGTTGATTGAATTGTCATTCACTTGGTAGAACTCCTTTATAACACGGTGAAAAAAATAGCAATGTATTTTAGTTGTACAAAATTATTAAAAAAAAATATAGTTGATAGCTATTTCGGCTCACGCCATTGTCAGAACTATGCTCAAACTAACATTCGCTTATCTATATATAGCTGTGCAGAAAAGGCACACAACACATCCTCGCTCCTGTTCCAACGGTCCAACAAAATGTACTGTGGCTCAAGTTTATCCGTTTATATCGGACAGACAGGTAGAAGTATATCTACTCGAGCTAAGGAACATGTAAGATCATTCGACAGTAAAAAAACAGATTCACAGTTCGCTAATCACGCTATTAAGGAATCACATTATTTAAATTCAAACTCAGCGCCTAAGTGTTTGCATCTTTGTAGTAAGGGTCGCAGAATGACGGCTTTGGAACAGCTGGAAATCAATAGACATCAATTATTACAAAGGATTGTTAACGAACAAACTAATATAATAGTATCGCCACTAGTCCAACCGTATTACAAAGGGGTGGTCTGATTTGCTTCCATAATGACCACTTCCGTCCCACATATAAACTTATTGTCATAGACACCTATTGTTTCATTTAGAATTTTTGAAAATTTAGTGTCATTGTGTTAAAGTAACAAGCTAGGCCGTTGGAACAGGAGAGAGGATGTGTTGTGTGCCTTTTCTGCACAGCTATATATAGATAAGCGAAAGTTAGTTTAAGCATAGTCCTGACGATGGCGTGAGCCGAAATAGCTATCAACTATATTTTTTTAAAAATAATTTTGAAGAACTAAAATACATTGCTATTTTTTTCACCGTGTTAAAATAATTGTTTCTCTCAAACTTAAACGTCATACACATACTCCCTTAGAGTTGACAAATGGTTCCAAATCCATTGTTTATTTAATGGCCTATTTCAAATTTTTTTTAAAATTAATAAGCAATAAGCATTTGAATATATTATATAATATAAGAAATTATATATGAAATATATATATGTATATATACATCAAATTTGAATTGTTAAAACATTGAACGATTCCACATGTTTTTTCATTAACGATCCGGGTTTTGTGTTTTGGCATCTTCAGGCATTCCATTGCATTACACGGATGCGACAGAAGTGATACACAATAAACAGTTAGCATCGTTTATATACCAAAGGAGTTAACGACTAAAGTTAATCGTTCAACAAAATTTGATAGACATGTGAAATCGTACAAAGTTTTGACAGTTCAAATTTGATATTGCCAAGTGGATATCATTTTAGGTTGTCAACTATCACTTCTTGGTTTAAATGCATGATATCTCATTTCTACAATGTATTTTATAATTAGAACCGGTTTCGCTCATTGCGTGCATTAAAGATGTATATTTTAGTCTTGAATTTCATGAAAAATCACTTTTGTTTTTTTATCTTCATAATAAAACATTTGCGTGCCATGCGAATACGTCTTGCGTGCCATAGGTTCACCATTTCTGGCCTAGACAGTAATCCTCGACATTTTTGCTCTAAATGCGAAGATTTTGGTGTTTCTTCAATAAAACAACTTTTAATCTTAGTAAAATGTTTATACGTTCAATGTTTAAATATTCGCTTTGCCTTCAGGTTGAACCTTCTGTATCTTCGATGAACAAGGGAGACTGTTTCATCCTGGATGTTGGGCATGAGATCTTCGTCTACGTTGGCCCCAAGTCCAAACGTGTCGAGAAGCTGAAGGCCATCTCTGCTGCTAATCAAATCAGGGACCAAGATCATGCAGGTCGCGCCAGGGTTGAAATTATTGGTGAGTAACGTAAACAATCAAAAATATTCAACAACATACAAACAATCATTAACCTTGTAAGTGTAAATTTTTACAGCTCTAAAATTGAGTTAATTAAATTTAATGATTAGGTCCCCTCAATTACGTATCAACCTTTTTCGAATGCATAGACAGTTAGATCAATATAATGGATGTTCGGTTAACCAGCAATTGGGACTGCAAATAAATCGGATAAAAAACTTATATTCGGATAATGGACTAATACAATCATTCTAATCAACTTATTCTATCTGTACTACAATAACGATCAGTTAACGAACACTATCACGAAAGAATTTTGTGTTTGGACAGTGAACGCATATTTGGATAATGAATTTAAACGATCTTTCTAATTAACTTATACTGAATGTAATTTAACAATGATCTGCTCACAAACATTTTTCGTGTTCGGACAACTAACGTACATTCGGGTAACGAACAAAAATGATCTTTAAATCTATTGTTTGAATTGGCATTTACTTGGTAGAACTCCGTTATAACACGGTGAAAAAATAGCGATGTATTTTAGTTGTATCAACTTTTTCTATCTGTAATATGATAACGGTTGACTAACGAACACTACCACGAAAGAATTTTGTGTTTGGACAACGAACACATTCGGTTAACGAACTAAAAAGATCTGTAAAATTAGGTTGATCGATTAACAAACAATTCACATAGAGAACATAGTCTATGAACAGATTATGTTCGTTAACCGATTACCTACTATATATATATATATATATTCAGATAACGAGTTAAAACGATTTTTTAAATTCTCATATTGTTTCGTTAACTAACATTTCAGATAGCGAACATAGTTGTGTGACAGATTATGCTCCTAAACCGATCACACACTGTACACCCAGTACTTTTTTTACGCGAATTCCATTATACGCGATTTTTTGGACGGCACCGCTACATTTTTTTACGCGCTTCACTCGTTTTTACGTAATTTTTTCCCCAAATTTGTTTTAAAGAAGACATTTATATATGATGCTAGGTATGTACGTTTCATTATTTTTTTAAATAAATATATATGTGTATTTTTAAAACTTAATTTTGTAAAGCATTCAATTTTTTTAAATACACATACAATTGCCAAATGTTGACAAGTGTATCGGATATTATGCGAATTTATGTTTTAGGGTGTGAAAAGAAATATAATGCAAATGCGTGAAATCATTTTTTTACGCGCCTTTTTCTGGAACCAATTTATCGCGTAAGAAAAGGACTGGGTGTATTCTATAAAATATGTTACCTATTTCAGATGAATTCTCCAGCGATACCGACTTGGACAAGTTCTTCACTGCTCTCGGCTCCGGATCTCAGGATACCGTTCCCGAAGAAACTGCAGGTGGAGACGATCAAGTGAGAAATCCTTATTTTGAAGTAGAGTTCAGAGTCGGTCAATTATTTCAGTATTTAAAATATTCCCTCGTTGTGAAAGAGGAAAACTTTTTTGAACTGACTTTCACATGAGGAAAAATGTACCTGGCTATTAATTTCTTTCGACTTATACGAGATCAAAATTAGAATTCCTATGTACTGCTACTATCATCTAGGGAATATTTTTGAATACTTTTAGTCACTATTTTACAGTTTACGCTTTTATCGACTCAAATATACATTGGTTCTTCCGGTGAAATATTTACAGCTCAGAACGAGGCTATCACAAACCGGATCATCGTGAGCGTGCGTTTAGTATTATTTTTTATTCAAATATGAATATTTATTTTTCAGGCTTTCGAGAGATCAGAAGAAGAAGGCGTGTCCTTGTACAAGATCACAGATGCGTCGGGTAAATTGGAAGCCATCAAAATCTCGCAGAAACCTTTCAGACAAGATCAACTCGATGAGAATGTAAGGAAATGTGTTTTTATTATTTAAAACAACACGAATGGACAGGTCTATCAAAAAGTGACAGTAATTAAATAGCAAATTTGAATTATTGAAACTTCGTACGATTTAACATGTTTTATCGCTTACGACCCGGGATTCGTCTTTCGGCATCGTCAGGTATTCATTCCCACAGATACGTTGTTAAATGAACAGTTTTGAAAATTATTTCATTTGTATGTTTTTCCTTTCTAATTAACATCTCTTGTACAATATATAATATAACTGATTCCAAATGTCCATTGTGCGTCAGTTATGTTGCTTCCGTGTGATAGAATGCCTAACGATGCCGGAAGGTGAAACACAATTCGTCAATGAAGAAACATGCGGAATCAACTCTAGAATGTTTCGAGAATTCAAATTTGATATTTAACACCTTAAAAGTGAATGGGTCGTAAAATTTCTTGAAATCAATCTTGATATCGATCCATATGCATTCAAAATGCAATAATTGTAGAGTATTGGATAGTTTTTTTTATATTTTTTAGCTACCACAGTAACATTAAACATTAATTCTTCTGGAGTTCACTGAAGTGATTGTTGTTTTTTTTGTTTACAGGATTGCTTTGTTCTGGATACTGTCACAGGAGGTCTCTACGTCTGGGTTGGGAAGAAATGTAACCCAACGGTAAGCAATCTATTGAAAGTTAATGCCATGCCGAGAAACAAACCAAATTTATTTAATTTTCAATACAAAGAATTGACAATTGAATTGTACATTAAACTTACAACCAAAATATATATAGTGATACCTCAATTTCACGTTTTTGAAGGGATCCTAAAACAAAGGATAAATGCGGGAATGCTTCAAATAATAATTAAAAAGTTAATACAGTCCCCTCCTTTAATTTCCGAAATCATGGTCAATACTAGAGGGTACTATTCAAGTTTTATAATATTAATTAAATTGTATTTACTGAAATAATCAAATAGTGTTGTGAACTTCTTCTTTTGAGATTGTTTATTAAAGAGAATCTCAAGACATTTGAGTGAACTATATATATAATAATTAGATCATTTCTTTGGTTAATATAGAACATTTAATGTGCTCAAACTCACAACCTTAATTTTGGACAAATAAAATAAATTGATTATTTATTGTTTTAAATATGTTGCCTTTCCATTAAGAATTAACAGCAAATAATGTGTTTTGTTGGTTTAATATTAATTTTCTCTTTTCTGTATTGTAGGAAAGAGCCGAGGTTATGTCGAAGGCCGAAGAGTATATGAGGACGAAGAACTATCCATCATGGGTGAGAAAGACTGTATTTTTAACCCATTGTCTCTAGAGCGTAGTTTCTCAACCCTTTTGCATCCGCAACTATAGAACTAGTTGAAGAAAGAAGTAGATCACACGACTCCGAAGAGAGGACTTAAACACCAACTCTTGGCATCCAAAGGGCTTATAATAAAATTGAACGATTGCTTTCTCAGGTGCATGTGACCCGAGTACCTCAAGGAACTGAACCAGCCGGCTTCAAGCAGTATTTCTCAACATGGAGGGACCACGGGGCGTCACATACGAGACTGATTCGGTCTGCCAGTGGTAAGAATAGAATTCGAATCATAATTTTATTGATAGAAAATCTGAATTCTTATAACTATGTACGATTCCACATGTTTTGTCACTAACGAGCTGGATTTCGCCTTTCGGCGTCTTCAGGCATTCTATCACACGGATGCGACAGAACTGACTCACAATAAACAGTTAGCATCGTCTGTATACCAAATGTATTGTTTACAGGAAAACACAAACCCTAAGCCAAGAAATAAATGGCGGTGAAAACAAATTCTTGAAAGGAATTAATGTAATGCTAACAACTGTTTATTGTATGTCGGTTCTGTTGCATCGAAAGGCGAAGCCCGGGTCGTTAGTGACAAAACATGTGGAATCGTACAATGTTGTAACAATTCAAATTTGATATTGAAATTCCGTCAAGCGCCTACGGACGATATCATACATTTTTTGATAGAACTCGTTAGTTGATTTAGTGGAAATTGTTTTAAGTATTGTTCCTTCTCAGCTATATATACCCTAGAGATCATTTTGAGATAAGTCACGGTGAAGAAATTTACTTGTTTTATTTGTATCGCCAGGGTTGTCAAAACACACTCGTGACAAATGTTTTAGCTCAATTTCTGAATACGTTTTTCCTAAGTGAAGCATATAATTTCTCTGCTGTTTCAGACGAGGAAATGTATTCGTCCGACACTGACTTGGCTAATGCACGTATCAAGAAGGTGGCCAAGTCAGGTTCCGCTCGAGGATTCATGCCCGATATGGGAGATGGCCATGCTGTCATTTACAGGTGAGGATCAAATATCTTTCGCCGTGCTACAATGGAGTTCTAACGAGCAAATGCCAATTCAATCAATAAAAGCAAGTGTCCGCTTTCTTTGAGAGCGCCACGGATTGATGGACAGCTGTTTCAGCTTCACAACATCGTCAGAATTAAATACGATATTCCCTCGATTATAAAACACAAACTTATTTTTCATAACATTAAACTTCTTTGAACGCGTTGATGACAACGTATTTTAGTTCTACAAATTTTTCTACATTTCGTTTTCTACACAGCTGTATAACATATAGATGAGTTAATGTACGTTCTGAGGAAGGCGTGAGCCGAAATAACTATAAATTATATCTCATAAAATTTTGTAGAACTAACACATTGCTACATTTTTTAGCACTTATTTACGGAATATATTTTATGATCAGCACCGGTTTCGCTCATCGCTAGTGAACTTAATAATCAATCATAAAATATTATTTAAAACGTTTAACTAATATAAAATAAAACCGCTTGGACCCCACTGTTTGGAATTTTGTACAAAATTACAAGAGTTCATATTATTGATTTGTGTTCTTTCGACGAGTCACTTATCACTAAATGGTTCTAGACCAGTGGTCCTCATATGCGGCCACCAGAGGATTTTGCTGCGACCACCGACAGTTTTATTGTAAATAATTTGAAATATTGTGACAGATCATTTGGTGCGACCACGAGACATTTCCATAGAACCGCTGATGATTATAATGCGGCCACAGTGAAATTTCACATGAGAACCACTGGTCTAGACACTAATAAACCTAGAAGATAGATCCTCGATCTTTTATCATCGACTCCAAGTAAAATATAATTTATGACATCCACTAAAGGTGCTTGATGGAATTTAAATTGTTGAAACTTTGCACGATTCCAGATGTTTATAATTTATTTATTTATAATTATATGGTACAAAATTTACAAATTTGAACATAAACTTTAACAAATACACAGCAAAACAATCAACAAGGATTGCAAAAAAGTCAATCAAGTAATCTCATGAAACGTCTACTTCAATTGAAAAATAGTATTCGGCTGAACTCACTTTCGTCCACATGGAATATGTCAACATCCGAAGCAATACTGTTGATCATTGTTAATGCTCTTACCATTGGCATCCCCATTGGCGGACTGGTTCTACACTCTACACTACACTAATGCGGCCACAGTGAAATTTGATTTGATGATTGTTTCCAGGATCGAACGTCTGGAGATGGTGGAAGTGGGAGACTCGTCCGATCCAGAAAGGAGCGACGAGAACGGGGCCAAATTCGGCCAGTTCTATCAGGGAGACTCTTACGTCATCAAGTACGAAGTCAGCCAAGGGAGCGGTCACATCATTTACTTCTGGCTGGTGTGTTAAAACACTTTTTCTCATTCAAAAAAACAGCTGTCTTGAATTTGAATTGTTACAACTTTGTTCGATTCCACATGTTTTGTCACTGACGAACCGGGTTTCGCCTTTCGGCATCATCAAACGTTCATTCTATCACACGGATGCAACAGAACTGACGTAAAATTAGCAGTTAGCACCGGATATTTAACGAACGTATTAATTAAAGGAAAACACTGACACCAAGGCGAGAACTAAATACCAGCTAAAACAAATTTAACAATATCGATCTAATAATAATTATCACAATTGCTTATTGTGATAATGTTCATTAACGATTTTGTCAAAGGTTTTACAAACAAATATTAAAACCCGGGTTGTGAGTGATAAAACATGTGGATTCGTACAAAGTTGTAGCAAAAGTTTTTGTCTTATTTGGATGGAATGTACGATAAATTTACACTTCAAAGTTGAAGTCAATACAATCTACTATAAATCTGAATGATTGATGAGTCGTTTATTGACCAGTCTTGAAATCGTCCTTGATCTGATGTATTTTTCGATAATTTCCAGGGTAAAGACTCTACCATTGATGAGAAGGCAGCAGCTGCCATGCAAGCCGTCGCTTTGGATAACGAGGTAAGTTAAGCACTACTAAGAATATCTTTTTTATTCTGTAAGGTTGTTTTACATACATACGTTTCTATTTATATGCATTAAATTAAAGACCAACCAACCGATCCAGCAAATTGTTCAATGAAATATTACATAAGAAAAAAGTACTAAAAAAGAGTGTTTTATTATTTAAAATACCACGCATTTCGGTCAACGAGTGACAGTTGACAACTTAAAAGTGAATGCAATAGTGTTAATGATAGTTAAACTCGTCGAGATTTTCAATACGATTCTAGTCATACTTTATACCAATTTTGTTTTACTGCAATCAGTGGTCTCAACAGGTGAGACGATAATAGTCGGTTCGGCAGAGCCCGTAGTGAAGAAAAAAGAACCCGAGGCTTGTGACTTGGTCAGTTCTAAATTAACTTTGTTTCTGTGTGACACGAGAACTGTATTTGGAACTATTTCGTTTCAGCTCGGTGGAACAGCCGTTCAGATCAGAATACCACAGGGCGAAGAACCGAAGCATTTCTTGAGGATTTTCAAAGGTAAGCAGTATTAAGGAAAAATTTTAGACTTGAATTAGTGATGCGGTTCACGAGTTTTGCCTTTCGGCATCTTCAGACATTCTATCACACGGATGCGACTGAAGTTGCTTGACGCAATTTCAATATCAAATTTGAATTGTTACAACTTTGTTCGATTCCAAATGTTTTGTGATTAACGACCCAGGTTTCGCCTTAAGTCACCTTCAGGCATTCTATCACCGCACAATAAACAGTTACAGTTCACTGTAACGCATGAATGAATATTGACTGAAATTATCCATTTTCAGGGCAACTTGTCATTCACTTGGGAGGGCATGCGTCCGCCTTCAAGAATCTCAATGAGAAAGACTCGTACGACACCGACGGAACCAGATTGTTCAGGGTAAGCCATTTTCTTGATTACTGGCTCACTTATGACACATGTATACTTGAACATAAGTCTGGTCTTAATTGAACGACTTGTCCAATGCGAAAATGATCGATAATTGACTATGATAAATATTTAAACGGCTTTTTTTCAATCTGAAGGAATTCGGCGGCAGACTATTGTAAAGTAAACCCTGTAAAAATTATCATTTCTTTCCGCTTTGCCTAAAATCATAATTTAATTGTGCGATTCGAACAACAAAGTTTGCCGACGCCTGATTCGAATAACATTGAAATGTCTCAATATTATTTATGTGTGTCTGTCTGTATGTACAGGTCCACGGAAACGAACACGGAGATGATATGCGAGCCGAACAAGTGCCTGAAGTTGCTTCAAGTCTTGCCCACGATGACATCTTAATTCTGGAGACACCCGACCATATCTACGCGTGGATCGGAAAGGTCAGTTTGCCACTGATTGAACAGCCTCATAAATTAAATTCTTATAATAACTTTCCTGATGTATAATTCTTACCGTTACCTACCTATTTGAAATAAGTAGGTATTTCTATGTCTAAAATTACCCAATTGCATTTTAATGATAGTTGATTATTATTTGATGTAGATTCCTTTAATCAAAGGCTCATTAAGGCTATTCAGTTAAAATTGTTGAAATTTATTCAAATTGTTTATTTGGACCCTAGCCTTAGAATCTGTGTTTTTCCTTTGTAATTAACTCCTTTGGTATATAACCGATGCTAACTGTCTGTTGCATCCGTACGATAGAATGCCTGAAAATGCGAAAAGGCGAAGCCGTGGTCGTTAGTAAAATCATGTGGAATCATTCAAAATTTGGAGCCCTTTTTTGATTGTTATAAAAAGTTCCTTTCAATAAGATACATTCACAGTTAACATGACCATCGAAAAATTTACACGCCATAACCAAAGGGTTAATACAGTGTAAATAAATGATCAATTCAATGAAATATGATCATTTTTAGAGTTATCGTGAGCGTTAACACATCAACTGTTGTATTGTATGTGTTGATAGTTGACATTTGAAAATACAAACGTGTTTATAAACAGATTGTTATTTTAGTCAGAACATCACCGTTAGTAAATATGAAAGATATATTATGACATTTGAATTGAAACAACTTTGTACGATTCCACATGTTTTGTCACTAATTACCCGGGTTTCCCCTTTCGACATCTTCAGGCATTCTATCACACGGATGTAACAACACTGACTACATGTGGAATCGTGCAAAGTTGTAACAATTCAAAATTGAAAATGAAATTCCATCAAGCACCTTCAGTCGATATCGTAAATTATATATTATAACAATCAGTTTTTTTTAGAAGATATGTCATAATAATGTTAAAAATAGTTGAAATTATGCCGCACATTTGTTGGTTTGGCCTGCTTAGTCTTTGAATAATTCACGTGGGCACCTTTGCAATGTTTTTGCAACGAGTTATATAGATAGTCTAGTCGATGAAGGATTGATAATCTTAATAATTGTCCTTGTCGGTGACAATTGCAGGATTCTTCTGAGGAAGAAAGAGACGATTATGCCACCTTTATTACCAAGCTCTTCGGCGACGAGAAAGAGACAGTTGTCGTTGAAGATGGAGAAGAACCTGAAGAGTTCTGGGCGGCACTCGGTAAGTTTTGATCTTGTGTTGAAATTTGGCAAAACTATGAGAATATCTCACACTACACCTATTCCTCGATTTACACGGTATATAGGTTCCTGAGAAAAACGTGTAAATCGAAAAGTACACAAAAAAATACATAAATTAAACAAAATTATAAACAAGTATAAACATACATATTCTTTTACTAATTAAATACACAGAATGCATATATAGATGAACAAAAAAATGAAATTCAAAAGATTCATAAAAAAATTATTGCAACAGTTGGTAGAGTTTTTATCATTCATCACTATCGCAGATCACTGTCGCTCTCTTCTTCGTGACTGGTTCAAAGTCACTTTAATCACTCGAAATTATTTGTGCCGATTCGATGTTTGAATTAGAAACATTTACACCTCGAAGAGATTTGGAAATTAAGTCCCTTATTAGCATTCGCTTTGGATTTATTGTTAGAGCATTGATTAATATCACCTTTGAATCGAAAGGCTCGTTCAAAATTTCAGTAATTTTGTACACAATGATTACCTAATTTTCTCCCTAATTCGAGTCCTTTGTGGATGATTTTTCAATCCGAGTGAAAGCAAAAACGTGTAAAACAAATACTATGAAAATCGAGGAATGGGTGTGTAATCAAAAATGATTCAATTTTAGGTCTGGTTTCTTGACGTTATATTTCGATGATAAAAATATTGCCTAGAAATAGGCTTATACATAATTTATGGTCAGTTTTTCTAGTATTAATTTGGTCTTAATCTCTTTCCAGGCGGTGCACCAGAAGACGGTATCGATGACACATCCTTGTCATCGAAACAGAGGATGAGGTTGAGGGTCGGAAGAGAGCCGCATCTGATGCAAGCCCACGTCAACTACGCCGGCAGGGTTAAGCTGCAAGATATCGGTGGATACACCCAACAGGTAACGCATTTGACAACCTTTATATCTGGTGACTATTCTAATCCCTAGAGTACTTAATGTTGTACACACCGCCACCCTCTACAACGCCGGGTGCATTCATATGCTGCAATTGACCTGAAGGTGCCGAAAGGTGAAACCCGTCTCCTAAGAGAAGAAACTATAAATATAAGAAATATCATAAATCATAATAATTTCTTATTCATATATTCATATATTTCAATTTATTAATGGTCAAGGTTTCGCCTTTCGGCATCTTCAGGTGATCGTGATAACACGGATGCAACATAACTGACTGTCAGTCAGAACTGGGAGTCAGTTCTGTTGCATCCGTGTCATTTGTGACAAAACATGTGGAATCGTACAGAGTTGTAACAATTCAAATTTGATATTTAAATTCCGCCAAGCACCTTCAGACGATATCATAAATTAAAATAATTTCCATTAGATTTTTAAAACAAAAAAATAAATACATTTTAAGCACTATTTCCACAATATATTTTACTTCAGAACTGGTTGATGATACTCGCGACAGTTGAAACCAAAAAATGTGTTTTCAATATTTAAAATATCATGCCTATTCATCAAGAAGTGACAGTTGACACCTTAAAATTTAATTATAAATCGCTTGTACTTTACAAAAGCAATGACTGTAAATACCTCAAAAGTGGTTCCAATTTGAATTGGACTGTGATTTTTATAGAATAAACAAAGTTGTAAGATATAAACGCTTATCTCCTGGTTTTTATTCAAGGATCTGGATGACGATTCCCTATTCCTCGTGGATTCTGGAGAAGAAATCTACGCTTGGATTGGAAACAACGCTTCCCAACAAGAAAAAGACTCTGTCCAAACAGCCGTTGAAGTAAGAATATAAAACATACAATTATTCCCTACAAATGATTTTCTATAAAAATCAACACTGATTATTATTTTTAACCCTCACCGTTTTGATTTTCAATTTGTTGACATGGCAGATTGGAGTGTGCGTCAACGGTTGATACTCAAACACGGGGCTGGGAGTTATTAAAAAAAAACGCAACTCCAACTCTGATTTGTCAAAATTGTCTAAACGAAAATGTAGCCGTTTTTCACAACTGAAACTCCATTGCAATGAAACATTAAAATTAAGTCTTCTTAATAATTTTCTTTTGATTGATCGTTTCCCCATCACTGCATTGTTTGAACTAAAGTAATCTAAGACAGTAAAACTCAAGATGGTTTTTGACATTCTTCCAGGAATACCTTAAAACAGATCCATCAGACAGAACACCAGCTACAACCGTCTTGGTGATCGTGAAGCAAGGAAAAGAACCTCAAATCTTCATGCAGATGTTCGAAGAATGGGATGAAAATATGTGGGACGTGAGTATATTCGTAACATTACATTGAGTTAAGAAACATATTAATTGGCGTGGACTGTTTCGATTTGTTGACATAAATTTGCTCTCAACTGGTTTTCACTGAGTCAATAAGTCGTCAATGAAGTGATAAATTGATAAATACATGCAAATGTGGTGCAGTGGTCAATGACGTTGCCGTTGGTTACTGAATTCATGCACGGAAATGAATTGATTTATTTCCTTTTAATGTGCAAAAAAGTAAAATACATTATAATACATTTTATGATTAGGACCGGTTTTGCTCATCATGAGCATTATCAACAGATAAAATACGAATTACAATGCTAGTATACGACCATTAAGAGTTCATTATTGGCAAATATACAAAACCATACGGCTCAAGAATTGAGAAAACTCAAAAACTCAAAAAAATGTTTGGTACTTACCTCTTGATAATAAGTTGTAATCAAAATATTATTACATTGAAAAACTTGGATGTTAGAAAAAAGGAGAAAATGTATTTTGTACCCTTCTACACAATTATATATAGATAGGTAAATGTACGTTTAAATGTAGTTCTGATGAAGGTGTAAGCCGAAATAACTATCAACTGTATACCTTATAAATTTTGTAAAACTAAAATATTTTAAATAATTAAAACACATTTTTAGTACTTATTTCCACAATATATTTTTTGATGAGGACCGGTTTCGCTCATCGCGAGCATTATCAACTGATAGAATAAATAAGACAGTGAGTTTAGCCGTACCCGCTTCATTGATCACTTTTAAGGTGTTAACTGTCACCTCTTGATGGAAAGGTATGATATTTTAAATAATAAAAACACATTTTTAGTACTTATTTCCACAATATATTTTTTAATCAGGACCGGTTTCGAGTGATTTAAAAGTGATTAATGAAGCGGGTACGGCTAAACTTACTGTCTTATTTATTCTATCAGTTGATAATGCTCGCGATGAGCGAAACCGGTCCTCATCAAAAAATATATTGTGGAAATAAGTACTAAAAAATGTGTTTTTATTATTTTAACTATCATGCCTTTCCATCAAGAAGTGACGGTTGCGGCTATTTTTTCGCTGTGGAGTTTTGTCAATTAAATGTCAATTCAAATAATATTATACAAAGCTTTATTTTATTATTTTTTAAAATTATTTTTCAGAACCAAATCTCCTACGAAGACATGAAAAGCCGAATGATCGAACAAAATGAGGTTATGTAGTCACCGAGTGTCACACCAAAGAATAAACCACCTTGTCACTCACTGTAACATCATTATTTTCTACAAGAATTAGCTTTAACCCAATAACTTTATTTATAAAGCACAATAACAAAAAAACTGGTTTTTTTATTTTTATATAACATCTAAAATTAATATATTTTATTTTACAACAAGAACAACAATAACGAATATGTAGTTTTACTTTCAGTCAACAAAGACAGTGGAACCTCGATTAACAATTCTTGCATAATAGGTTTTTCCAGATGAATCGTTCATTTTTAAGTCCTGCTAAACTCCTGTAAGAACAAAGTTAAATAATCCTGCATTAACCATTCCCGTTTTTAATAATTTCCTCAATCTATTGTCTTTTGGTTATATCTAAAATCCATTGATAGTTTTTCACCGTGTTATAACAAAGTTTTACAAAGTAAACGCAAATTCAATAAAACATAATTTACGTTATTCATTCAGCTGGAAACGGTTAAATGACTTTTTTGTAGAACACAATCTCACTTTAAGTAGAAGTCTAATATCCAGTAGAGCACAGTTTGGGAAGTGTTGTGATTAAAGAATTGACACATTGGTTCAATTGTTTCTTATTATTGACAAATTGTCATGTGCCTTAAACACGTGTTTCACAGAGATTGTCAAAACTTTAAGAATTTATTATTTTAATATGAAAAAACTACTTTATTATAAGCTTAAAATTAACTTATATATACATATATTAAAAGAGTTTATGAACATTTTTGTATTTTTAATAAACTATTATGTTTTAAATGTGACTTTTTTATTTATTTTGTTCCATTCTTTCCAACCAATCTGTTTTTTTATCAACCTTAATGTGACATTAATATACAATACCTTATTATGAAGTAGGCTTGATACTGGGTCTATTGTTTGGGCGCCAAGAAATTTTAAATATGCCTTCATGGTGAAAAAGGTTCTGAAGAAATTTTTGAGAGTTCTTTACTTGAGGGTGTATGGATTCTATCCGTGGCATTATACAACTGATTTTTTTTTAGGTATGCTCACTTTTAATTGAATAAATATAAATAAAATATAAAAAAAACCGAATATTTAATCCAGTACTAATTTTATTTTAGTTTAAATTTCATAATACATGCGTACATTAAAATGGAATACAACGCCATCTACTTTATATAAAAGGTAGCCAATAATTGGTGAATAATAATAGCAGAAGGGTTTCTGTCAAAAAGTGTTGATGTGACGTTAACATATTATATATTATTAACAGAAATTTCGTCCTTGATTGTTAGGTCTGTTATCATTGACTTGGGTTGTAGTGTTTCCCATGTTTGAATAACACGAAGACCACATTACTTATCACACCTAACGCCTCTTTACGAAATCGTTCAAGTTTGACAGATCACTTTGTATCAGCAGTGAATAAAACGCATAAATCTTTTAGGTTGTATTAGTGTCTGGATACTAAATCGTAATAAAACTACAAAATATCCAAAGTCTAGAAATAGTTTATTGGTGCATAGTACTTAACGGAATAAAAGAATTGGTTAGAATGCATGATATATATTTATTATAGCATAGCTGGAAATAGTCACAGAGTGTTCAGAAGGTCTCCGGATATTACAATGTCGAATTTAGATGATCTAGAAGACATTTAGTGATGATGTTTATCTGGGTTACTGGCAGAAAAACTAGTGCCTTTAGCGTTTTCAGCGAAACTAGTAGCTTTTCCGTTCCCAGTTGTGTATGTGTACGCTTTAGGTTCCCCCTTTCCGTCGCTTAAGCTCCCGGAAAAGCTCGTCTCACCGTTGTCGTTCGTAGAACTACTCCAAGATGTACTCTTCCCGTTGCCCGATGACGTAGCAGTGCTGCTTCCGCCGTTAGGGATGTGCATATTGAACCCCGGTCCTGAAAATGCCGAAGGGGCCGCCCCTCCGTGGCCGGCGTGAGACCAGCTGTTAGAGCCTCCGGGACCGGCGTGAGTCCAGCTGTTAGAGCCTCCGGGGCCGGCGTGAGTCCAGCTGTTAGAGCCTCCGGGGCCGGCGTGAGTCCAGCTGTTAGAGCCTCCGGGGCCGAAGCCGTGGGCGCCTCCGGGGTGGGACCAGGCGTGAGCGGGGCCGTTGATCGGGTGGTCGAGGAATTCCGTGTGACAGCCTGTCTCGTCGCACCACGTACGGATGTTGCCGGCGACTGATCCGACGGGTGGCCCCATTGGTACACCATTCTGCGGAACAAAGAATAAAATATTAGCATTGTGTTCCTTTCCGCACGAGACAATGGTTATTGACTGTCAACACTTTAAGCTAAGCCGGTACCGGTGGTCACCACGATGATGACACTAAATGAACTGTATTTTAATAAAGTAGATTTTTTTGTATGTAGAATGGGTGATCTGTCAACGAACATAATGTGTTCCAAGTCTATGTTCGCCATTTGAATTGTTCGTTAACCGATCATTATTATAAAACAGACAGAATACGTGGATTAGAAAGTTTGTTTTAGTTCGTTATCCGAATATTTATTCGTTGACCGATTTGTTTGCAGTCCGAACTGTTCGTTAACCGATCTTCCACTGCATTGCTTATTATTTTTTTAAAACCGCACACAAAAATTAAAAAATTTTCTTCTCGTATTGTCACCTATTTTTTATTATTTTATCATGCTAATTCAATAATTTACTTTAACTTTCAATTGAATACAACTAATTTGTTTTATTTGTGCAAATCGCAAATAAACTGGTTGCCAACGTTTATTTTAAATCTAAAGTCACTCACGTCTTCGAAGAATATTTCGATATTCAGAGACAGACCATTAAACAATGTAAAAGATCTCCTCAGTCACATCACCATTGTCAGGTTGCTCCACCGTAACACACAAAAAATGTTTTAGTGCTATGTTTTTTACTTTATATAGAAGGTACTTCAGTACATCCCACAATGTTTCCAGTCGCATTGAGAATTAGTTTTGTACAGTTCTACATGTTTTTTCATTGACAATCGGGCTTTTTCCTGTCAACATCTTGAGGTATTCAAACAGAACAAAATAAACCCATTAGTAGGATTTCCAAAGAATTTGTAAAGCACAAAATATTAGCGATACTCGGTATATATATAAACGTTGACGTGTGGTTCACATTCATTGACAAGAGAAAATATCGGCATTTTTGTCACTCGTAATGGTAATTTTTAAAATGTTTTAAGCCATCTTAGAAAGTTTCATTTGAGTTTATCCAATATTTCCATAGTTAAAACACTTTTGGTTTACACATTAAAAAAATGTGATTTGTTCAAAAATTGGCTGGGCATCATTCCAATTCAATCTAACAAACGTTTCGGGAAAAATTGTATCTTCTATTTTATTTAACATCCTTAAATTATTAAGGACGGGGTGATATTTTGGGATTTCGCAAGAGGATATTCGATTTTTTGGTATTGGCAGAACAGGGAGTTGAAAGACACGCACATAATAGTTGGGGATATAAAAAAAGGATTCGCTGGAGGTTTTCAAACCCTTAGGGGAGGACCCGTAATAAATTAGATACTATGGTTTTATATAGTTAAATATATTTATATGCTTTGTACAGTATGCTAACAACTATTTTTTACATAATTATTAATAATTTTATTTTTTCATAGAAGTATAAGAAAGTATATAAAAGTCACTACTGACTTTAAATTAATGACTTACGTATGTAGTTTGGAGAAAGAAATGTACATAATTTACATTCAGAATGCACCGAGGAATTTCAATCTTTTCATTCTCTTAATTTTCAATACCTCTTTTTACCGGAACGTATACGTCTGTATTGTTCTTCGCTTTCTGAGTCGTCGCAATAGCACTTTTTCTTTGGGTTTGCCGTGAAGTCTTTTTCCCAAGCGGCGAACTTGGCTTCGGTGGAGTCATTCGTGACAAACTTCTTCTTCCCTTTACCTCCACTCTTAACAAGTTTCACTTTGCCGTCAGGGCCTTTGGTGTAACTCCAGCTCTGGGACGATTCTTCGCTTGAACTACTGCTAGAATGGCTCTCGCTAGAACCGTGCTTTTTAGTCCGTCTCCGTCTGATGCCATCTTCACTGCTGGTTCTGCTGATATCTCCTTTTTTATTGACAGCTTGGGCGACTGCTTTTCCGCAACCGACGGTAATAGCATCGGTTTTCGGTTTTTTGTTTCCCTTACTCAAACTTTTTGAAGCACTCAGTGATTTAACACCATTATTATTGCTTACAGCGACGCTTTCGGCTTTTCCATTTCCAGTTGTGTATGTGTAAGTTTGAGGTTTTCCAGAACCATCATCTGTTGAACTTGAATAACTGGTGGCGCCGTCGCTGTCTGATGAACTGCTCCAAGAAAAACTTTGACCTTCGTCCTGTACACTCTTCGGTGTGGTCGGAGCCTGCGGAACCACAACGACCGGTGGGGTAACTTTGACGGGATGTTTTCCCTTTTCGCTGACAGTTTTGCTCACTTTTCCTTTGTTGTTGACAGCTGTCGCAGAGGCTATTCCGGTACCTGTGGTTTTAGCGTCAGTTTTCGGTTCGTTGTCACCGTTACTGGCGCTGGCGGAAAAACTCGTAGAAGGTTTGCCGTTCTTATTATTTTCTGCAAAACTCGTCGCTTTTCCGTTTCCTGTTGTGAATGTGTAGGTTTTAGGTTCCCCTTTGCCATCACTAACGCTGCTAGAAATACTAGTTTCACCTTTGTCGTTCGTGGAGCTACTCCATGATGTACTTTTACCGGACCCTGATGAAAAACTGTTTGACCCGCTGGGAACATTCAATCCGCCTCCGGTACCAGTTGAAGTCCAGCTGTTTAAACCTCCTTTATTTCCAGTGCTTGACCAGCTGCCGGAATTCCCAGGTCCGGACCAGCTGTCCGCTCCTTCTCCGCTGCCGAAATCGGACCAACTGTTGGCACCGGGATTTGACCAGCTGTTGGCACCGGGATTTGACCAGCTGTTGGCACCGGGATTGGACCAGCTGTTGGCACCGGGATTGGACCAGCTGTTGGCACCGGGATTGGACCAGCTGTTGGCACCGGGATTGGACCAGCTGTTGGCACCGGGATTGGACCAGCTGTTGGCGCCGTAGTTGTTCCAATTGTTCATTCCCGGATTAGACCAGGCTTGGGCGGGTCCCTCGATGGGCTTGTCGAGGAATTCCGTGTGGCATCCTGTCTCATCGCACCACGTTCTAACGTTTCCAGCCACAGATCCCACGGGACTACCATACTGCGAAGGAATAATTAGATAAATGATCATGTTCGATATTGATAAGAAAATTCTTTTTAGAGCAATGGTGGTGAATCTTTGGAGCTCAAAGTGTCAAAATTCTGAAACAAAACCAATATCAATCTCTCCTCAAAATCTCGCCATATGAAATAAGGCTAAATTGTATTTTACTTTTGATTATCAACCCGCTGACATCTCAATAATTGAGACATCAGCAGACAAAGGGTTAACTTGAGTGTCTGAGTGGTTTTTTACGTGATATTTGCAAACCTATAAAAGATATATTGTAAATCGTCTGCCTTAAGTAAAGCTCATTTGATAAAACATTGAGCTTTGAGAATAAAAATATTCTGTGTGAGTGTTTTTTAAGAGCTTTTTTGAGACTATTTTTAATATTTAAAAAATTTAAATTACATCTCAAGTGACGAACTTTATGAATATTTTAATTTCGTTTTTTTAGCCATACTGTTCAAAAACATACATAATTTAAAATGGACTCTTCCACCTAAATAATTAAAGTTTTTTTGACTAAAAATTACGTTAAAAGTTTTGACACTTTGTATAATTAATTCTACATGTTTTTTGTCATTCACGACTTGGGTTTCAACTATTGGCATCATCAGGCATTCTACCACATCGATGAAATATAACTGACACACATTAAAGAGTTTTCAGTCGGTTTTTTACCAAAGAAGCTAGTTTCAAATAAAAAAAAAACACACAAACCCTAAGGTTAGGATCCAAATAAACAACTGAATGACTTTCAATAATTTGATTTAATAATAATGACAATCTAGCCTGTGATAAATTTTATTGACGCTAAAAACAGTATTCGTCTAAACTCACTCTCGTCTACATGGAATATGTCAACATTCAAAACAGCACTGTTGAACATTGTTAATACTCTTACCATTATCCGACTGGTTCTACACTTTGGAAGAACAAACAATTCATGTCCACGATTTCTTTAAAAATTACCCAAAATATACAATTTAATGTTATCAAAGATGTCAAAATTCTCATTTCAGCCTCGTATGAACCGAAAGAAATGTACGGCTTAATACATTTCTCTTGATTAATACAGTGTTGATAAACTGACTCACGAACAACGCTGTTAGTCTGTAATCGGAGAAAGACATTGAAAATGGTTTTAAGTCTAAAATGAACAAACGTGCCAACGGATCCGAGTAATGGATAAAAGTATTTAATGATAAAAGTTTAGGGACCCATGCAACAGTCCGTGTATATACAATAATCATGTACGCAATATCGAATGATTTATGTTCAAAAATACAATACACAAGTAAAATGTGTTTAAGAAATTTATAAATGCAAAACAGCTGGTCAAACAATTCAATAAATTTTAGACATAATAAACAAGCCTTCATTATATTTTACAAGTATTTTTTTTTTGTATAAGCTTAAAATCAAATCCAAAATTTACGTTTTATTTCATCAAACAATACGTGTTTTTGGAATATTATTTTTTATTTTTGTTTGAGTGCTAAATTATTCTTGCTAAAGAGAGTGATATTATTTCAATCTCTCTTTTGAGTAAATGTACATACAGTAAGCATTGACATTTGTCAACGCGAATGAGCATATTTTTAGAACTTTAATATGTCAAAGCAGGTCAGTTTTCATGCTGATTTGTTTCCGAAATGTTGATTCATGAGTTAAGGATCTTGGAGTACAATTCAAACCAGCATTCAATAGTCACATTAGAACTACTTGCAATAAGATATTGCGAAGTTTGGCTTTGTCCTACGTAAAATACTCGCCATATATGATTATATCAAATTGTTTGTTCTATCGTGAGATACAACACATGAAGATGTTGAAAGGCGAAAGCCGTATCATTAGTTATATAAAATATGTTATCGTAAAAAGTTTTAAATTATTCAAATTTGATATTGAAATTCCACCAAGCACCTTCAATTTAAGCGATTCAATTTTTATTTTAAAATAGTAAAAAAACTTTAAATTAAGTTTTTTTCAATAACCCCGTTTAGTGTTTGGGAGTAACGTATTTTACATTGAAAATCCATAACAATTGTCAACAATTTCCATTGTTTAAGCCTTAAAACCCGTCAGTATTATTGCATACGTATGATAGAAAGCCTGAAAATGATGGAAGGGGAAACCTGCTTCGTCAGTGTCAAAATATGAGGAATCGTACAAAGTGTCAACAATGCAAATTTAAACCCGTCTATTATTGCGTCAAAAAAGTAGGGCTTAGTGAAACGGATCAAATAAATATATCTTAACCAGACTTCTTGTAAAAGATATACTAGGAGGGAAAATAGTGCACTGTAAGAAGCTTTTAAATTATAGTATATACAACAATATGTGTATATCTAATTAATCTTAAAATAAATAACCTCGGCATCTGAAAATGACATTTCTAGTTCATTTCATTACGTATTCTGTATGCATACGTGTATCTTTATGTGCGATTGTGTATATTATATATAATAGTATGTGAAGATATAACATAAATATATTGTTTGTTGTGTCTACGTGAATCGTTTTCACTGTGAATTGCTCAGCTCTGTAGCGACTTACGTCTATCAGCAATGACACAACAACTATACATAAGATATGAAAGATCTCTGATGCTAATGCGTTATTCGATTAAACGATTCACTAATTTGATACAAAAAAACACAATGTACTCTAGAAAAACCATAAAAAACCTTCTGCTTTTCATGCAGGAGTACTGTACCTGACTCGAGTCATGTGAATAAGCATTCCATTGGTTATGAAACGGACAGTCATGATTCATCTCCGATGGATCTTCTCGGATGTGATCTCTTGATCCAATCTTTTAGGAAAAGATCTTTATGTATATACCGAAAGCATATGAGCTCCTAATCAACACACAGACTTCAAATTTAAGCTCCACTCATAAAAAAAGATCCTTGCAATGGCTTACTGTAACTTTGTATTGAAGATTTCACAATGTATAGAATACAAAGATAGTTTGTTACATTTTTTTCTCAACCTAGATCAAATTTATGTAAAGTCCATATTGATTGACAACCAACGTTGTTGACGGCAGTCAACATAACAGGAATAAATATAAACATAACAAAAGCGTAGAAAAAATACAATAATCGGTTAACAGTTTACTCTGAAGGGAACAAGCGTTTACATCTAGGTTTCTAGCCACGAATAAACACATTAATAATTTCTAACTGTGACAAAAAACAGAGTTTAATAAATTGAGTTTTTTTTCTTCTATCATGATTTATGATAGAATGTCCATATTTTGCTTAACCCGTCCACTGCCGGCCTCACAAAAAAATCAACACCGAATATTTCCTAAAACAACAATTAATATGTTTTGGTGTAAATAAAACATATTATTTTAAATTGTTGAAACTTTGTAAATTTCCACATGTTTTGTCACTAACGATCTGGGTTTGTATATACAATGTGTATACATTTGATTTCATTTAGATTAACCTCCCCAATTCTCCCTTGTTATATCACCTGATGTTGAATTCCCATTGTTACCCACCAACTTGAAATAAGTAGGTATTTCTAAGTCTTAAAGTTTCCAATTGCTATTTAATGATGGTTGATTATAATTTGTTGTAGAATCCTTTATCAAAGACTCATAAACAGTATTTATCATTAATAAAACTAATTATAGGCAATTGATTTTCATTATTATTAAATCAATATTATTGAAAGCTATATCAGTTGTTTATTTGGATCCTAGCTTAAGGGTTTGGGTTTTTTCAATATAATTAATTCCCTTCGTATAAAA
This sequence comes from Himalopsyche japonica, assembly GCA_028555115.1. Classification (NCBI taxonomy): domain Eukaryota; kingdom Metazoa; phylum Arthropoda; class Insecta; order Trichoptera; family Rhyacophilidae; genus Himalopsyche; species Himalopsyche japonica. Next base: position 570,804 of record JAHFWJ010000034.1, read on the forward strand.
CCGGTGCTAGTTCTGTGTTAGTTCCGTCACATCCATGTGATAGAATTCATGAAGATGCCAAAGACGAAACCCAGGTCGTCAGTGATAAAACATGTTGAATCGCACAAAGTTTCACTAATTGAAATTTAGCCAAATAATCTAAGGTGAAATCATAATTAAATAGAAATCAAATTATTACACAAAAGGTATGGAGGTTTTCAGTATATAATTCATGTCACGGTGAAACGGGTGTCACGGTTTTTTCACCGTGTTATAATGGAGTTCTACCAAGTGAATGCCAATTCAATCAATAAATATAATTCATGTTTTACGTAAAAGAATTGTTACTATTAGTTCCCTAATGTTTTTAAGTGTCAACTTTCACAAACTGCAATCAGGAATCTCAACAGTCGAGATGTTAGTTATCAGTGGGTCAAAGTTTTATATCTGGTTGTTTTAACCCTTTGATTAGGGGGTGGGGGGGACTTTTTTGATTGTTCGGCATAAGTTTTTCGGGTGGAATATAAACACAACATAGCCCTTTATTACCTTCTTCAGTTATTAATTTTTAGTGTCTCTTCGTACGTCACTGTAGACTATGTTTGAAAAACGTTATATACTTTGCCTCATTTACATTTTGTTCGTCGAATGGGTTAGGTCTTTGAGACTATGGGAAGACGTTCGGATTCAATGAGAAATTATCAATGATAAACAGATTATAGATTTATGTTTGAATATACAATAAGTAAAGTTTTGCCCAAGTAAATAGATAGATTGGCAACGATAAATGTGGGGTTATTTAAAATCGTTCTTATTGATACATTTCCGGGACCATTTTAAATGAACAAGACATGCAGGAGCATAAGATCGGGAATCCATTGTGTAAGATTATGACAAAATTGGGTATATGAGAATTTATCGAAATAAGAAATCACTTGATGTTCTATGTTTGATTATCATAATCAACTTACCGCTATATATAAATGGCATAAAACGGTAGCTACCATAAACCAAGCCATCTTGCTTGTGATGTTTCTCTCCTTCAAGTATGTGACACCGGAGTTTCTGTAAAAAAATGGAAATATTAGATAAAATTCAAAAACACCTTGTTTCATCAAAGACGAGTGAGTTTACAAGTTCAAATACTATCAACGGTTCAGTGTTTCGCACTCACCGGTGCGTGAGTAGAGTGCTCATTGTATATGTCTCGCACGCACGGGTGCGTGAACAGCTTCGAAGTGTCAAACTGTAAGTAATACTTTTGCTGACATTGTTCAACTATATCTTTTGAGTTTTACGATGGCTAGATTTACGCATTTATGATATTGACTGAAGGTGCTTGATGGAAATTTTATATCCAAATTGGATTGCTAAAACTTTGTACGATTTCACATGCTTAAGTTAGTCAGCTCTGTTGCATCCGTGTGATAGAATGCATGAAGATGCCGAAAGGCGAAACCCGGGTCGTTAGTGACAAAACATGTGAAATCGTTTAAAGTTTTAACAATCCAAATTTACACATTGTTAGCACTTTGCATTTTATTAGCGAGAAAATCTCGTAACGGTATATATGAGCGTTGGTCCAATGACCTTTTACGTTTTCTTTGTTTCACGCCATCGGCATTTAAACGGTTAATTTTATTTTTTCCTTCGTTTTGAGATAAAATAAAGATTGAATATGGTTGCATTAAAACACCAGTTATCTGCAAAGTTTTCCCACCACAATATACTTGGTTAACGAGCAAATAGTTGTAATAAGCCAGTTGGCCACGACAACTTTTTTATTCATGTCGATGTATTAAGCCTTTGGTTGCCGAAAGCCGATGAATCGGTTCTCGCCAAATATCGGAAAAATGACAGATTCGTCGGCTAACATCGTCACATAAATAATACGTCTGGCATATTTTAAGCAATCTGTAGTATATTGTTTCAGGGGTATACAATATGTCACACCGAAACAATATATACTAAATAATGGTATAAGTGCTTATAAACAATGTTATATTTGCACTTTTTATACCAGAGGTGCAACATTTTTTGCAATATTTTGCCAATATGCTCGACGACCAAAAGTGTAAATCAATGTGTAAATACTTGATAAGTAGATTATTTATTAACTATGTAACATAAGATAAAATTAATTTAAAAAAATGTAATTTTTGGATGCTATTTATGAACACTTAATAATCCAAGTGAAAATACTATAACAAATTAATATGCCTCATATTAAAAAGGGATATGGCAAAAAAATGTTGTGACTTTTTTTTGTTTAGTAAAATACGAAATTAGATTTATGACCCAGTGGTCAACATTGTTGACTTGCGTGACAAATCGCGCAAGCTCCAACCTCAGTATGAACAATGTTCAATTCAAAATTGATATTGAAATTCCATCAAGCACTTTCAGCTGATATCATAAATTATTTAATTCACTCATCAAACTGTTAGCTAACAATTATCGATTAATAAAAAATCGTTAAATTTTATTGCAATACGGTGGAAAAATAGCAATGTATTTTAGTTCTACAAAAATTTTGTTTCTACAAAATTTGTAGAACTAAAATACATCGCTATTTTTTCACCGTGTTATAATGGAGTTCTACCAAGTGAATGCCAATTCAATCAATACATTTTATTACGTATTTTAGACCAATAAAATTTACAAGGTATATAGTTAATAACTATGTCTCGATTGATAGTTCTGATGAGGGCGTAAGCCGAAATAGCTATCAAGTATGTATGTATCTTATAAGTTTTGTTGATCTCAATTGCGTTGCTATTTTTCAATTGCTTAATTTATAATATGATATCGACTGAAGGTGCTTGATGGAATTTTCACGATAAATAATGATTGTAAAAACAATTTAATGTCACAATGCTTGCCTCGGATTCCTTGCAGGTCTTCGATCTTCAGTGACGACCACAAGTGTATTTGCTGTTTGATAGTGGGTGTTTCCCACAAATATTCACGAAAAATCCAATACTGGATGCAATACTTTGGTATCAACTTTTAACTTGAAAATAATGTTATTTTTGCAAAGGTAAAATAACAACTGGGCACCGTTCGACTATTGCACACTTGTTTATATAGATGTTCATTAATTCACTTCTTTTTTCTTTGAACAAACATTGCAGGCAACTGAATGATAATTGTATCGATTCAAATGCTTCTGAGAAAACAAATGACACACGAAGGCCTCAACGTAAAAGCGATAAGTCCACGATATATCAATTTCAAACAATATACATGTATGTATTAAAAAATAACATTTTACACAGACAAAATAACTTTTAATAACAACAAAAGGACACACAATCGACTGAATAACTTTAATTCTCTTAAACTTTTTTAATAAACAAAATCACCTGCACTTAAATACTTAATGGAACAACATGTATTAACACCTGGCATTTTAATGGTAGTCAAACAGGATGAGAAGAAATGGTCTCATTTTTTTTAATTACTCATTCCCTGCTGAGCCATTTAAAGGACCTTTCAACACCTAGACTTCAAAAATTTATTGAATAATGTTGGTTTGAAATAATCTTATCAGGACAAATCAAACGATGCATTAAATCAAAATTTAGCGACTACAAGAAAGTTTTAACCACTGTTAATTCATATGTTTTTGGGTATCAACTATCAACACAGAAAAATCAGCCGTCTCAACGTTAGCATTAGATTTTCTTGTTTTCTTTCTTGATTGTATTCTACCGGTTGATAATGCTCGCAATGAGCGAAACCGGTCTTGATCAAAAAATTTATTGTGGAAATAAGTATTAAAAGTGTGTTTTTATTATTTAAAATACCATGCCTTTCCATCAAGAAGTGATAGATGACACATTAAAAGTGATTTATCAACAAAACTGACACGTTGCGTCTATGTAATATATGTCTTGAAGATGCCGGCAGATGAAAACCATGTCGTTAGTGACAAAACATGATCGTACAAGTTTCAATATTTAAATGTAAATGCCAAAAAGTATTTCTTATTGTAGTGATAACAGTTAAATAATAATATTTTAAGAAAAAAATTAAGAACTCTTTTAGATAATAGATTGAGTTAGAAATTGCTGTATGTGTACAAATATAATAAAACATCAAAGTATGACGTTTCTCAATATATCTTTAAGATTTTGAATAGTATTTCTTTCGACTCATTCCAGGCCAAAATGAGAATTCTGCCATCCTTAATGACATATGTTACGGATATTTTTTTAAGTATTAGTAAACATGAACTGTTTGTTCGTCTAAAGTGTAGAACTTGTATTGAAAGAAAGTGTATTGCTTCGGATGTCAACATATTCCACGTGAACGTGAGTGAGTTCAACGAATACTATTTTTTTGACGTATTAAAGAAGATTTTACACGAGTCGACTTTCTTGCCATCCTTGTTTTGTTAGTTATTTCTTTAATTTCCAACATATAATGTTGTAATATTTTGACATTACAAAAGCAATAATCTTCTAATTTGTATTTTTTTGTGACGTGTATTTATCAAATAAATAAATGAATTACAACAAATGCTTCAAATTGGACGTGTCTGTTTTTTATTTTTTTATTTTAGATCCCTTCTATTAGATAGATATTGTTTGGTTAGGGAAATGATAATCTAGCTGTCAACGGATCCCAGCGTAATTCAACAACAACACATGACGTATATTATAGACTCATATTTTAGTTCTGGAGAAAATGTAATGTGTACGAGTAAACACGGTGATAATAACGTCTGACAATTTTCAATAGACGCCACAAAGAAAATTTGTTCCAGAGCATGCATGACCGACAAGTTCTATGCGAATATGCCATGAATAATGGAAATAATCAGGGCTGTGAAATCGGAGATGGAGCCGTGATTACGAGCGAATCCGACTGCTTTTCCGATAAGAATATTTTGAAAAATATCTCAATGAACAATTTGCAGGTCATTTGAAGGTCAGTTCTGTTGCATCCGTGTGATAGAATGCCTGAAGATGCCGAAAGGCGAAACCCGGGTTGTTAGTGACAAAACGTGTACAAATTTGAACAATTTGCAGTCTATAAGACATATCTACAATTGAGAAGAAGGTTATAAAAAATATTAATCACTCACAAAAAGACTTTTTATAAATAATTTCCTCGATATGCCAACAAGTCAGCGAGGATAAAAGGTAGACCGAATTGCAAAGCTCTTCTCTTTCTAGATGTCCTAAAAGAAATCCCAATGTACGATAAAAAGCCAGTCCCATGTTTTTCAAAGACTGAACTGAAAGAACTGAAAAACGCAGAAACTGATGAATACAAACAGAGCTGCAATTGTTAAAAAAACACTCATTCCGTTGTCATCGTTAAACGATGCTCCTCTATACAGCAATAACTCCACTACTCCATTGTGGACTTATTCCCATCAGAAACATTTAAAGAAACATGACAGATTGTTCAAAATAAATCATTACGACAAATTTGTAATACCCCATGGTACGTGCGCAATTCGCTGCTAGAAAGATACTTGAAAGTCCCTATATTTCGAGAATTCGAGCGTCAGGATTTTTAAATATTTCACAGCGATATGGGAAAACTTTATTATACTACGATTTCTTATGTACATGATTATGATGATACAGTACCGAGTAATCGTTTAAGGCCGAGAACCTTACAACAGACAAATCTTAATCTCAACATGGACAACCACAGCATCTGAAAATGACGTTCCTAACGTATTGTATAATATATGCAAACGTTTATCTGTCTATATGTGTTTGAATGCATATATATGGGTGTGAAGGTATAGAATGTGGGATATAAATTTAAATTTAATACTTGTACTGTCCACATGAACAGGATTCGTTATGGATAGCTCAGCTCTGCAGCGATTAACGTCTGTCAATATCGCCACAACAATTATACAACCTAATATACATAAAAGATAAAGAAGAATTGAAGAGTTCTGATGCTAGCGCTTCATATATCTTAACGCTACATCGATTTGATATTTTTTAAAAATGATTGCATCGTAGGAACTATTTAAAATGAACATGGCATGCATGAAAAAATTCCATTGTTGTCAAAAATGTTAACCATTTTTGATACAGTGAAACCTCGATTCCACGTTTTTCGAGGGAGTTAATTGAATCATATTTATTAAAATAATCAAATAGTGTTTTAAATGTCTACTTGTGAAATTGTTTATTAAAGAAAATCTAAGGACATTTGAGTGAACTATATATAAAATAGTTAATTTCTTCGGTTTATATATACGATTTAGTGTGCTCAAACTAACAAATTGTATTGGATAGAAAGATTTTCAATCGGTATAATATATGAGACGTGACCGTAATATTTCGAAGATATATCGGTAAACTGTTAATGAGGGACTTTTTAACATTATTCTTATGAGTGTTTGACGGGACTAAAAAAAATTATCGATCCATCCAGGATAACGCATTGCGCTTGAAAGTATTTTGTTGATCGGGGTTCCATTGCACTGATTTTAGACGTTAATGTTACCCATTTTCAAATGTCAATTAACGTCAAACGACATGTAAATAAAAAAAAAACTCATGTCAATAGCTTGTATCTACTTTTTTGTTAAAAATGTTACATTTTGTATATGTGCGTACATAGCATTTTAAAACCACATTGCCTTGACAGTTGATTTGATTAATTACCTTCTTTGTTTAACTTGCACATGACTTAAAATATATTTATTGCTAGTTATTTACATTTGAAATGTGTCAATTGTTTATTTTGTTTGCCTTTCAATGATTAATTTCGCAAATTAGTCTTGCAAACGGTTGCATAATTTGACAATATATATATAATTATTCAATGTCGAGAAAAAAAAAATACAATTCAACGTTTTAAACATTCAAAAAAATATTTTCATCATAACATAATGTCCCATATATATATATACATTTCCATATACATATTTTACCATAAAGCAAAAAGAACTACCACCAATATTATATTATAGTATTTCCTAAACTATACAAAAATATTGATTTATAAAAATGTATCGTAAAAGATGTCATTTGTATTATTATTCACTGCTTTTCGTTCATACTAGATGGCATTGTTTTTATAATTTTAATGAATTAATCAGTATGAAAATGTTGATATATTCAACTTTTTGAAGGATATTTAAACATAGTTTTTTTTTATTAGATGGTCGCCGACATGTTACAGTTGTTGACAGAAGACACTGAACAATCGTCAAAATTATTATTAAAAGTCAATACTACAATAATTCTTGGAAAATAATTAATGATTACAATATATTTCACTCTCCTCTTAAATAATGCAAAATACATGCAGATAAGCCCCATCTCTTTGTAGATAAATTATTATCATTAAAATATATGCGGTTTTCTTGGAATCTTTCATCCGTTCTTATATATCAGGGCTCTCATAAATCGATAAAAAACGCGACTCGGAAATTAATCGACAACACCACTCCATTTTAAAACAAAAGTTTAATTTTGTCTGCAAAGTTCAAAATTTAATTATTTTGGAAATCAGATAACATTGCCAGCACGTCTATATAGCTAAAAACTTTTAAAGTTTACAGTTTAAAAAATACAAAATATTTTGTTTCTTTTTCTCGTCAAGACTTTGCTGATGGAATATATGAATCATAAAGATTTTTTGATAACCATGGAAGAATTCTAAAAAGGTTTAATTTTGTCAGGTTTTTTAATACCTTTCCTATTTATGTGCATTAAATTAAAGATCGACCAAGATCTTTTTCAAAATCGTCCAATCGTAAAGAAGTCGTAGACATTTATTTATCATACACCAACTGCGACTCTCCCGCAATTCGACTCTACAGCCCTGATATAAAGTAACGATATCCTTAAAATTATGTTTTTATTTAAATCATACTTATTATCTCTAATTGGTTTCAAGAATGACACTAATTAGTTATGCCAGTAAACAGATTTGCAATATTATTTTTGATTTTTTTTTTTCATAAGTTTTCTCTAAACAAAAAGGGAGCGGCATCTATTTGAATCTTTTGAATTTGAAACAATCAAAACAGATATATAATTGATGGGTCCTTGAAAAAAAAAAGGAAAAAATGATGTCATTGTTAGTATAACCCACTGACACTCATAGATGACTCTTATAGATGACACTTATAAAATATAAAAGTGCTAAATGTCAACGTTCTTATGTTCAAGTTAATTTCTGTGCTTATCTACAAATATGTACACCCAGTCCTTTTTTTACGCGAATTCGATTATACGCGATTTTTTTGGACGGCAGCGCTACATTTTTTTACGCGCTTCAATCGTTTTTACGCATTTTTTTCCCCAAATTTGTTTTGTGAAGAAGACATTTATATACGATGCTAGGCATGTACGTTTCATTATTTTTTTCTTTAAATTCTTGTGAAGCATTCCATTTTTTGAAATACTCATACAATTGTCAAATGTTGACAAGTGTATCGGATATTATGCGTATTTAGGTTTAAGGGTGTGTAAAGAAATATAATTCAATTGCTTGAAATCATTTTTTTACGCGCCTTTTTCTGGAACCAATGTATCGCGTAAAAAATTTTCTTATTGCTCGGGTTTTGCATTTTGGCATCTTTAGGTATTCTATCACACGTATAAAATACATACAGTTAATAATTTTTTAATGGAAGGTTTTTATAATAAACAATAATCAACCAAGAACTATTTAAATGCAATTAAGTAATCCGATAATTATAGACACAACTTATGATATAAACTGAAGATGCTTGATGGAATTTCAATATTAAATTTGAATTGTTACAACTTTGTACGATTACACATGTTTTGTCACTAACGATCCGTGTTTCGCCTTTCGGCATCTTCGGACATTCTATCACACGGATGCAACAGAACTGACTGAAGATGCCGAAAGGCGAAACCCGGGTCATTAGTGACATAACATGTGGAATCGTACAAAGTTGTAACAATTCAAATTATAGACGCATATTTATTCAAAATTGGTGAATTAAAATTTCTGGTTTCATATTGTAAAACTTTGAATTCCAAAGTTTCAAACGATTCAAATTTCATCACTGGCACTTTCAGTCGATATTGGAAATTAAATAGTCGGTCACTTGTCACAAGTGCGCAGTATGGATAAAGTTTTAATTTTACATATAATGTTCTCATCAAAAGACATGTAAAACACTTGTCAACAACATGAATTGAAATAATTCGAAAAATAGTCGTCACAAGATGTCGGTAAGTCAATCTAAGTTCTGAGAAATGTTATTTACCATTGCTAATCAATAATTGTTTACCTACGACATTGTGAACGAGCCATTTGTTGATCAAACTTAAGAACATTGCTACCGCCCAGCTCTACAAACATTAATTTGATGCCATACATAATTATTGTCAATCATGAACAATCCCATCGAATCACTTAACCAGTACTAAAGTATTATAATGGGTTTTAGTTTATAGGTTACTATTTTCAAATTTCAGTTTGATTTATTACTGTTTTTTGAAAAACATGAACTTATCGCTTGCTTTAGCAAATAATGAATGAGTATTTCAAAATATAACTCAATAGTATTGACTGATCGATATCGACTGAAGGTGCTTGATGGAGCTTCAATATCAAATTTGAACTGTTACAACTTTGTACGATTCCACACGTTTTGTCACTAACTACCCGGGTTTCGCCTTTCTCGGGCATTATATCACACGGATGCAACATAACTGACACAAAATAAACAGTTAGCATCGTCTATATACCGATGTTATTGATTACAGGAAAATACATACCCCAAGGCAAGCAGTAAATACAAATCAAATTAAATTACAGCTAAAACAAATAAATAATATGAACCTGTCTTAAGAATGGTCTGAGAAGCGGCGATTGTTTTATGTATCGACATCTTCAGGCATTCTATCTAGAAAGAATTTCAAATTCAAAATTTGATTGCTGAACGTATTAACGACCCCTCATGTTTTGTCATTAACGAGCCGGGCTCCGCCATTCGACATCTTCACGCATTATCTCTAGAAAAAATATCAAATTTTAATTGCTGAGCGTTTTTACGGCCTCGCATGCTTTGTCATTTACGAACCGGGTTTCGCCATTCGACATCTTCAGGCATTCTTTCTACAAAAAATTTCAATATCGAATTGTAATCGGTGTTTATTTTGACCGTGCTATATGGATTGGTGAGTAATAATTGAATTCATTATGTAAAACAATGACAAATAATATTGTTTCCACGTCATTTATTTACGCAAGTGATTTTGAATGGTGACACAGTCGTTTTGTTACTTAACTCTCACATACGTTTGAACATACTTGTTTATTTTTAAACAGCAAAATAATGATAAAATTGTATCGGGCAACATTTCGCGAAAGTGCCTAATTTTGAAAAACGTTTAACTGTACACGCTAATGACTTGCTGACGTGTCACAAATTTAGACAGTTTCTTTGGCTAGAATTGTTTTTTTTTTAAATTTATTTTCTTTATTTTACCATCGATAAACACTTAATTAAATTTTTCTTTGCATCAACACCTTGCTTGTATAAAAAATGTAAAGTTCCACAAACATTTAACCGGTCAGACGCCACGCACGTGCATGAAAAATCCATGGAATTTTTTCGGCGTTTAAAGGGTTAAATCATTTTTTATTTCCAAGGCATGCGGCACGTGACATTCAAATATTGAAAAAAAAAATTTTTTTGGCACCTAGACACAAAAAAGTTGTCATCTATGAACTAGAGTGTTAATTAATTTATAAAAATATTTACTGATTTCAGTTTATTGAAACAGTGACGTCTGTTGAAAATATTTAAAATCTTAATAAATAGTAACACAGATGGTTTGAAACCACGATAATTGATTATTTAAAAAAAATGTTTTCCCTGAAGCGAGTTATCACAAAACGAAAATTTAAATTTTTGACATTAGCTACGATGAATACAACCGCCAAATTTCTCCAAATCACCAAAATACTGACCTTTTGTCGGACATTTCCGTTCTCTTGCTTTGAAGGATATTGTCTTAAATGAAGCGCCAAACTACAAAGAAAAAACTTAGTGCTTAGAACTATTTCCACAATTTTATAGTTAAAAGATCAGGACGTGTTTAGCTCATTAAGAGCATTATCAATATGATTTAAAATTTTATTTCGCTTTAAATATATTACCTTTCCACCAAGTGACACTTAACACCAATGGCTAACCAACATTTATTGACCAATTTAAAATTGTAAAACTTAAATCAACAATTACAGCTAAATTTGAATTGTTAAAAATTTATTTGAATCCAAATGTTTTGTCAAAACGACTCGGGTTTAAATTTTTGGCATCTTCAGGCATTTTTACATATATCTGTCGAAATAAATTTTGATGAAGCCTGAAGATGACGAAAGGCGAAACCTGAGTCGTTAGTGACAAAACATGTGGAATCGTACAAAGTTCCAACAATTCAAATTTGATATTGAAATTCCATCAAGCGTCTTGGGCCGACATCGTAAATTAATTACAATCAAGGTAAAAGGACTTTTGTTTCACTGCATCTTGGCTGATGACTTAAATTAGTGCAAAGACAATGTATGAACATTCCTTAAGAATGTAATAAGCAGCCTGAATCAAATTGCTTATTTAAATGTTGCTCTGTTGACGTCATCACAGCTGAATCATCACTGAACACTGGAAGGTCAATTTTTATTTATATTAATAACATTCCAATGTCTTTGACTTCCAATTTCTTAACGAATGATTGCAGTTAATTGATAGACTTCTGAAAATATAAAATTTTTAACAGTGTCAAAACTTTTGGGTTCAAGCTAATTTTTGTGTCGATGCTTTTGTTTTTGCTGTGGAGTTATGTACCGTCACTTTCTTTATACAATGATTAAATAAACATACAGTAATAAACAAAAACCTAATTAACTTCTTTATTGTATACAAAAAATTTCAGAAATTGTATTTTTGTCAATATATTTCTCCTACCATCATTGGGTACAGTCTTTCATTGATTTGGAACGACTGGCACTTTTTTTTATCTCTATATGTTTTTTTCAAGAATAAGGATTGATAAAATAAAAACGATTCCTGAATGTTGCCAAAGTGCTCTCAAATGTAACATTTATGATAAAGTCCCTGGTTTTAAACTTTATTTTGGTAGTGATTTCGAGATTATTTGTATAGTGTTAGATGATGACATTAATTCATATTTATTTATGTATGTTATTGTTGTCATTTGATGCAGCACCTCCAAATAAACAATTATGTAAATGATACAAATTATAGCATATTCATTTTATATGACTCCAAAAACAGAGTTAAAAATAAAATATCCTAAAACGGTCAAAGGTTCATAGAGAAATGATATTTGTTATTAAATATATATATATATGTATTTTTTTTGTTGTTAAATATAACATTTATTGTGTTATTTGTTTATTTGTCAAACTTCATAATATATTAGGAAATTTTCTGGTCCCCTTTAATTATTGGCTTAGTGTTTTCCATGGCACCCACCCTTTTTTTCATGCGATCCTTTCTTCTCGTGGGAACCTTTCTTTTCGTGGGAGCCCTTTTTACCTTTGCAGCCTCCTTTCTTTTCGTGAGAGCCTTTACTCCAAGCATTACTGTCGCTATTACTCCAGGCGTTCGAGGCACTGCTCGCTTCAGAAGAACTGGCAGAAGAAGACGAACTTGCAGCGCTGGAACTGGCTGAGGATTCGTCATCTGATTCGGAAGATGAGTTAGATGAGCTGGATGAACTTGAAGATGATTCCGAATCGTCATCATCGTCGTTGCTTCCTGCAAAGGAGTTGGCCAAACTGTTTGCGAATGACCCACTTGAACTTGAATCACTGCTGGCACCCGATGAAACGCCTCCTGCTGAACTGTTGACTATAGTGTGGCACTCTCCGTTTTCATCAACCCACGTCTTCACAAACGAAGAAGCATCGCCAGCGCTCGATCCAGATCCACTTTCTGTTTCACTGTTGCTGTTAGAATTTGAATTGCTCCAAGCGTTTGAGTCGAACTTGTTCCAATTGTTGTTGTTGTTTTTATTCCAACTATTGCTATTTGAATTGCTCCAGCTGTTGCTTTCGCTTGAATCAGATTCTTCGTCGTTTTCGTCGTCAGCATTCGAGCTACTGCTGGAACTAGAAGAAGAACTTGAAGCGCTATCTGATGCGCTAGAAGCACTACTTGAATCACTAGAAGATGAACTAGATGAAGCACTATTTGATGCGCTGGATGCACTGCTATCATCGCTAAAAGAGGCACTGCTAGAACCACTATAAGATGAACTACTTGCATCACTAGAAGATGCACTACTAGAACCACTAGAAGATGAACTACTTATATCACTAGAAGATGCACTACTGGAACCACTAGCAGATGAACAACTTGCATCACTGGAAGAGGCACTACTGGAACCACTTGAAGAAGCACTGCTTGCATCACTAGAAGATGCACTACTGGAACCGCTGGAAGAGGCACTGTTTGCATCACTAGAAGAAGCACTGCTGGAACCACTGGAAGAAGAAGCACTGCTTGCATCACTGGAAGATGAACTAGATGACGCGCTCTTCGATCCACTAGATGAACTGCTTTTGTCGTCACTGGCTGAGCTACCTGATGATGAATTACTGGACGAGTCGCTGCTTTCACTTCCATCGTCACTTTTTGAATGACTCGATGAACCATCGCCATTCATAGCATCTCCGCTAGCGTGACCCTTACCATGGGTGTAAGTGTGAGTTTCTGGCGCTTTGCCACCTCCGCTGTGGCTGTCGGAATAACTAACGTCACCATCACTGTCGGAGCTCCAAGATGTACTGTAGGACTCGCCGTCTCCTCCGTCGGAACTAGACGATGAACTGCTGCTGCTGCTGCTTGAGGAGCTGCTGAAGGAATGCGAGGATTTCTTAGTTGACGGTTTTTGTGTTGTAGGCTTAACAGTAGTTGCTTCTGTACATTTCTCGGTCGTGACAGGTACCGGAGTAGTCGACGGGGCGCAAGTGGTTGTGGGTGTTGGCGCTGGTGTGGTACTCGTGGTCGAATCGCACTCGGTCGTAGTGGTCGGCGTCGTGGTTGACTCACACGGCGTTGTTGTTTCTGGTTCTTCGGTAGTAGTTGAAGCACATTCCGTGGTGGTTTCTGGAGTTGTTCTTCTCTTGGTCGTTGTTTCTGGCTCTTCAGTACATTCTGTGGTAGTTTCCGGCTCTTCTGTACATTCTGTGGTAGTTTTTGGCGCTTCTGTGGTTGTTCTTCGTCTGGTTGTAGTGTCCGGAGCTTCTGTAGTAGTCCTTCTCTTGGTCGTAGTTTCCGGCTCTTCGGTACATTCTGTGGTAGTTTCTGGCGCTTCTGTGGTTGTCCTTCGTCTTGTTGTAGTTTCCGGAGCTTCTGTTGTTGTTCTTCGTCTAGTTGTAGTTTCCGGCTCTTCAGTACATTCCGTGGTAGTTTCTGGCGCTTCTGTGGTTGTCCTCCGTCTAGTTGTAGTTTCCGGAGCCTCTGTTGTTGTCCTTCTCTTGGTAGTTGTTTCGGGCTCTTCAGTACATTCCGTTGTAGTTTCTGGCACTTCTGTAGTGGTCTTTTGCGTCGTCAACGGTTCAGTTGTTGTCTCTATAATGTGTTCATGAGAGTGACTTTCGGAAGACGACGAAGTGGACCAGCTGTAAATTCTCCTGTGGTGGTGTTTACCGTGCCGATGTTTGCCGTGATGCCCGTGCTTGTGGTGATGCAGGTGGAAAACGTCTTCGTCAGAAAACGAGTCGCTGCTCGAATCGCTGGATGAACTGGAGCTGCTGTCTGTTTTCAGAAGCGAGAGCAGTTTCATGAAGCGAATCTTCCAGAAAGTTCCTCTTTTCAGAAGCTTTCCATGATGAATTAACCCTCGGTGCCATTTCATGTTTGAAGTGATATCAATATCATCTAATTCATCAGACACAATATTATTCGATTCAGTATCCAGGTCTTCAATGATTTCGCCATTGCGGACCACCTTCTTCTTGATATGCATCTTCTTTCTGCGAATACCATTTCCATGTCCACGCCCAACTCTGCCTCTTAGCCTTTTGCTGCCATGAAGCTCCGAGCTATGGCTGCTTGAAATGGATATCTTAATCCTTTCCACGACATCAGGACCTGTGTGCTGGATGGTATGCGTGTGGAACTTCGACTTTTTATGGTGATGGGACAGACCATCATGACCGAAATGGTCATCAATACCATGAAGATGATCATCGTAATCGTCTACGCCATTAATACCTTCGTTAACATCGAAAGCATCATAATCGTGTATATGTCCACTGATTTTTGTGTGCTTTTTGTGTACATCGGTTATTCCTTCTAAAATACTGGTGTCGATACCTTCGTCCGTTTCCAAGTGGTGTAAGCCAATGTGTGCGTGGCCACCATGGCTATGTCTTTCGTGGCTACTCGATGATTTAATTTTTATTCGTTCAATAATATTCGGTCCTGTTTCTATTGTAGTTGTTTTTTTCACGTGTGTTCCTCCACCATGAATGTGAAGATCATCGTAATCGTCTCCAAGAACGTGGACGAGTCCATCTCCGACGTGGTGGTGATGGTGGTGATGCACTCCGTGTTCGTCGATGTCATCAGGTTCTGTGATAACAATATGCGGTATGATATCAGTGCCACTCACTGAATGGTGTCCGTGGTGATCTTCAGATGAAGATCCTAAAGCTACACTGTGACTTCCTGCAGAGGCGTGACTACCAGTGTGACCGGATCCTGCGTGGGATTCGGCATGGCTTTCAGAAACAGATCCAGAACTTCCACTATGACTTGCAGCTCCCGCATGACTTTCACCGTGTCCAGATGAGGCATGGCTTCCAGCGTGACTCTCAGCATGACTTTCATCGTGTCCAAATGAGGCATGACTTCCAGCGTGACTTTCAGCATGACTTTCACCGTGTCCAGATGAGGCATGGCTTCCAGCGTGACTCTCAGCATGACTTTCACCGTGTCCAGATGAGGCATGACTTCCAGCGTGACTTTCAGCATGACTTTCACCGTGTCCAGATGATGCATGGCTTCCAGCGTGACTTTCAGCATGACTTTCACCGTGTCCAGAAGAGGCATGGCTTCCGGCGTGACTCTCAGCATGACTTTCACCGTGTCCAGAAGAGGCATGGCTTCCGGCGTGACTCTCAGCAAGACTTTCACCATGTACAGATGAAGTATGGCTTCCAGCGTGACTAGCAGCATGACTTTCACCGTGTCCAGCCGAACCATGGCTTCCAGCGTGACTGGCAGCATGACTATCGGAAGTCACTCCTGAAACTGCGCTGTGACTTCCTGCTGTTGCATGACTTCCGTGTGGAATCTCATGGTGAGCCCCACCGCATGCAACCGGCACAGCATTGTTCGAGTGCTACAAACAACAACAAAAAACTGTGTATTAAAATTTAAAATCAAACAAGGCTGTCAGTTCGGATTCGCGAAGTCGCAGTGTTGCGAAAATATTCTTGTATAAGATAAAAAGCCTAAAAATACTGAAAGTCAAATCTCCTGTTATAGGTGACAACATATATAGAAGTGACCATAGTTAAATATACTTAAATTTCATAGTTGAAATTCAACCAAGAATTCCATCTTTATTATGCAATATATACATTTTAAATAATAAAAACACATTTTTAGTATTTATTTCTACACTATAATATTTGATCAGGACCGGTTTCGCTCATCACGAGAATTATCAACTGAACCGGTCCTGATCAAAAAATATAGTATTATAATATAGTTGTAATATATAAGTACAAAAAATGTGTTTTTAGTTTTTAAAATATCAGTTGATAATGCTCGCAGTGAGCGAAACTGGTCCTGATCAAAAATATATTGTGGAAATAAGTACTAAAAATGTGTTTTTATTATTTAAAATATCGTGTCTTTCCATCATCAAGAAGTGACAGTTAACATCTTAAAAGTAATATATATTTGTTCGATTTAGTCGTATTGTGAATATTGCATGTGTGTTTTTTTGGCTTAGGGTAGTGATGGTAAATCTTTTATGAAATATCCAGAGAATTTATCGCATTGATCAGTGGGGCGATTTAAAAGATCGTTTTGATTTCAATATACCGTTCTCTTCGCCATTTTCTCGATTCATTTGTTTTTTTTTTACAATACCAGACATGTCTCTGGGCAGTGTTTTTACAAAGCTATTTTTCAAATTAGCATCGTTACACATGGCTTTTGTTTAAGCCTAAATTAAAAGAAAAAGTATAACACCTGGACAAATGGATTAGTAATATCGTGCATTCAACAGAACACAGCACTTATTGTAAATGGGCAAATATTTAACATGTCTGTTATAAGCTATGTTTGTCATTAGTTAACAATTCAATTAAGCATTAATTTATTCCTTTTCAAATAATGTATTGTGGTGAATTCACTTAGGAATAAATTATATTCGTATCATAAATTTATATTAGATTAATCTGGTCACTATGAAAGTTTTTTATTATCCGAAATTGGCACCACAATGTTTCATATAAAAACAAACTACCAAAGAAAAAACTTCGTTCGGTATATTCTCTTCTATTCAGTATCTCTTCTGTCTAAGCTATTTTTGTAACAAAAGATATGGAGTGACTTTTATAAATACATAGATATATATGTCGGCGGATGCCGGATAGCGAAACCCGGGTCATAAGTAACAAAATATTAGGAACCGTACAAAGTTTCAACAAATAAAATTTGATATTGACATTCTATCAAGTACCTTCAGTCGATATCATACATAACAACATTCCTTAGGTGATTTTAATTTAAATTTATTTTAAAAATGATAATTATTCCTGTGTTGGCGTTTGCGTGCCTGCACGCCGTGGCATATAAGCGCGTAACCAATCAATCACATTATCTAGTAACTTTTGAATATTTTTAAACAATTGTATGAAGATAATCCCAACACCAAGTAAATAACCGTTAATACTGTGGATGTAGTGTTATAGCGTTAAAAATTAAGTGTCTTTCAATAACGAGGATTGAAATGTGTTAGAGTATTAGCCTTTAGCAAGCATGTTGTCAAAGTAACTGTCAAATTTGCTGTCAATTACTTAATAGACTACGGTAAATCACTATGGAAAGTTAAAACGTTGAATAACATGTGACAATTATCAATTTTGGACGGACATTCATCACGAATAATTTGAGGGCCATTGAAATCGTAAGATTTTGACTTCTTCTTTTGGAGCTATTAAATCGTAAGTCTTTGCAAATACGCCATTAACACGTGCCACCCTCAAAGTCAACATAACAAACGCTATCCAACAAATTCAGCGCGATTCATACGACAAAAGTCATTGAAAATTGAACCTTCCAAATAAGTGCCACTGACAAAACCGCTGCAGGCATTTGCTCGATATTGTATTTCACATTTAACATCATAAAATATACTTTTATATATAACAAAAATTGAGTGTATATCTCACACACAACTTGTTTTATTAACATTCCAACAAAAAAACTGTTCTCTGACATAGGTGTTACCGATTGACTTGAATGATTAGAAATTCAATTTAGCATTATGATTTACAACGTCAGATGCTCTCACAAACTAACACAAACAGTTCGGTCAATGAAAAAGGTTATAGTACGAATGAAGTGAATGCGAATGACCTTTTTTATTGACATGATCCATATGCGCAAGGTTTCTTTACCTTTTCTATATATAACCAAATGGCTATTTCCATACGCCCAATAATTACCATGTCACAAGGAGTGAATATAAAATGTAACTATATATATGTAATTAATAAACAATGAATATCCCATTTAACTCTAATCTTGCTAAAACACGTAAGGTATACTCCAGCAGCAAACATTTGTTCAATTAATTCAGCACTTTTAAGATTTTACTGTCACTTCTTGGTGGAAAGTCATTGTGCTTAAGTGCAGTAGGTGATCGGTTAACGAGCATGATCGCTCGCTATCAGAATTGTTCGTTAACCAAACATCGACCACGTCGATTGGTTTTAGAGATATAATAAGTGAATTGTAAAGACTGTTTTAAAGTGTTAACGATCATTTCTTGGTAGAAGAGTCCGTGCGCTTAAATACAGTGGGTGATCTGTTAACGAACATAATCTTTACCGACTGGACTGTAGACTACGCTCGCTATCTGACTTGCTCGTTAGCCGAGTATCGATCACGTCGATGATCAACAAAATTGAACGTAAACCGAAATATCTATCAACAATATAATAATTTGTGTACAACCAAAACACATTGCTATTTTTTCACCGTCACTAAAAATGTATCAGTATTATAATATTTAAAAGATCGTTTTATCTCGTTATCCGAATATGTGTTCGTTAACCGATCAACCGAGTTTTACAGATAAAACTTATTAATTTTTTATCTGAATACTTGTACGTTGTAATAAAAATATTTACCATGCTATTGTGAGTTTTCAAATTTGTTTGCAGACCGAACTGTTCGTTAACCGATCATTATTATATTACAAATAGAATTAATAGATATGTGATTAGAAACATCATTTAAGCTCGATTTCGGAATACGTGCTCGTTATCCGAACCCAAACAAATTTTTCGATAGTGTTCGTTGTCCGAATTGCTCGCAGTCCGAACTGTTCGTCAACCTATTGCGATCACCCAATCTACTATTTGATAATGCTCGTGATGAGCAAAACTGACCCAGATCTTGATAACAAAAAAAAATACAGAAGTAGTACTAAGTAATATGTTTTGTTATTTTAATTTAAAAATGTACTATTCAACAAACACATTATATTCGACCGTCTTCACAGCTGAGACGTAAGTATGGCACTCAGTAGGTTAATTATCAGGAGGGTTTTACATGACATTAAAATTTTTAGCTAATTTTTGTTCTCTGTTTTTAATATCTGATTGATAATCCTCTCTTTTACATAACACTAAAGTTAATTATTTCATTTTAATTGATTAAAAATCAATTGACCAGAAAATCTTTTTCCTATTTTCGACGCAACAATAAGCTTGTGTTCAAAAGACAATATCAGCATCTGATAGATTAACAAAACTGCCTATACCATTGGTTCTTAACTGGGGGCGTGGAAGGAGCCTCTAACGGTTAGATGGATTTGACTTTGAACACTCCCCTTCCCTTACTTTCTAATACAATACGTTTCGAAATAAATGTATTTTTCCAATGAATCATATCGACTGAAGGTGCTTGATGGAATTTCAAAATACAATTTGAATGTATTGATTGAATTGAATTGGCACTTACTTGGTAGAACTCCATTAAAACAAGGTGAAAAAAAGCAATGTATTTTTGTTCTATAATAAATTTATATGATTCATATTAAAGTTGATAGCTATTTCAGCTTTATTAAAATTTTGTAAGGTTCCGCATGTTTTGTCGCTAACGACCAGTGTTTCGCCTTTCTGTATCTTCTGGCATTTTATCACACGGATGCAACATAACTGACATACAATAAACCGTTGTTAGCATCGTCTTTATACCAAAGGTATTAATTCCTTTCAAGAATAACCCATTAACAAGATCGTTAATGAAAAGTATCACAAAAGGCAACTGTGTTAATTATTATTAGATCAATATTATTAAATTTGTTTTAGCTGCCGCTTAGTACTTGCTTTGGGGTTAGTGTTTTCCTGTAATTACAATAATACCTTTGGTATATAGACGATGCTAACTGTTAATAATAATTAAAATATACCTCACCATATATTTCTTTCGTCTTATACGAGGCCAAAATCAGAATTCTACTATCCATGATAATATAAAATCGAACTTTCTATCGTGTGATACAATGCCTGAAGATGCCAAAAGGCGTAACCCGAGTCGTTAGCAACAAAACACGTGGCATCGTGCAAAGTTGTAACAATTCAAATTTTAATTTGAATTGAAATTCCATCAAGAATCTTCGGTCGATATCATAAAATTTGATTAATTTGTACTTACGGTCAGGCAGGTTATTACAGAGACCGCGGCCCACGCCAACAATGTCCAAGTGTTCATTTCTGAATAGGTCCCGGCCTGGACCTCGATCCACAAAAGGCTTCAGTCCAAAGTGCTCACGGATTAAATACGGCCTTATCGGACAGTTACTGTAAAAAAGACAGATTTAAAACGGAAAGAAAGTGGAGCACAGTCTTGATTGTTGTTCTTAGCACTGTTAATCCCGTCTCAAAGTTGTTCTTGTGGTTGGCACCAGAACTCGGTCTGTGTGCACTATTTTGCGGCGAAAGGTACACTAGCGCACTTGCCAGCCAACTGTTTCGGTATATATACAAGGTATTGTTTTAATATAATTCAATTTCAACAAAGGTAAACAATTTTGTCAATCGATTAAGCGTATGTTTTGTTCATGATTGATGTCATTTCTATGCGCGCAGCATTCGGATCTTGTTTGTATGTTTTTTGCCAAAGTTTGTACTAGTTTCAGGCAGGGGTCCACTAAAATAAAACCTGGCAATCTCTTGGAAATTTAAAAAAGGATATGTTTAAAAAAAATTGTATAATGTAATTTATGATATCGACTGAATGTGCTTGATGGAACTTCAATATTAAATTTGAATTGTTACAACTTTGTACGATTCCATATGTTTTGTCACAAACGACCCGGGTTTCGCCCTTCGGCATCGTCAGGCATTCCGTGCGATTGAATGCCTGAAGATGCCGAAGGGCGAAACCCGGGTCATTTGTGATAAGACATATGGAATCGTACAAAGTTGTAACAATTCAAATTTGTATAATATAATATATACGAATTTTTAAATGTGTTTATAATTCCACGTGACGAGGTATACATTAAAATCTACGGTGAGTTATCGGTTAATGAATATAATCTGTTCCTAGACTATGCTCGTTATCCGAAACGTCAACTAGTTTTACAAATAAAATAATTGTATTAGATACATCATTAAAGTTCGTTATCTGAATATGTGTTCGCTGTCCGAACCAAAATCCTTCGTGATAGTGCTCGTAGTCCGATTTGTACGCAGGCTGAACTGTTCTTTTACCGAACATCGATTAGTTTTAACAGATTTCTATCTGTAAAAATTCTTAATTGGGTTAGAATGATTGCTTAAGTTCGTGGTCCGAACTCAAAAATCTTTCGTGATAGTATTCATTGTCCGATTTTTCGCAGCCCAAACTGTTGTTACTGATTACTATTATATTATAAATAGAATAAGTGGACTAGAAAGTTCGTTATTCGAATATGTGGACGTTGTCCGAACATAAAAATAGTCATAGTGTTCAGTCTCCAATTTGTTCGCAATACGAGTTCGTTTACCGATCACTTAGTTTTACATATAAAATAAACAGATTATTAAAATCGTTTTGCTTAGTTTTCCGAATATTTGTTCATTTTCCATACTAAAATAAATTCATGAAAGTGTTCGTTGTCCGATTTATTCGGAGACCGAACTGTTCGTTAGCAGATCATCGATTATATCGCATATCGAATTAGTAAACTAAAAAGATCATTTAAGTTAATTTTTTATGATATTGTTTTTTTACATGTTTTGTCAACATCAACAATCCTGAATAAATTTTTCTTTTTTTTTGATTAAATTATTATCAATTTTTGTCATTTTTTTAAAAATGTTTTTATGCGTAGTTTAAAAAAATATAACCGATATATATAAATTTAAATATTAAAAAAAATTTCATTTAACAAAGTTTTAAATACACCAGGTGGTGTTGTATTGAAAGGTTGTGGGGTTATTCCGACCGGGGCAGGGTTGCCAAAACATTTTTGATCATTATCATGATTTAGTCGTTTATTTTAAATTGATGAAATAACCACTTGTTGTATCAGGAATATCAATTGTATAAACCAATGCTTCCCAAATTGGAGGACGTGGCATAAAAAACTTCAAAAAACTTAGTTAGTACAAACGATATACTGTGCAGCTAAAAATGTATAATGGGTGATGTAGTCCAGACTGCAAACAAATCGGACAATCTATCGCGAAAAAATCTTCTGTTCGGAGAACGAACACATATTCGGAAAACGAAAAAAAAATATCTTACTCATCCATTTATTCTATCTGTAATATTGTGTAATATTTATCGGTTACAGAGCATTTTGGATTGCGAACAAATCGCACAACGAACACTATTGCGAAAGATTTTTGCGTTCGGATAACGAACGTATATTCGGATTATGAACTAAAACGATCTTTTTTATCTACTTATTCCATCTTTAATATAATAATGATCAGATTACGAACAATTCCGAAAGCGATTAAATCTTGGAACATATTATATTCGTTAACCGATTACCTATTGTATAGTATTAGAAATGTCGTACAAAAAATACCATAATCCTCACAGAAGAGATAATGTTCGCTTTCGGTCATAGTTTCTCAACCTTTATACATCCATCCATCCATCATAAAAATGTTGAATATTACGAATCTATTTTATACACAGCTTGTGGGGAGTTTCTGTGGACAGACAGAAAGGCAGATTTACGTTTTTATGCTACATTAACCAACATTAAAACAAAACATCCCCATTATTTACATACTGACTCAATTTTTTGTCAACAAAAAAAAATGTCACCTTTTGTAATGCAATTTAGGTTTTTTTCGGTTTTTTAGATTCAATAAAAAAAAAATTCACAATTACTTAGAAAATAAACAAAAGCAAGTTTGTTTACATGTAAAAATGCGAGACTTTTTGTCTTTTGTATTTTTAATTGTATTTTTCCAGTGCGTCAATAATTAGCATAATGAATTAAAAAAAAAAAACTTTCCATAAAAGAGTGTTTACAGTCAGTAAATTAAGTGGAAGTATACGATTTATTGAGAAGGTGTAGCCAACCTGTTGACAATATCGATTTTGTATTTCGAAAACATCTAAGTCAGGTCAGTAGTCAAGCGTAACATTGTTGGTTTTGGGTTTAAAGTTCGCAGATTCAGTTCCAGTATGGACGGCTTTGCAAATGGATTTTCGAATCAATTTATGGATTTCGGTTTGAAGACATTTTGTGGTGTTTGTTCATTCAGTTGCTCTTTCTCATGGCCGGCTCTACAACCTGCCTTCTGTATTGCTTGGAATTTGGAATCATAAAGTTTTCTGATTGCTGTTAACAGCAAAGTTTTACTGCATGTAAGTTGTACTGTATTCATAGTGCTTGAAGACGCTGAAAGACGAAACTCGGGTCGTGAGTGGAGGAATTTGAAGAAGTGTACATATTGAAGTTTGAATGATTCAAATTCGATATTGAAATTGTATCAAGACAAGACGATATTTTTGATAATAAAAACAAATTTTCAACGCTTTTTCTTCAATATATTTTATGATCACGACCGGTTTTGCTCATCGCGAGCGTTTTCAACGGATGTTCAATTATCAACGAATGCTCGTGATGAGCGAAACAGGTCCTGATCAAAAAATATATTGTGGAGATAAGTACTAAAAATGTATTTTTACTAAATTTGAGTTGTTACAACTTTGTACGATTCCACATTTTTTGTCACCAACGACCCGGGTTTCGCCTTTCGGCATCTTCAGGCATTCTATCACATGGGTGCAGCAGAACTGACGTACAATAAACAGTTAGCATCGTCTTTGTTAGTTATTGTTAGAGAAAAAAACATGTGGAATCGTACAAAATTGTAACAATACAAATTCGATATTGAAATTCCATCAAGCACCTTCAGTCGATATCATAAATTGTGTTTTTATTATTTCAAATACCACGCCTTTCCATCAATAAGTGACAATTAACACATTAAAAATGTGTACAGGACTACTATCTGTATATGCTGCTTTGACTATTTTGAAGGTTTTACTTTATTTTATTATTTTTCGATTTCCCACGTGCAACGTTTTCCGAGTTTTTCATTTATTTTCAAGTGTCCCTCGAAAAATGTGGAATGTTTCACTGCAGTGTCCTGGCGAATAAAGTTATATTTTGCCTAAAAAAATTGTTATTTTAATGTTAGTAAATTTAATTTATTAATTTTAAATTGTTTTTAATTTGTTGATTTTAAATTGTAATAAAGTTATTAATTTTAAATAAATAAAATTAAATAGTTATGTCTGGGACTTATTGAATGGTAGTTACGTTCTGTTGTTATCGTATTTAAGGTTGTTTTTGTGTTTCGGGTAAGCCACAACGATCACCGCAGAGTGACAAGGTTTACTAAACACCTGACCAAACACATAATTAGCTGGTCAAACACAAAATTAGCTGGTCAAACAGAAAATTGGTAATATTGTGTGAGCGCATTTGAATAAAGCCAATGTTACCAATTAGAGCAAATATTCACGTGTTATTTATTGCTTTTGCAATAAATGAGATTATAATGTTATTCTAGATTGACTGTTCAGGGAAAAGTATGTAAAAAAAATTGATCGGTCAATATTTTCAATATTAAAGTGTGTAACGTCATGGAAATGTTACATTTGTCAAACAATTGTGAAATATGGATCGACAAAAGATTCAAAGTTAGACGTGACATGTCATATAACACCACGAAATATACAACTGAAAATGTATAGTGAAACCTCAATTACACGTCTTTGAAGGGACCTTAATACTTAAAATAATAACGCAGTGAAAATAGTAGCAATGTATTTTAGTTCTACAAAATTATTGTTTTTTAAGATATAGTTGATAGCTATTTCGGCTCACGCCATCGTCAGAAATATGGTTAAACGAACATTTGCTTATCTATATATAGCCGTGTAGAAAAGGTACACAATACATTTTCTCTCCTTTTTTAACGATCTGGCTACTTTTTTGCTCGCAATAAAACTAAAAAATGTAAATGAAACTAAAAAGGCGGCTATATCAATAAGTTTACACATGTCACGGAAATGGTCCATTATGGTAACAAAACGGCCCCCCGTAGTGGGTTGGGCAATGGCAATCGACATATATTGGTTTGTTCGTTAATAATAACAATAAAGGAACTTAAGTCCCCCCTTTGAATGTCCAAAAATTAGGTTACCCAAAATTTTATTAATATGAACACAGGGTTTTGTAAAAGTTGAATTAATTAAATCGTTTTTATTGAAATAATCGAAAAGTGTTTTAAGCATATTCTTGTGAAACGTTTATTAAAGAAAATCTCATCAAGAAATTTGAGCAAACTTTATATTCCATCATTAAATAATTGTTTTGATTAATGTATAAAATTTAATGTGCTCAAACTCACAAATTGTAATGGACATGAAGATTTATCTACAAAAACCGGTCAATCGGGATAATATTCGAGACGGGACAGTGATATTTAGACGATAGATCAAGGAAATCGATAAATCGGGGAACGGTTAATGCGGGATTATTTCAGATTGTTTTTTTATGGTTGTTTGACGGGACTATAAAAAATTAACGATCCTCGAGGAAAAATGTATTGTGTGAGAACGGTTGATCGGGGTTTCACTGTAAATATAATCGTTTATGGGTTCATAATCGCAAATCTCCCAGGGAATACAACATTTTTCTATTGATTTTGTGACGTTTGTTTGCGATATTCAAAAGTCCACTCTAAACCCCTTGATGCTGCAATTGTAATCACTTATATCAAAAACTTTGAAAGGGAACATATGAATATTTAGTAACGACACTAAGGTTTTTTGGATCAAATCATTGAATAATTTTAACTTTGTACAATCCCACATGTTTCGTCTTTTGGCATCTCCAGGCATTTTACCAAACGGATGCAACAGAATTAACTCACAATAAATATTTAGCACGGTTGCATACCAAAGGAATTAATTATAAAGGAAACTCACAGACCCTAAAACTTGGATCTAAATAAACAACTGAAATATCTTTTAATTATATTGATTTAATATTAATAACGACACTCAATTGTCTGTTACAACTTTTATTAACGTTAAATACTATTAATGAGTCTTTTATGAAAGGATTCTACAAAACATAATAATCAACTATCATTTAAATGCAATTGGGTGATTTTATAATTAAACATTATTGATTATGCCATATTGGCAGGTAGCGGTAATGCCAATAGGGATGCTTAGTGTATATTGTGTGTCAGTTATATTGTATCCGTGTGATAAAATGCCTGATGATGCCAAAACACCACGTGAGGAATCGTACAAAGTTTCAACAATTCATATTAGATATTGAAATTATATCAAGCACCTTCAGTCGATATCATAAATTAAAAAATATATACATTACTAACAATCTTATCTATGTAATTAAATTAGCTGTGTGCTGTTTTTACTGTTTTCGTGATCAATAAATTGTTTAAAACTAAAATTTTAAGTTTTTCAAAGTATTTCCTATAACTTTAATTAAAATAGGCTCGTATTTTTCCGGTCAGAATTTTAACACGGTTCTGGTCATATTTTTTTTACATTGGTCAGAATTTATAATAACTGGTCATAATGTATCGGTCAGAAACACAGAGGGCAGAATAAATAAAATGTGGTCAGAATTAATAATAATTGGTCAGAATTTATATTAAATGGTCAGAATTTATATTAAATGGTCAGAATTTTAGATGAAATTGGTAATATTTTTTATTATGTGGTTAGATGTATTTTGACAGACGGTCTGAATTTTTTTTGTGTTTGTATTGCGTTGCTATTGGTGCAAAGTAAACTGTTTACGACAAATCGGCACTGGACTGAGCGGCAGACTACTAGCGCCGCGGCCATTGAAAAAATCACTAGTGTTACGCGCCCATTTGACAGTTCTTGATTTGACAGTTCTTCGGCACTAGTTAATGAGTTTTCGCTACGGCTTTCTACCGTATTATTTTTGAACCAACTATTATATCAAGTGATGAATCCAATGGTGAAATGATGAAAACTGGGAGAAAGAAGAGATCTCTTAACTGGTATATGAGCATGACATACAACACAAAGGAAGAGGTGGATGCCGCAGTAAAAACGGAAAAAAGGAGTTGTCATTATCGAAGTATGACCAGTGATGGGAAGGCTTATTATCGCTGTAATACTGTTAATGCATTCACTGCTAAACTGCAAATTATTAATAATATGCATTATTTCAAAAACAATACACGCGAGTGCCGGCAAGTACAAATAACTTGACATAGATATTTTTGCGTCTCATTACATCGATAAATCTGCTCCAAGTTCGTAATGTAATGGTCAGGCGTATTTATTTGAATTACATTTTGGTTTTTCAAACAGATCCTGCAAATCCTTTTCAAAATACATTTATTTTAATCTTAATAAAGTTAAATTAAATAAAAAGTTAGAATTTAAATGAAGTTATTTTGATTTTGATCATTAGGTATTCGGCGCAGAAAGAGGTATCCACTCTTTTTTTTATCGAATATATTGTCCAATGTATATACTATTTCAAACACGTTTATTTATTGTAAAATCTACATCAAATATTTTTCCTGCGATGAAATTTTCACAAAACAATGTTATAGAAATAGTTCAGTTATATTTATATTCTTATTGCTAAAATAAACAACGAAATAAAACAGTGAAAAAAATTGAATGAAAATCACAAAAAAAATATTCACAGAGGCTCGTGTAGACTCAGCTTTACTATGCAATAAAAACGTTACGCGCGGCAAGATCCAAAGGCGACGAAATCAGAAATGAATATTGTCGGCTAATAAAATATACAAACAATATTAACGATCTTAAAATAATTTTTTTACGTTTCGGGCATGAACACGCTAGGCGGGCCCTGAGCACATGGTGGATATACTTATGGTCACGCTAGTCGTGTCTTTAGCACGGAAGACGAGGGCAGCAATGTAATGCTGGAGTATATATTTTACACTGCATTGATAAAACTAGCGTTTTTGTATTCAAAACAGATGACGAACATTCACATAAATCATTAGGAGATATCACTAACACAACGAGATTAAATGATGACATTAACAATAAATTAAAGGAATTGTTTGGTTTAAAAATTAAGTCTTAGATGATTATGGAGATATTAGTTAAAGAAGAACGCAGACGGTTTATCCTAATTCCAATGTATAGGGGCTACTTTCCTTCAAATAACCATCCTGGAATTGTCTCATCCAGAAATCTGTAATTGGTCTTTTATCCTTTTAAAAATACATATATAATTTAACTTATGTAACACATGCTACATGACATGTGAGATAAAACCAGATATATATGTAAGTAATGAAAAAATAGTAAGATAAAACATAATTAGAGATTTTTTAAGTGTTATGTGTTGTATCAAAAAAGTCGCTTGATTTTTTATTATCATAGTTCATTAATTAATAATATTCTCTGACCGAAATGGTTGTACAATTCTGACCCTATAATAATTTATTCATACCTATTTATAATCATATTCTGACCTTTCATATTTTTATTCTGACCAAAAATTGATTTAAATTCTGACCATTTAAAATGTTGCCATTAAAATATATTCCACGTGCTAGATACTAACACAAATTATGGCTTTATTGGTTATCTGATCTCAAAACTATTTAAATTTTTAATGTTTAAAGTTAAACAATACAATATAACTAGGAATTCAACCACATATTATAAAATACACTTAATACGTTGAAACTTTAAATGTCGACATTCGAAGCAATTCTGTTCAACACTGTAAATGCCCTCGCCATTGGATGATTGTCTCTAGACTGTAGAAGAGAAGAACAAACAATTCACGCCCGCAACATCTCACAGTGTCTTATTGCTTAAGGCGCAGACGAAACCCGGCTTGTTAGTGATAAATATGTGGACTCGTAAAAACATTCAACAATTAAAATTTGTGATATCGACTGAAGGCGCTTGATAGAATTTCAATATCAATTTTGAATTATTACAGCATGTTTTGTCACTAACGACCTAAATATTATTAAATCGTTTTAGCTGCCGTAAATGGCACTAAAGTGCTTGCCAGAGGGTTTGCGTATTCCTGTAATTCATACCTTTGGTATATAGATGATGCTAACTGTTTATTGTACGTCAGTTCTGTTGCATCCGTGTGATGATAGAATGCCCGAAGATGCCGAAAGGCGAAACCCGGATCGTTAGTGACTATATCATAAATTGTATCAAAAATGCCAGTATGTAAGTGTTAACTACAGTCTTTGATTTAGACATACGATCATAAATAGCACTACCAATATAATAAGTTGACATTGAAAAAAGAAAAATTTCTAGAAAAAATATTTTTCCCGTCCCTAGTTAAATAATTATTTTTTGTATATTGTGGTTTTTGCTTCAATTTTAAATTAATTAAGCAAAAAAGAAACTTTAATGTTCTCTGGAAAATGATTAATAATATAAGTAAGATTTTTAAGTGTGTATAAATAGAGAATTGTTTAAATATCCAAAAAATTAATTCTACAGTCAAATTTATACATACATAATGTTCCTCAAGATATCGTTTCTGCTGCTGGGATGTTTTCTGTTTGTAAGTTATTTAATCCTTTCTTTTATGGTGTTAACTGTCTCTTTTTAGATATTATTACTTATTAAATAGCAAACGAACCTAATAGATTTTGTATACGTGCTTACTGTCATAAACTCACTTTTTTGTAGAGAAAGTCTTGCTTGTAATTTTTGTCCTATCAGTCGATTATGCTTGGTGTGAGCGAAACCGGTTCTGATCATAAAACATATTGCAGAAATAGCACTAGAAAATGTTTTATTTATAAATCCATTGACTTCCAACTGGTAACTTGAATTGCACATATTTTGTAGATTTTTTCTCAATAAGTCATTTTATGCCCAACTTTTATGGTAAAAACTGCAAGAGATACAGAAATCAAACACTCATTTAGAATTTTTATCATGGCTGTGATAGAATCATCCGTGTAATACAATAGAATGTCTGGAGGTGCCGAAAGGCGAAACTCGGGCTGTAAGTCACAAAGCATGTGGGATCGTACGAAGTTGTAACATTCAAATTTGATATTGAAATTACATCAAGCACCTTCAGTCGATATCATAAATGTAGGTGACATATATTTCTCGATCATTTACGTCATAACATTTTGTACAAAGATTGACTGTAAAATTGCAAAAATGGGAACTATATAATTATTATATGATATGAATAAATATGCTATATTTTATGCAAATATAATGTTTTAAATATTCAATATTGATAACACGTGTGGCGCCATTTACTGAATCGATAACAGGTTTTTATACCCAGCTTAGAAATATACTGAAATTAGAATTCAGTTTAACTGTTTTTATGAATGTGCAAAGTTGCAATAATTCAAATATAATGGCATTTAGATAACATAAAGTATACACAATAGAAATTTTAAATTGAAATTCCATAAGGAAACCTCGTTCTTAAAAAAGGATTAGACAACACACCCGAAGTGGAAGTTTATTCCGGTCCAGAATAGCCCATAGTACCGTTTGAGTATTTGATCCGATATTTTCTTTGCAGATCCAGGAGTCGTCGGCTACGAAGCATCATGACCCTTCGGCATACTGCCCTCGTCTCCCGCACGTCTTCCAGGACCCAATAAACAGGATGTACAGAGAGTGCCTGAAGTGCCCTGAACAACAAAAGTGTGTCTGCTTCACCACGTGGCACAAGTGGTGCTCGCCCAAGCCTAAGCATCCACTCTGCGACTGTATCGGATGGGCCAATTGGTGGACATGGGGAAACTGAACGACCAAGGATCGATATTTGTATTTTAATTAAAATACATTCTTTATAAAACAAACTCAATGTAATAAACAATTGTATAATATTATTTTCGTTTCATTTTTTACCCTATGACTGTTAACGTGTCAACTGTTGAGTCGGCTGATTGTAATGTGTTGAAATTTGAAATTTAAAAATTAAAGAATGTTCAATACTTACATCACATCAGTGTACAAATAAAAGCTTATGTGAATTCATTTGAAAAATTCAATAATTATTTTATATTCATGTGTAATGACATCTATGAAGAAAACTATACAACACAATAAAAATCTATTTTTCATGTTGAAATTTAAGACATTTTGTATTTGTGGCACAGATGATGTTGGTTAATAAAATTGGTTCAAATTTTGAAATGATTTCAGTACACGTAATGGTTTTTATGTTTTATTTTTGATAATTTTCTTCTTTTCAAATTTCAATGACTGTTCTTTCAATAGAGTTATTAATATTTTTTAAACAATTTTCTACTATATGCTCAGAACCCGTCTAGCGTGTTCATGCCTGAAACTTTAAAAATAATTTTACGATCTTTGATATTGTTTGTTATTATGTTATTTATTAGCCGAACATCTTCATTTCCGATTTCGTCACCTTTGGATCTTACCGCGCGTAACGTTTTTTTGCAAAGTAAAGCTGAGTCTATACGTGCTGCTATGAATATTTTTTTGTGATTTTCATTCAAATTTTTTTACTTTTTTATTTCGCTGTTGATTTTATCAATAAGAATATAAAAATATCTGGACTATTTCTATAACGCTGTTTTGTGAATATTTTATGTAGATTTTGGCTATGCTAATTTTCGAGCTATTAAGTGAATTGTGAGCAAAAATAAGTGCGAATAA
Source organism: Himalopsyche japonica (assembly GCA_028555115.1). Classification (NCBI taxonomy): domain Eukaryota; kingdom Metazoa; phylum Arthropoda; class Insecta; order Trichoptera; family Rhyacophilidae; genus Himalopsyche; species Himalopsyche japonica. The sequence goes on from JAHFWJ010000034.1 coordinate 603,214, forward strand.
TGTTGTGTATAAATTTGAGTCTATCGTATATATATTTACAATCATAAATGTTTCATTTTGATTTTTCTCCACAAATATTTTGGATGGGTTTTATTTTCAAGTTGCCAGCATTTGCATAATTTATGTCGATAGATTCATACAATTCAATACCACGCGTAAAACAACAAATTTCATTCTAATCGCACCAAAAAGTCATAATAAAAAAATAAACAGTTGTGGCAAGCCCCGGTGTTGAATAAATCCAAATGCTAAGCATAAATAATTAATAAATTCTACAGATGACAAAAAAGGTAATACCCACACAATAAACAAACGTGTTTGAAATTGTATATACCTCGGACAATATGCGCCGAATAACCAATGATCAAAATCAAAATAACTTAAAAAAATGTATTTTGAAAAGGATAGAATAAAAGCTATTTGAATAACCAAAATGTTATTCAAAATAAATACACGTGTTTACCGAACATTTTGTTATGAACTCGAAGCAGATTTATCAAAATGTAATATGCGACGCAAAAATACCGAAGTCGAGTTATTTGTACTTGCCGACACTCGCTTGTATTGTCTTTGATGTAATGCATATTATTACTAATTTGCAATACATTTTTGTAATTCAAATACATCGCGCATAACACTGTTACATGGGATTTTTAGGTTAACAGTGAAAGCGTTAATTAAAGATTTAATGTTTAACACTTCCCCTACTGTGCTAAAAAAATACGTCCTTAGCGATGATGAAAAAATATACTTTCAATTGGAATAATGCTTAGTTGAGTTCTTTCGCTAACTATATTTTAACAATATTATAATTTTATAATGTATATTATTCCCAATAATGTAAAAATTCATGAAAATCTGTAAAATAATGAAATAATCATAAGCATTTCGGGAAGACAACTGTCAAACGTCCTCCCTGTGCATTGATTCAACGATGATTAATTATTTAGTGCGCAATATATCTAGAATTAAAACTAATTTAATGTCCTACAAAATGAGTGTCAAAAGTAATCCAGAATTTTTGAAGTTAAATTGGGAATTTGAAGGCTCCAGACATAGGAAAAAGTGGCTTCATCTAATTGTTTGTTCACGCCATTTTTCCCTCTGCATTGCTGAAACATTTAAAATAATTAATTATATGGAAGCAAACATTAAAGTAAATTTTTATTTGATATTAAACAAAAAACCTTGAAAGCCATCTATGTAAAGCAAATTATTAAAAAAAACATTTCAACTGTTAAGATTTATGATTTTATATTTAGAAAAACAATTAAATGCTGTCATTTCTACAGCGTGCTAATGAATTAGTGACATTATTTGTCACTTTCACGGTGTCAAATGTCATTTCTTGTCGCATAGGCATTTTATTTAAAATAATAAAAACACATTTTTGGCACCTATTCCCACAATATATGTTTTTTTGATCAGGACTGATAGAGTAAAATTTACAAACAAGTCTTTTTAAACAAAATATTTGAGTAAAAGGTTGGAAACTGGGCTGGTCAAAAAATATATTTTATGATATCGGCTGAAGGTGCTTGATGGAATTTCAATATCAAATTTTAATTCTTACAACTTTGTACGATACCACATGTTTTGTCACTAACGACCCGGGATTCAATAAACAGATTTGCAATAATATTTAAAAAAAAATATTTTATGTTTTTTCTCTAAGCAAAAAAGCAGCGATTTCTATTTGAATCTTTTGAATTTGAAACAATCAAGAAAGATATATAATTTATGGGTCCTTAACAAAAAAAAAGCAAAAAATGATTTCATTTTGAGTATAACCCACTGACCGCTAACGTCTCAACTATTGAAATAGTTTTTTTAACGCGTTTATAGATGACATTAACTCAATATTAAAGTGCTAAATGTCAACGCTTTTATGTACAAGTTAATTTTTGTGCGTATCTCAAAAACTATCCTTAACGGGTTAACTGCCGGCAGGTACATGCATGGCGGTACCCAGCACGCAGCGAATTTTACGACAAAAATAAAACCTTCTAAACATATCGTTATTGAAAGTGTAATAAAGTTTATTTATAAAACTTACCGAAAAATGAAGAGCGCGCCAGTCGTGCAGCCATTTATCCATAATCAATTCAATATATTTGTACATTTTAAATAATTGATTTTCTGTAGTAAAAGCCCATTTAAAACGGTGCGTCTTAAGACGTAATTTTTGTATGAGCGGCGCTCCGTTCACAGAAAATTATGCGTTTTAAGACGCTTTTTGCAGTTAAGCTAACAGCAACATTATTGTAATTTTAATTTGAAACATACATATAATCAAGTTTTCTTTCTTATTGCTCGGGTTTTGCATTTCGGCATCTTTAGGCATTTTATCACACGTATACAATACATACAGTTAATTTAACATTCTATTACACGGATGCGACAGAACTGTCTGAAGATGCCGAAAGGTGAATCCCAGTTGTCACAATTCAAAAAAATATATTCTGGAAATAAATACTAAAAAAAAAAATGTATTTTCAATATTTAAAATACCATGCCTTTCCATCAAGAAGTGAGATTCCACTTTGTTAAGATTGTATTATAATTCAAAAACAAATCTATTTTATTTCTGGGCATATCTGTAGCTATTATTTTTGCAATTATTATAAAGAGAATATGGCTGGTAAGCTGGAACAGTATCAACTCATATTCTGACCACTTTACAACTAAAGATGTTTGTCAAATTCGCTTTTCTTCTCTTCGCCACCTTTTTACTGGTAAGAAATGAGTTTTTCTAGAAGGTCAAAATCATATCATCATTTTCAATCCGTGCCATATGTCAATATTGACAAGCAGACTCCTTATGGAGATATCCCTGTCAACAGAAATATACTATATCAAAAAATTTACATTACATACCCATTCGTTGAATCTATCTTTTTACAAAAAGTGATATGACAAGCGGTCGATCAAAATTGTTTTTATTAAATTTCAAAAAATCACATTAATTATTTCGAACTGTCATATTATACAAAACATAAAATCTTATTTCAATTCTCGGGTTTCGTCTTCCTGCATCTTCATGCATTCTATCACACGGATGCAACAGGACTGACTTGTAATGGTAATCACGAATACGATACGGTGCTGGTACGATTTCATAATCTTTGTGACAAACAACTCGCGTTTTGCCTTTCGCTAGCATTAGGCATTTTATTGATCGTGTTGCACCCGTTCAATAACAGAATTTTATAATCTTACTTGAATTGTTGAAACTTCTTGCGACTCGTTATGTCTTCACTAACGACTCGAGTTTCGCCTTCTGGGCATCTTCGTACATTCTATCACACGGGTACAACAGAAGTGACTTTTACTGGTAATTACGAATACGATACGGTACGGGAACGATTTCATATACTTTGCGACTGATGACACGTGTTTTGCCTTTCGATATCATCAGTCATTTGATCGCACGAATGCAACAGAACTGACTTTTTATAATTTTACTTGAATTGTTAAAACTATTCACAATTCCTCGTGTTTCGTCAAAACGACTCAGGTTTCACCTTTCAGCATCATAAGTATAAGCAGTGGGTAAGAAAAAGTTTAAAACACTATTCGATTATTTCTATAAATAAGATTTAATTACTATGACTTTTACAAAACCCTCTCATACTTGCAATTTTTTTTAATACCCATATTTTATCTCCCTTGAAGAACATGGAACCAATATGATATATGATCATTTCTTCTTCTTCAGGTCCATCACGCCAGTGCTTGTGGTGACAGAGCGACGTCAGCAGAAATCAGGACATCCGACAGTATGCTTAATCACTGTCAAAAATATCCAAGACTACCAATCTGTAAATGTTTCTTTGAATATCGCCGTTATTGCCTTAACAGGTGTCCCCACCCGTTGTGCTGTCTTGTCAAATACATCAAATGGCACTAAATTATGCCCAAAGAACATCTTAAAACGTTCCACCTCTTTAAATAAAGATTTCCAATAAGCAAAGTGTTCTATTATTATTAAGCCCTCTAAAGTTAAAACCATTAATTGGACAATTGCATCAAAAGATTTTTTTGACTTGATTATGTTTTTATATAAAAACGTTGAACCCAATTGACCATATCAATTGTTTCAAAGTGAACCCAAAGTATAGCCATTTAAATGGTTAATTTTAATGTGCTCTGATGAATTTTAATATCAAATTGTTGAAATTTTATACGATTCCATATATTTTGTCACTAACACCACGAATTTCGCCTTTCGGGATCTTCAGGCATTCAATCATACAAATGCAATAGAACTGATCCACAATAAACAGTTGTTTCGGCTATATATCAAAGAAGTTAATTACAAAATTAAACATAGATCCTAACGCTGGGATCCAAATAAACAACTTAAATAACTTTCAATGATATTGATTTGATAATAATGACAATCAATTGTCTGTGATAAGGTTTACTAACGCTAAATACTGTTAAAGAGTCTTTCATAAAAGCATTTTATAACAAATAATGTTGAAAGGAATACAGAAAATCTAAATGTGTAATATTGGACGTTAATTTATTTCACTTGTGACCATCTTGTTCGCAATTAAAGGTTAAATTTATAGTTTATTACACATTCCTCATTCATTTAGGCAACTAATTATTTGGTCAGTATTTAATTAAATTTTCGGTCAGTAAATACTAAAGAAATGGTCAGTAATAAATACATAAATGGTCTGTAATAAATAATAAACGGTCAGTAAAAAAATAGTAAATGGTAAGTTAATATTTTGGAAAATGGTCTGTGAAAATGTATAAACGGTCAGTAATTTTAAGTGGTAGGACCATTTGATTAATTTGGCGACTTTCCTTGGAAGGATGTTACTGAGAAAGGGAAGGTATAACAGTCCCAGAAGTGTTCTAAGTATCTTTGCAAAAAAACAGCAAATGGCAGCTGTTTTTGGACCAGACTATATGCTTATATATTGGTGGATACGCAATAGCACACGTTAGGGAATAACTTTTCGATAGTGTGTGAAATGGGATATTTTTTTAAAATAAATACAAATATAAAAGCCATATAAATTAATTTTTTTATTGGTAAATTATAAAAACTTGTAAAATTCGGGTTGGGCCAATAACAAATTTTGGTTGAATATGAATTTTGGTATGCTATCGTTAGTAATATAAGCGTAGTCGGTTATTATAGGTGTACATTATATAGATGGGAATTATAAAAAATTCCACTGTTTCATGATATTGGAGTTAAAATATTCTGTTTCGGCAAACCTTTTCAACACGTGTAATGAGCCGAAATGGATTTGAAATTATGCTCAGAAGACTTTATTTTGCAAATAATTACTATACTGAAATAGAAAGATTCAAGTGATGTAATGTTACTTTCCACCAAGCACTCACGTGAGTACTGTGGTGTACAAAAACCAAGAGAGTATAAAATAGAAAACAAAAATTATAGCATAATAAAGTATAATAAAGGCAAAGCATCCGTTAACCGATAAGATGAAGAAATGATCACCTAGTGAAGTCCTTTGCAAAAGACAGTAGAATGATGCCGAAAGATTCCCATCGAATCACGATTGACTACCGCAGTAGCAAATTCAATAATTATGTCTATACAAAGAAATCTATAACCATTTTTGAATTAAGTAACAATTTATTGCTATATTTGACCAAATGCAAAGGCAATACTCGACCATTTACATCTTCGCTTCAATTATTGAGAAGTACTAGATATGAAATTTAACAAAAAGCATTCGCAATTAGCAGTTTCAAGTGTCAATTTTGTACAAGATGTAATACAATGAATGTATATATTAATGGTAGAAAATGTGCAAAAAATCGAATTAAGCGGTTCACTATACATTGTGGAAGATGTAATAATATGAAGGCCTCATTACTGTTTCTTGTTTCTCATTCTTGTTTCAACATGGAACACAGAAAAATATCGTATGTAAATTTTTAAAAATCGTATAAAAAAAGTAAAGAAAAATTAATTTGATTATATTTGTATGATATAAGATTTTTATCTAATATTAAGATTTGAATTTTAAATTGTATTTGATATTACTAATTTGATATTTTATGAACAATTACAAACATAAATCGACATGCTCTATAAGTATCCTTAAATTATACATTTGTTTTAGGAATGTTATTAATATTTCCAATTATGAATCAGAACTCATCGATGTATATGAAATACAAAAATTCAAGGATTTGAATTGAAATATTTAAAAATTGAGTTGTTTTATGTGCTTAGAATATGCCGTGGTGGCATATAGACCCCCGAACGTTGAAAAAGTATAAAAATACTAAATTTAAAAGTAAAAAAATAAATCTAGCCGCTAGAGCACTGTGCAAGTTCTGCACAGTGAATGGTGGGTTTGGTGGGGGAATGGGTTTTCTCCCAGTTGGCATTGTTGAATGCATTTTTGATGTCCAAAGCTATTAGCGCAACGCTTTTGCTCGCTTTGAGGCTTCCGGACCAGCCGGTTTGGATTGTGTCCACAACTTACGATAGTGCATCGATGGTGGAACGTCCCGGCCTAAATCCGTGCTGTTGGGGAGACAGCCCTGACTCTTCGCTCTCGAGGCTGGGGAGAAGTCTGTGCAGTAGTAGTCTTTCGAAAAGTTTGCTCACACCGTCCAGCAAGCATAGAGGTCTGTATGCCGAGGGTCCTGGTGGCAACCCTTTCCCTTTATGGATTAATACGAGTTTTTGCCTTTTCCAGGGTTTGGCAAATTTTCCTTCCACCAGGCATGTATTGAATACCGTGAGCAGGACTTCAGGGTCATTAAAAGCGATCTGCTTGATGACCGCTTCCGGTATACAGTCCATGCCGGTGCATTCGTTAATGGTAAAAGTTGTTTCGCTTTGAAAAACGTCAGAATGTCCTGAAACAAATGCACATGTGCATTGTCTTTCTAGCGTTCCTCCGGTTAAATTGGAGTGCAACACTTAGTATTTTGACGTAGGGGAGGCCATCTTGTTTTTTCGAGTACGTGTTATATGAAAACAGTTTTTGTATCATAACTTCCTTGAGGAACGTAAGAGTGTCCTGAATCAAAGTGCATTGGCTTTCTGGCGGTATTCCGCTTAATTTGGTGTGCAACACTTGGTATGTTGAAGAAGGGGTCGCCTACTCGTGTCCTCGCGAACGTGTAATATGAAAACTGTTTTTGAGTCATAACGTCCCTGAAAAACGTCAGAATGTCCTGAAACAAAGTGCATTGTCTTTCTGGCGTTTCTCCGCTTAATTTGGTGTGCAACACTTGGTATTTTGACGTAGGGGACGCCATCTTGTTTTTTCGAGTACGTGTTATATGAAAACAGTTTTTGTATCATAACTTCCTTGAGGAACGTAGGAGCGTCCTGAATCAAAGTGCATTGGCTTTCTGGCGGTATTCCGCTTAATTTGGTGTGCAACACTTGGTATGTTGAAGAAGGGGTCGCCTACTCGTGTCCTCGCGAACGTGTTATATGAAAACTGTTTTTGAGTCATAACTTCCTTGAGAAACGTAGGAGCGTCCTGAATCAAAGTGCATTGGCTTTCTGGCGTTCCTCCGCTTAAATTGGTTTGCAATACTTGGTATTTTGAAGAAGGGGACGCCATCTTGTTTTTTCGCGCACGTGTTATATGAAAACAGTTTTTGTATCATAACTTCCTTGAGGAACGTAGGAGCGTCCTGAATCAAAGTGCATTGGCTTTCTGGCGGTATTCCGCTTAATTGGTGTGCAACACTTGGTATGTTGAAGAAGGGGTCGCCTACTCGTGTCCTCGCGAACGTGTTATATGAAAACTGTTTTTAAGTCATAACGTCGCTGAAAAACATAAGAATGTCCTGAAACAAAGTGCATTGTCTTTCTGGCGTTCCTCCGCTTAATTTGGTGTGCAACACTTGGTATGTTGAAGAAGGGGTCGCCTACTCGTGTCCTCGCGAACGTGTTATATGAAAACTGTTTTTGAGTCATAACTTCCTTGAGAAACGTAGGAGCGTCCTGAATCAAAGTGCATTGGCTTTCTGGCGTTCCTCCGCTTAATTTGGTGTGCAACACTTGGTATTTTGACGAAGGGGACGCCATCTTGTTTTTTCGCGTACGTGTTATATGAAAACAGTTTTTGTATCATAACTTCCTCGAGAAACGTAGGAGCGTCCTGAATCAAAGTGCATTGGCTTTCTGGCTGTATTCCGCTTAATTTGGTGTGCAACACTTGGTATGTTGAAGAAGGGGTCGCCTACTCGTGTCCTCGCGAACGTGTTATATGAAAACTGTTTTAGAGTCATAACTTCCTTGAGAAACGTAGGAGCGTCCTGAATCAAAGTGCATTGGCTTTCTGGCGTTATTCCGCTTAATTTGGTGTGCAACACTTGGTATGTTGAAGAAGGGGTCGCCTACTCGTGTCCTCGCGAACGTGTTATATGAAAACTGTTTTTGAGTCATAACGTCCCTGAATAAACGTCAGAATGTCCTGAAACAAAGTGCATTGTCTTTCTGGCATTCCTCCGCTTAATTTGGTGTGCAATACTTGGTATTTTGAAGAAGGGGACGCCATCTTGTTTTTTCGCGTACGTGTTATATGAAAACAGTTTTTGTATCATAACTTCCTTGAGAAACGTAGGAGCGTCCTGAATCAAAGTGCATTGGCTTTCTGGCGTTATTCCGCTTAATTTGGTGTGCAACACTTGGTATGTTGAAGAAGGGGTCGCCTACTCGTGTCCTCGCGAACGTGTAATATGAAAACAGTTTTTGAGTCATAACGTCGCTGAAAAACATAAGAATGTCCTGAAACAAAGTGCATTGTCTTTCTAGCGTTCCTCCGCTTAATTTGGTGTGCAACATTTGGTATTTTGACGAAGGGGACGCCATCTTGTTTTTTCGCGTACGTGTTATATGAAAACAGTTTTTGTATCATAACTTCCTTGAGGAACGTAGGAGCGTCCTGAATCAAAGTGCATTGGCTTTCTGGCGGTATTCCGCTTAATTTGGTGTGTAACACTTGGTATGTTGAAGAAGGGGTCGCCTACTCGTGTCCTCGCGAACGTGTTATATGAAAACTGTTTTTGAGTCATAACGTCCCTGAAAAACGTCAGAATGTCCTGAAACAAAGTGCATTGTCTTTCTGGCGTTTCTCCGCTTAATTTGGTGTGCAACACTTGGTATTTTGACGTAGGGGACGCCATCTTGTTTTTTCGAGTACGTGTTATATGAAAACAGTTTTTGTATCATAACTTCCTTGAGGAACGTAGGAGTGTCCTGAATCAAAGTGCATTGGCTTTCTAGCGTTCCTCGGCTTAATTTGGAGTGCAACACTTGGTATTTTGACGTAGGGGACGCCATCTTGTTTTTTCGCGTACGTGTTATATGAAAACAGTTTTTGTATCATAACTTCCTTGAGGAACGTATGAGCTACCTGAATCAAAGTGCATTGGCATTCTGGCGGTATTCCGCATAATTTGGTGTGCAACACTTGGTATGTTGAAGAAGGGGTCGCCTACTCGTGTCCTCGCGAACGTGTTATATGAAAACTGTTTTTGAGTCATAACGTCCCTGAAAAACGTCAGAATGTCCTGAAACAAAGTGCATTATCTTTCTAGCGTTCCTCGGCTTACCTAACATTTTGAGTCATAACTTCCTTGAGAAAGGTAGGAGCGTCCTGAATCAAAGTGCATTGGCTTTCTGGCGTTATTCCGCTTAAATTGGTGTGCAACACTTGGTATTTTGAAGAAGGGGACGCCATCTTGTTTTTTCGCGTACGTGTTATATGAAAACAGTTTTTGTATCATAACTTCCTTGAGGAACGTAGGAGCGTCCTGAATCAAAATGCATTGGCTTTCTGGCGGTATTCCGCTTAATTTGGTGTGCAACACTTGGTATGTTGAAGAACGGGCCGCCTACTCGTGTCCTCGCGAACGTGTTATATGAAAACTGTTTTTGAGTCATAACGTCCCTGAAAAACGTCAGAATGTCCTGAAACAAAGTGCATTATCTTTCTAGCGTTCCTCGGCTTAATTTGGTGTGCAACACTTGGTATTTTGACGTAGGGGACGCCATCTTGTTTTTTCGCGTACGTGTTATATGAAAACAGTTTTTGTATCATAACTTCCTTGAAAAACGTATGAGCGTCCTGAATCAAAGTGCATTGTCTTTCTAGCGTTCCTCCGCTTAAATTGGAGTGCAACACTTAGTATTTTGACGTAGGGGACACCATCTTGTTTTTTCGAGTACGTGTTATATGAAAACAGTTTTTGTATCATAACTTCCTTGAGGAACGTAGGAGCGTCCTGAAACAAAGTGCATTGTCTTTCTAGCGTTCCTCCGCTTAATTTGGTGTGCAACATTTGGTATTTTGACGAAGGGGACGCCATCTTGTTTTTTCGCGTACGTGTTATATGAAAACAGTTTTTGTATCATAACTTCCTTGAGGAACGTAGGAGCGTCCTGAATCAAAGTGCATTGGCTTTCTGGCGGTATTCCGCATAATTTGGTGTGCAACACTTGGTATGTTGAAGAAGGGGTCGCCTACTCGTGTCCTCGCGAACGTGTTATATGAAAACTGTTTTTGAGTCATAACGTCCCTGAAAAACGTCAGAATGTCCTGAAACAAAGTGCATTATCTTTCTAGCGTTCCTCGGCTTACCTAACATTTTGAGTCATAACTTCCTTGAGAAAGGTAGGAGCGTCCTGAATCAAAGTGCATTGGCTTTCTGGCGTTATTCCGCTTAAATTGGTGTGCAACACTTGGTATGTTGAAGAAGGGGTCGCCTACTCGTGTCCTCGCGAACGTGTTATATGAAAACTGTTTTTGAGTCATAACGTCCCTGAATAACGTCAGAATGTCCTGAAACAAATGGCATTGTCTTTCTGGGGTTCCCCCGCTTAATTTGGTGTGCAACATTTGGTATGTTGAAAAAGGGGTCGCCTACTCGTGTCCTCGCGAACGTGTTATATGAAAACTGTTTTTGAGTCATAACGTCCCTGAATAACGTCAGAATGTCCTGAAACAAATGGCATTGTCTTTCTGGGGTTCCCCCGCTTAATTTGGTGTGCAACACTTGGTATTTTGAAGAAGGGGACGCCATCTTGTTTTTTCGCGTACGTGTTATATGAAAACAGTTTTTGTATCATAACTTCCTTGAAAAACGTATGAGCGTCCTGAATCAAAGTGCATTGTCTTGCTGGGGTTCCCCCGCTTAATTTGGTGTGCAACACTTGGTATTTTGAAGAAGGGGACGCCATCTTGTTTTTTCGAGTACGTTTTATATGAAAACAGTTTTTGTATCATAACTTCCTTGAGAAACGTAGGAGCGTCCTGAATCAAAGTGCATTGGCTTTCTGGCGTTATTCCGCTTAATTTGGTGTGCAACACTTGGTATGTTGAAGAAGGGGTCGCCTACTCGTGTCCTTGTGAACGTGTTATATGAAAACTGTTTTTGAGTCATAACGTCCCTGAAAAACGTCAGAATGTCCTGAAACAAAGTGCATTGTCTTTCTGGCGTTTCTCCGCTTAATTTGGTGTGCAACACTTGGTATTTTGACGTAGGGGACGCCATCTTGTTTTTTCGAGTACGTGTTATATGAAAACAGTTTTTGTATCATAACTTCCTTGAGGAACGTAGGAGTGTCCTGAATCAAAGTGCATTGGCTTTCTAGCGTTCCTCGGCTTAATTTGGAGTGCAACACTTGGTATTTTGACGTAGGGGACGCCATCTTGTTTTTTCGCGTACGTGTTATATGAAAACAGTTTTTGTATCATAACTTCCTTGAGGAACGTATGAGCTACCTGAATCAAAGTGCATTGGCATTCTGGCGGTATTCCGCATAATTTGGTATGCAACACTTGGTATGTTGAAGAAGGGGTCGCCTACTCGTGTCCTCGCGAACGTGTTATATGAAAACTGTTTTTGAGTCATAACGTCCCTGAAAAACGTCAGAATGTCCTGAAACAAAGTGCATTATCTTTCTAGCGTTCCTCGGCTTACCTAACATTTTGAGTCATAACTTCCTTGAGAAACGTAGGAGCGTCCTGAATCAAAGTGCATTGTCTTTCTAGCGTTCCTCCGCTTAAATTGGTGTGCAACACTTAGTATTTTGACGTAGGGGACGCCATCTTGTTTTTTCGAGTACGTGTTATATGAAAACAGTTTTTGTATCATAACTTCCTTGAGGAACGTAGGAGCGTCCTGAATCAAAGTGCATTGGCTTTCTGGCGGTATTCCGCATAATTTGGTGTGCAACACTTGGTATGTTGAAGAAGGGGTCGCCTACTCGTGTCCTCGCGAACGTGTTATATGAAAACTGTTTTTAAGTCATAGAGTCCCTGAAAAACGTCAGAATGTCCTGAAACAAATGGCATTGTCTTTCTGGCGTTCCTCCGCTTTATGTGGTGTGTAACACTTGGTATTTGGAGAAGGGGACGCCATCTTGTTTTTTCGCGTACGTCTTATATGAAAACAGTTTTTGTATCATAACTTCCTTGAGGAACGTATGAGCTACCTGAATCAAAGTGCATTGGCATTCTGGCGGTATTCCGCATAATTTGGTATGCAACACTTGGTATGTTGAAGAAGGGGTCGCCTACTCGTGTCCTCGCGAACGTGTTATATGAAAACTGTTTTTGAGTCATAACATCCCTGAAAAACATTAGAATGTCCTGAAACAAAGTGCATTATCTTTCTAGCGTTCCTCGGCTTAATTTGGTGTGCAACACTTGGTATTTTGACGTAGGGGACGCCATCTTGTTTTTTCGCGTACGTGTTATATGAAAACAGTTTTTGTATCATAACTTCCTTGAGGAACGTAGGAGCGTCCTGAATCAAAGTGCATTGGCTTTCTGGCGGTATTCCGCTTAATTTGGTGTGCAACACTTGGTATGTTGAAGAAGGGGTCGCCTACTCGTGTCCTCGCGAACGTGTTATATGAAAACTGTTTTTAAGTCATAGAGTCCCTGAAAAACGTCAGAATGTCCTGAAACAAATGGCATTGTCTTTCTGGCGTTATTCCGCTTAATTTGGTGTGCAACACTTGGTATTTTGACGAAGGGGACGCCATCTTGTTTTTTCGCGTACGTGTTATATGAAAACAGTTTTTGTATCATAACTTCCTCGAGAAACGTAGGAGCGTCCTGAATCAAAGTGCATTGGCTTTCTGGCTGTATTCCGCTTAATTTGGTGTGCAACACTTGGTATGTTGAAGAAGGGGTCGCCTACTCGTGTCCTCGCGAACGTGTAATATGAAAACTGTTTTTGAGTCATAACGTCCCTGAAAAACGTCAGAATGTCCTGAAACAAAGTGCATTGTCTTTCTAGCGTTCCTCGGCTTAATTTGGTGTGCAACACTTGGTATTTTGACGTAGGGGACGCCATCTTGTTTTTTCGAGTACGTGTTATATGAAAACAGTTTTTGTATCATAACTTCCTTGAGGAACGTAGGAGTGTCCTGAATCAAAGTGCATTGGCTTTCTGGCGTATTCCGCTTAATTTGGTGTGCAACACTTGGTATGTTGAAGAAGGGGTCGCCTACTCGTGTCCTCGCGAACGTGTTATATGAAAACTGTTTTTGAGTCATAACGTCCCTGAAAAACGTCAGAATGTCCTGAAACAAAGTGCATTATCTTTCTAGCGTTCCTCGGCTTACCTAACATTTTGAGTCATAACTTCCTTGAGAAAGGTAGGAGCGTCCTGAATCAAAGTGCATTGGCTTTCTGGCGTTATTCCGCTTAAATTGGTGTGCAACACTTGGTATGTTGAAGAAGGGGTCGCCTACTCGTGTCCTCGTGAACTTGTTATATGAAAAATGTTTTTGAGTCATAACGTCCCTGAAAAACGTCAGAATGTCCTGAAACAAAGTGCATTGTCTTTCTGGCGTTTCTCCGCTTAATTTGGTGTGCAACACTTGGTATTTTGACGTAGGGGACGCCATCTTGTTTTTTCGAGTACGTGTTATATGAAAACAGTTTTTGTATCATAACTTCCTTGAGGAACGTAGGAGTGTCCTGAATCAAAGTGCATTGGCTTTCTGGCGGTATTCCGCTTAATTTGGTGTGCAACACTTGGTATGTTGAAGAAGGGGTCGCCTACTCGTGTCCTCGCGAACGTGTTATATGAAAACGGTTTTTGAGTCATAACGTCCCTGAAAAACGTCAGAATGTCTTGAAACAAAGTGCATTGTCTTTCTAGCGTTCCTCCGCTTAATTTGGTTTGCAACACTTGGTATTTTGAAGAAGGGGAGGCCATCTTGTTTTTTTGCGTACGTGTTATATGAAAACAGTTTTTGTATCATAACTTCCTTGAGGAACGTATGAGCTACCTGAATCAAAGTGCATTGGCATTCTGGCGGTATTCCGCATAATTTGGTATGCAACACTTGGTATGTTGAAGAAGGGGTCGCCTACTCGTGTCCTCGCGAACGTGTTATATGAAAACTGTTTTTGAGTCATAACGTCCCTGAAAAACGTCAGAATGTCCTGAAACAAAGTGCATTGTCTTTCTAGCGTTCCTCGGCTTAATTTGGTGTGCAACACTTGGTATTTTGACGTAGGGGACGCCATCTTGTTTTTTCGAGTACGTGTTATATGAAAACAGTTTTTGTATCATAACTTCCTTGAGGAACGTAGGAGTGTCCTGAATCAAAGTGCATTGGCTTTCTGGCGGTATTCCGCTTAATTTGGTATGCAACACTTGGTATGTTGAAGAAGGGGTCGCCTACTCGTGTCCTCGCGAACGTGTTATATGAAAACTGTTTTTGAGTCATAACGTCCCTGAAAAACGTCAGAATGTCCTGAAACAAAGTGCATTATCTTTCTAGCGTTCCTCGGCTTACCTAACATTTTGAGTCATAACTTCCTTGAGAAAGGTAGGAGCGTCCTGAATCAAAGTGCATTGGCTTTCTGGCGTTATTCCGCTTAAATTGGTGTGCAACACTTGGTATGTTGAAGAAGGGGTCGCCTACTCGTGTCCTCGTGAACTTGTTATATGAAAAATGTTTTTGAGTCATAACGTCCCTGAAAAACGTCAGAATGTCCTGAAACAAAGTGCATTGTCTTTCTGGCGTTTCTCCGCTTAATTTGGTGTGCAACACTTGGTATTTTGACGTAGGGGACGCCATCTTGTTTTTTCGAGTACGTGTTATATGAAAACACTTTTTGTATCATAACTTCCTTGAGAAACGTAGGAGCGTCCTGAATCAAAGTGCATTGGCTTTCTGGCGGTATTCCGCTTAATTTGGTGTGCAACACTTGGTATGTTGAAGAAGGGGTCGCCTACTCGTGTCCTCGCGAACGTGTTATATGAAAACAGTTTTTGTATCATAACTTCCTTGAGGAACGTAGGAGTGTCCTGAATCAAAGTGCATTGGCTTTCTAGCGTTCCTCGGCTTAATTTGGAGTGCAACACTTGGTATTTTGACGTAGGGGACGCCATCTTGTTTTTTCGCGTACGTGTTATATGAAAACAGTTTTTGTATCATAACTTCCTTGAGGAACGTATGAGCTACCTGAATCAAAGTGCATTGGCATTCTGGCGGTATTCCGCATAATTTGGTATGCAACACTTGGTATGTTGAAGAAGGGGTCGCCTACTCGTGTCCTCGCGAACGTGTTATATGAAAACTGTTTTTGAGTCATAACGTCCCTGAAAAACGTCAGAATGTCCTGAAACAAAGTGCATTATCTTTCTAGCGTTCCTCGGCTTACCTAACATTTTGAGTCATAACTTCCTTGAGAAACGTAGGAGCGTCCTGAATCAAAGTGCATTGTCTTTCTAGCGTTCCTCCGCTTAAATTGGTGTGCAACACTTAGTATTTTGACGTAGGGGACGCCATCTTGTTTTTTCGAGTACGTGTTATATGAAAACAGTTTTTGTATCATAACTTCCTTGAGGAACGTAGGAGCGTCCTGAATCAAAGTGCATTGGCTTTCTGGCGGTATTCCGCATAATTTGGTGTGCAACACTTGGTATGTTGAAGAAGGGGTCGCCTACTCGTGTCCTCGCGAACGTGTTATATGAAAACTGTTTTTAAGTCATAGAGTCCCTGAAAAACGTCAGAATGTCCTGAAACAAATGGCATTGTCTTTCTGGCGTTCCTCCGCTTTATGTGGTGTGCAACACTTGGTATTTGGAGAAGGGGACGCCATCTTGTTTTTTCGCGTACGTCTTATATGAAAACAGTTTTTGTATCATAACTTCCTTGAGGAACGTATGAGCTACCTGAATCAAAGTGCATTGGCATTCTGGCGGTATTCCGCATAATTTGGTATGCAACACTTGGTATGTTGAAGAAGGGGTCGCCTACTCGTGTCCTCGCGAACGTGTTATATGAAAACTGTTTTTGAGTCATAACATCCCTGAAAAACATTAGAATGTCCTGAAACAAAGTGCATTATCTTTCTAGCGTTCCTCGGCTTAATTTGGTGTGCAACACTTGGTATTTTGACGTAGGGGACGCCATCTTGTTTTTTCGCGTACGTGTTATATGAAAACAGTTTTTGTATCATAACTTCCTTGAGGAACGTAGGAGCGTCCTGAATCAAAGTGCATTGGCTTTCTGGCGTTATTCCGCTTAATTTGGTGTGCAACACTTGGTATGTTGAAGAAGGGGTCGCCTACTCGTGTCCTCGCGAACGTGTTATATGAAAACTGTTTTTGAGTCATAACGTCCCTGAATAACGTCAGAATGTCCTGAAACAAATGGCATTGTCTTTCTGGGGTTCCCCCGCTTAATTTGGTGTGCAACACTTGGTATTTTGACGAAGGGGACGCCATCTTGTTTTTTCGCGTACGTGTTATATGAAAACAGTTTTTGTATCATAACTTCCTTGAGAAACGTAGGAGCGTCCTGAATCAAAGTGCATTGGCTTTCTGGCTGTATTCCGCTTAATTTGGTGTGCAACACTTGGTATGTTGAAGAAGGGGTCGCCTACTCGTGTCCTCGCGAACGTGTTATATGAAAACTGTTTTTGAGTCATAACGTCCCTGAAAAACGTCAGAATGTCCTGAAACAAAGTGCATTGTCTTTCTAGCGTTCCTCGGCTTAATTTGGTGTGCAACACTTGGTATTTTGACGTAGGGGACGCCATCTTGTTTTTTCGAGTACGTGTTATATGAAAACAGTTTTTGTATCATAACTTCCTTGAGAAACGTAGGAGCGTCCTGAATCAAAGTGCATTGGCTTTCTGGCGTTATTCCGCTTAATTTGGTGTGCAACACTTGGTATGTTGAAGAAGGGGTCGCCTACTCGTGTCCTCGCGAACGTGTTATATGAAAACTGTTTTTGAGTCATAACGTCCCTGAAAAACGTCAGAATGTCCTGAAACAAAGTGCATTATCTTTCTAGCGTTCCTCGGCTTACCTAACATTTTGAGTCATAACTTCCTTGAGAAAGGTAGGAGCGTCCTGAATCAAAGTGCATTGGCTTTCTGGCGTTATTCCGCTTAAATTGGTGTGCAACACTTGGTATGTTGAAGAAGGGGTCGCCTACTCGTGTCCTCGCGAACGTGTTATATGAAAACTGTTTTTGAGTCATAACGTCCCTGAAAAACGTCAGAATGTCCTGAAACAAAGTGCATTGTCTTTCTGGCGTTTCTCCGCTTAATTTGGTGTGCAACACTTGGTATTTTGACGTAGGGGACGCCATCTTGTTTTTTCGAGTACGTGTTATATGAAAACAGTTTTTGTATCATAACTTCCTTGAGGAACGTAGGAGTGTCCTGAATCAAAGTGCATTGGCTTTCTGGCGGTATTCCGCTTAATTTGGTGTGCAACACTTGGTATGTTGAAGAAGGGGTCGCCTACTCGTGTCCTCGCGAACGTGTTATATGAAAACGGTTTTTGAGTCATAACGTCCCTGAAAAACGTCAGAATGTCTTGAAACAAAGTGCATTGTCTTTCTAGCGTTCCTCCGCTTAATTTGGTTTGCAACACTTGGTATTTTGAAGAAGGGGACGCCATCTTGTTTTTTTGCGTACGTGTTATATGAAAACAGTTTTTGTATCATAACTTCCTTGAGAAACGTAGGAGCGTCCTGAATCAAAGTGCATTGGCATTCTGGCGTTATTCCGCTTAATTTGGTGTGCAACACTTGGTATGTTGAAGAAGGGGTCGCCTACTCGTGTCCTCGCGAACGTGTAATATGAAAACTGTTTTTGAGTCATAACGTCCCTGAAAAACGTCAGAATGTCCTGAAACAAAGTGCATTGTCTTTCTAGCGTTCCTCGGCTTAATTTGGTGTGCAACACTTGGTATTTTGACGTAGGGGACGCCATCTTGTTTTTTCGCGTACGTGTTATATGAAAACAGTTTTTGTATCATAACTTCCTTGAGGAACGTAGGAGCGTCCTGAATCAAAGTGCATTGGCTTTCTGGCGGTATTCCGCTTAATTTGGTGTGCAACACTTGGTATGTTGAAGAAGGGGTCGCCTACTCGTGTCCTCGCGAACGTGTTATATGAAAACTGTTTTTGAGTCATAACGTCCCTGAAAAACGTCAGAATGTCCTGAAACAAAGTGCATTGTCTTTCTAGCGTTCCTCGGCTTAATTTGGTGTGCAACACTTGGTATTTTGACGTAGGGGACGCCATCTTGTTTTTTCGAGTACGTGTTATATGAAAACAGTTTTTGTATCATAACTTCCTTGAGGAACGTAGGAGTGTCCTGAATCAAAGTGCATTGGCTTTCTGGCGGTATTCCGCTTAATTTGGTGTGCAACACTTGGTATGTTGAAGAAGGGGTCGCCTACTCGTGTCCTCGCGAACGTGTTATATGAAAACTGTTTTTGAGTCATAACGTCCCTGAAAAACGTCAGAATGTCCTGAAACAAAGTGCATTATCTTTCTAGCGTTCCTCGGCTTACCTAACATTTTGAGTCATAACTTCCTTGAGAAAGGTAGGAGCGTCCTGAATCAAAGTGCATTGGCTTTCTGGCGTTATTCCGCTTAAATTGGTGTGCAACACTTGGTATGTTGAAGAAGGGGTCGCCTACTCGTGTCCTCGTGAACTGTGTTATATGAAAAATGTTTTTGAGTCATAACGTCCCTGAAAACGTCAGAATGTCCTGAAACAAAGTGCATTGTCTTTCTGGCGTTTCTCCGCTTAATTTGGTGTGCAACACTTGGTATTTTGACGTAGGGGACGCCATCTTGTTTTTTCGAGTACGTGTTATATGAAAACAGTTTTTGTATCATAACTTCCTTGAGGAACGTAGGAGTGTCCTGAATCAAAGTGCATTGGCTTTCTGGCGGTATTCCGCTTAATTTGGTGTGCAACACTTGGTATGTTGAAGAAGGGGTCGCCTACTCGTGTCCTCGCGAACGTGTTATATGAAAACAGTTTTTGTATCATAACTTCCTTGAGGAACGTAGGAGTGTCCTGAATCAAAGTGCATTGGCTTTCTAGCGTTCCTCGGCTTAATTTGGAGTGCAACACTTGGTATTTTGACGTAGGGGACGCCATCTTGTTTTTTCGCGTACGTGTTATATGAAAACAGTTTTTGTATCATAACTTCCTTGAGGAACGTATGAGCTACCTGAATCAAAGTGCATTGGCATTCTGGCGGTATTCCGCATAATTTGGTATGCAACACTTGGTATGTTGAAGAAGGGGTCGCCTACTCGTGTCCTCGCGAACGTGTTATATGAAAACTGTTTTTGAGTCATAACGTCCCTGAAAAACGTCAGAATGTCCTGAAACAAAGTGCATTATCTTTCTAGCGTTCCTCGGCTTACCTAACATTTTGAGTCATAACTTCCTTGAGAAACGTAGGAGCGTCCTGAATCAAAGTGCATTGTCTTTCTAGCGTTCCTCCGCTTAAATTGGTGTGCAACACTTGGTATTTTGACGTAGGGGACGCCATCTTGTTTTTTAGTACGTGTTATATGAAAACACTTTTTGTATCATAACTTCCTTGAGGAACGTAGGAGTGTCCTGAATCAAAGTGCATTGGCTTTCTGGCGGTATTCCGCTTAATTTGGTGTGCAACACTTGGTATGTTGAAGAAGGGGTCGCCTACTCGTGTCCTCGCGAACGTGTTATATGAAAACAGTTTTTGTATCATAACTTCCTTGAGGAACGTAGGAGTGTCCTGAATCAAAGTGCATTGGCTTTCTAGCGTTCCTCGGCTTAATTTGGAGTGCAACACTTGGTATTTTGACGTAGGGGACGCCATCTTGTTTTTTCGCGTTCGTGTTATATGAAAACAGTTTTTGTATCATAACTTCCTTGAGGAACGTATGAGCTACCTGAATCAAAGTGCATTGGCTTTCTGGCGTTATTCCGCATAATTTGGTGTGCAACACTTGGTATGTTGAAGAAGGGGTCGCCTACTCGTGTCCTCGCGAACGTGTTATATGAAAACTGTTTTTGAGTCATAACGTCCCTGAAAAACATTAGAATGTCCTGAAACAAAGTGCATTGTCTTTCTAGCGTTCCTCCGCTTTATTTGGTGTGCAACACTTGGTATTTTGACGTAGGGGACGCCATCTTGTTTTTTCGCGTACGTGTTATATGAAAACAGTTTTTGTATCATAACTTCCTTGAGGAACGTAGGAGCGTCCTGAATCAAAGTGCATTGGCTTTCTGGCGGTATTCCGCTTAATTTGGTGTGCAACACTTGGTATGTTGAAGAAGGGGTCGCCTACTCGTGTCCTCGCGAACGTGTTATATGAAAACTGTTTTTGAGTCATAACATCCCTGAAAAACATTAGAATGTCCTGAAACAAAGTGCATTATCTTTCTAGCGTTCCTCGGCTTAATTTGGTGTGCAACACTTGGTATTTTGACGTAGGGGACGCCATCTTGTTTTTTCGCGTACGTGTTATATGAAAACAGTTTTTGTATCATAACTTCCTTGAGAAACGTAGGAGCGTCCTGAATCGAAGTGCATTGGCTTTCTGGCGTTATTCCGCTTAATTTGGTGTGCAACACTTGGTATGTTGAAGAAGGGGTCGCCTACTCGTGTCCTCGCGAACGTGTTATATGAAAACTGTTTTTAAGTCATAACGTCGCTGAAAAACATAAGAATGTCCTGAAACAAAGTGCATTGTCTTTCTGGCGTTCCTCCGCTTAATTTGGTGTGCAACACTTGGTATTTTGACGAAGGGGACGCCATCTTGTTTTTTCGCGTACGTGTTATATGAAAGCAGTTTTTGTATCATAACTTCCTTGAGAAACGTAGGAGCGTCCTGAATCAAAGTGCATTGGCTTTCTGGCGTTATTCCGCTTAATTTGGTGTGCAACACTTGGTATGTTGAAGAAGGGGTCGCCTACTCATGTCCTCGCGAACGTGTTATATGAAAACTGTTTTTGAGTCATAACGTCCCTGAAAAACGTCAGAATGTCCTGAAACAAAGTGCATTATCTTTCTAGCGTTCCTCGGCTTACCTAACATTTTGAGTCATAACTTCCTTGAGAAAGGTAGGAGCGTCCTGAATCAAAGTGCATTGGCTTTCTGGCGTTATTCCGCTTAAATTGGTGTGCAACACTTGGTATGTTGAAGAAGGGGTCGCCTACTCGTGTCCTCGTGAACTTGTTATATGAAAAAGGTTTTTGAGTCATAACGTCCCTGAAAAACGTCAGAATGTCCTGAAACAAAGTGCATTGTCTTTCTGGCGTTTCTCCGCTTAATTTGGTGTGCAACACTTGGTATTTTGACGTAGGGGACGCCATCTTGTTTTTTCGAGTACGTGTTATATGAAAACACTTTTTGTATCATAACTTCCTTGAGGAACGTAGGAGTGTCCTGAATCAAAGTGCATTGGCTTTCTGGCGGTATTCCGCTTAATTTGGTGTGCAACTCTTGGTATGTTGAAGAAGGGGTCGCCTACTCGTGTCCTCGCGAACGTGTTATATGAAAACGGTTTTTGAGTCATAACGTCCCTGAAAAACGTCAGAATGTCTTGAAACAAAGTGCATTGTCTTTCTAGCGTTCCTCCGCTTAATTTGGTTTGCAACACTTGGTATTTTGAAGAAGGGGAGGCCATCTTGTTTTTTTGCGTACGTGTTATATGAAAACAGTTTTTGTATCATAACTTCCTTGAGGAACGTATGAGCTACCTGAATCAAAGTGCATTGGCATTCTGGCGGTATTCCGCATAATTTGGTATGCAACACTTGGTATGTTGAAGAAGGGGTCGCCTACTCGTGTCCTCGCGAACGTGTTATATGAAAACTGTTTTTGAGTCATAACGTCCCTGAAAAACGTCAGAATGTCCTGAAACAAAGTGCATTATCTTTCTAGCGTTCCTCGGCTTACCTAACATTTTGAGTCATAACTTCCTTGAGAAACGTAGGAGCGTCCTGAATCAAAGTGCATTGTCTTTCTAGCGTTCCTCCGCTTAAATTGGTGTGCAACACTTAGTATTTTGACGTAGGGGACGCCATCTTGTTTTTTCGAGTACGTGTTATATGAAAACAGTTTTTGTATCATAACTTCCTCGAGGAACGTAGGAGCGTCCTGAATCAAAGTGCATTGGCTTTCTGGCGGTATTCCGCATAAATTGGTGTGCAACACTTGGTATGTTGAAGAAGGGGTCGCCTACTCGTGTCCTCGCGAACGTGTTATATGAAAACTGTTTTTAAGTCATAGAGTCCCTGAAAAACGTCAGAATGTCCTGAAACAAATGGCATTGTCTTTCTGGCGTTCCTCCGCTTTATGTGGTGTGCAACACTTGGTATTTGGAGAAGGGGACGCCATCTTGTTTTTTCGCGTACGTGTTATATGAAATCAGTTTTTGTATCATAACTTCCTTGAGGAACGTAGGAGTGTCCTGAATCAAAGTGCATTGGCTTTCTAGCGTTCCTCGGCTTAATTTGGAGTGCAACACTTGGTATTTTGACGTAGGGGACGCCATCTTGTTTTTTCGCGTACGTGTTATATGAAAACAGTTTTGTATCATAACTTCCTTGAGAAACGTAGGAGCGTCCTGAATCAAAGTGCATTGGCTTTCTGGCGTTATTCCGCATAATTTGGTGTGCAACACTTGGTATGTTGAAGAAGGGGTCGCCTACTCGTGTCCTCGCGAACGTGTTATATGAAAACTGTTTTTGAGTCATAACGTCCCTGAAAAACGTCAGAATGTCCTGAAACAAAGTGCATTATCTTTCTAGCGTTCCTCGGCTTAATTTGGTGTGCAACACTTGGTATTTTGACGTAGGGGACGCCATCTTGTTTTTTCGCGTACGTGTTATATGAAAACAGTTTTTGTATCATAACTTCCTTGAGAAACGTAGGAGCGTCCTGAATCAAAGTGCATTGGCTTTCTGGCGTTATTCCGCTTAATTTGGTGTGCAACACTTGGTATGTTGAAGAAGGGGTCGCCTACTCGTGTCCTCGCGAACGTGTTATATGAAAACGGTTTTTGAGTCATAACGTCCCTGAAAAACGTCAGAATGTCTTGAAACAAAGTGCATTGTCTTTCTAGCGTTCCTCCGCTTAATTTGGTTTGCAACACTTGGTATTTTGAAGAAGGGGACGCCATCTTGTTTTTTTGCGTACGTGTTATATGAAAACAGTTTTTGTATCATAACTTCCTTGAGAAACGTAGGAGCTCCTGAATCAAAGTGCATTGGCTTTCTGGCGGTATTCCGCTTAATTTGGTATGCAACACTTGGTATGTTGAAGAAGGGGTCGCCTACTCGTGTCCTCGCGAACGTGTTATATGAAAACTGTTTTTGAGTCATAACGTCCCTGAATAACGTCAGAATGTCCTGAAACAAATGGCATTGTCTTTCTGGGGTTCCCCCGCTTAATTTGGTGTGCAACACTTGGTATTTTGAAGAAGGGGACGCCATCTTGTTTTTTTGCGTACGTGTTATATGAAAACAGTTTTTGTATCATAACTTCCTTGAGAAACGTAGGAGCGTCCTGAATCAAAGTGCATTGGCTTTCTGGCGTTATTCCGCTTAATTTGGTGTGCAACACTTGGTATGTTGAAGAAGGGGTCGCCTACTCGTGTCCTCGCGAACGTGTTATATGAAAACTGTTTTTGAGTCATAACGTCCCTGAAAAACGTCAGAATGTCGTGAAACAAAGTGCATTGTCTTTCTGGCGTTCCTCCGCTTAATTTGGTGTGCAACACTTGGTATTTTGAAGAAGGGGACGCCATCTTGTTTTTTTGCGTACGTGTTATATGAAAACAGTTTTTGTATCATAACTTCCTTGAGGAACGTATGAGCTACCTGAATCAAAGTGCATTGGCATTCTGGCGGTATTCCGCATAATTTGGTATGCAACACTTGGTATGTTGAAGAAGGGGTCGCCTACTCGTGTCCTCGCGAACGTGTTATATGAAAACTGTTTTTGAGTCATAACTTCCTTGAGAAACGTTGGAGCGTCCTGAATCAAAGTGCATTGGCTTTCTGGCGTTCCTCCGCTTAAATTGGTTTGCAATACTTGGTATTTTGAAGAAGGGGACGCCATCTTGTTTTTTCGCGCACGTGTTATATGAAAACAGTTTTTGTATCATAACTTCCTTGAGGAACGTAGGAGCGTCCTGAATCAAAGTGCATTGGCTTTCTGGCGGTATTCCGCTTAATTTGGTGTGCAACACTTGGTTTGTTGAAGAAGGGGTCGCATACTCGTGTCCTCGCGAACGTGTTATATGAAAACTGTTTTTGAGTCATAACGTCCCTGAAAAACATTAGAATGTCCTGAATCAAAGTGCATTGTCTTTCTAGCGTTCCTCCGCTTAATTTGGTGTGCAACACTTGGTATTTTGAAGAAGGGGACGCCATCTTGTTTTTTTCGCGTACGTGTTATATGAAAACGGTTTTTGTATCATAACTTCCTTGAGAAACGTAGGAGCGTCCTGAATCAAAGTGCATTGGCTTTCTGGCGTTATTCCGCTTAATTTGGTGTGCAACACTTGGTATGTTGAAGAAGGGGTCGCCTACTCGTGTCCTCGCGAACGTGTTATATGAAAACTGTTTTTGAGTCATAACATCCCTGAAAAACATTAGAATGTCCTGAAACAAAGTGCATTATCTTTCTAGCGTTCCTCGGCTTAATTTGGTGTGCAACACTTGGTATTTTGACGTAGGGGACGCCATCTTGTTTTTTCGCGTACGTGTTATATGAAAACAGTTTTTGTATCATAACTTCCTTGAAAAACGTATGAGCGTCCAGAATCAAAGTGCATTGTCTTTCTAGCGTTCCTCCGCTTAAATTGGTGTGCAACACTTAGTATTTTGACGTAGGGGACGCCATCTTGTTTTTTCGAGTACGTGTTATATGAAAACAGTTTTTGTATCATAACTTCCTTGAGGAACGTAGGAGCGGCCTGAATCAAAGTGCATTGGCTTTCTGGCGGTATTCCGCATAATTTGGTGTGCAACACTTGGTATGTTGAAGAAGGGGTCGCCTACTCGTGTCCTCGCGAACGTGTTATATGAAAACTGTTTTTAAGTCATAGAGTCCCTGAAAAACGTCAGAATGTCCTGAAACAAATGGCATTGTCTTTCTGGCGTTCCTCCGCTTTATTTGGTGTGCAACACTTGGTATTTGGAGAAGGGGACGCCATCTTGTTTTTTCGCGTACGTGTTATATGAAAACAGTTTTTGTATCATAACTTCCTTGAGGAACGTAGGAGCGTCCTGAATCAAAGTGCATTGGCTTTCTGGCGGTATTCCGCTTAAATTGGTGTGCAACACTTAGTATTTTGACGTAGGGGACGCCATCTTGTTTTTTCGAGTACGTGTTATATGAAAACAGTTTTTGTATCATAACTTCCTTGAGGAACGTAGGAGCGTCCTGAATCAAAGTGCATTGGCTTTCTGGCGGTATTCCGCTTAATTTGGTGTGCAACACTTGGTATGTTGAAGAAGGGGTCGCCTACTCGTGTCCTCGCGAACGTGTTATATGAAAACTGTTTTTAAGTCATAGAGTCCCTGAAAAACGTCAGAATGTCCTGAAACAAATGGCATTGTCTTTCTGGCGTTCCTCCGCTTTATTTGGTGTGCAACACTTGGTATTTGGAGAAGGGGACGCCATCTTGTTTTTTCGCGTACGTGTTATATGAAAACAGTTTTTGTATCATAACTTCCTTGAGGAACGTAGGAGCGTCCTGAATCAAAGTGCATTGGCTTTCTGGCGGTATTTCGCTTAAATTGGTGTGCAACACTTAGTATTTTGACGTAGGGGACGCCATCTTGTTTTTTCGAGTTCGTGTTATATGAAAACAGTTTTTGTATCATAACTTCCTTGAGGAACGTAGGAGCGTCCTGAATCAAAGTGCATTGGCTTTCTGGCGGTATTTCGCTTAATTTGGTGTGCAACACTTGGTATGTTGAAGAAGGGGTCGCCTACTCGTGTCCTCGCGAACGTGTTACATGAAAACTGTTTTTGAGTCATAACTTCCTTGAGAAACGTAGGAGCGTCCTGAATCAAAGTGCATTGGCTTTCTGGCGTTCCTCCGCTTAAATTGGTTTGCAATACTTGGTATTTTGAAGAAGGGGACGCCATCTTGTTTTTTCGCGCACGTGTTATATGAAAACAGTTTTTGTATCATAACTTCCTTGAGGAACGTAGGAGCGTCCTGAATCAAAGTGCATTGGCTTTCTGGCGGTATTCCGCTTAATTTGGTGTGCAACACTTGGTATGTTGAAGAAGGGGTCGCCTACTCGTGTCCTCGCGAACGTGTTATATGAAAACTGTTTTTGAGTCATAACGTCCCTGAAAAACGTCAGAATGTCCTGAAACAAAGTGCATTGTCTTTCTGGCTTTCCTCCGCTTAATTTGGTTTTCATTACTTGGTATTTTGAAGAAGGGGACGCCATCTTGTTTTTTCGCGTACGTATTATATGAAAACAGTTTTTGTATCATAACTTCTTTGAGAAACGTAGGAGCGTCCTGAATCAAAGTGCATTGGCTTTCTGGCGGTATTCCGCTTAATTTGGTGTGCAACACTTGGTATGTTGAAGAAAAGGTCGCCTACTCGTGTCCTCGCGAACGTGCAATATGAAAACAGTTTTTGGATCATAACGTCGCTGAAAAACATAAGAATGTCCTGAAACAAAGTGCATTGTCTTTCTGGCGTTCCTTCGCTTAATTTGGTGTGCAACATTTGGTATTTTGACGAAGGGGACGCCATCTTGTTTTTTCGCGTACGTGTTATATGAAAACAGTTTTTGTATCATAACTTCTTTGAGAAACGTAGGAGCGTCCTGAATCAAAGTGCATTGGCTTTCTGGCGGTATTCCGCTTAATTTGGTGTGCAACACTTGGTATGTTGAAGAAGGGGTCGCCTACTCGTGTCCTCGCGAACGTGTTATATGAAAACTGTTTTTAAGTCATAACGTCGCTGAAAAACATAAGAATGTCCTGAAACAAAGTGCATTGTCTTTCTGGCGTTCCTCCGCTTAATTTGGTGTGCAACACTTGGTATTTTGACGAAGGGGACGCCATCTTGTTTTTTCGCGTACGTGTTATATGAAAACAGTTTTTGTATCATAACTTCCTCGAGAAACGTAGGAGCGTCCTGAATCAAAGTGCATTGGCTTTCTGGCTGTATTCCGCTTAATTTGGTGTGCAACACTTGGTATGTTGAAGAAGGGGTCGCCTACTCGTGTCCTCGCGAACGTGTTATATGAAAACTGTTTTAGAGTCATAACTTCCTTGAGAAACGTAGGAGCGTCCTGAATCAAAGTGCATTGGCTTTCTGGCGTTATTCCGCTTAATTTGGTG
The DNA here is from genome assembly GCA_028555115.1 of Himalopsyche japonica. Taxonomy (NCBI): domain Eukaryota; kingdom Metazoa; phylum Arthropoda; class Insecta; order Trichoptera; family Rhyacophilidae; genus Himalopsyche; species Himalopsyche japonica. The sequence continues at coordinate 630,856 of JAHFWJ010000034.1, forward strand.
TGCAACACTTGGTATGTTGAAGAAGGGGTCGCCTACTCGTGTCCTCGTGAACGTGTTATATGAAAACTGTTTTTGAGTCATAACGTCCCTGAAAATCGTCAGAATGTGCTGAAACAAAGTGCATTGTCTTTCTGGCGTTCCTCCGCTTAATTTGGTGTGCAATACTTGGTATTTTGAAGAAGGGGACGCCATCTTGTTTTTTCGCGTACGTGTTATATGAAAACAGTTTTTGTATCATAACTTCCTTGAGAAACGTAGGAGCGTCCTGAATCAAAGTGCATTGGCTTTCTGGCGTTATTCCGCTTAATTTGGTGTTCAACACTTGGTATGTTGAAGAAGGGGTCGCCTACTCGTGTCCTCGCGAACGTGTAATATGAAAACAGTTTTTGAGTCATAACGTCGCTGAAAAACATAAGAATGTCCTGAAACAAAGTGCATTGTCTTTCTTGCGTTCCTCCGCTTAATTTGGTGTGCAACATTTGGTATTTTGACGAAGGGGATGCCATCTTGTTTTTTCGCGTACGTGTTATATGAAAACAGTTTTTGTATCATAACTTCCTTGAGGAACGTAGGAGCGTCCTGAATCAAAGTGCATTGGCTTTCTGGCGGTATTCTGCTTAATTTGGTGTGCAACACTTGGTATGTTGAAGAAGGGGTCGCCTACTCGTGTCCTCGCGAACGTGTTATATGAAAACTGTTTTTGAGTCATAACGTCCCTGAAAAACGTCAGAATGTCCTGAAACAAAGTGCATTGTCTTTCTGGCGTTTCTCCGCTTAATTTGGTGTGCAACGCTTGGTATTTTGACGTAGGGGACGCCATCTTGTTTTTTCGAGTACGTGTTATATGAAAACAGTTTTTGTATCATAACTTCCTTGAGGAACGTAGGAGTGTCCTGAATCAAAGTGCATTGGCTTTCTAGCGTTCCTCGGCTTAACTTGGAGTGCAACACTTGGTATTTTGACGTAGGGGACGCCATCTTGTTTTTTCGCGTACGTGTTATATGAAAACAGTTTTTGTATCATAACTTCCTTGAGGAACGTATGAGCGACCTGAATCAAAGTGCATTGGCATTCTGGCGGTATTCCGCATAATTTGGTGTGCAACACTTGGTATGTTGAAGAAGGGGTCGCCTACTCGTGTCCTCGCGAACGTGTTATATGAAAACTGTTTTTGAGTCATAACGTCCCTGAAAAACGTCAGAATGTCCTGAAACAAAGTGCATTATCTTTCTAGCGTTCCTCGGCTTACCTAACATTTTGAGTCATAACTTCCTTGAGAAACGTAGGAGCGTCCTGAATCAAAGTGCATTGGCTTTCTGGCGTTATTCCGCTTAAATTGGTGTGCAACACTTGGTATTTTGAAGAAGGGGACGCCATCTTGTTTTTTCGCGTACGTGTTATATGAAATTAGTTTTTGTATCATAACTTCCTTGAGGAACGTAGGAGCTTCCTGAATCAAAGTGCATTGGCTTTCTGGCGGTATTTCGCTTAAATTGGTGTGCAACACTTAGTATTTTGACGTAGGGGACGCCATCTTGTTTTTTCGAGTTCGTGTTATATGAAAACAGTTTTTGTATCATAACTTCCTTGAGGAACGTAGGAGCGTCCTGAATCAAAGTGCATTGGCTTTCTGGCGTTATTCCGCTTAATTTGGTGTGCAACACTTGGTATGTTGAAGAAGGGGTCGCCTACTCGTGTCCTCGCGAACGTGTTATATGAAAACTGTTTTTGAGTCATAACTTCCTTGAGAAACGTAGGAGCGTCCTGAATCAAAGTGCATTGGCTTTCTGGCGTTCCTCCGCTTAAATTGGTTTGCAATACTTGGTATTTTGAAGAAGGGGACGCCATCTTGTTTTTTCGCGCACGTGTTATATGAAAACAGTTTTTGTATCATAACTTCCTTGAGGAACGTAGGAGCGTCCTGAATCAAAGTGCATTGGCTTTCTGGCGGTATTCCGCTTAATTTGGTGTGCAACACTTGGTATGTTGAAGAAGGGGTCGCCTACTCGTGTCCTCGCGAACGTGTTATATGAAAACTGTTTTTGAGTCATAACGTCCCTGAAAAACGTCAGAATGTCCTGAAACAAAGTGCATTGTCTTTCTGGCTTTCCTCCGCTTAATTTGGTTTTCATTACTTGGTATTTTGAAGAAGGGGACGCCATCTTGTTTTTTCGCGTACGTATTATATGAAAACAGTTTTTGTATCATAACTTCTTTGAGAAACGTAGGAGCGTCCTGAATCAAAGTGCATTGGCTTTCTGGCGGTATTCCGCTTAATTTGGTGTGCAACACTTGGTATGTTGAAGAAAAGGTCGCCTACTCGTGTCCTCGCGAACGTGCAATATGAAAACAGTTTTTGGATCATAACGTCGCTGAAAAACATAAGAATGTCCTGAAACAAAGTGCATTGTCTTTCTGGCGTTCCTTCGCTTAATTTGGTGTGCAACATTTGGTATTTTGACGAAGGGGACGCCATCTTGTTTTTTCGCGTACGTGTTATATGAAAACAGTTTTTGTATCATAACTTCTTTGAGAAACGTAGGAGCGTCCTGAATCAAAGTGCATTGGCTTTCTGGCGGTATTCCGCTTAATTTGGTGTGCAACACTTGGTATGTTGAAGAAGGGGTCGCCTACTCGTGTCCTCGCGAACGTGTTATATGAAAACTGTTTTTAAGTCATAACGTCGCTGAAAAACATAAGAATGTCCTGAAACAAAGTGCATTGTCTTTCTGGCGTTCCTCCGCTTAATTTGGTGTGCAACACTTGGTATTTTGACGAAGGGGACGCCATCTTGTTTTTTCGCGTACGTGTTATATGAAAACAGTTTTTGTATCATAACTTCCTCGAGAAACGTAGGAGCGTCCTGAATCAAAGTGCATTGGCTTTCTGGCTGTATTCCGCTTAATTTGGTGTGCAACACTTGGTATGTTGAAGAAGGGGTCGCCTACTCGTGTCCTCGCGAACGTGTTATATGAAAACTGTTTTAGAGTCATAACTTCCTTGAGAAACGTAGGAGCGTCCTGAATCAAAGTGCATTGGCTTTCTGGCGTTATTCCGCTTAATTTGGTGTGCAACACTTGGTATGTTGAAGAAGGGGTCGCCTACTCGTGTCCTCGTGAACGTGTTATATGAAAACTGTTTTTGAGTCATAACGTCCCTGAAAATCGTCAGAATGTGCTGAAACAAAGTGCATTGTCTTTCTGGCGTTCCTCCGCTTAATTTGGTGTGCAATACTTGGTATTTTGAAGAAGGGGACGCCATCTTGTTTTTTCGCGTACGTGTTATATGAAAACAGTTTTTGTATCATAACTTCCTTGAGAAACGTAGGAGCGTCCTGAATCAAAGTGCATTGGCTTTCTGGCGTTATTCCGCTTAATTTGGTGTTCAACACTTGGTATGTTGAAGAAGGGGTCGCCTACTCGTGTCCTCGCGAACGTGTAATATGAAAACAGTTTTTGAGTCATAACGTCGCTGAAAAACATAAGAATGTCCTGAAACAAAGTGCATTGTCTTTCTTGCGTTCCTCCGCTTAATTTGGTGTGCAACATTTGGTATTTTGACGAAGGGGATGCCATCTTGTTTTTTCGCGTACGTGTTATATGAAAACAGTTTTTGTATCATAACTTCCTTGAGGAACGTAGGAGCGTCCTGAATCAAAGTGCATTGGCTTTCTGGCGTTATTCCGCTTAATTTGGTGTGCAACACTTGGTATGTTGAAGAAGGGGTCGCCTACTCGTGTCCTCGCGAACGTGTTATATGAAAACTGTTTTTGAGTCATAACGTCCCTGAAAAACGTCAGAATGTCCTGAAACAAAGTGCATTGTCTTTCTGGCGTTCCTCCGCTTAATTTGGTGTGCAACACTTGGTATTTTGACGAAGGGGACGCCATCTTGTTTTTTCGAGTACGTGTTATATGAAAACAGTTTTTGTATCATAACTTCCTTGAGGAACGTAGGAGTGTCCTGAATCAAAGTGCATTGGCTTTCTAGCGTTCCTCGGCTTAACTTGGAGTGCAACACTTGGTATTTTGACGTAGGGGACGCCATCTTGTTTTTTCGCGTACGTGTTATATGAAAACAGTTTTTGTATCATAACTTCCTTGAGGAACGTATGAGCGACCTGAATCAAAGTGCATTGGCATTCTGGCGGTATTCCGCATAATTTGGTGTGCAACACTTGGTATGTTGAAGAAGGGGTCGCCTACTCGTGTCCTCGCGAACGTGTTATATGAAAACTGTTTTTGAGTCATAACGTCCCTGAAAAACGTCAGAATGTCCTGAAACAAAGTGCATTATCTTTCTAGCGTTCCTCGGCTTACCTAACATTTTGAGTCATAACTTCCTTGAGAAACGTAGGAGCGTCCTGAATCAAAGTGCATTGGCTTTCTGGCGTTATTCCGCTTAAATTGGTGTGCAACACTTGGTATTTTGAAGAAGGGGACGCCATCTTGTTTTTTCGCGTACGTGTTATATGAAATTAGTTTTTGTATCATAACTTCCTTGAGGAACGTAGGAGCTTCCTGAATCAAAATGCATTGGCTTTCTGGCGGTATTCCGCTTAATTTGGTGTGCAACACTTGGTATGTTGAAGAAGGGGTCGCCTACTCGTGTCCTCGCGAACGTGTTATATGAAAACTGTTTTTGAGTCATAACGTCCCTGAAAAACGTCAGAATGTCCTGAAACAAAGTGCATTATCTTTCTAGCGTTCCTCGGCTTACCTAACATTTTGAGTCATAACTTCCTTGAGAAAGGTAGGAGCGTCCTGAATCAAAGTGCATTGGCTTTCTGGCGTTATTCCGCTTAAATTGGTGTGCAACACTTGGTATGTTGAAGAAGGGGTCGCCTACTCGTGTCCTCGCGAACGTGTTATATGAAAACTGTTTTAGAGTCATAACTTCCTTGAGAAACGTAGGAGCGTCCTGAATCAAAGTGCATTGGCTTTCTGGCGTTATTCCGCTTAATTTGGTGTGCAACACTTGGTATGTTGAAGAAGGGGTCGCCTACTCGTGTCCTCGCGAACGTGTTATATGAAAACTGTTTTTGAGTCATAACGTCCCTGAAAAACGTCAGAATGTCCTGAAACAAAGTGCATTGTCTTTCTGGCGTTTCTCCGCTTAATTTGGTGTGCAACACTTGGTATTTTGACGTAGGGGACGCCATCTTGTTTTTTCGAGTACGTGTTATATGAAAACAGTTTTTGTATCATAACTTCCTTGAGGAACGTAGGAGTGTCCTGAATCAAAGTGCATTGGCTTTCTGGCGGTATTCCGCTTAATTTGGTGTGCAACACTTGGTATGTTGAAGAAGGGGTCGCCTACTCGTGTCCTCGTGAACGTGTTATATGAAAACTGTTTTTGAGTCATAACGTCCCTGAAAAACGTCAGAATGTCCTGAAACAAAGTGCATTGTCTTTCTGGCGTTTCTCCGCTTAATTTGGTGTGCAACACTTGGTATTTTGACGTAGGGGACGCCATCTTGTTTTTTCGAGTACGTGTTATATGAAAACAGTTTTTGTATCATAACTTCCTTGAGGAACGTAGGAGTGTCCTGAATCAAAGTGCATTGGCTTTCTGGCGGTATTCCGCTTAATTTGGTGTGCAACACTTGGTTTGTTGAAGAAGGGGTCGCCTACTCGTGTCCTCGCGAACGTGTTATATGAAAACTGTTTTTGAGTCATAACGTCCCTGAAAAACGTCAGAATGTCTTGAAACAAAGTGCATTGTCTTTCTAGCGTTCCTCCGCTAAATTTGGTTTGCAACACTTGGTATTTTGAAGAAGGGGACGCCATCTTGTTTTTTCGCGTACGTGTTATATGAAAACAGTTTTTGTATCATAACTTCCTTGAGAAACGTAGGAGCGTCCTGAATCAAAGTGCATTGGCTTTCTGGCGTTATTCCGCTTAATTTGGTGTGCAACACTTGGTTTGTTGAAGAAGGGGTCGCATACTCGTGTCCTCGCGAACGTGTTATATGAAAACTGTTTTTGAGTCATAACGTCCCTGAAAAACATTAGAATGTCCTGAAACAAAGTGCATTGTCTTTCTAGCGTTCCTCCGCTTTATTTGGTGTGCAACACTTGGTATTTTGACGTAGGGGACGCCATCTTGTTTTTTCGCGTACGTGTTATATGAAAACAGTTTTTGTATCATAACTTCCTTGAAAAACGTATGAGCGTCCTGAATCAAAGTGCATTGTCTTTCTAGCGTTCCTCCGCTTAAATTGGAGTGCAACACTTAGTATTTTGACGTAGGGGACGCCATCTTGTTTTTTCTAGTACGTGTTATATGAAAACAGTTTTTGTATCATTACTTCCTTGAGGAACGTAGGAGCGTCCTGAATCAAAGTGCATTGGCTTTCTGGCGGTATTCCGCATAATTTGGTGTGCAACACTTGGTATGTTGAAGAAGGGGTCGCCTACTCGTGTCCTCGCGAACGTGTTATATGAAAACTGTTTTTAAGTCATAGAGTCCCTGAAAAACGTCAGAATGTCCTGAAACAAATGGCATTGTCTTTCTGGCGTTCCTCCGCTTTATTTGGTGTGCAACACTTGGTATTTGGAGAAGGGGACGCCATCTTGTTTTTTCGCGTACGTGTTATATGAAAACAGTTTTTGTATCATAACTTCCTTGAAAAACGTATGAGCGTCCTGAATCAAAGTGCATTGTCTTTCTAGCTTTCCTCCGCTTAAATTGGAGTGCAACACTTAGTATTTTGACGTAGGGGACGCCATCTTGTTTTTTCGAGTACGTGTTATATGAAAACAGTTTTTGTATCATAACTTCCTCGAGAAACGTAGGAGCGTCCTGAATCAAAGTGCAATGGCTTTCTGGCTGTATTCCGCTTAATTTGGTGTGCAACACTTGGTATTTTAATGCAGGGATAGCCAACTCTTTTTTTTCGCGTACGTTCAAAAGTGAAAATGTTTTTATGTCCTTACTTTCCTGAAATTAATCAGAACGCCTCGAAATAAAGTTCATTTTCTTTGTGGCATAATTCCTCACAGTTTGACATGCAACACTTGGTATTTTAAGTCAGGAATAGCCAACTCGTACTTTTCACGCACGTACAAAAGTCAAAAAGTTTTTCCGTCACAACTTCCTTGAAATACATCATAACGCCCTGAAACAAACGTCTCTGTCCTTGTTGCATTATTCCTCACAGTTGGACATGCAACACTTGGTATTTGAAGGCAGGGATTGCCAACTCGTTTTTCGCGTACGTATATATGAACTGTTTTTCTGTCATAACGTCCTTGATAACCATCAGAACGTCCTTGAACAAAACGATTTCTCTTTCTTGCGTTAATCCTCATAGTTTGACAGGCAACACTTGGTATTTTAAAGCAGGGATAGCCAACTCGTACTTTTAACTTATATACAAAAGTAAAAACATTTTCTGTCATTACTTCCTTGAAATACATCAGAACGCCCTGAATCAAACGTCTCTGTCTTTGTTGAATGATTCTTCACAGTTTGACATGCAACACTTGGTATTTTAATGCAGGGATAGCCAACTCTTTTTTTTCGCGTACGTTCAAAAGTGAAAATGTTTTTATGTCATAACTTCCCTGAAATTAATCAGAACGCCTCGAAATAAAGTTCATTTTCTTTGTGGCATAATTCCTCACAGTTTGACATGCAACACTTGGTATTTTAAGTCAGGAATAGCCAACTCGTACTTTTCACGCACGTACAAAAGTCAAAAAGTTTTTCCGTCACAACTTCCTTGAAATACATCATAACGCCCTGAAACAAACGTCTCTGTCCTTGTTGCATTATTCCTCACAGTTGGACATGCAACACTTGGTATTTGAAGGCAGGGATTGCCAACTCGTTTTTTCGCGTACGTATATATGAACTGTTTTTCTGTCATAACGTCCTTGATAACCATCAGAACGTCCTTGAACAAAACGATTTCTCTTTCTTGCGTTAATCCTCATAGTTTGACAGGCAACACTTGGTATTTTAAAGCAGGGATAGCCAACTCGTACTTTTAACGTACATACAAAAGTCAAAACATTTTCTGTCATAACTTCCTTGAAATACATCAGAACGCCCTGAATCAAACGTCTCTGTCTTTGTTGAATGATTCCTCACAGTTTGACATGCAACACTTGGTATTTTAATGCAGGGATAGCCAACTCTTTTTTTTCGCGTACGTTCAAAAGTGAAAATGTTTTTATGTCATAACTTCCCTGAAATTAATCAGAACGCCTCGAAATAAAGTTCATTTTCTTTGTGGCATAATTCCTCACAGTTTGACATGCAACACTTGGTATTTTAAGTCAGGAATAGCCAACTCGTACTTTTCACGCACGTACAAAAGTCAAAAAGTTTTTCCGTCACAACTTCCTTGAAATACATCATAACGCCCTGAAACAAACGTCTCTGTCCTTGTTGCATTATTCCTCACAGTTGGACATGCAACACTTGGTATTTGAAGGCAGGGATTGCCAACTCGTTTTTTCGCGTACGTATATATGAACTGTTTTTCTGTCATAACGTCCTTGATAACCATCAGAACGTCCTTGAACAAAACGATTTTCTCTTTCTTGCGTTAATCCTCATAGTTTGACAGGCAACGGTGATACTAAGCAGGTTGCCAACTCGTTTTTTCGCGTACGTATATATGAACTGTTTTTCTGTCATAGCGTCCTTGATAACCATCAGAACGTCCTTGAACAAAACGATTTCTCTTTCCTGCGTTAATCCTCATAGTTTGACAGGCAACACTTGGTATTTTAAAGCAGGGATAGCCAACTCGTACTTTTAACGTACATACAAAAGTCAAAACATTTTCTGTCATAACTTCCTTGAAATACATCAGAACGCCCTGAATAAAACGTCTCTGTCTTTGTTGAACGATTCCTCACAGTTTGACATGCAACACTTGGTATTTTAATGCAGGGATAACCAACTCTTTTTTTCGCGTACGTTCAAAAGTGAAAATGTTTTTATGTCATAACTTCCCTGAAATTAATCAGAACGCCTCGAAATAAAGTTCATTTTCTTTGTGGCATAATTCCGCACAGTTTGACATGCAACACTTGGTATTTGAAGGCAGGAATAGCCAACTCGTACTTTTCACGCACGTACAAAAGTCAAAAAGTTTTTCCGTCACAACTTCCTTGAAATACATCATAACGCCCTGAAACAAACGTCTCTGTCCTTGTTGCATTATTCCTCACAGTTGGACATGCAACACTCGGTATTTGAAGGCAGGGATTGCCAACTCGTTTTTTCGCGTACGTATATATGAACTGTTTTTCTGTCATAACGTCCATTATAACCATCAGAACGTCCTTGAACAAAACGATTTCTCTTTCTTGCGTTAATCCTCATAGTTTGACAGGCAACACTTGGTATTTTAAAGCAGGGATAGCCAACTCGTACTTTTAACTTACATACAAAAATTCAAAACATTTTCTCTCATAACTTCCTTGAAATACATCAGAACGCCCTAAATCAAACGTCTCTGTCTTTGTTGAACGATTCCTCACAGTTGGACATGCAACACTTGGTATTTGAATGCAGGGATAGCCAACTCTTTTTTTTCGCGTACGTTCAAAAGTGAAAATGTTTTGATGTCATAACTTCCCTGAAATTAATCAGAACGCCTCGAAATAAAGTTCATTTTCTTGTGGCATAATTCCTCACAGTTTGACATGCAACACTTGGTATTTTAAGTCAGGAATAGCCAACTCGTACTTTTCACGCACGTACAAAAGTCAAAAAGTTTTTCCCTCACAACTTCCTTGAAATATATCATAACGCCCTGAAACAAACGTCTCTGTCCTTGTTGCATTATTCCTCACAGTTGACCATGCAACACTTGGTATTTAAAGGCAGGGATTGCCAACTCGTTTTCGCGTACGTATATATGAACTGTTTTCTGTCATAACGTCCTTGATAACCATCAAGAACGTCCTGGAACAAAACGATTTCTCTTTCTTGCGTTAATCCTCATAGTTTGACAGGCAACACTTGGTATTTTAAGGCAGGGATAGCCAACTCGTACTTTTAACGTACATACAAAAGTCAAAACATTTTCTGTCATAACTTCCTTGAAATACATCAGAACGCCCTGAATCAAACGTCTCTGTCTTTTTTGAACGATTCCTCACAGTTTGACATGCAACACTTGGTATTTTAATGCAGGGATAGCCAACTCTTTTTTTTCGCGTACGTTCAAAAGTGAAAATGTTTTTATGTCATAACTTCCCTGAAAATAATCAGAACGCCTCGAAACAAAGTTCATTTTCTTTGTGGCATAATTCCTCACAGTTTGACATGCAACACTTGGTATTTTGAGTCAGGAATAGCCAACTCGTACTTTTCACGCACGTACAAAAGTCAAAAAGTTTTTCCGTCACAACTTCCTTGAAATACATCATAACGCCCTGAAACAAACGTTCTGTCCTTGTTGCATTATTCGTCACAGTTACACATGCAACACTTGGTATTTGAAGGCAGGGATTGCCAACTCGTTTTTTCGCGTACGTATATGAACTGTTTTTCTGTCATAACGTCCTTGATAACCATCAGAACGTCCTTGAACAAAACGATTTCTCTTTCTTGCGTTAATCCTCATAGTTTGACAGGCAACACTTGGTATTTTAAAGCAGGGATTGCCAACTGGTTTTTTCGCGTACGTATATATGAACTGTTTTTCTGTCATAACGTCCTTGATAACCATCAGAACGTCCTTGAACAAAACGATTTCTCTTTCTTGCGTTAATCCTCATAGTTCGACAGGCAACACTTGGTATTTTAAAGCAGGGATAGCCAACTCGTACTTTTAACGTACATACAAAAGTCAAAACATTTTCTGTCATAACTTCCTTGAAATACATCAGAACGCCCTGAATAAAACGTCTCTGTCTTTGTTGAATGATTCCTCACAGTTTGACATGCAACACTTGGTATTTTAATGCAGGGATAGCCAACTCTTTTTTTTCGCGTACGTTCAAAAGTGAAAATGTTTTTATGTCATAACTTCCCTGAAATTTATCAGAACGCCTCGAAATAAAGTTCATTTTCTTTGTGGCATAATTCCGCACAGTTTGACATGCAACACTTGGTATTTTAAGTCAGGAATAGCCAACTCGTACTTTTCACGCACGTACAAAAGTCAAAAAGTTTTTTCCGTCACAACTTCCTTGAAATACATCATAACGCCCTGAAACAAACGTCTCTGTCCTTGTTGCATTATTCCTCACAGTTGGACATGCAACACTCGGTATTTGAAGGCAGGGATTGCCAACTCGTTTTTTCGCGTACGTATATATGAACTGTTTTTCTGTCATAACGTCCTTTATAACCATCAGAACGTCCTTGAACAAAACGATTTCTCTTTCTTGCGTTAATCCTCATAGTTTGACAGGCAACACTTGGTATTTTAAAGCAGGGATAGCCAACTCGTACTTTTAACTTACATACAAAAGTCAAAACATTTTCTGTCATAACTTCCTTGAAATACATCAGAACGCCCTGAATCAAACGTCTCTGTCTTTGTTGAATGATTCCTCACAGTTTGACATGCAACACTTGGTATTTGAATGCAGGGATTGCCAACTCTTTTTT